>JAKSZT010053764.1:22290903-22732113 GCA_026826555.1 Tolypeutes matacus | reverse complement strand
AAAAAAAAAAAAAAATATATATATATATATATATATATATATATGGGGTCGGATGTAGCTCAACTGGTTGGGCGTCTGTCTCCCATATGGAGGGACCCGGGTTCAATCCCCGGGACCTCCCGGTAAAAAAAAAAAAAAAAAACTCTAACGTGATCTAATCAAAGGTGATCTACTCAAAAGGTCCCTTAAATGAATCTAATCAAAGGCCTTAACTACCCTGCATTTACAGGAGCAGGTATGGGTTAGCTTAAAAACATCATTTTCTGGGGTCCAAAAAGACAAACCAGGACTACACACACACACACACACACATATCCTCCTGTTGGTTCTGTTTCTCTGGAGAACCCTGACTAATACATCATTGAACTGTAAATTTTAAATAGGTGAATTGTTTGGTATGTGAATTGAATTACATCTCAATAAAGGTGTTAAAAATAAAAAGAGAATGGCCTAAAGCTATAAGAGAATTACAGACACAGTTAATTTAAAAGTGTTAATTAAGTTCCTCACATATGTGACTTTTTCTGTCTCCTTTGCATTGTAAATTTCTGCTAAATGAAGAGATAACTCTTATTATCACTTTACAGTTTATAAGCACTTTCACAAATAAGGACTTTTTTTTTTTTTTTAATATGGGTAAAAAATCAAAATTCTCACAATACATACAAACATTTGCAAAATGATATATAAATATATATGCATATATGTGTATTTGCTTACAAAAATGTTATTTATATATATATATACATATATTTTAAGAGGTGCTTAGATTACCCAAAATATTACACAGAACCCACTGGGATTCCCATGTTGCCCACCTCCCACACCTCCCACCACATCCCACACAAACATCTCCCACAGTGTGGCCCACCACCCTCAATGAACTTACACATCCAGGAGCCTTGCCACCAACCATAGACCACAGTTCACACTGTAGACCACACTCTCTCCCACTCAGTTCTGAGTGGTGTGTGCTGATTTAAAATGGCCTACATCCGTTGCCACAACAGTACTCAGGACAACCTCCAACTCCCAAAGAAGCCCCTGTATTTCAACTGCTCATCCCCTCCCTACCCCAAAAGTGTCAAGTGGCCACTGGCTCCACCTCAGTTATAATTTCTTGCATTGCTAGAATCACCATATGTGAACAAGAGAATACCATCAAGTCCACTCTAGAATAAGGACTTTTTGAATCCCTATTATACTCCTAGAGGGAGGTAATTAGTCACCTAATTTTATATCTGGGATGTGATTATGAGATTTACTCAGGCTCAGGCCAGGTCAGGGTGGATGTCAGTTCTTTGCCACCTAGATCCTGTGTCCTTTCTTCTACATCTTGTAGTATCTCAGGGTACCAGGTGGGTGCAGTCAGGCTGATGTGCAGAGATGGTACCTCTGACCAAACTGAAAAAGGAAAATGCCATAACTTGATTTTTCTAGGAATGGGTCTCGGTACAGTAATCCACATTTGAGCCAAGTATAATCTCACTGGTTACTACACCTAGGTACTATAGAAAGAAACTTTTACTCTTGGGCTCTTTTGGAATTTATTTGTTTTGACTCATCTTTTTATTTGTCTCAGGACCTAGTGTAGTACCTGATGTTCTACAAGATTTGAATGAAGAATTAATGAATACATGGCTTCTTGGGAGTAAGGGGCAGTAAGTAGGTAGGGACCTATTATTCTATATGGAAAGAACCATGGTCTATAGCAAAATAACCCTAGGTTATTTTGTAAAATGAGAAAAAAGAGAAATACCTCTCTCAAGGCTATTGTAAACATTTAATGAGATACATTTGAAAATACTGGATTCACAATAGGTACTCAATAAATGTTCAATTGGTCCAATACTTTGATTTCTTATGGAGACCCAGTGAAGTTTTTCTGGACATTCGGGATTCTAAACCTCACGTCTTGAGAATGATGATTAGCATAAAAATGAGTTGATTAGATTTGCCAACATAATTTTAAGAAAGGATACATTATTAATTTTATCTTATGATTAATATAAAATTGAGGTGTTTTTGTACCTTCAGATTAATTTTTCAATACCTTAGTTTGTGTTTATATGTGTGTTCTAGAGAGTCCCAAGCCTAATTATGTATCAGAATCACCTGGGTTGTTAAACTAGAGGTTCCAATGTAGAGAGACTAACTCAGGAGGACAGTAGTTTGAGAGTAGTTGGAGAGTTTCCATGTTTACTATACTCGCCAGGTGATTCCCCAAGCCATCACTGGGTGTGGCAGTTTGAGATTATTTTCATGAATCCCAAAAAGAGAGAAAGATTATGTTTGTAAACTGGTCTGTTCCTCTTGGTGTGATACCCTTTGATTGTATTAAATTCAAAGTTTTAAGTTTACTTAATAAAATCACTTTAGGGCTTTTGATTCCACCAGGTCAGTAAGGTGTGACTCAGGTTCTGTCCCCGCCCCTTGGAGGGCCTAAATAAACAGACACTCACTCAAGAAGACACACGGAAGAGAAGAGAACTTGCTCACTTCAGTCCTGCCATGTGACAGAAAGGAGAAGGCTCAAACAGCTAAAGCCCCAGGAAGAGAGATGAGCCTTTTGCCTGATAGTTTGCAGCCAAAGAGAGCAGAGCAGCAGAGCACCTGAGAAGGCCAGAGACAGACGAGTCAGAGATTGCTCGCCATCTTGCCTCAACACGTGGCAACTGACTTTGAAGAGAAGCAGCCTTGAGTTGGACTCTTTAGAGCCTTATAACTGTAAGCTTTTACCCCCAAAAAATACCCTTTATAAAAGCCAACAGATTTCTGGTACTTTGCATCAGCACCCCTTTGGCTGACTAATATACTGGGTCACTAGTAAAACCATTCATAGGACACTTTCTAAGGAATTTTCTCTTGTGCAGACTACAAAATAACATTTGTTTACCAAGTAAAACACTGAACTATACCTTTTCTCTTTTGCCTTCCTAGAAGTAAAAGGAAATATTCTGAAAGTCTGTCAATGCAGGAATCTTCTAAAGAGGGAGAATTTTCTGCCAAAGCTTGTCCTTTTGAATGTCACTGTTTCAAAGGGACTCTTCAATCAAAGGAAGTTGTAAGTTCCTTCCTACAAGTTGATAACTTCATTCTGATGAAAGCCATGACACAACAAAAGTCAAGGGGCTTCAGGAAATGAAAAAAATATCTGGAAGGAATTTGAAAGATCTACCACTATTTGGCTTTTTATTAAATCTTCCCAATGTCCCCAACCACTTATGTATTTTGAAGTACATCCTTGATTTATAACAATGACTTTCTTAGATGATGAGTGGAACCTATTTTTATTAGTTAGCCAATTCACATTTATTTATATGGTCACTGAAGAGTGTCCTCAAACTACAAGTTGGACAACTTTAAGCAGAAAACTTTGATTACTACAGGTCTTTTCTAAATTATACATATATTTTTACAACTAGAAATGGTGTAATTGGACCATTCAATTTATTTAACACTAAAGCCGAAACAAAACAGTTTTGGGTATTTTAGAAAATAATTTCATGCCTTCTTTCTGAAGTCTTGCTGCAAACCCCTCCACTGTTTACCAAGCAATTATTTTTATTCAACTATTCTCTCAAATACTTTCAAAAATGAATTTCAGTCAGTGCTGTGAAATTACATCCAATATAAACAGCACACGTAAAATAAAAGCAGTTAAAAGAAGCACAGGGATAGATATTATCAGTTATATCTGCTTAATTAATTAGAGCAGTTTGAGCCCTGGTTGGCTCCATTCCACTACAGCCAAAACAAAAAGGAAATCCTCCTGGGTTTTATAGTTGTCTGTTAAATAGAAAGGACTCTAAAACCTTGGAAGATAGATAGATAATGCCTTGTCACCCAGTCCACCCAACTAGTGACTAGGGAATTTCCAAAAGTTTGTTCATATTCTGCGAACGTGATTTTACTCTTGCTTTGCATTCCTATTCAATCTGTTCCATGCCCTACAAAAAATATAATTAAAAGTATCCAGGGGGAGCGGATGTGACTCAAGCAATTGGGCACCGGCCTCTCACATGGAAAGTCCAGGGTTTGGTTCTGGGTGCTTCCTAAAGAAAACGGGCAGACAGATGAGTGAGCCATGGGGTGTGGGGCGGCGGGGAGAGGGAAGGGATTAAAAAAAAAGTATCCAGAAGCAAAACACCACAGGCCAGTACACTAACCACATTTCTAAATCTTGGCAAAGGAGCCTGTCATTCCGGGGCAGTGGGGCTATGACCCATGCAATATCATTGTCCTGGCTGGCAAAATTAAGATGAAAATATAGGACTGGATGGAAATATGTATTTAAATTACTCCTTTATAATGAACAGAAAAATTCACTCCAAGGTACTCTATATTAGTGTTTCTCAAACATTCATGTGCAAACGAATCACCTGGGATCATGGTAAAATGCAAAGTCTGGAAAAAAAAATGCAAAGTCTGACTCAGCTGGGCTGAGTGGTGCCTGAGATCCTGCATTTCTAACAAACTGGGTGGGGGTGAGGGGAGCTGGTGCTGCTGGATCGTGAGGCCCTACAGCTCTTGAAATTAAAGAGAACGTCAATCTAATACCATCTAGAATCACAGTCTCCTCAACAGGAAATGCAGAGGGTTGATCAATTTATCTTTCAAGTGAATTAGTTATTAGGGACTTGACTTACCTACCAAGCACTCTTTGTAAAAATGCTTTGTGAAACTTGGATAGAAGGCCTAATAGCAGTACCCACCCACCTCTAGGCCTGGGAAAAACCTCATGCAGACTTCTGAACAGGCTTGGAAATACCTTTCTCAAGCTCGAAGAATCTCTGGAATTCAATGGCCTTGATCCAACATAAAGATCTCCAAGCCGGTTTTGACTGAGAGGGCCCTATAGAACAATCTTGCAACGCAGACCTTGAAAATCGACAAGCCCAGCATGTTGACAAGCTCGGGGTCTCTCCCTTGCAAATGGGTCAGCAATGGTGCAGATACACACGAGCGCGCGCATACATATAAACACACACACACAAAGCTTCCTGAAGGTTCTGCCATACTAGGCACACAGATCCCCTCTCTGCGGGCTGCGTGGGCAGGTAAGTACCTCCAAAGGCTTTAGCGTCAGGTTCCCCAGAGGGCGGAAGTTTCAAGTTCTACCCCTGCCACCGTCTTTCAACTAACCAGCGCCTTCCTCCGCCGGCACAAATCCAAAACTCCATATTCTGACCCTTCCAAGACTCTGCGCCAACAGAAACCCAAAGGCCCTTTGCATCTGGTTAAAGAGAAACTCAACTGAAAGTGAAAGAGTTTCCAAACCTTGGGGGGACAGATGATGGCTCCCAGGCACCTGTAGCTAACCCAGATGCGTACTCAAGATGATTCCCCAAGAAAAACCCTGTGATGCGATGTCCCCACCCCCGAGGAAATAGGAAGTCAGTCAAGCATCCCCAGAGACGAAAAAATTAATGTCCAATAAAGTACACCCCGAATTCCACTGGGAGATCTGGTGAGATCATCAAGTGGCGTTGCCCCTCACCCCCGCCTGCAAAACCCGCCACTCTCCACAAATCCCTCCTGCTCTTTGCGTCGCCCCGCAAAAGTCGCGGCTGTGGGGTTAGGAATGCTGGCAACGCCCGAACCCAGCCGGCCGCGCAGCGGGCTGGGCCGGGGCACTTAGCCCGGCGCTCCAGGGACCAGGGAGGAAGAGGGAGGAGGGTACTCGCCTGGAGGTGGGTGGCGTTCTCAGCCGGCTGAATCCGGCACAGGGCAAGGGCGGCTCTTCCCCGCGCTGGAGCGCGCTGTAACGCGGCGTCGGCGGGGACCGTGGCCGCTGCGCTTCCCTCGTGCGTCGCTGGCAGCGCCTAGCCAGGAGCCCGAGTGCGGGAGGCTGCCACGGGAATGGGCGGGAGCGAGTAGCCTCTGCGGCAGCTCCTGTGTATTATTGTGACTCAAACTATTTCCTGTTTGGAGGTTTGGGCGAAAGAAAAAAAAAAAAATCCCAGGGTGGGGGCAGGGGGATTTGGGTGGGGGCAAGGCGGAGACCCGGGGCCGGGATCGGCGGTGGGAAGCGGCTGTCACCTGCTTCCCGGAGACTCCGAGGGCGCCAGGCACGCGGGGCCCCGGGAAAAAGACGCAGTTTCTTGAAACTCTACTTTGAGGTGTCGGGAAGAGCGGGGGGGAGTCCCTCAACTTGCCACCCGACGGTGGGGCAGGAGCTGCGGCCGCACAGGAGGCCTTGTCTTCGAAATCGGTGCGTCCATTCCCCTGCCTATATTCCCTTCGCTGCAAAATTCTCCCTGGCCTTCTTCCCGCCCAAGTGCAAGAGGAATTCTCTGTGCTGCTTTGTGTGTGTGTGTGTGTGTGTGTGTGTGTGTGTGTAGAAGGGTCCAGCTCTACCACCCTTAAAAGACATAAGGAGGAATGTTTGGGGGAATAGGGAAACAGGTTAACGATTTTGATGAAAAGTTAACTTTTATGATTACCTTCCATTCCCCTCCCCCATCAACTGCACCCTTAGCCGGGATCACGGGGTCTGAGGTACAAATCCGGAAATACCAGTTCCTCCCGCTGGGACAATAGGTGAGGGCAGGAGCGCTAACAGCCTGCTTAGTCACTTCTGCTATCCCTGCTCAGCCAGGAAGGCAGAATCCTCCTACTTCAATGCTCAAGCCTGCCCCTGGCAAGCAGGTGCTCCGTACATTTAGTCTTGTTAAATCCTGGGGATGTCAATCATTCATTCATTCAAGACCGCTTTGCTTATGATTACCAAATCCTCCTTTTCTCCGCCTCATACAAATCTTTGCCAGAATTAATGGAATGAATAACAATGCTTTTTACATAACTCACGTTCCTTTCGTTTAGACTTCTAGGTGTACCTATCCACAAGTTATTCCAAGAAAAAGGAAGATTGAGCCTGAGAGTACAATTTTAAGAAAGATAAACAGTAGTATGTTGAAAACAAAGTGTTAGCAAGGAAAATAAGTGTATATAGTATGCTGTTTACCTAAGAAAGCAGGGACACAAATATGTATGCATGTGCTTATATATTTTTTAAATGGATATATAAATTATTAAGTAAAATTGTTACCTGTGAGGAACGGAGTGACCAGGGTGGAAGAGACAAGGATAGAAGCTAGGCTTTTCTGAATGTATCCTGTTTTGTAGATATGACTTTGGAATGATGTAAATGTTTTATAAAATTAAAAACAAAATGAAATCAAATTTTAAAAAAGCAAAATACAATCAATGAATATAACAAGTTCGTTCCTTAACCATGTAAAGAGGAATTATGTCAAGTGTCTTTAAAACGCAATTGAGGGAGGTGGCTGTGGCTCAATTGGTTGGGCTCCCGTTTACCATATGGGAGGCCCTGGGTTCGATTCCCAGGGCCTCCTGGTGAAGGCAAGCCGGACTGCATGGCGTGGTGAATTGACGCAGCAAGATGACCCAACAAAGGGAGACAAGCTGACACAGAAAAAAAAACGCACAGCAGATGGACACAGAGAATACAAGCAGCAAGAGGGGGATAAATAAATAAGAATAAATCTTTTTAAAAAAATAAAAAGACTTCTCCTGCAACTCAGTACTTAAAAACACTTAAAAAAAAAAAAAAAACGCAATTGACTCAACATTCCTTAGGGGCATACCCTAAGGACAAAGATCTTTTAAAAAACCATAATCTATTTTTCCATAATCATAATGTTTGTAATAAGCAATTATGTTCATGATGTTAGGAATCAAAATTGTTCAGTATAAGAGAAAAGAGATAAACATAAAATCAAAGAAATTAAACAATACTAAATATGATTTGGACTTATCATTTAGAACTTATGATATACTTTAAGAAAAACAAAAAACATTTCCACTGAAAAGGCATAGAAACAATGACCAACCCAGTAGGAATGGGTACCCCTAGGTCCCAGATCTAGTACCATTTACCACTAAAAAGAACCAGATCTCCTTGGAATAGTGATTGATTTGAGGTCTGGAGCAGGAAGTACCCAAAATAAGCCTTGAATATCTTGTCAATTCAAAGGCAAGAAAGCTATCAGAAACTAATAGGTTCATGTTCTTGCTTTAACAGCACACATATATTAAAATTGGAACAAGATAGAGACGATTAGACGGCTCCTATGCAAGAGTGACATGCCAATTCGTAGTGTTCCATGAGTAAAACAACAACAAACCTAATAGGTTTATGTCAGGTGGAATCAGGAGCTAACTAAAAGAAACTCCTTCTGGCCAAAGTAGGATAATTTGAATATCAATAAGAAAAATAACTGCAATTAATTGAAACTTTAAATAAGTTTATTTCCATGAGTCACAATGATACACTTCTAATAAAAACCACTCTAAGTGGTCACCTTTGGAGATGCAATGGAATAACTCATTATTTTGAAAGCTGATAAATGGTAACCAAAGGGCCTGAATTACATATTTTACCTGCATTTGCTGGACTGTATTAAACACTTCTTATGTACCACTTCAGAACCTCTCTGCCTCAACTTTCTCTTATTCCAGCCACTCCTACAGCACTGAGTTCTGGGTGGACTCTGACCAGCTTCATGCAGGAGCAATCTGATGAAATCTCACCTCTTAACTCCCACCTCCAGCTTCTCTGTTAATGCCAGGGTGGGGCTCCTGGGAACTCTCTAAGTGCCCATACATGCACAACCCAGAAGCGTGGGTTAGTGTTTCATGGTCTAACCTTTGACCAATGGGGATAGGAGCTGTTAGATAAACATTTCCCCCTTTTTCCCCATAAGACAAACTGTCCCGAGACTCATTTTACACAGCTTCTCAGATAGTCATGCAGGATCAAGCAATCAAGTGCCTGAACAGTTGCCAACTTGGTGAGGCTTCCTTTAATTGGCTCTACCCTCTTCCCTGGCCCGAGTACCACACTCTGCACTAACATAGTAACACATTAGCCTTTGTCGCAAGGCGTTGCTTCCTGAGGAACCCAGGCTAAGACAGGTAAAAACTGCATCTCAACCAAATATTTCAAGAGGAAATTATTTCAGCTAATAAATAAGGAATGAAAAATAAATTGAATGTTTCATTTTGCACACCAAAGAATGAAAAAATGGATCACGACAACAGTCATCAATGGCCACTAACATCACAGAAGAGACCACCAGACATTATATGCCCTCTAATGTACACACACAGCACCACATACTATACATTCTTGCCAAAAAGAGCAAACCAGAGTCTCATCAAGCTTCTAGATCCAAATACCAGTTTACAGGAAGTAGTGGAATAGAGGAATGTGTTAACACTATGCGGGGCGGGGGGAGTCTACAATCAACACAATCCAGAATGTGAGAAACTGTAAAAGAAAAATGACCCAGTTTGCTCCATAAGTAACCAAGAATCTTAAAACGATACAGGAGAAACCTATACATATCAATGAAATGCAATGTGTAAATCTTGTTTGGATCCTGACACACACACACACATAAAATAAAACACCTGTTTAATTCCTTTCTGCATCTGAAATGAAATAAACATTTCTAAGAGGACTTGGATTTTCTTGGAATTTGTTCAGGTAGAAAGAAAGACTGGCTGGCATAGCTGAAAGCTGACATTATCCTTGTTCCCAGCCACTCTTTTCATTCTGGGTTCAGGAACAGGCTGTATGTATTCCTTTGTCTGTGCTTTCTTGTAATCAGCAAAACAGCATTTCAGTAGCAAATAAACATTTCCACTCTGAAGACTAAACATTTCAAAATCTGCACAGAGAAACAAAAAGATTCGCCTCCATAGGCCACAGGGGCAGTACTGTGAAAAATGGCGCAAGGACTCTGAGTTCTGAATTGGAGCTCAGCAGAGGTCCCCTCCCTGCCCCTAGCACCAAGGCAACTCCTCTCCTGGAGACAAAGCCCTATTCTGCTGCCTCTTCTGACAGGCAGTGTTCTGTGTCCTGAGGTTCTGATACTGTAACGCACCTGCAGGCTGGAAAAACGGGAAAGGGAAAAGGTCAAATCACAGTCTAAAGTGGGACACCTGCCTTGATAAACAGGTGTTCTCTTTCCTGGTGCTAGGAGCCTCCTGTAGCAGCAGAAAGAGACTTTTTTTCTAGTCCTGGCTTTACTACCTGCTGCCTGTGTGATCTGCAGTTATGCATTTAAGTTGGAAGACTCCTCACCCTTTAAACCAGCAATTCCATTTTTAGGTATCTATCACAGAAACAAACACCTAGTGAAAGGGGTATGCTCAAGAATGTTTATTCCTGTTTCTGGAAGAGTGATAAAATAACATTAAATGCCCATCAAAATAATGGTGGGATAAACAATGGTGCATACATACTATGTATTAAGTGTTTTGGTGTCTTTGAGGGTGATTTTTGTATAGGTTGTTCAGAGGTTTGCTTACGTTCCAAAATGAGTATTCAATTAAAGTTACAAATTCAAAACCCCAGCTCTTCTTTTGGCTTTAACTTTATACATTTTATTATTTCATTTTTAAATCTAGCATATTTTTTCACTTATAAAATTTTATTATGTAATAGTTGATACATACAAAATAAGTAACATCTAGTAAGCTTTAAAGCATATAATAAAATGAGCACACAAACCTACCACAGAATTTATGGATAGAATACTACCAGTGTTTTTGGAGCCCCCATCTGCTCTCAGATCCTAACCCCAGTTCTTCACCCATCCCAAGTTAATCACTCTCCGAAATCTTTCGTTCATTAAAAAAAAAAAAAAACTGTTTTGCCAAACATGTGTCTTCCTAAACAATATGTTTAGAGTTGCTTGGTTTTAAGCTTTATAAAAATGCAATCACACTGTATGCGTGATTGTGCAATCAGTTGTGTTCTACAACTAGCTCTTTTCCCTGCAAATTCTTTTCTAAGATTTATTTAGGTTGTTGATTGATTATAGCTGTGTTTCATTCAATTTTACTGCTGCCTAATATTCCATTTCAATACTGAATTATGCATTTCCCTTTGGACAAAAAGGCGCCCACTCTGTAGGCAATTACCTTTTAGTTAACTTTGGACAAGCGATTTCAGATCATCATAAACTCTGGGTTTGAAGACAAAAATGATTCTTCTTTTCACCAACCAAGGAATTAAATATATCATCCCATGTCATTTGGAATTTTGCCTTCTAAGTGTGTTTGAAGCTGCATAGCTACCATAAAACACATCCATTTCTGAACCCTCTTTATTCTTACATAGATTACCCCTGTGGTCCACATCCTGGGATTACTAATTCTTCCAATCACAGAAATCTGCAATTTCCACCCAGATAATCAGTTAAGTGGATCTTACATTTCTTTGGCTCCTAAGGTTTGTGTAACATTTATGTAATTGAAGTATCTTTTAAAAAATAAAAAAAGTGGAAAAAAAAAAAAGATTTGTGAATGTCTTTCCTTTCTAACTCTTAAGACCTGGAAACCTGATGGAATTATGCTTCTCATATTCTTCTTATCTTAGAACCACACAACTCTAGCAGATATTAAAACGGCAGCCAGTGAAAGTGGTAACAATTGTTGAATCTAGTCGAGAGTATATGGGGGATTAATGGAGTAGTCTTTCCATTATTTTGGAAGTTTTACAGTTTTCCTACATACAAATTTGGGGATAAAAAGATAGTTGAATTCTGGATTTCTCTCTTGGCTTTGTCTGAATTGAGGGTCACAACTTTTCAAGGTATTTCTGCCTACTGACTGAGGAATGCTCTCCATCTGTTAAAAACAATGAGCTAGTCTATATGAACCAACATGCAAAGTTCTCCAAGACATATTGCTAAGGAAAAAAAGCAAGTTGCAGAACACCATAGAGTATGGACCTGTTAATGCAATAAACATATACTCATATCCTTGCAAATGAATAGAAAAAGGACTTAAAGGATACTCAGCATCTTGATAACAATGGTTAACTGGAAAGGGGAGTGGGAGAGGCTGTGGTTTGGGGGAGTAGGGGAACGGTAGTAAAGACAAGACCTGCACTTTTTGGATAGTGTTTTGATTTAATTAAAAACGAAAGTAAAATATGTGCATGGGATAGACTAGATCCACCAGGTACCTTCTGGCTGATACTTGCCGTTATCCCAGTGGGATGGAGAAGGTCTTTTTGGGGACTTCGAGAGAGGTTGTAGTCATGGAACCCTGGGGTTTTGTGCAGCTGGAATGGGGCCACCTGCACTCTCAGAAACTGACTGGCGTGGGAAGGTGTAGGGAATAGGGAGTCAATTCTTAAATTGTACAGAGATTCTATTTGGGGTGATGCAAAAGTTTTGGTAATGGATGATGGTGTTGGCAGCACAACATTGTGAATGGACCAACAGCACTGAATTGAATATTGGAATGTAGTTAAAAGTGGAAATTTTAGGTTATATACAATTTTAGTAATACACATGTTACTAGAATTAAAATGTTTAGAATATTAAAAACACATAGGACTGTACAACACAGTCAGGGAACCCTAATTTAAACCATGGACTATAGTTAATAGCACAATTATAATAATATTTTTTCATCACTTGTAACAAAGGTACCACACCAATGCAAGGTATTAATAATGGAGGCGGGGAAGGTATAAGGAACTCTATTTTCTGCATGATTTTTCGGTAATTCTACAACTTCTTTAATCAAAAAAAAACAGGTTTAAATCACAGCAGCCTGATCTTGTTTAAAAAAAAAAAAAAGAAAAAGAATAGAAAAAAGAAATGGGCTGGCCACCAGCACGTGGGTCACGTGACTGCCCAGTGCCCTCAGCCTCTCCCCAGCCTCACCGTCAGCCACACCTGTCTGGCCTGAGGGCAGGGCTGCTTCAGGCCCTGGATAAGTCCGGGATCCCTCCTCCAGGGCATTAGCTTCTCTTCAAGCTGAGATAGAAACGGGGTAGGTAAACACTTCTGAACACCTTAGCTACTAGCCAAGGTGTTCAGAAGAAAAGCAAGAGGAAGAGCCAATAACGGATCCCTTCTCCATGCCCAGCAATCATGGATTAAAAAGTACTTTAATCCCCTTTAGCACACTTTACAGTCCTTCCTACTTTGTCTGGTGTGTTAAGTTGTTCAATTTATAACCCTCTGTTCAGTAGTTTAGAGCCAGACGTTACCTCTAGATTCTTTGTTTCCATCATGAAAGATATGAAAGATTTTTCTAAGAAAATACTTTAGAGGGGCAGATGTGGCTCAAATGGTTGGGCATCCGTCTCCCATATGGGGGAACCTGGGTTCAATCCCCGGGACCTCCTGGTAAAAATAAAGAAAAATATAGAAGGTGCATGGGCCACTAGGCCCTTCAAATGGGTGCGCCATCAGGCCCCGCTGAGCCACGAAGCAATGTGATGTTGTAACAGGAGAGTGACACAAGCAAGAGCCAAGACGAGATGGAAAAACCAGGAACTAAGATGGTACGGGCTATACGATGCCTTTCTCCCACATCTCCAATCATCTTCTGATGACTGAATCCCAGTGAAGACAGGAGAAGGATGAGAAAAGAGGGCCGGGAAACAGACACAGAGAATTGCCCAGCGAATGGATGCGAAAACAAAACTAACTAAATAAATCTTAAAAAAAAAAAATCCTGCACAGTGCCTCCCAGGGAAAGTTCAAAAAAAAGAAAATACTTTAAATAAGTGGCACACTATCTGTTTTATGGCATTCAATGACTGCTAGTTATTTGGACTTTGGCAAACCACTTATAACGAAATAATACTTTGTGTTGGTCAATTGCTAGTCCAGAGTTCACAGTAGTTTTCCTTAACACTCTGGTGAGTATTAATTTCAGACTCACATAACAAAGCATAGTTTCTCTGGAGCTGGAATTGTCTATGAATTTCTAGCAAGAAAGACGGAAATAGAAAATAAATACAGATATGGATAGAGTTATATTCAGTGAATGGCTTTGTGGAAAATGAGGATATGATTACTTCCTGTGTCTAATGTAAAAATCAGCTTGCTCATTGAGTCCTCAAAAAGCTCTCAACAATAAAATAATAGTTCTGTAATAACTACAACTTGTAATAATTAGATTACATGTATAAGCCAATGATAGAAATTAGAGGCCAAGATACATCTGAATTGTACCTGTGTTTACTATGCAATGGGTAATAGTGGAGGTATCAGGGGTATGACCAAAATAACAGGCTCACATTTTAATGCATATTTATTTGAGAGTGTGCACCTGCCACGTTAAACTGAGGTTACATAAACATGCTAATTGATCAAGGGCATTCCCTGCTTAAATCAATAACAACAATTTAAAACCATAACAAAAACCACCGCACTAAGGGTGTGGTAAATTTGTTCCATGACCATTGGCACTGTAAATCGCTCCAGCTCCAGCCATGTACAAAAGTATTTTCATAAAATTCATCAAGACTTGTAAAAATGCTCACATCATTTGACCTTGAAATTTCACCCTGGGGCCCCTATTTTAAGAAAATAATCCAAATGCAAAGAAAACTATATGTCAAAGATTTTTAAATCAACATATTATTCATAAGAGCAAAAAAAAATGGAAACAACTGAAATAGCCAACATTAGGGGAAAGTTAAGTAAATGAAGTCATTTCTACTACAAGGAACATTATGTGGGCATATATATGTTAATTATAAAGAGTCCAAAGCAATGTTTATTCAGGCAACAAATATTTATTGAGCCAACTTTACTATTACTTGCTAAGCACAGATGACACAATAATGTACAAGAAAGAGAAAGTTTCGGGAAGCAGATGTGGCTCAAGTGATTGGGTTCCCATCTACCATATAGGAGGTCCAGGGTTTGATTCCCCGGGCCTCCTGGTGAAAGGTGAGCTGGCCCACGCGGAGAGCTGGTGCAGCAAGATCACGCAACAAAAGGAGACACAGAAGAGAGACAATGAGAGACACAGCAAATCAGAGAGCTGAAGTGGTGCAAGAGATTGAGCAGCCTCTCTCCACTCCAGAAGATCCCAGGATCGGTTCCTGGTGCCACCTAAAGAGAAGATAAGCAGACACAGAAGAACACACAGAGAGCAAACAGCGAGTGCAAAACAACGAGGGGGAGCAGTGGGGAGAAATAAATAAATCTTTAGAAAGAAAGAGAAAGCTTTGCCTTCATGGAATTTGTGGATAACACAAATGTAACATTCAGAGAAAATGTCAGAATACAAAATTCATGTTTTACAATTACCATTAGGCAAAAATAAAATGCATAGACAAAAGCACAGGAACCAAATAAGCCAAAATGCAATATCATGTTTATGTTTATTTAGGGTAGTGATAGCAGAAATAATTTCCTCTCCTTTTCATCATTTTAAATTTAAATGTAAAGATTGTATTCAATTTTTTAAAATTAAAAAAATATTATCAACTAGAAAGAGACATCAAGAAGTACTACTGTTAGGCGACAAAGCAGAATAAAAGATGGTATGCATAGAATAGTTGCAACTGTACATGCAGGTGAATAGGAACAGAGATCAATTGGGTGAAAAGGAAAAGTATTATGAAAAGTAGTAGGAACTGAACTAATTTGTTTTTCTTTTTAACAAATGCACAGTAATACTATTGGTGCAGCGTCTTGTATATAATGTATGCTTTTAGAAGAGACTTAGACGCATCTCTTTTCTGCCAGTCCAAGAACTCTAGACAATGCACATGAAATAGGAGAAAGATTTTGGGGTAGGAGGCCAACAGACCTAGGCATAAGTCCCATGGTTGTCACTTTCTAGTTGTGTCACTTATGGAAACTCGCTGGAACTACCCAAAACTGTTTTCCTTTTTTAAAAAATGAGAGTAATAAACTGTTTCATAGACTTGTTACTATTAGAAATTATAGGGAAACAGATGCGGCTCAAGTGACTGGGCTCCCATTTACCATATAGGAGGTCCAGGGTTCAATTCCCAGGGCCTCCTGGTGAAAGGTAAGCTGGCCTGCATGGAGTGTTGGCCTGCACAGGAGTGCTGGCCTGCACGGAGAACTGGCGCAGCAAGACAATACAACAAAAAGACACACAGAGGAGAGACAATAAGAGACGCAGCAGACAAGGGAGCTGAGGTGGCACCAGAGATTGATCATCTCTCTCCCACTCTGGAAGATCCCAGGATTGGTTCCCAGTGCTTCCTAAAGAGAAGGACAAGCAGACACAGAAGAACACAAAGAGAACCGACAGTGAGCGCAAAAACAACGAAGGGAGTGGGGGGAGAAATAAATAAATAAATCTTTAAAAAAAGAAAAAGAAATTATATAATTTTATGCATAGAAAAAAATCAAGAAGGATATTTTATCAGTCAGGATTTAATCAGCTACAGATAACAGAATCTCAACCACAGTGGCCAAACTGTGGTTTTTGTTTTTTTTTTTCACATCACAAAAAACCTGGAGGCAGAGAGTCAGTTTAGAGATAGCAACTCTAAGATTTTCCAGTCTTTTGCTTTTGCACTGTCTGCCTGAGGTTTAGATCCTCATAGGCTCCAAACAGTTGCTCCACCTTGAGGCCTGTCAATTTTGCTGTAAGCTTTCTTGCTTATGTTACATTAGCCAGCGTTGGGTCTAAGGCTAGCCCTAGCTTTAAGCAATTCTGAGATGGTATTTTTTAACTGTGCATATTGTCTCCCAAACAAAACTAAGATTCTGATAGAAAGAAAGGAGAACATGGATGCTGGGTAGGTAACCAGTAGTGCCTACCAGGTATATACCAAAATGTTAACAACCATGATCTCTGATCGGTAGAATTGGGGATGTTCTTTATTTTCTTCCATACTTCCAAATCTTGTAGCCAAGTGGGTAGGGATGGGGTGGGAGTGGGAGGGTGGAGGGAGCACTGTATAGATTTTAAAGACTCCCAGGAGTTTCTGATACAATCCCCTCCCCCATTGAAAACCACTAGGCTCAGAATTCATTATGGATTGTATTAACTAGTTTGCCCAGGTCTGTGAAACCAATAACCCAGATTTACAAGGTTGGAGTGACACTTGCGTGCTCTCTCTCTGTGGTGGACTTTTTGGCTGCTGCCCAGCTTTCCTTCTTCCCATGCCTTTTCATAACAGAAATGTTGCTTACTCATGTATCTACTACCCTGCTTTCTATAGCTCTGTACCTCAGAGAAACTTGACCCCACTTCCAGCTCCAGGGGCAATAACTTTAGCTCTAAGTCAGAGGTTCTTAACCTTTTTTGTTCCACGGACCCCTTTGCCAGTCAGGTGAACACCATGGACCTCTTCTCAGAATGTAGCAGCAGATAGTTTTATGATACTCAACATTGGCAAGTCTTTAAATGAAGTTTTAGGATTATTCAAAATTACGTTTTACAACCGTCCCATAATTTCAATACCTGATAACCTAACACACTTCAACATCTGTTCAAACAGTCATTTCTGGCAAACATTTAGAAATTCAAGGTTTCCCACAGCATCATAAAACCATCTCTGCTATCCTTACCAACCTTTTTGTAGGCAGTTATCCACTGCACTCAGAACACAATACATCAAAATAAAAATCATACTAAGGCCACACTATACTGTGTATTATTTAATAAATATATCATACCCATACCAACATATCCCCACAAGAATATATATATATATATTTTTTTTAATTTTCAATTCAAGCTCACAGATCTCCTGAAATCTCAACCCCCTGGTTAAGAACCCCTGCTTTAAGTGGAGTCCTATCCCTCTGACTAGTATTTGGCTCCAGCACTCACTCCTAAAGTGATCAGCATGTGACCTTCCCCTGGCCATGGAACTGGTCCCCACATAAGCCTGGGACCTGATTCAGATTAATGAAAGCCTAGGGGAAATTTGCTTCAAACTTCTGGTTAAGAAGTTTGTTCTCTCAGAAGGAAAGAGTCACATACACAGAGGGCTCTGGGAGGCTGGCAATGTTTTGTCTCTTGACCTGGGTGGGGGTTACATAGTTACTTGCTTTATCAAAATTAATTGAGCCGCACATCTTACTTTATGTACTTTTCCATATGTGTGTTACATTTCACAATTTAAAACTTTAGAAAAATAACCAGGCTAACTCTAGAAAAGGGAGGATCGTTAATAGTACTATTTTAATAATCTTTCATCAGTTTTGACAAAGGTGCCATGCTAACACAAAGTGCCAGCAATAGGGGAGAATATAAGAATACTGTATTTTTCACATGATTTTTCTGTAAACCTACAACTTCTCTAATTAAATTAAAAAAAAAAAAAAAAAAAAAAGGACATATTTCACAGGCCTGTGGATTGGATGTTTTAAATGATGTAATCCATGAAAATTGCTTTCCACAGTGCTTAGAACACAGAATCTCTCAATAAATACCGGCTACTACTGTTAAAAAAAATAGTACAATTTTAAAAAGTGCTACCAACAATTGTAACAAATGTTCCACACCAATGCAAGGTGTTGATGGTGGGGTGGTATATAGGAATCCTGTATTTTATGCATGATTGTTATATAAACACACAATTTCTCTAAAAAAAAAAAAAAAAAGTATAAATTTGGAAAAGGAAGAGAGCCACTAGAAGAGGGTGAGCTGGTGCATGGATGGGAAGCCAGCATTGCTACCACAGTTTTGCCACCATGATGGAAACTGCCTGAGGATGACGATGAGGGCATGGCCAGGGAACAGGAAGGAAATGGAGCCAAAGCC
Source organism: Tolypeutes matacus (assembly GCA_026826555.1). NCBI lineage: Eukaryota > Metazoa > Chordata > Mammalia > Cingulata > Chlamyphoridae > Tolypeutes > Tolypeutes matacus. Next base: position 22,713,564 of record JAKSZT010053764.1, on the reverse strand, counting down.
TCTGATGCTGAAGTCTACATTATTTCTGAACTTGCATTTTTGTGAGCCCATAATTGTTCTTAATGTTTAAAACATTTTGAATAAGATTTTCTGGTCCTTGTAAGCAAATGCATCCCATCTGAGACACTCTAGGCCCATATTCTACCAGTTCCTAAGTATAAATATTCTGCAATGTCCCTCACCTCCATTAACTTCTCCCCATTCTCCTTGCTCTCATATTGTACCTTGTCTGGGTAATTTTGAGAACCTGCCAACAGCTCCTCAGCTTCAAATCTATCCACACTCAGCTCTTTACTTCTGGTCCTATCACTTTCCAGCATTAACTGCCCTCCTGCGAGAAGGTGACATCCTTCAACGTGGCACTCAGGGCTCAACTCATGTCCTCACTCAACACTAATACACAAACTACTCTTCTGCCAACCAGGACCTTCCTTAGGCGCCCACTTCTCTGTAATCTACTTGTTAAAATCTTGTCCATCCTTCAAGGCCCATTTCTCAACCATTAACTTTTTTAAGTCTCTCCTGATCTCACCATCTGGGTATGACTTCCTGCTCAATCCTCTAATTCTTTCCACTGTGCCCATGTTTGCTCTTTTGCTCGTCTGTTGTATATTCTACCTACAGGGCACACCTCTGGTTCTTGTCATCCTCTTCTCCCCTACAAGTCCCCTTTATTATATACACTCACATATACCTTGTGACAGTTTGAGATTATGTTGTGAATCCCAAAAAAAGAAAGATTATGTTTGTAAACTAATCTATTGCTCTGGGTGTGATACCCTTTGATTGTATTAAATTCAGTGAGGGGTCTCTGATTAACTTTACTTGACAAAATAAATTTAGGGCTTCTGATTGGGCTACGTCAGTAAGGCATAGCTCAGGTTGAGTCCCCGCCCCCCTTGGTGGGCCATTATAAAGAGACACTCACTCAAGAAGACACACAGAGAGAACTTTGTCATTCTGATCCTGCCATATGACAAAAAGGAAAAGGCTCAAACAGCTAAAGTAGCAGAAAAAGAGATCTCTGTCAGATTTGATCCTGGGGCCCCGGGGAGAGAAGAGCCATTCGCCTGATAGCTTGCAGCTGACCTTGGGAAGAGAGTCAAGACTGATATAGGAAGCCCTGAGAGACAAGCCCTATGCCAGCCTGCAGCTGAGATAAGAAAGAAGCTGGACCCACAAACCTCAGGAGGAAGAGGAAGTCCAGAGGGGAAGGCTGAAACCCAGCACAGATCACCGGTCATCTTGCTTCAATATGTAGCAGCTGACTTTGTGAGAAAGTACCTCTTATGGTACCTTGATTTGGACTTTCCATGGCTTTGGACTGTAAGCTTTTACCCCAAATAAATACCCTTTATAAAGCCCAACACATTTCTGGTATTTTGCATCAGCACCCCTTTGACAGACTAATACATACCCCCACACATATAATCTAGGCACTACATTCTCTGAAGATAGAGCTTACATCTGGTACATAGTATGTGCCCAATAGTAGGCACTCAATAAATAACATATATTCAATTGAAAAATTGAATTGTCTCCTCACCAAGTTATAACTTCCTGAATGAATAGTAAGTCATAATTAAAATATAAATCTTGCCTTGATATGACTGAAAGTAATCTGCCAAGCTCCTGAGAAAAATGCGCTCTATGTTTTCACTAATAAAGAACAATAAGGAAAGAACAGAAGGCTACTCACCAGGCTCCCAAGCCATCCTAAGAACTGCATGATGCGAGTTACTTTGCTTCACACTTGTGAATTTGAAACCTGGGAGACAGAAACCAGAGGTAGTCCTGTGTGTGGCCTGTTGAGATAGCATGGTCCTCACTCTTCCTCAAGGTTGGAGTCTGCAGACACAGGTGCCACATTAACCTTCCAGGAGAAGGAATTTGTCTTGAGTTTGGGTCTGGCAACTGTTAGGCAGCCATCTCTGCAAGAAGTTATAGCGAGAACTGAAGAGTGACTAAAATGAGGCACTGAGTTAATTATCCGTACCTATGGTTCCCAAGACAATAACCCCCTTAGGATCCTGTAACAAGATCCTTTCAAATTCTCTTGGGAAATATCAGTTGTCTACTGCCTGCAGCTGCCTTGCTGGATATGATTCATAGGGTTCTTGCCTTCTGGTGAGCCAAATAAAAGCACTTAGCAAATTACTATTAGTCCCTCCTTCTGTGCTTTCCAGTCTCACTCATATACACTGAATATCCCCCAAGTAAGGAGTTCCAGTTACAATGCATCCGCTGTGTGTACAAGGATATAATGCTGAATTCATATGCTAGAGAGCACTGGCCTGTGAGGAAACAGGAAGAAAGTATTTTCTAAAACCCTGTATATACTGATCAGTGGCCTATTTCCTCAGGAAGCCAAGACCTAGAAGGAAAATAACTGGGAATTGAGGTTGGATGTTAAGAACACATCCATTGTCCTCCTCATTTGCTGACAACTACTGCTCAGCTGTGTGACATGCAGCAAAAGGCCTCTGATCTACTGGGTTCATGTCAGTAACTCATTCCTGCTCAGATCCAGATCCTTGTTTCATAGAGGAGGGTGGTTCAAGCAATTGCTTGCTTGTTGCAATTATGCAGAGGAAGGGTATATATGTCCACAATCCCTTAGCTGCAGTTCTGAAATTTCAGAGTTCTGATTCTGAAATCAAAAGTTTAGTGTCCAAACTAATTAAGCAGCAAAATCTGACCTGAACTGATGAAGATCTATTTATGTTTTTTATTTATCATTTATCCTACTTAATATAAATAATCATACTTTTTACTAGACTATATCAATATGTTTGATTATGGGGTGCCTTCCCCACCAGAATTTGCTGGAGGTGTTATATAATAATTCACAGTATATGCACCACATATCTGAAAACATGGTTGAACCTTGAAAACATTTTTTTTTTTTTTACCGGGAGGTCCCGGGTATCGAACCCGGGTCCCTCCATATGGGAGACGGACGCCCAACCAGTTGAGCCACATCTGACCCCTGAAAACATTATACTAAGTGAAATAAGCCAGACACAGAAGGCCACATGTTGTATGATTCCATTTTATGAAATATCTACCCCTAACTATTGCATGCTGTAGCAGCAGCCTTGTAGAAAAATTTGCAGAATCATTATACATGCCCTAAAATTCTTACACTAGGAATTTGCACTGGCTCTGTCTATATTTACAAGGGCTGCCCCTCCTAATGTGCAAAATAACTCCATTTCCTTTTATGGCTTTTCATATCAATAAGAAAATAAGCAGCTACCTAGGGCAAACATTTCAAATTTCTCTGCAAGCTTCCAGGGAAAGCAAATGAGAAGAGCAACTGAAAGGAAGAGAACAAGTTCAATTTTTTTGTGTGAATCACCCAAATTCTTTTAGGCAGCTATAGGAGAGGACTTGGTGGTGGCCCTTGTAAGGTATTACCACAGGAAGTTAATATTTCAAATCTCCTGATAAGGGAGAAATCATGATTTGGGTCTTTCATTAAACAGGCATCAGTTGCAGGATGCAGAATGCAGAACACATGAAGGGTTCATGAATGATGAAATTATTAGATTATAAGAACAGATTAAGGGGGCGGATGTGGCTCAACTGGTTGGGCGTCCGTCTCCCATATGGAGGGACCTGGGTTCGATCCCCGGGACCTCCCAGTTAAAAAAAAAAAAAAAAAAAAAAAAAGAACAGATTAAGGTATAAAAATATTCCTGTTGGGAAGCGGCTGTGGCTCAATCAGTAGGGCTCCCGTTTACCATATGGGAGGCCCCGGGTTCGGTTCCCGGGGCCTCCTGGTGAAGGCAAGCCCGCCCGCACGGCGTGGTTAGCTGACCCAGCGAGCACAAGCAGCAAGGGGGGGATAAATGAATAAATAAATAAAATCTTTAAAAAAAAAAAAAAAAAAAATATTCCTGTTGATGGAGTAGAGGAGATACAGAGATTTCTCTGTTGTCCTCTGTATCCAGAAAATGAAATGTAATTAATAATGTATGACTAATTACTCCCATCATAGGCAAAACATACTTTTACCAACAGATTAAAGGACATTCCAAAGGAAACTCATCACTCCTTGCTCATATCTGATGGAAGAAAACTCTATAACTCAAAAAGGAAACTCAGAAGGGTTCACAGCTTCATAAATTTGTGTTCACAACCACTGCATGCTCTTTGATGCAGAGGGATCCCAGGACAGAAATGAAAATATTCTGCGTGCTTAAAGACCCAGTGTTTGAAATAGAAAAGGAAATTACCAAATACATTTGGAGGGGAAGGTGCACCCAAATAGCCAAAACCTTTCTAAAAAAGAACAACATGGGAGGGATTTCACTGCCTGACCTTGAAAGATATTACAAGAGAAGTGGATGTGGCTCAAGTGATTGAACTCCTGCCTACCACATGGGAGGTCCGTGGTTTGGTTACTGGTACCTCCTAAGAAGATAGCAAGCTGGCACAACAGGTAGGCGCAGCAAGCTGACACAACAAGAGGACACAACAAGAGACACAAGAAGGAAAACATAATGAGAGACACAACAAAGCAGGGAGCAGAGCTTCCTGGTGCCTCCTAAAGAAGACAAGCAAGACAGCAAGCTGATGTGATAGGCAGACACGGCAAGCGAACACAACAAGATGGCTCAACAAGAGACACAGGAGGAAAAGCATAATGAGAGACACAGCAAAGCAGGGAATGGAGGTGGCTCAAGCAATTAGGTGCCTCCCTTCCAAATCGGAGGTCCCGGGTCCAGTTGCTAGTGCCTCCTAAAGGAACAAAGAAGACAAACACACACAACAAGTGCAAACAACAAAGGGGTCGGGAGAAATAAATAAAATAAATCTTAAAAAAAAAAAAGCATATTTCAAAGCTACAGTGGTCAAAAAAGCATGGTACAGGGAAGCGGCTGTGGCTCAATCAGTAGGGCTTCCGTTTACCATATGGGAGGCCCCGGGTTCGGTTCCCGGGGCCTCCTGGTGAAGGCAAAGCCCGCCCGCACGGCGTGGTTAGCTGACCCAGCGAGCACAAGCAGCAAGGGGGGGATAAATGAATAAATAAATAAAATCTTAAAAAAAAAAAAAAAAAGCATGGTACTGGCATAAAGTTAGACACATTGATCGGTGGAATAGATTTGAGAGTACAGAAATAAACCCTCATCTCTACAGTCAACTGGTTTTTCACAAACCTACCAAGTCCATGTTAATGGTACAAAACAGTCTCTTCAACAAATGGTGCTGGGAGAACTGGATATCTATAACCAAAAGAATGAAAGAGGACCCCTATCTCACTCCCTATACAAGAATCAACTCAAAATGGACAAAGACCTAAAAATAAAAGCCAGGACCATAAAACTACTAGAAGAAAATGTAGGGAAACATCTTCAAGACCTTGTAGTAGGTGGTAGTTTCTTGGACCCTATACCCAAAGCACACGCAACAAAAGAAAAAATAGATAAAAGGGACCCTCAAAATTAAACACTTTTGCACGTCACAGGACTTTGTCAAAAGGGTGAAAAGGCAGTTTCGACGCAATGGGAGAAAATATTTAGAAATCACATATCTGATAAGGGTTTAATATCCATGATATATAAAGAGATGTTACAACTCAATAATAAAAACAACCTGATTAAAAAATGGGCAAAACCTTCCAGGCTGGGTGGGGCTGCGCCATTGTTTGCCTTGGAGCCTGCAAGGGGCTAAAGATATACAAACCTCCCAATCTCCTCCTCTACTAACAGGGACTGATTGTTCAGGATTCAGAAGGGAGTGGAAATATTTCCTAGCTGGGAAAAGGGGGGTGCTACGAGAGAATTCTGGAGAACTGTCTCAGAAAGTTTGAATCACAGGGTTCTTAGCCCCCAGAAAGGAAGCTCTATCACATTGATCTGGCCTGTGTCACAACAAATACGCTCCGACCAGGCATTGAATTGAGAGCTGCCAACAAGCGCCATCTCCTGGCAGACCAAGGAAGTGCACATAAGAAAATTAATAAGTAAGAGAGGCTTTTCCTGGCCTCTATAGCCTCCCTGCCCAAGGCCCTAGGAAATGACTCTACAACCAATTACTGGGTCCACTGCCCAGTTTTGAGCAACCAGCAGAACAATTCTGACAATCAAGGTTGAGTCAAAAATCAAAGAGCTGTGGTAACTCACAGCCTCCTGCCACTAAAATCCCATAAAAGAGAAAGAGATAGAGCATCTAAGTAAAATACAAACTAACCAGATGCCGAAGCACCAGCAAAAAATTATGAGCCATACGAAGAAAATAGAAGACATGGCCCAAGAAAAGGAATACAGCAAAGTCCCAGAAGAGATGCAGAATTTGAGAGAACTAATCAGTGAGATGAGCACACATTTCCAAAATCAAATTAATGAGATGAAAGAGAATATAGTTAAAGAGATCAATGACATCAAGAAGTCTTTGAGCAAATGCAAAGAAGAATTTGAAATCCTGAACAGAAAAGTAACGGAGTTCATGGGAATGAAAGACATAATAGGTGAAGTCAAAAATACATTTGAAGGGGAAGCGGCTGTGGCTCAATCAGTAGGGCTCCCGTTTACCATATGGGAGGCCCTGGGTTCGGTTCCCGGGGCCTCCTGGTGAAGGCAAGCCCGCCCACATGGCGTGGTTAGCTGACCCAGCGAGCACAAGCAGCAAGAAGGGGATAAATGAATAAATAAATAAAATCTTTAAAAAAAAAAAAATACATTTGAAGCATACAACAGCAGACTCGAAATGATAGAAGAAAGAATAAGTGATACTGAAGACAGAGCAGCTAAAATTGAAGAGAGAAAAGAATAGAGAGAGAAAAGAATGGAAAAATTGAGCAGGGGCTCAGAGAGTTGAATGACAACACAAAACTCAAGAACATACATGTCACGGGAGTTCCAGAAGAAGAAGAGAAAGGAAAAGGGGCAGAAAGAGTATTTGAGGAAATAATAGCTGAAAATTTCCCAACTCTCACGAAAGAAATGAACTTACATGTCCAAGAAGCACATCGTACACCAATAAAAATAAATCCAAATAGACCTATGCCAAGACACATATTATTCAGAATGTCAAATGTAAAAGATAAAGAGAAAATTCTCAGAGCAGCAGGAGAGAAGCAAACGATCACGTACAAAGGACGTCCAGTAAGACTTAGTGCAGATTTCTCTTCAGAAACCATGGAGGCGAGAAGACAGTGGTATGATACAATTAGGAAACTGAAAGAGAAAAACTGCCAGCCAAGAATTCTTTATCCAGCAAAACTGTCCTTCAAATATGAAGGTGAACATAAAGTATTCACAAACAAACAGAAACTAAGAGAGTTTGCAAAAAAGATTCCACCTTTGCAGGAAATATTAAAGGAAGCCTTAGAACCTGAAAGAAAAAGACAGGAGAGAGAGGCTTGGAGGAGAGTATAGAAGAAAGAAAAGCAGAAAGGATAACCAAAAGAGTAAAAAGAAAGACAAAAATAAGATGACATATGAAAACCAAAGAATAAAATGGAGGAAATAAATAGTGCATTTTCAGTAATATTGAATGTGAATGGATTAGATTCCCCAATCAAAAGATACAGGCTGACAGAATGGATAAAAAAACATGAGCCATCCATATGCTGCTTACAAGAAACTCACCTCAGACCCAAGGATACAAACCGGCTGAAAGTAAAAGGTTGGAAAAAGATACTCCACGCGAATAGTAAACAGAAAAGAGCAGGGGTAGCTATACTAATATCAGACAAAACAGACTTCAAATGCAAAAAAGTGATAAGAGATGCGGAAGGCCATTATATATTAATAAAAGGGATGATCCTCCAGGAAGATATAACAGTCATAAATATCTACGCACCTAACCAGGGTGCCCCAAAATATATGAGACAAACTCTGGAAAAACTGAAGGGAGAAATAGACATTTCTACAATAATCGTCGGAGACTTCAACACCCCTCTCACATCATTAGATAGAACAACTAGACAGAAGATCAACAAGGAAACAGAAAACTTGAACGATATGATAAACCAGTTAGACCTAACAGACATATACAGAACACTGCATCCAAACTCAATGGGTTATACATTCTTCTCAAGTGCCCATGGATCTTTCTCCAGGATAGACCACATGTTAGGTCACAATACAGCTCTCAATAAATATAAAAAGATTGAAATTATACAAAGCACCTTCTCAGATCATAATGGAATGAAACTAGAAATCAATAACAGACAGGAAAAAAGTAAATTTGCAAATGTGTGGAGACTGAACAACACACTCCTAAATATTCAGTGGGTCAAAGAAGAAATTGCAAGTGAAATCAGTAAATATATTGAGACAAATGAAAATAAGAACACAAAGTATCAAAACTTATGGGATACAGCAAAGGCAGTCTTGAGAGGGAAATTTATAGCCCTAAATGCCTATATTAAGAAACAAGAAAGAGCTAAACTCAAAGATTTAACTGAACAACTTGAGAAACTAGAAAAAGAACAGCAAACCAATCCCAAATCAAAAAGAAGGAAAGAAATAATAAAGATTAGAGTGGAAATAAATGAAAATGAGAACAGAAAGGCAATAGAGAGAATCAACAAACAAAAAGCTGATTCTTTGAGAAGATCAATAAAATTGATAACCCCCTGGCTAGACTAACAAAGAAAAAAAGAGAGAAGATGCAAATAAATACAATCAGAAATGAAAGGGGGGAAATTACAAATGACCTCACAGAAATAAAAAGAATCATAAGAGGATATTATGAGAAACTATATGCCAACAAACTAGACAACCTGGATGAAATGGACAAATTTCTAGAAACTCATAACCAACCTATACTGACACAACAAGAAATACAAGAACTTAACAAACCAATCACAATTAAGGAGATTGAATCCGTCATAAAAAATCTCCCAGCAAAGAAAAGTCCAGGACCAGATGGCTTCACAGGTGAATTCAACCAAGCATTTCTAAAAGAATTAACACCAATCCTGTTTAAACTCTTCCAAAAAATTGAAAAGGAGGGAAAATTACCCAACACATTTTATGAAGCCAACATCACCCTAATACCAAAGCCAGATAAAGATTCCACAAGAAAAGAAAATTACAGACCAATCTCTCTCATGAACATAGATGCAAAAATTCTCAACAAAATACTTGCAAATCGAATCCAACAGTATATCAAAAAACTTATACATCACGACCAAGTGGGATTTATTCCTGGTATGCAAGGCTGGTTCAACATAAGACAATCAATCAATGTAATACACCACATTAACAAATTGAAGGAAAAAAACCACATGATCATCTCAATAGATGCAGAAAAGGCATTCGACAAAATCCAACATCCTTTTTTGATAAAAATACTTCAAAAGATAGGAATAAAAGGAAAATTCCTCAATATGATAAAAGGCATATATGAAAAACCCACAGCCAAAATCATACTCAATGGGGAAAGGTTGAAAGCTTTCCCCCTAAGATCAGGAACAAAACAAGGATGCCCACTGTCACCATTGTTATTCAACATTGTACTAGAAGTTCTAGATAGGGCAATTAGACAAGAAAAAAAAAAGTAAAGTCGTCCGAATAGGAAAAGAAGAAGTAAAACTCTCACTGTTTGTGGATGACATGATCCTGTATTTAGAAAATCCTGAAGTATCCACAACAAAGCTACTGGAACTAACAAATGAGTTCAGCAAAGTGGCAGGAAAATAAGATCAACACGCAAAAATCAGTAATGTTTTTGTACACTAGTACTGAACAATCTGAGGAGGAAATCAGGAGGAAAATTCCATTTTGAATAGCAACAAAAAGACTCAAATACCTAGGAGTTAATTTAACCAAGGAAATACAGGACCTATATGCATAAAACTACAAAACAATGCTAAAAGAAATATAAAAAGACCTAAACAAATGGAAAGACATTCCATGTTCATGGATTGGAAGAATAAATATCGTGAAGATGTCAATCTTGCCCAAACTGATTTATAGATTCAATGCAATACCAATCAAAATCCCAACAGCTTACTTTACAGAATTAGAGAAGGCAATTACCAAATTCATCTGGAAGGGTATGTGCACCCGAATAGCCAAAAGCATTCTAAAAAAGAAGAGCAACATGGGAGGAATTTCACTGCCTGACCTTGAAACATATTACAAAGCTACAGTGGTCAAAACAGCATGGTACTGGCATAAAGATAGACATATCGATCAGTGGAAGAGAATTGAGAATCCAGAAATATACCCTCACCTATACAGTCAACTGTTTTTTGACAAACCTACCAAGCCCACGCTGATGGGAAAAAACAGTCTCTTCAACAAATGGTGTTGGGAGAACTGGATATCTATAACCAAAAGAATGAAAGAGGACCCCTATCTTACCCCCTATACAAGAATCAACTCAAAATGGATCAAAGATCTAAATATAAAAGCCAGGACCATAAAACTACTAGAAGAAAATGTAGGGAAACATCTTCAAGACCTTGTAGTAGGTGGTGGTTTCTTGGACCTCACACCCAAAGCATGTACAACAAAAGAAAAAGTAGATAAATGGGACCTCCTCAAAATTAAACACTTTTGCACGTCACAGGACTTTGTCAGAAGGGTGAAAAGGCAGCCAACTTAATGGGAAAAAATATTTGGAAATCACATATCTGATAAGGGTTTAATATCCAGGATATATAAAGAGATGTTGCAACTCAACAATAAAAAGACAAATTACCCAATTAAAAAATGGGCCAAAGACTTGAATAGACATTTCTCTGAAGAAGAAATATAAATGGCAAAAAAACACATGAAGAAATGCTCAACATCACTCATGATTAGGGAAATGCAAATCAAAACTACAATGAGATATCATTTCACACCTATCAGAATGGCTACTATTAAAAAGACAGAGAACTACAAGTGTTGGAGAGGATGTGGAGAGATAGGAACACTTCTTCACTGTTGGTGGGAATGCAGGATGGCACAACCACTATGGAGGACTGTTTGGTAGTTCCTAAAGAAGTTGAATATAGACTTGCCATGTGACCCTGCAATACCACTACTGGGTATATACCCAGAAGAACTGAGACCAGTGACCCAAACACATCTGCATCCCTATGTTCATAGAGTGTTATTCACAATTGCCAAAAGTTGGAAACAACCCAGGTGTCCATCAACCTATGAATAGATAAACAAGTTATGGTGTATTCACACAATGGAATATTATGTAGCTGTAAGAAGAAATGAATTCATAAAACATATGACAACATGGATGAACCTGGACATAATGCTGAGTGAAGCAAGCCAGACACAAAAGAACAAATACTGCATGATTACGCTACTATATTGTGTATCATATTCTGTAACATATTGTATGATTCCATTTATATAAAATGTAAATATAAATCAATTTATCGAGAAAAAAAAAATACCCTGTGTTTGGCACTTATTTGTCTCTTCATGGACCTGGGTTGGCCTCTCTGCTAAATGAATTACTAAAGTGGTTTCCCTAGTCTGTTCTCCCTTGTTCTGGGGGGATGGGGCTTCATCCACACAAAACCTTATTGTATCATCTTCCACTTGGGCTTTTTTGATAGTCTGAACTTTTTATAGTGCCTGGAACATTCTTCCCTAAGATATACACATAGCTGCTCTTTCTTGCTTCATTCAAGTGTCTGCTCAAAGGCCACCGTGTTAGAGAGGCCTTCTTCCGCTACCTATCCAAAAGAATCCCACCCCCACCCTCAGGAAGCTCCATCCTTCTCACCTGCTTCATTTTCTTCATGGCCCTTATCATACTTGGCACCATAGATTTATATGGCTGTGTCGCATAAAGGAATTTAAGGACATGTCATAGGGTAGGCAAGAGAGTAAAGAGTTTAAGAAACAAGAAAAGAGATAGTACACGCCCCAGACATGGGTGTGAGCCCATGCTACAGGATGAGATGTGTGTGTGGGGCCCTGGAGCAGGCCTGTCCTTGTCTCCCTTCACCATATTAAGGAGGAATCTCAGCTATTTGTTCTCTTGATTGGTTGCCTTTCTACATTCACCTGTAAGCTTTCAGGGAACCAATGGGGAGGCCTTTCTGTTTGGAGTTATCCAGGGTTTCTTTTGAGCCTGGGAGTTTCAAATGGGACCTCGTGACCAGGTCTCTGGTGAGCTTTTCAGCTGTAGCGGTCACAGCTTTGTTCTCAATCAGCTGCCTTCCCTCAGGGGGTTTCCAGGCGGGGGTCTTGTGGCTATTCAGACCAGCTGGCCTTCCCTGTTTCCTATACTAACCTGCCTCAACCCCCCTTATGTCAAGGCCCAGCACTGGCCCTTCACCTCCAATCTTTCCCTAAATCAAAAGCAATTGCCAATTTCCTTGAGCTTACATGGTATTTTATTTTCAGCCTCTTAGGGAACTATTTGGGTCTGGTTCAAAGTCAGTTATTCCTCTGCCTCTCTTCCCTGTCAGACTGTAGACTTTGAGAGGAGGTACTTGGCATGTGTACAATGGGTGCTCAAACAAGTTTGTGGGCATTGAATTCTCGTCATATGTACTTCCAGGACACATCCACCATCCACCTCTAAACTCTCTATCGAGTGGTCCTGCCTGTGCCATGCCCCAACACCACATACCAAGAATGACTTCATGGCAGGGCTTCTGATAAGTGTTTCCTGAAACTGGGGAATGCAGATCTTTATCATTGTTTGGTTCTGAGTCAGTATGGAGAAAGAGAAAAACAATGTTGACCCACAGAAAACCACATGGTCTGATCCAGTCCATCCCACTGACATCTGTCTGTCATCTGAGAGTACTATCAGGGGCCGGTGGAAGATTAGTTGGAGATAAAGAAGATACTCAATGTGCCATCTGCAATTTCTCATGCAAAACTTGGTTTAATTCTGGATTCTGAAGGAGAAAACAAGAGTATTGAATGTTTTTATTTTGTTTTATTTTGTTTTTTGAGAATCACCATAGATAGCAAAAACCAGAAACAAAAAACAAACAAACCTAAATAAATATATGTCTATTACTCTAACTGCAGCTTGGCTTCTTCCTTCCTAAACCCTCCTGTGATGTCCTACTCATCTTACTCTTCCCCAATGCTCCTGACAGAACCAGAAGTAAGGAAGGAAGCAGCAGGTATGGTGGCAAACCAATGACCTGGAGGCCAGGAGGCCTGGGTGTTGGTCTGACTAGTTATGTGACCTTGGATCACCTCTTGGGGCCACAATTTTCTTTTTTTTTTTTTTTAAAGATTTCTTTCTTTATTTCCCCCCTCTCGTTGTTTTACGTTTGCTGTCTCCTCACCGTGTATTCTTCTGTGTCTGTTTGACTTCTCTTCAGGCAGCACCGGGAACTGATCCCGGGACCTTCTGGAGTGGAAGAGAGGCGCTCAATCTCTTGTGCCACCTCAGCCCCCTGGTCTGCTGCATCTCGTATTGTCTATCTTCTGTGCCTTTTTTTGTTGTTGTGTCATCTTGCTGTGCCAGCTGTGCAAACCAACACTCCTGTGTGGACCAGCTCTCCACTCAGGCCAGCTCATCATGTGGGCCAGCTTGCCTTTCACCAGGAGGCCCCAAGAATCAAACCCTGGACCTCCCATATGGTAGATGGGAGCCTAATCGCTTGAGGCACATCTCTTTCCCCACAATTTTCTTATGTATAAAATTAGAGAGTTGGACTAGAACAGAGTAAAACACCAGTTCTAGGAGATGTCAATAGGATCTGCAAAATGAGGGCTCTGAATCCAATCAAGTCTGGGGAATTCTGAGCTAAGCAGGTTTCTGTACTGCAGGACTTCTCAGATGTCTTTTGTCTTTCCAAGAGGGTGAGAAAGAGTGCTCTGTGAACCAGAGTTACTTGACCACAGACTTTTTTTCCCACAGAGCTGCATAGGACTATCTTGGGGAGACACTGGAGTCAGAATATCTTAGGCCCCTTTCAGGGCTTATCCTTCCCTTCCCAGCCCTGGCCTCATTGTACCTTCTCTCTTTGGGCTCTGCCTTGTTTCACGTGTGTCTCATCACATCACATCCTGCTTTTGGGCTCCCAGTGATCATCTTCCCAGTGCAAATGGTAAAAACTCCTTTGTCTGAAAATCTGGATCCATTCTCAAATGTCAAAATGTAAAAAAAAAAATCGAAAAGAAAAAAGGCCTAACACAGGAAAAGTACAAGAAATTGAAAACATGCCCCAATTCTCACCACTGAAAAGTAATTCTAACAAAGAGGAAAACGAAGCCACCATACTTGATCCTCCCATGTGAGAGAGAAAGGACACCAGTTTTGCCTGCAGCTGAGCTGCAAGGAGAGAAGCCCCAAGAGGCTCAAAGAGCTGAGGTCCAGGGAGAGATAAGCCATATGCCTGAGAGCTTGCAGCTGAATTTGGGAAGAAAGTAGAGCAGCTGAAGCAGAGAGGAGGCCAGAAAGAGACAAGCCCTATGCCAGGCTGCCATCAGCTGAGCTCTGGGAGATGCAGGGGAAGGCAGAGACCTCAGCAGAGATCAGTGGCTATCTTGCTTCACCATGTGACAGCTGAGTTTGTTGAGAAAGCATCTCTGCTGATGCCTCAAATGGGGTACTTCATGGCCTTGGAACTGTAAGCTTTTACCCCAAATAAATCCCTTTTATAAAAGCCAACCCATTTCTGGTATTTTAGATAGCCCTTTGGCTAACTAAAACAGTCCTAGACAATGAGAACAAGTTGGTCACCCTCCCAGCCATGGGAAGAGTATTTATACCTTGGAAATTGACAATGCTACAAATCAGGACTTTTCCCTGCTTGGATAATTGGTTGTTAAATATTTACTAGCACACCTAGGGAAGTGGATGTGGCTCAAGTGGTTGGGCATCAGTCTACCATACGGAAAGACCCAGGTTTGATCCCTGGGACCTCCTGGTAAAGTGAAAAAAAGGCGAGCTGGTGAGCTGGGCCCGCGCAGTGAGCCTCGCAGCAAGATGATGACATAACAAAAGAGAGACGCGGAGGGAGCCAAGGTGAGATGCACCAGAAACCAGGAACTGAGGTGGCGCAAGTGACAGGGTGCTTTTCCACATCGAAGTCCCTAGGATCGAATCCCAGTGAAGCCTGGAGGAGAAAAATGAGAAGAGAAGGCAAGAAACAGACACAGAAGATCACCCAGCAGATGCCACAGACAGCAAGTGTGTGTGTCGGGGTGGGACTCATAAAACTGTACACCAAAAAGAAAAAATAAAAAGTCAATTTAAAAAAAGAAAAGAAAAGCAGTTACTTAAAACAAACAAACAAACAAACAAAAAAAAAAACTTACTAGCACGCCACTGTGCCCAGGTTTGGTTTTCCACCAGTGCTACATTTTTTTTGTACAGGGAACCCAGCTCAGGTTACCTAAAACCTTCATCAAACCTATGGATTGCTTAGCAGACACTGGCAGGACTAAGGTACCTAGAAAGTTACACTTAAATTAGAAAAGGCGAGCCTTTGCTAGATAAGTATAAGGGAACAACCCCAGCATGATGAATCACATTTACAAAGGACTTTAACATTTGAAATAAGTTAAGAGGGAATGGATATGGCTCAAGCAGTTGAGAGGCAAGCTTCCCACATGGGAGGTCCTGGGTTCTGTTCCCAGGTGCCTTCCAAAACACCAAAAACAAACAACAAGCAAACAAATGAAAAAACCAACTCAGGGAAGCCAATGTGGCTCAGTGGTTGAACACTGGCTTTCCACTTACGAGGTCTCAGGTTCAATCCCTGGCACAGGTACCTCCACAAAAAAAAAAAAAAAAAAAAAAAAGAAAAATTTAAGATATTTTCTTTTAAAAAACTATTTTTTTTTTTTTTTTGTTTTGTTTAATTAATTTTGTTTTGTTTAATTAATTTATTTTATACTATCCAAATCAAAGTTGGTCCCAAATGGATACACAGAATTATAGAATCTTAGAGTCAAGCACAAGTTAGAAAATGCTAGAAATGACAATTTTTTTTAGGTCTTAACATTTTCTTCTGAGAACTACATAACTGAAGCACACATGCTTAATACCTGTTATGGACATACACACCTAGATTTTAAGCATTACAATAAAGTGTATTTGCCACAATAATTAATGGAAAATCAGCAATGATTTATTGAATTAGCATAGTTATTAGCCTACCATATTGTAATCAAGGGTTAGGGATCAACAAATAATTATGATGACTGAATCATTATATAGATGCCTTTTTACTTTCCCGTGTATTATAAAATAGCCAAAGGTTAACATCTGAAATTACTGAAACTAACTAGACTGGCCTCACCCTTTGTACATAGTCATTTCTAACCAAGACTTGCTATTATGATGATTATTACAGTTGGAACTTACCCTTACATATGGACATTTCTATTGAAGTGGTAACTGACCCTCCTTCTGTGCCCTATCCCCAGATGCCTTGATCTCTGATGATTGTCTTGTGATTGTAATAACTTTGTGACTTACCCCCATGCCCGTTTTGTACCCCCTATCTTGTTCACCCTTGAATGTTTATTAATGAAGGAACCTGAGCCAGTTTAACCCCAGTTATCATTAGCATAAACTGCTAAACATGTGTACTATAAAACTATCACGATTACTGCAGTTCAGGGAGGCAGATTTTGGGCTTTTAGGCCACTGGCCTCTTTTGCTATGCACAAGCAAATAAACTTTTTCTCTCTGGTATCTCAGGAATTGGTCTTTAAAGTGCATGGGCAGAAAAGAACCCACTTGTGCTTGGTATCAATATCTGCAGCATAAATAAAGTAGCCTCTAAATTTTGGTTATGCTCTTCTCTAACAGGAAATCATTAGAGAAATGCAAGAGGGTGAGTGAAATCTCTAGATCCAGTACCAGCCGTGAAACTGCTACAATAGCACCTTCCCCTCCTTAATGTCTTCCTAGTTCATTATCCACTCTCCAATGCCTCCTATCCACTGCTTGCTTGCCCCTAGAGGATCTATTTAAAATGCACAGCTACTAGGTGGGAATGATCTCTAGGGGATACTGCACACTGAAAGGAAAAAGAAAAAACAACAACAAACCTTAACCCTTTGTACAGTTTTTTTTTTTTTTTTTTTTTTTAACCGGGAGGTCCCGGGGATCGAACCCAGGTCGCTCCATATGGGAGACGGACGCCCAACCAGTTGAGCCACATCCGCCCCCGCTTTGTACAGTTTTTTTTTGTTTGTTTTTTGTTTTTTAAGGAGGTACCGGGGATCAAACTTAGGACCTCATACATGGGAAGAAGGTGATCAACCACTTGAGCTACATCCGTTCCCCAGCACAGTTTTTAATATTTTAAAAAGCTACCTTGGGAAGCGGATGTGGTTCAAGTGGTTGGGCTCCTGTTTGCCTTATGGGAGGCCCTGGGTTCAATTCCCGGGGCCTCCTGGTGAAGGCAAACCAGCATGCGTGGTGCAGTGAGCTGGCACAGAAAGATGATGCAACAAAGGGAGACAAAGAGACACAGAACAATACACAGCAAATGGACACAGCGAGCACAAGCAGCAAGGGAGGGGGGGATAAATAAATAAATAAAAAGAAAAGGCTACCCTGCTTCTGCTTGTATAAATACAAAGGCAGTCCGAATGCTTGTATAGTCCACGCTGTAATCATAACTCTTTTCACAATGCACTTTTTCATTTATTCATCTATTTTCTTATTAGACTATGAATTGTTTGAGGTGAAGGAATGTATTGGTTCACCTTTGTATCCTAGCACATGGCTCCCATCAAAATAAGCAATTAATAAAATCTGTGGAATACATGAAGCATTAAATAAAGGCAAAAACACAATTCTTTATTCCTTGTTTCAGTTATATTTACTAAACCAATTCTTTAACATAAACAATACATCAAGGGTGTGTTTCACTTCCTACCTTTTAAAAGTATTTTTTCTTAAATCAGGAAGAAACAGGGACAAAAAAGTCATGAAATCAACCACCATCACCACAATCACACATGCACTGACTGTACAAATATCTAATTAGGAAGAACAAAACAAAACTCATTTACTAGCCTTGGCTTGTCATCTTGATAGCTACTTGCACTAATCCTATAATTTATGTCGACTAAACACTGTTATTTTCCTTCTCTGGCTATTAGGCAACTCAGGAAAGAGTTCCAAAATAATTTCAACACTAACAGTCATGATTATTAATATTATTAACACTGTGGGGTTTTTTTTGTTTTTTTTTTTTTTTTTTTTTTTAATGGCCTGTTTTCTAAACCCATGCAACCAATCTTAGAAAAGACTGTATTTATAGGATTGCAGCCAAATGCAGCCCCAAGTGCTTTCTATAGGGAGTCTCCAGCCTTTCCAATATTAATCTGGCTTTCCCAAAGCCTGGGAGTTTCACTCCTTTTCAAACCATTCTTGGGATTCCTTCTCGTTATGCCTCCTTGTCTCTGAGTGGGGCAGAGGAAGTGGCTGCCTGCCCAGCCTGTTTCTCTGGGCTCCTGTGCAGTTCTCTGGGGGGATTCGGGATGGGGTGGGAGAGGGCTGGGAAGGGGCTATTAATAATGCTTAGTTATTCCTTCTTTCCTCCCGCAGCTCAGTTCACTTCCTTCCACCAGAGGTAGATGCTGGCTCCAGGAAATAACTTCCCTCATCAAACCCCTCTCTGTGCAGGAAGAAAGGAAAGGTCTGGATTTTCCTCCAAAAAGGAAACTAATCCCACTCTACCCTTTGGTTTTCCAAATAACCCCTCTTAGCATCTATCTCTAAGGCCAGTAGAGTTTTTTTTTTTTTTTTTTTTTTTAATATATCTTTTTATTTATTTAAAGATACTTAGGTTACATAAATGTTACACAAAAAATATAGGAATTCCCATATGCCCCACTCCCCATACCTCCCACACCCTCCCATATAAACAACATCCTTCATTAGTGTGACACATTCATTGCAATTGATAAATGCATCCTGGGGCATTGCCACTGAGCATGGACCATAGTTTACATTGTAGTTTACACTTTCTACCACATGATTATGCAGGTTATGGGAAGATATATAATGGCCTATATCTGTCGTTGCAATGTCATTCAGGACAATTCCCAAGTTCTGAAAAAGCCCCTGTATTATACCTGTTTTTCCCTGTCCCTGCCCTCAGAGTCTCCAGTGGCCACTGCCTCCACATCAATGTTGTAATTTCTTCCATTGCTAGAATCACAATAAGTCTATAGTAGAAATGCCAGTAAGTCCACTCTAGTCCATAGTTCATTCCCCAATCCTGAGGATTCTGGGCTGGTGATATCCACTCCACCTCTAATTGAGAGGGGGCTTCGATCCCATAAGCTAATGGATGGGACTCTCTTGTTTGCAGTTATGGGCTCTCTTGTTTCCTTGGTATCATGGTGGTCAATCCTCACTTCCTTGTTAGTTGTCCTAGGCAAGTCCAATGAACTGGAGAGTAGGTGTTGCAACTCCGCTGAGGGTCAGGGCCCAGCTGGCACATGGACAGCCCAAAGATTCAAGTCTCTTGGACGTACAGCTACCAACTCCAGCACCAAGTATAGGTTCAAATGGAAGGGACAGATGAGCCATGTGTAGGGAAGCCATAACTGAGTCCAGCTCTGTCACTCTCAGGCGCACAAACTCCAAAGTAGGGCCCACTGGCAAGATACCAAACTCCGGAGCTATCTGCCCTGACCACAGGACCTGGGTGTCTCCAGAGGCTTCAGGAGCCCTACTATTTGGGGTAGTATCCACTTTGGCAGTCTATGAGATTCTGCTGAGATGTGCATAAGCATTACATCTGGGTAACCTCCCGACTCACTTTGAAGTCTCTTAGCCATATAAACTTATTTGTCTTTAACTTCCCCCCCTTTTATTTGAGGTCTTTTTCCAGTTGCATTGCTAGTTGGTGCTTGGTAGTAAACCTTGGTGCCAGGGAGGCTTATCCCTGGGAGTCATGTCCCACGCTGGGATGAAGGTAATGCATTTATATGCTGAGTTTGGCTTAGAGAGAGGCCATATTTGAACAACAAGGAGGCTCTCAGGAGGCAACTCTTAGGCACCCCACAATACTAGGCTAAGTTTCAATTTCAAGAGCAAAGGCTCACAAGCTTAGTTGTCAATATCAAGGGCCCATCAGCCATTGCTCCTGCACTTGAAGGACTGTTGCAGCTCCATTAGAGAACACAGCAGAGCTCTCCAGGATGGGAATTCAATATTTTCTTGGTTATTGTGTGAATCTCCACCCACTATGACAATGCCCCATGAACATCTGAACACATTTATATATCTTTTATATATGTCCAGGTGAACTTCCTCCCATGTATCCCCCATTACTGACACCCCACACCAAAGATCCTCCCCTGCCCCAGTTGTAACCCTTCTGTGATCTAAATCTTCTTAAAAATGAAGCCAATAAAATAGCCAAATACAATTAATAGGAAAATGAAATAATAATGATAGGTTTAAATATAAGAAATAAAATACATAAAAAATTTTAAAAAAGCTAAAACTCTGATGATTCTCTGGATATAGCAACCCAGCAAAAAGGTCTGCTTTCTTTCCTACCTTCATCTCCTGTGCAATAAGGAAGGCCTTTTTGGGCATTGAAGGACAGGTACCAGATCTGGAAGAAGCAGGACCCTGTGGATAGGGCACAAAATTGGATTAAAGAACCAAGGGGCCCTTAGAAAGGGGAATTAAAAATGGGAAGACCAAGTAGGGAAAAGTTCCTCAGATGACTGCTAGGGGGTGCTGTGAGGGGCCTTAAGAGTCCAGAATTGGGGTCTCAGGCCAGGATGAAAGAGCAGGGTGGGAGTGGGGGAGCGCCAGTGCCATAGGGTAACGCAGTAGTTTGCAAACTTTTAAATTTCAGGATCCCTTACACTCATAAATATTATTGAGGACTCCAAAGAGCTTTTGTTTGTGTGGGTTATATCTAGTATTAATATTTACCATGTTCAAAATTAAAACAAAATTTCAAAATAGTTTGTTAGTTCATTAATTTAGAAATAACAATAAACCCATTATTAATGTTAATGACATTTTATGATAATCGCTATATTTTCAAAACAAACACATTTAGTGAGAATGGCATTGTTTTACAGTTTTATAAATCTCTAATGTATAACTTAAACAGTTGGATTCGCATACCTGTCTCCTAATTCCATCTACTGTCACGTTATTTTGATTAGGGTATGTGAAGAAATATGCAGGTATGTAGTTGGCCAAGGGAGGACTCCGTGGACCCCCTAAACGGTTCTTAGTGACCTCAGGGGGTCACCCTGAGAAGTGCTGGGATGAAGTAGCTGCACCACACCTCCAGCTCCCCCAGGAAGCTTCTAACAATAGATGGAATATAGAACCCAAACTTGATACCTAGTAAAAGCGGTATCAATTGTGAGTTCTTTCCTCCCCATGCAGTTTAAAAACCAATTTCTAAGACTCCAGGTTTCAAAGAGAGAAAGAGTTTATTTGTTTATGCAAGCAAAGAAGAACAGTGGCTTAACAGCACAAAAATGTTCCCTGGAATTGCAGTAATCCTGATAATTTATAATATCCAGGTTTAGCTGTTTATGCTAATGAGTAATTGAGTTGGAACTGGCTCAGGTTCCTTCATTAATAAACATTAAAGGTCTGAACAGGATGGGGGATGGGTGCAAAACAGGGATGGGTGGTGAGTCACAAGGTTATTACAATTACAAAACAATCATTAACAGAAATCAAGGCATCTGGGGACAGGGGGTACAGAACAGAAGTCAGCCACAAGGTGGTTCTTACGGATTTCAAACAGAGGATGGAGTGGTTACCATTTCAATAAAAATATTCATATACAAGGGTAAGATCTTCTGGTCTGGAGTAATCATCACAATGGTAGGTTTTTAGTTGGAAATGACCACATACAAAGGGTGAGGTTGGTCTAGCCAGTTTCAGTAATTTCAGATGTTAGCCTTTGGCTATTTTATAATATACTGGAAGTAAAAGCATCTATATAAGGATTTAGTAATCATAATTATTTATTAATTCTTAACTCTTGATTACAAACTCAAGGCATAAGTAATATTTTATATATTCATCTGTACTCCATGTGCTATCAGTGAAATGCTCTTTCTTCTTTTTAGAGTTTTGTTAATTGTTTGCAATTTATCAAAGTTTAAATGCACATGGGTTAGCAAGTTCTACAATGGTTGTTTCAAATAATAATGGCCCTCCCCTTCTCATAGGCAACTACTTTCAATTCTTCTAGCTGATTACTTTGATATTTGCCTGCCTATATGTAAATAAAATGTTTGATTTTTCTGTTTTAAGAATTATCAATTGACTTCCCACAATAGAAGAGGACAATTTGCTCTCTTAACCATTCTACTCCCCATGTCCCTACCATATATGTGGACATTCTTCCAAATATCTAAGCTGCACTGTTGATCAAATCACTTTTAGTGTTTACATTATTATGACTATGAAAATAATATTCACTGCTAAGTCTTGTAACATAACAGGACTTTGCTATCCTGGAAACTCTTCCTATCCCCTGTAATTACCTTTTATTTTTGTTTTTCAAGATATCACACTTTTTAAGTGTTGAAGCTTTCTGCCTCAGAATGTTGAAGGTATTGGTCTATAGAATTACTTTTGAGAAATCTGAAGCCACTATTACTCTTGTTAATTTTATATGACCTATTTTGCTAGTTTTATTCCTCATTGGTTATTTATATTATGAAAATTCAAAATCATGCCTTTTAATGGAGGTATTTTTCTATACACGTTGGTCACTCAGTTCAGCTCTTCAATCTGGAAACTCAAGTCCTTCAGTTTGAGGAAATTTTATTGAATTGTTTTTGGATGATTTTCTTCTATCTGTCCTCTGTTTTGAGGTTTATTATTATTCGGAAGATGAACCTCTTTTTTTTTTCCCTTTTATTTTCTATCTTGTTTTTTTGTTTGTTTGTTTGTTTTGTTTTGTTTTTTTTCTTTCTTAGCTGTACTTTCTATAAGATTTTAGCTCTATCTTCCAATCCTTCTATTATGTTATTTTACATTTCTGCTTTCATATATCTAGATTCTAAGGGCTCTTTTTGTTCTCTAAAATTTTTTTGAGCATCCCATACTTGTTTAATGGATTTAGTATCTACAAAATAGGAAAAATGCATACCATATTTGCCTCAGGCAGTGGTGTGCTGGCAAATGTTTAACAGCAAGCTATCTGGAAGAAAAAAGCTTTGGTTGTAACATTTATCAATTTCCATGGTGTAAATACTCCCACTATGGCAGATTTCAAGCTACCAAAGTGATGTCACTAAACACAGAATTAAGAAGAGATACACAGGGAGCTGATGTTGCTCAGTGGTTTGAGTGCTGGCTTCCCACATATGAGGTCCTGGGTTCAATCCCCAAAACCCAGGGGTTACTCTTGAACTTCATGTCTGCTCTACCCAACATGGCTCCTCAGGAGAGATGAGAATATAAATTTTCCTCCTTTTTTTGGGCTGGAGGTGGGAGTGGGGAGAGGAATTAAAAGTGTCTAGGTGTGGGTGACCCATTGTTAAATAAATGTATATCAAGGAAATATGTGAACGTTTTCTTACCACTTGGAACACATGTCTTGGGAAATGACTGAAATTTCTTCTCCAATCCTTTCCCTATAGGGTAGTGTATTAGTCAGAGTTCTCTAAGGAAACAGGACCAACAGGAGATATCTATAAATAGTATGATATTTTATAAAATTGTCTCATGTGATGATGAGGATGCACAAGTCCAAATTCCATAAGGCAGGCTGAAGTCAGGGACTCAGATGAAGGTCTTCATTACCCCAGGAGAGGCTGGCTATCTGAAGTAAAGATAGGGATTCTCTCTCTGAACACTGAAATCACTTCTCCTTTTAAAGCCTTCAACTGACTGGATGATAAGTCACTCATTGCTGATGGCAATCTCATCAGTTGATTATAGATGTAATTAGCCAATATATGCAATAAACTCACTGATGATTAAAGTTCATTTACTGCCCTTGTATTATAGCTAGTCCAGCACTTGCTTGACCAAACAACTGGGCACCAATACCTGGCTAAATTGACACATTAGCCTAACCATCACAGGTAGGAAGGCAAAAGAATTGAGAGGGGGTTATTATAGAGTGGAATGATGAGTATTCTATGCTGGGGTCCTTGAAGCTTGAAAAATGGACTGGCCAACAGTCTATACTAAGATATGGAGGGAGGCAGATGTGGCTCAAGTGATTGGGCTCCTGTCTACCATATGGGGAGTTCAGGGTTCGATTCCCAGGGCCTCCTGGTGAAAAGCAAGCTGGCCCACGGGGCGAGCTGGCCTCTGTGGAGTGCTGGCCCATGCAGGAGTGCTGGCCTGCACAGAGAGCTGGCATGGCAAGATGATGCAACAAAAATAGGCACAGAAGAGAGACAATAAGAGACACAGCAGAACAGGAATCTGAGGTGGTGCAAGAGATTGAATGGCCTCTCTCCACTCTGGAAGGTCCTGGGATTAGTTCCTGGTACTGCCTGAAGAGAAGACAAGCAGACACAGAAGAACATATAGAGAGCAGACAGTGAGAGCAAAACAAGGCGGAGGGGGCGGGGAATAAATAAATAAATCTTTAAAACAACAACAAAAAAAGGTATGAGAGAATTGCAAATATTTAAGTGTCTATCTTATGTCAGGAACTGAGGTAAGTCCTGGGAATGAGATGAAGTGATATAGGAACCTACCCCCAGGCACCTTTCAGTCTCACAGAGGTGATGGACCTGTGTCAGGGGATCTGAGACCCTAGAGCTCTGGGTCCCCAAGTGGGGGTCCTTTGGCTACCAGGGCTTTATTTTTTGTAGTGGGAAACCTAACCTAGGTGTGAGAGTCAACAATAAAAGAATTTTTGAAGAGGTAGGGTGGAGCATAAGAGGATAGTCAGATCAGGCCACTGTTGGAAGCCAAGGGTAGAAACTGGGAAAGAGAGAAAATGGATAACATTAGGAAGATCAGTTAAGTTTTTCTGTGCATATTCTGAGGTAACTCCCTCCACTGACATATACCCCTACCAGTCATCCTTTTGTAAAATTTATATTTCTTGCTAAGACTTAGAGTTGAGTTTATTTGGAGTTTTTTGGGCTACACTGGTAAACACATAATCACAACCCATTCATTTGACATTTATTGAGCCCTTATTGTGTGAAAGGAACTGTGCTAGATGCTGGGGCTGAAGCAGTAAATGTGAGACACAATCCTGGTCCTCACAGAACATACAATCCAGCAGGGGTGACAAATGATAGACTAGATAATTTCTGTTGTGATAAGTGCCATGAAGGAGAAACACGTGTGCTGTGAGAACATGAACAATCAATGACGTCCAGGCAAAAAGGTTGAGTGGAGGAGGGGTGAGGGTGAAATGAATACCCCAGGCAGAAAAGTGGGGAATAAAGGCAAAAATGGAAACAACCCTGGTCAAATCTCAGAGCCTGTGACACAGCATAGCACATTTAGGGAGCTGGGGGTTTTGTTGGAGCCGAAGTGTGAGTGGAGAGAAAAGCAAAATCATGCTGGTGTATCAGTGCAGAGTTAGGTCAGAAACTTAGTTCTGTCTGACCTGGCCGTGCTAAGGTTTTACAGAGGTGAGGGTTCATATTTGCCCTTTTGGAAGCTCACTCTAGTCATATGGTGTGGCTGACAAGCTGAGAGAAAGGGAGGCAGGTGGAATCAAGAAAGTGTAATAACACAAAGGAGAAATGATGAGGACCTGAATTGGGGATGGGTAGGAGGGGGAGATTTAAAGAATGCTTGGTGAAAAAATGACCTGAGGGAATTGCTAATTGACTGACAAGATGAATTCCAACAGGATCAGATGGATATCGTTTGAACAGTTCGCACAACTTCAGAGGACACCATTCTCATCACACAGTAGTTATTGTAGTATCCGTGAATGGTGACACCTCAAGTTGAATAGTGCACAGCCTGGGCAGCCTTACACAACAATCCTGACTCTAAATTCATCTGTTTCTATTTCTTTTGAACCTTGGCAATTTTTAAATTTTCTTTCTCTTAGGGTTTTATTTAAGCCACTTTCTTTTGGAAAAATCTCAGCTAGATTTTGGAGAGGGGGTTAGGAGAGGAATGTAACTGGGGAATGACATTGTCTTATTTTTCTATATGATTTAGCCACTTTTTCTACCTAAGAAGGCAGAAATGGGGGCTGAAAACTTTGAGGACAACATGTGGCATTACCAATATTCCTACACATCACAGAAACACAATGGATAGCATTTATACCCAAACGGGGTCTCAGGGGCCTGCCTTTTTCCTTGACAGTAGAAGAAAGTCTTTTGGACTTTGTTGCTGGGTGCAGGTGTTTTCCTCAATAATTTAAATAAATCTTCAATTAATAAACAGCTCAATAAATCACTTCTGGTGTATTCTATTTCTTAAAATCATATAGCTAGAGAAGACCAAACATGTGAACTTGGATTCTGTTTCTATAGCTGATGTCTGAACATAAATGAACTCTGTTTTACAAGTGCCAAAAGACCATTAACTGGGAACCTTAGATGCACTCCAGGTATAACAGCTAAGGAAGTCAAACCAAGGACTTGAAGGCATTTCTTACTCTAACAGTAGCTTCACAAAAAAGACAGTCATGAAGTCTCATTTTTGAATAGCAGAGTAAATTTACATGAAATTTCATACTTTTGCCCCTCCTTCCCTTCTCCCTTCCTAGCACATAGCTGTTTTAGTTTGCAAAAAATAAATATGTGCCAAGAGTTCAATTGGGCAATACCTAAAATTAATCTTAGGGTATACCTTATAAGTGTGAAGCTAGCTTTCCTTGGCAACCTTGCATAGTCCCTGACCATAAACTTCATATTTATGAACATGGATCTCTTTAGAGGAGGCAATGGGGTTTATGAGATTTGGGGGCAGAATAGCTTGAGAAAACCTATTGTAAAGCTATTATTTATACAAACTATTGAACTTTTTTTTTTTTTTTTGCCTATCAAAGAACATTTATGTCTTTTATAACACAGGTAAGCCTGAAATTTCACTATTTTGTAGATCTCTACATAGAAACCATTCCTTAAAGAATAACTAGTAAACATAATAGATGTAAGCTACAAATGCTTATATACCAAAGGGTGGCAGGGAGCAATAATCAGGGAAAATATTATCACTCATTTTAATAAAAGAATATTTTAATTCTTGTCTGTGGAAATTATAAAGACTATACATGATTTGGAAATGAGACTATACCAATCAACAGCCAAAGAAAAGTCATCCATTCTATGCCTTCTTTCATCTGGTCACTCAGAAATAAAATGTTATCAACTATGATTGTTGTTGCCTGTCATCTCACATTCTTTTTCTTTTTTTTTTTTTTTAATTTTTACCGGGAGGTCCCAGGAATTGAACCCAGGTCCCTCTATATGGGAGGCAGATGCCCAACCATTTGAGCCACATCCATCCCTCACATTATTTTTATCCGTGTATTCACCATAGTCCACTTTTCCTCCCACATAAATTCGAGACCCCTTTTTCACATATTGATATGCTACATCTCTGAGGCCTGGCCGGAATATTGATACTCTGTGCCATGTTGTCTTTTGACTAACATCACCCATCTGGTAATCTTCACTTTCCCCTGATCGCCACATCTCATTTGTCGCTAGAGAAAATATTGTGACTGGATTTTTTCCTTCCACCTGTCTCATGACCGGGTCCTGACCCACTCGCCCAAGTAACTGCACACGATTTAGAGATCTTTCAAGAACCAAACTGCTAGCTACTTCAGACTCATGTCTTACAAACTGATGAAGTACCTGTAATACAGGTCTTCAAAACACGGCTTCTATTTTCTTTTCTTACATTCTAAAAGTTTCCTCACGCTCGGGCTGAATAGTCTCCAGCAAGGGAAATAGTTCCGGGTGCACCGGCGAGGCAAGGCTCCCGCGAGGAAGGAAAGTTCAAACTATTGAACTTAACATTGAACAAAATCCTTTAGCTGCTATGTAGAAAATGGGAGTAAAAAACAAATCATTGTAAGGGGCAAGAGAAGTTGTTCTAGGAAATCAGAATCCATGACCAAGGTAACCCGAATGAACATTTTGACTATGTTTGAGGTTGAGTGGAAGATGATATAAAAAATATTTTGGGAGACAAAGCCAAATTTGAATATGAAATCATGATATGTGTGTGATAACAACAGTTGTGTTTTGAGTGCCTCTCAGATCAGAAAGGTGCTTTGCATGCAGCCCTGGGACTCAGCACACTAGAAATCTCCATTTTACAGATAACACTGAGGCTAGTGTCAACAAGCCAGTAAGTGGCAGAGTTTAAGTCAAACTTAGAAATGTGTGATTAAAAAGCCCAGGTTTTCTTTTACACACCCCACTGTTTCTCTATAACTTTGAAGAAGAGTAAGCCAGTCATTCTGGATAGTTTTATTTTCTACATGGCTGATGGTTTATCCACTCAAGTAAACATAATAGGAAAAGCTTTCGAAAGTTATATGAACACATTCCATTGTCTCCTTCCAAATGTTCTACTGAACATCTTACAATCTTTTCCTGAAAACTCATCTATCCTTTGGGCGACTGGACTACCCCATAAATGCAGTGACTCTCCCAGAGTCTCAGGTGAAGGGCCTACTACCGCCACACAGCCGTGCTTTTCCTGTTTGCTTGCCAGAGTCCCACTTCTTTTTTTCTCCCCCTGGCTACTGCTCTTGTGTTTGCAGTTCTTTTCTTTCATTAAATGCTACTTATCATCCAGGGCCTTGGAAACTAGATAATTAAACTAGTTAGAATTGTGTGTAAAAGTAAACAGGTCCTAAGGGCTTGTCCCCAGGAAGGCATAAAAGCACAGATTCCATATGGCCTATTTTCATGTCATAGCAGCCTGATGGCATAGTTAGTCTTACATTCTGTCCCAGACAGATCACGCACCATTTAACCAAGTTCCAAATAAGTGAAATGTGACAAAACTTTCGTAAGAAGCAAGGCATCAATACGTACTCACACAAACATGCACAATTTTTAAAATGTTCTCATTGGCACTGACGTACCACACTTAAAAATTTCCACCGAACACAAAAATAACTTTATTTCGGAAGAAAGGAAATTTTTAAATACCCATTTAGCATTTGTTCGCATTGTTCTATTGTTAAGATTTTTTTTTTCTATAATGGAATGTGTTTTTAGTTCACTCACAGCAAAAGCCTTTGCTATATATTCACATAAACATGTCACTATTAAATCTTTTCTTAGTAAGAAAATAAGAGAAGATGGGTATAACTTTGGGTGAATTGTTTGAATGTTCCTAAGCCTTCACGTGTAAAATGTAGGACAGTAAATATTAAAATGAAATAATAAGGTATAAAAGGCTTAACACGGTAATGGCACAATAAATGATGGTTGTTTTAACATGAATTCAACTGAAATTCCAACCAAGCTACAGCAATAACAATGTATTTACCATTTACCATATGGCTTTTAAAAGTTATTCGTTGTCTCAACCACCCAGAATGAAATTAAAGCTAGCCTGTTCAGCTGACTGGCAGGACCACTGAAGGCCTGAATTGGAAATCAATTATATACTATCCAGTTCAAACCTCTCATTTAATGAATGGGAAAATGGAGGTCCAGGGAGTTTATGGGACTTACAGAGATGACTACTTGGGGGCTGGGTTAAGCCTAAGACCAGGGTTCTTTTCACCAAAATGAACATCTCTTTCATTTATGTGGCCCTTTGCCATGTACAAAGCACCTCCTCGCTCTGTGACCCGCCTGGTTAATTATACCACATCACCCAGCCTATAGAGATGGCACTGTTTCCTTGTTGTCTTTGTGAGACAGTCTTGGAGATATTTTGCATTCTTAGATCCTAATATTTCAGCAGCTACTTCTACATTGAACCTTAAATTAAAACACAATCAGTAGGGCTCCCGTTTACCATATGGGAGGCCCCGGGTTCAGTTCCCGGGGCCTCCTGGTGAAGGCAAGCCCGCCCGCACGGCATGGTTAGCTGACCCAGCGAGCACAAGCAGCAAGGGGGCGATAAATGAATAAATAAATAAAATCTTAAAAAAAAAAAAAAAAAAAAAAAAAAAAAAAAAAAAAACACAATGGGGAAGTGGATGTGGCTCAAGCAGTTGGGCACCTGCCTACTACATGGGAAGTCCTGGGTTCGGTTCCTTCTAAAGAAGATGAGCAAGACAGCGAGCTGACGCGACGGGCTGGTGTGGCGAGCTGACACAACAAAATGACGCAACGAGATGATACAATGAGGAAATACAATGACACAACAAGCGGGGACCGGATGTGGTCAAGTGATTGGGCACTTCCCTCCCCCATGGAAGGTCTCGAGTTCGGTTTCTGGTGCCTCCTAAAAAGAAGACGAGCAGACACAGAGTGTACACAATGAACAGATACAGAGAGCAGACAGTGAGTGCAAACAACGAGAAGTGGGGAGAAATATATAAAATAAATCTTTAAAAAAAAAAACACAAAACGTGTATGTGTGTGTGTACACATATGTACTTCTATATGGAAGAAGCTGAACCATGTCTCCCTAGGCCACCATGCAGCCACACGCTGGCAGTCACTGAACTTGATGAGAAGATCGTCTTTGGTTTGAGAATTCCCAAGTTGCCTTTGACATTTCTGTACTAACGGGTTCAGAAGTGTTTATGCTTTCGAAGAGGTGTGGGAACATTTATAGGCTACCCTTTAATGAGTCTCATTCAAGAAAGACCAGTGAGGATGGCCAGCTGCTCTTCACATAATTTTGCAGTAAGTCCTTCAAAGAATGAAGAGTGAAGCCAATTCATTTCTCCTCCTGGAATTTTTCCTTCTTAATATTTTTCTTTGTTGTAAGGTAATTATGTTATCATATGGGTATGTACACATGCCAGAAAAAAAGGGAGATCATGTGAGGGAGGATATCAGATAATAAATCCAACAAAACTCTTTAGAAGTTTAAAGTCAGAACTTGGGGGTAGGGTAGGAGGCGACATAGTCTTTCCTCAGAGCCCTTATACACATGCAACTGTCCTTGAAAGCAGGAATGGAAAAGAACACCCACTCACTCAGCTGCAGGACAAAGCTGGGGTCTTGACTTTTAGCTTTTAATGTCCTTAAAAATGGGCTAGGCATCAAGTGCCTTTCCCAGAATAGGCCAAGGAAGATAAGTCCAATTTGGTTTTCAGAGCTGCAGTCAGTTCTGCAGTCAGCAGCTCATGGAGGGACACACCGTCGTGGGAGTACACCCAGTTTTTCCCAGTCCAGTCATAGCGCTTGGGTCCACTGGAAGACAGGATAAACACATGTAAGTCCTTTAGAAGAGACACATACTGATCCTGCAAAATTTGCCACTAAGAAACGACTGGAGTCTGGTTACATATGAAAAGGACTAATAACCCAGACCAAATCCAGAGACGATCCCTTGGTCTCCTTGTACTCACCTGCTTCTACAGCTGGGATGCCAGGCAGAGCTTGAGTAACCCTTAGCCCCCTCCACATTGTCATAGGGGCTCTGGGCATGGGCACAGACTGCTCCTTTATTCCACCCTAGAATGTCCTTAGGGTGGGCAAGATTGCTGGGAAAGACCACTGCTTCCACAGGACCCAAAACGTTGTCAATGGAAAAAACCCAAAAAATCCAGAAATAGCCCCATGAAAGATATTTTGGATCAAGGTGAAAAATGAAGGGGAAAAATAATTTTTTTTTCCAGGAATATAATATCCAATTAATGGTTGCTCAGCAGTTTTGTTTTGTTTTTTATTTTCCCCAAATTCCCATCATGACTACAGATTTAAAAAAATAGTACAGGGAGCAGATGTGGCTCAAGCAGTTGAGTGCCCTCCTCCCACATGGGAGGTCCTGGGTTCAGATCCTGGTGCCTTTTGAAGAAACAAAAACAAACAACAAGCAAAACAAACAAAAAAACCAATTTAGGGAAGCTGATGTGGCTTAGTGCTTGAGCACCAGCTTCTCCTATACGAAGTCCTGGGTTCAATTCCCAGGCCCTGGTACCTTAAAAAAAACATAGTGCAAGTTGGGTTTTCCAGGAATTTATCATTATTCTGTAGTATATGCTTCTAAATATGTGGGGTAGGATGATACTGCCAATAGGTATGTCCAAATACAATATGGACTTTTTCAGTCTCACATACAGAGAGAATTCTTTTAGTGGAGCTATCAGAGCTGATAATCGTGTCGTGCCCTGGGTTTACAAAGTCACTGATCCCCGAAGGTGATGGTTGAATTTGGGCTATCTACCCAGTGTTTCCTACCAGTTCCTCTGGAAATAAAAGATAGGTGTTAGGGACTGAAATGTGTCCCTGCAAAAGACACATTCAAGTCCAACCCCACCCCCACCCCAACCCTGGTCCTGTGAATATGATCCTATTTAAAAATAGGAACTTTGGGGAAGTAAGGGTGAGAAGCAGCTGCAAAGCTGGGCGGAGAAGGCAGGAACCCGAGCGTGAACAGTTGTTGGGCGGTCACCACGGCTGGTATCACCATCATCGAGGCGGTGAAGTTCAAGATTCAGGTTCTATAGCAGCAGGCTGATGATGTGAGGAGAGAGCCGAGCGCCTCCAGTGGGAAGTAGAGGGAGAAAGGCAGGCCGGGGACAGGCTAAGGCCAAGGTGGCTTCCTTGAACCACTGGATCCAGCTGGTTGAAAAGGAGCTGGGCCGCGCTCAGGAGCGCCTGGCCCCTGCCCTGCAGATGCTGAAGGAGGCAGAGAAAGCTTCTGATAAGAGCGAGAGAGGTTTGAAGGTTACTGAAAACCGGGCTTTAAAAGATGAAGGAAAGATGGTACTCCAGGAAATCCAACTCAAAGGAACTAAGCACATTGCAGAAGAGGCAGATCGGAAGTATGAGGAGGTGGCTCGTAAGTTGGTGATTATTAAAGGGGATGTGGAACACACTGAGGACGAGCTGAGCTGGCAAAGTCCCGCTGCTGAGAGATGGATGAGCAGATCAGACTCATGGACCAGAACCTGAAGTGTCTGAGTGCTGCTGAAAAAAAGTGCTCTCAAAAAGAAGACAAATATGAAGGAGAGATAAAGATTCTTTTTTTTTTTTTTTTAAAGATTTTATTTATTTATTCATTTATCCCCCCCTTGCTGCTTGTGCTCGCTGGGTCAGCTAACCACGCCCCGTGCGGGGCGGGCTTGCCTTCACCAGGAGGTCCCGGGAACCGAACCCGGGGCCTCCCATATGGTAAACGGGAGCCCTACTGATTGAGCCACAGCCGCTTCCCGAGATAAAGATTCTTATTGATAAACTCAAGGAGGCTGAGACAGACCCGTGGTGAGTTTGTCCAGAGATCAGCAGCCAAGCTGGAAAAGACAATTGATAATTTGGCAGATAAACTGAAATGCACCAAAGAGGGGCACCTCTGTACACTAAGAATGCTGGACCCGACTCTGCTTGACTTGAATGAGCTGGAGAGCACCTCAGTCCCACCCTGCTCCTCCCTTTAATCCTGACTCCGCCTGAGGCTAGTCTGCCCTTGACACTGACCTTTAAACTAAGGGCTGATCTTTGATGGGAAGGCTGCTTTCCCCTCTAGCTGTAGACCCACCCCTGGCCATGTGTCTTTTTCACCACGGTCTTTGTCTTTCCCAGAGTTTGTAGCTGGGCTAGGTACTGGGGGCTGAGGATTGAACCCAGAACCTCATATGTGGGAAGCTGACGCTCAACCACTGAGCCACATCAGCTCCCCTGAGTTGTTTTTTCCTTTTGTTTGCTTGTTGTTTGTCTTTGTTTTTAGGAGGCACTGGGAACTGAACCTGGGACATTCCATGTGAGAAGCAGGCACTCAACCGCTCGAGCCACATCTGACCCCAGTGCAACTGTTTCGATACTGAAAATTGATATGCTTCTTTTTGAAATAAAGAACCAGTCCCTCCAAAAGAAAAAAAAAAAAAAAAGATTGTATTAGCGTCACTGAAATTCTCAAAACCAAGACACTCTTCTTCCCTTGTTCATTTTATGCCTCATAGTTGAAATCTTTCTGTTAGTAGAAAAATACCACAGCTATGTAGACTGTAGTGCAAATGATGGAACTGCTGAAAGTTCCTTAGAAAGCCATTGCTGTGCCATTGGAGATTGCACATGGAGAGATTCTTCTTCACTAGCATTGTATGGTCTCAGCCTAGAAATGAGCCAAAGCTGTCTTCCAACCATATAGAGGCATATATATGTCACTAACTTTTCCCCCAACCTACTGAAAATTCAACAAAAATTCACAAAATGAACAAATCCAAATTTCTAATAGTCATCAGAATAGTTCCAGTGTTTGATTTGTAAATATTTTGGATGAAACGCATTGAAAATCAGAAGGAGGTTTGGGTCCCTGCCTTATTTTCACAAGATATGGATACATTTCTGGGAGCTTGCAGCACCCTTCTCAAAACTCACTGTCATATGGAGCTCATTCCCTACTCGAACTATAGACAGATGTTTAACATAAGGGATATAATGACCTTCAGTATTTTTCTATTGAAAATTTAAGCAATTTTTGTCATTAAACAGATGATTAGTTATGCAAAGTATTTAGCTTTTTTTATAACCATTTTAGTTATGACTAAAAGAGGCGGAGATTGAACTCTATCACTGATAATGAACCTTGTGAGAAATTTTCATTTATCTAACTTTCATTCCTTCAGGATTCTTGCTGTAGATTTCTTTTGGAGATAATGAAGATTTATTTCAAAATGTCTAAGATGTATGTATATTTTATAAATATATATTATATATATTCTAGAAATATATATAATATATATAGGATATATATATATTACATATAAAACCATAGGCACATTTTACTGTCTTGTATTTTCATTTTTGGAGGTAGTATATACAATGGATAATGATGAGTATGATGAGTGTTGTGCTGTTTGCTTTTGCATTATAATATATAGTTCTAAATGTTTAAATTACTGTATATACTATATTTGTTATAGGCTAGCACACTTGTTTTAAATACTGTTATTCTAGTTTATTAAAATCTGAATGTAAGAAAAAAAAAAAAAGATTGTATTAGGGTGGGCCCTAATCCAATATTACTAACTGGTGTCCTTATAAAGAGAGGAAATTTGGGAGACAGAGATACCTATGTGAGGGAGGCACAATGCCACGGGGTTCTGGCAAGCCACTGCCAGGACCTACAGACTTCAGAGGAAGCAAGGCCCCACCAACACCTTGGTTTTGGACCTCTGGCCACCAGAGCTCTGAGACAATAAATTTCTGTTGTTTAAACCAAGTAGTCCGTGGTACTTTGTTACAGCAGCCCCAAGAAATCAAGGCAGTAGAATGCATGTGCCTCAGGGCCAAGAAAAGTAGTGGGATGACTGTAAAGGCCAAAGAAAACAAGCCAACTGGCACACACAGGGTACCCTGTAACGCCAAGTCAGTTAACTGGGTCTCAAAAGTAATACAATCTATGAATGAGGGCATTGCTAGAAATGATTGATTTCTAGTGCTGTTTCTGTTAAACATTCTACCTAGATGAAGTTGGGGTAAGGGAAGCAAAACCCTCTACTTATTCTGAACAAAGAATTATACATCATAGTATAATATTAACTGCCTAAAAATGATGATAACATTAGGGCAGTGCAAAGGTTATACTTTTTTTAAAAAAATGTAAGCACCATTAGGCTTTCAAAGAATTCCACATTGGTCAGATTTGGGCCTTTTCCAAACCACAGTAAATAAGTTCCCTTTTCCAGTTTCTTACAAGCACTTCACCAGCAGCCAGACGGTGAGGGACCGTCTTTCCCTGCATGTTCTCAGGCCTTGAGACATGATACAGGCCAGTCTCCAACACAATCTTTTATTCCTCTGGACTGAAAGCACAACAATGGGAAAGCCGAGGAGGGATTAAGTGCACTGGAAGAGCAGCTTAAAATGCTTCCCCACCTCCACGGAGCACGTGGCCCAACTCTACAAATGGAATTCCACTAACCTTCAGCTGAGACGCTCACAACAACCCAGAGGTCAAACTTTAACTTGTTTTGAAGACAAAAGTGCAACTTGTTCAGATGTTGAAGTTATGCAACATCAAAAGCAGCTTTTTTAACCAGGCAGGGCAATGATTTAATAGAGAAAAACTATCTCAGCTAGTTCTGAAAAGATAATCTTTTTACTTTTGGTCTCATTAACTTCACAATAGTATTAATACTTATAGTAGCCAAATTATCAGCAGGGAGAAGCTACATAATCAGAGTAACCTTTCCTAATGAGACTATATAGGATGTAAAACATCAGAAAAAGTTCATTTACATGGTAATCGATATATGAAGGTAACAATCCTGAAATCATCCACAATGTCACCTTTCAAATGAATTTAGTTATTATAGATTTTGACTTTTCAGCATACCTGGATGGTGAAGATAACCAGATTTGCTTGTTTGGGGTTTGCTTGTTGATCACGTAGGTTCCCAGATTGCCACCCAGTTTAACTGTTAAAACACCACTCTAATGGATTCAGAGGAAAAAAGCACAAATAAAACAAGATCAAGTTATCAATTTGTCATAATTGCTTCATATTTTCTTATATCTTAATGCTTTCCATTTATTAGGTACACAATATATATACCATAAAGAAATATATTTAATTTATTGTTAGAAGTGGATCATATGGAAAAAATATTGTTCTCGGAATGAGAATATGATTAATCATAACAATATTTCTATCTCTTAGTGCTTTCCCTCATTCCCTATGAGGTTGGCAAGGTAAGAATTATCAGTATTCCCCTCTGGAAAGGAGGAAACAGAAGTTCAGGGTGTTAAGTGACTTGTCCGAGGACTTAGGGCTGGCAAATGCAAGGATATGCATCCTACCTGCTGGCTTGATGCCATTGTCTACTCACCAAAACATACTGGAGAACGGTAAAAACGCAGACACCAGAGCTAAGTTCCCTTTATTCAAACGGTGAGCAGGAGGGAGCCTGCTCTCCATCACACAGACCCTGTCCAATCCAGGGGCCCTGAATGATCCTAATAACACACTTCTGCAAACATAAAGAGCTATTTAAATGGTGGAGGGCAGTGACAATAATGATGTAACTTACAGGCATGGGATGGGGGAACACTATTGGGTTATTTTTAAAATAACATCTTTTCTGATTAAAAAAGAAATGTATTGAAATTACATAGACACTGGAAATGCAGATAGTATAAAGAAAATGAAAACATCAACAGAAATCAATAAATACAATTTACTGAGTATCTTCTATGTGCCAGGCACTGTATCTGACACTGTACATAAATTGTTTCCAACCTGACAATAACAATTGGAGGGGGTATCGTTACTTCAGTTTTACAGATGAGGAAAACAGGTTCAGAGTAATAAAGAATACTTAATAATTGGCAGGGCTGATCTTAAACCCAGGTCTGTTTTGGTCCAAAGATCCTGTTCTTTCTATAATACAAAGCATTCTCTTAATCCCATTGACCCAGGATACAAACTGTTCATTCTTGGGTAGCAGCTGCCAGTTTTTAAATGCATTTTTTAATAAGGGCTGGGATCATCCTGTATTGAAGTTGTTTTTTTGTTTGTTTGTTTTTAAGCTATCTGATTCCAGGGTGTTTTCATCATCCCTAGATGATGCCTTAGAACAGACCAAATCCGGAGGCGGATGCAATCCCTGAAAGCCAAAATCGATTTTTTCCAAACTGAAGTCTTCTGAGCAACTCCAGTGAACAGGCTGCTCTTTCACAAAGGGCATACTAATAAAACAACCGGGAGATTCTTTCTGGAGCCACAGGTCTCCAGCTGTTTCTTCCACCTGGGTCTGAGTCTCCATCTCCAGTCCCCACAGGTCCCAGGTTAGGCACTTCTGGGAAGATCACCCTGATGCCCCTCGGCTGGGTCAGACCTGTGTGCCCCATGTCGGCGGCCTCTACCCTCTGGTGTCCACCACCTTCGTACTGTCCTTATTGCATCTGAGCTGCTGCTTGTTTGCCTGTTACCCCTCCCCCCCCAACTCCACTTTAAAACCTTGCCCGAAGGAGATGTCTCTTTTTTTTTTTTTAGTATCTTTATTGCCTAGTGCCCCACCCCATTCTTTCAAGAAAACACTGGATGAATAAAAAAATATATTTGGGGATGAATAAAGGAGCGGTCAGACGAAGAATGCACGATAAACAGGACTGTGATAACATCTGCCAAAGGACAGGGTTACACAGGCCAAAAATCTCAACATTCAACTCCCTCTACCAGCTTACAGCTGTTCACTGTGAGTAATCAGGTTTTTTTCTCATGGAACTTGAAACTGTTTCCAAAGGGAAGGGGCAAGAGGAAGGAAACTAACTGCCTTACTGGTTCCCCAGGAGTTCTTAATGCTTTGGGAACTGTCTGCAAAATGACCAGATGAAGAGGGCTTTACATGCATTATTTTTGTTCCTTAAGGGGCACTCTAAGTCTGTTTTGGGAGTGTAGGCAGACTGTGCAGGGGGATGACCATAATTTGTAGCAGGCACTAACCAATCATGGTACAGACTGGCCACAGCTGGTGGGAATTATCTACATCCACCAGTCAATAGCGGCCCTACACATGTAGGAACAAAAATAGCAATTATTGTTGTCACTGGGTCATTTACAAAACTAGACACATGCGATGGCATGTTGACTTAGGGGATTTCACATATATGTGAACTGCCCATACCTCCAAAATAGATATCAACTTCTCTTTAAGGAATAGTAATGATGAATGGGAAGCATCTCTTATCTATATTGTTTTATTTAATCTTAATATAAACCTAGAGAACTAGAGATTAAAGTCACCCACTTCATTGCTGGGGAACCTGATGCTCAAAGATGTTAGATAATTCACTTGAGGACTCATAGAAAGAAAACACAAACCCTGAATGCTAAGCCAGACCCCTTCTCTCTATATGCAATAAAAGGTTGCATCTGAGTCAGAGGTCCTCAATTGTGGGCCCAGAGGTGGTCCTCAGGGATCTGCAAACAGCCCCCATGTCAAAGCTGAAATTGTACTCATTGGTGTGTATGGAAGTTTTTCTTGGGAGAGGGTCCAGAGTCTTTATTAAATTC
Organism: Tolypeutes matacus; assembly: GCA_026826555.1. NCBI lineage: Eukaryota > Metazoa > Chordata > Mammalia > Cingulata > Chlamyphoridae > Tolypeutes > Tolypeutes matacus. Next base: position 22,674,642 of record JAKSZT010053764.1, on the reverse strand, counting down.
TTACAGGCGGTCTTCCATGCAAAAAAAAAAAAAAAATGTTAAGAAATCTCTGCTCTAAGGCAGTATATGGTAACAACTCAGTGAAGGAAGAGCATGGCAACAAGCAAATCCTCATTCAAACCTCTAAGAGGCCAGGGTACCATCTGGAAAAAAAGGACGGCGGCTCAGACAAAAATCTTCAAATAACATGGTGATTCTAACAGTCTCTGGTCAGATTTTGCTGGGTCAAATGCAGCAGACTTGCTGGTTGCCTAGTGATGGGGAGGTACTTTTAGCTCTAGCACAGAGACCTTCTAATGACTGGTGGCAGGGAATGGTAATGCTGAGACCCAGGCACTGACACCCACCAGTAAGTACCTGCTCTACTCGGCTGGATGACACAACAGCTAGGAGGCTGCTCAAATCTCCCACTCTACAGGGAGAAAACAGAAGAGCAAATATATTATTGGGTATAACTGGATTATTTCTTTCATTTTTGGTTAGTAACAAGTTGGTAAACATCTATATGTAGATGTAGGTAAAACATCAATGAAAGTGTATTTTGAAAAAGTATGTGGGGCCCATTACATTTGAACCAATATTTAAGTCCCTACTACTGGGGATACCAAGAATGGACAGTGTCCTTGCCACCAAGGAGCTCAATCTAGTGGTAAATAGACAATTACAACACAGAGGATCAGCTCTTCACAGTCACCCACAGATGGCTGGTCAAGGAAGGAAGGGAGGTCTCTGCTCCAGCATTGGGAGGGCTTCACAGAGGAGGTAATTTCTAGCTGGTCCTAAGGGCAGGGAAAGGCCACTCTTGACCAAAGCTCAAGTAAGAGAGTAATAGCCTGTTTTACTATATATAATGCATTTTCAATTGATTCATCTTATATGTGAAAGACCTAAGTTCCTTAGCATCTGAGGGACTCTAAACAGGAGTTCACACTGAGTAGAGAGCATTTCAAAGTACATAATCAGAAGTCCACACTACAAAGGCAGCTACTTTATGCACTTTCTTCCTAAATCTACATGAGAGGATTTGCTAATTAGCAAATGATTTCTTAGAAATAATTTTTCTCCCTGGTGAGTAGAGTGGTAGTCAAGGTATACGAATTGGCTAGAAAAATTCAAGGACTTCTGACCTTGCAGGAATGGGGTATAGAATCTGGAAAGCCCAGTGTCCTAATACTCTTAAGAGAGGCACTCTGGGGATAGGATTCTGGTAAGATCCTGCAGCTGGCCACTGAGCGGAAGGTTTTATTGCTTGATTCAATGAGGTAAACTGAATCCAGCTGCTTCTAACTTGCTTCTAATGAAACATTCATGGCAAGTACTTGAGTAAAGCTGGGCTTCATTAATCCTATAAGAACAGGTTGTTTGACTATTTTTGTGGCTTGCTAATTCATGTTTGCATGTGTGGCAAAGTTCAACCAGAGATTTGCTTTCCTTGTAACTTAGCCCCTGGCAGAGAGTATCACACAATGGTCAAGCCGGCAAGGTCCCTTTGTAACCGTACCCTAAGAAGCTCTATTCTCTAGGGGTGTCGGCATACAGACTTTCTTTTTTGTACAGGGGCGCCGGGGAATGAACCTGGTACCTCATATGTGGGAAGCCAGCGCTCAACCAGTGAGCCACACCAGCTTCCCTGAGTTGGTTTTTTCATTTGTTTTGCTTGTAGTTTGTTTTTAATTTTTTTCAGGAGACACCGGTAACCGAATCCAGGGCCTCCTATATGGGAGGTGGGTGCTTAACCGCTTGAGCCACATCAGCTCCCAGCATAGATTTTTAAAGCTTTGCCCTGATACTGCTCCATTTTCTGCCATGGGCAGCCATCACTTAATCCATGTGAAAGGCATTCAATCCTTTCCTGCCCTGTTGCCCCTATTTTTACTGCCAAGTCCCTCACTCTTCTTAAAACTGAACTTGATGCCTTCTTCAGGGCTTCATTGGATGGAGTCCCTTCTCCTCTATCCACCACTCCTACAGCAATATCCAACACCATTTAGCCTGACAGCTGATTGTCATAAATAAATGATTTAATCCAAAATGCACACTGCATAACATTTCCTGGTATTAATTAATTGCTGTCAAGAGGATTAATCTCCACAGGGAATTTTTTCTCACTGGCAAAAAAGAACTGCTCCAAGGTCTAAGCAACAATTCAAAGCCTAAAGGTGGCTGTTTACTCAAGACTGCCACCTAGTGGCTAGTCTATAAAGACCAGCGATTCCCTGGCTTCCAGAGGCTAAAGAGCATCCAGCCCGGCGTTTCTTACCCCAGCTATACATTAGAATCACCTGGGGAGCGTTAAAACCCTCCATTGTCCCGCCACATACCAGACCACTTAAATCAAAACCTCTATGGGTGGGATCCAAAGAAGCACATTTGAGCATTTCAAAAATATACTTGTCGGAGAGGCATCCTGACCTTCAACTGACGTGATCTCCCAAGAGTTGAGCTCATGCCTGAGTATTCTGAATAACACCTAGGCAATTATTTCACCACTGCTCAACAATTAGCAGACTAGTTCAATGCTCCCCATACCTGCCTGATGAGAGGCATCTTGTTAGACAAAAAGATGCCCAGGTCCTACCCTAATTTGCTTTTTAAAAAGTTAGACCTGTAGTTTATGGAGAAAATGGGAGAAGAGAACAGAAACGGGAGAAAATAAGAGATTACACAGAAAGCAAGATTTGGCTTGTGTGGTTACCTTTTAAGCTATTAATTATTCTTCCCCTTGCTAATGTTCGGGGGAGGGGCTCCAGCTGTTTGCTGTTCTGATTACTGCACCTGTCCCTGATTTGCTTTTAAAAGTATGAGGCAGAGCTTGAGAGTCTGTTATTTTTAGCCAAAAATAAGGTTCAAAGAGTTTGAGTGACTTGCCCAAGGTCACCAGCCTGGTAGTGCTGGGCTGGGACTTGAACCCTACCTAGGCTTTAGATCCCACCTTTAATCCCATGCTGCTTGATGCTTAAATGCTGCTGGAGAGGTATTGTTCATTTTAGTGAGCAAAACTTATAGAGGAATCAGAAAAAAATTTAAAAAGCCAAGAGTCACCCCAAATGAAACATCATAATCCTCAAATGTGCAAGATTTATCTGCAAGGTCTTCAAAAAACTCTGCTAAGGAATCCAGTGTTTCTTCTGCCAGTCTTTCATAGGTGGTCTCATCTAGAAAGCTGCAGGAGAAAAAAACAAAAACAACATGATTACCAAACCACCCCATTTTATTAATATCAAATTTACACATTTATTTTTTAATAAATTTTTAAAAATTAATGGAAAATGTCTAACATGTACAGAGTAAAAATTCAAATAGCATGAAAGGGTTTACAGAGAGAAACCTTTATTTTCAAACAGATAATCCCCATCCCCAGAAGCATATATCTTCTTGGAATTTTATATCCTTTCAATATACAAATGAAACACATTGTATTTTTCATTTACTATGTTGGAAACTGTTCCATATTAGCATATATGGATTTTTATAGGATTTTATTTTATTTTGTTATTTATTTAACCAGTCCCCTTCAGCTGGACATTGAGGTTGATTTTTTTTTTTTTTTTTTTTTAGGTACTGGGGGAACCAGAAATTGAACCCGGACCACATATGTGGGAAGCCAGTGCTCAACCACTGAGCCACATAAGCTACCCTAAGTTGGTTTTTTCATTTGTTGTTTGTTGTTTGTTTTTTTTAGGAGGCACAGGGAACCAAACTAGAGGCCTCCCATGTGGGAAGCAGGTGCTCAACTGCTCGAGTCACATCTGCTCCCCTCCATTGCTTTTGTTATTAAAATTTATGTCTGGCAAACCATGAAGTGAGAGAAAATATTTGCATTACATATATCTGGTTAAGGACTTATATCCAGAATATACAAAGTACACCTACAAAAAAAATAAGAAAAAGAAAACTCAATAGAAAAATGTGCAAAATTCTTGAACATATTTCATTAAAGAAGATAACCAAATGGCCAATACAAATAGGAAAAGGTGCTCAACTTTGTTAATTGTCAGGAAAATGCAAATTAAAATCACAATGAGATACCACCAGAATGGCTAAAATGAAAGAGACAGATAGTATCAAGAGTTGGCCAGGAAATGAGGCAACCAGAGCTTTGAGATATTGCTGACCGAGAAGGAAATTGGACAATCACGTTGGAAAACTGTAGGGCAATATCTGCTAAAGCTGATCACATTCATATATTATGACCCAGCAATTCCACTCTTGGGTATATACCCAACAGAAATGCATACATATGTTTACCAAAAGAAATGTATTAGAATGTTCATAGCAGAACTATCCAATATCTCCAAACTGGAAATGGCCCCAGTGCCCACAGGTAACATAGTAGATAAAGAAATTGTGGTATAGTCATACAATGGAACATGATTAAGTGAAACACAACTATCTAAAACTACAAGAACATTATGGATGAAGTTCAAAAACATAATGGTGATTGAAAAAACACACTCAAACATTTATACTTAATGATTCAGTTTATATAATACAAAAACAGGCAAAACTGATTCATGCTATTGGAAATCAGGATGTTAGTTACTCTGTGGCAGGGAGAAGTTAGTGACTGGAAGTGAGAGCAAGGGGGGCTTTTAGGGAGCAAGCAATATATTTTTTAAAAGTTTTAATTTTAGAATAATTTCAAACTTACAGGGCATTTGCAAAAATAATACAACCCCTACACAGAGAACTCCAACTTACTCCATCCCACCTGTAGCAGTTTGGCATTATTTATGAATTCTAAAAACAGATATTAGATTATGTTTGTGAACTTATCTTTTCCTCTGGGCATATTAGATTATATCGGATTCAGAGGTTTACTTGATTAAATAATGATTAAGGCTGTGATTGGGCCACATCAGTAGGATAGTTCAGTCCCTGCCCCCTTGGTGGGCGGGAACACACAGAGAAACCGTACCACAGAGAAGGGAGGTTGGAGTTTTTGAGCTGGAGCTCCGGGAGGTAAGCACAAAGAGGAGCTTGGTCATGAGGAAGGAGAGAAGGCCTCAGGAAAAGAGATGAGCCATTTGCCTGACAGTTCACAGCTGGCCTTGTGGAGAGAACAAAGCAGCTGAGCCTGGAGAGAATTGAGCCCCGGCGGGAGGGGGGGGGGGGACACGGGACGGACACAAAGCCTAGAGAGCCTGACCATGGAGCCTTAAGAGAAAGAGGAAGGCTGAATGTCGGCAGCCACCTTGCTCCAACATGTGGCAACAGACTTTGGTGAGGGAATTAACTTATGCTTTATGGCCTTAAGTAACTGTAAGCTTCTACCCCAAATAAATACTCTTTATAAAAGCCAACAGATTTCTGGTATTTTGCATCAGCGCCCCTTTGGCTAATACACCACCCCATACTGAGCTCCACCAATTTTGACATTTTGTCATCTTTGCTGTAGTATATTCTCTCTCTCTTTCTCTGTCTCTTTCTCCTTCCCTCCCTCCCTCCCTCTCTCCTTCCCTCCTTCCCTGCCTCCTATCTTCTGAACATTTGGGGGCAGATTGACACTACTCCTTAAACACATAGTTCCATGTACATTTCCTATGAACAAGGATATTCACTTACATAATCACCTTAAGTGCAGTTACCAAGTTGAGGAAATATTGGTATAAAGCTTACATTCTATACTCCATTTTTTCTTAAGTACCAATAATGTCCTTTTGAGCCTTTTCTCCTCCATTCTTAGATCCCATCCAATATCATGTATTGCATTTAAATGTCATTATCAATTTAGATCCTCCCTCCCTCCCACCCTCCTTTTCTTCTCCCCTCCCTCCCTCCTTCTTTTTTTTCAATTGTGGAAACATACATACAATGCAAATATTCCCATCCCAACCCCTCCCACACATACCATTTGGTGAGATGAGTCATATTCACAATGTTGCAGTTCCCTCACCACTATCATTACTAGAACTTTCCCTTCATCCCAAACAGAAAACCGACACTCATTTTGCATTAATTTCCTATTGCTCCTCCTCTCAACCCTGGCTCTATAAATGTGCATATTCTCTGATATTTTCTTAATCAGAGAATTACATACAACATCCTGAATCTATAACAATCTCATTTGCTTTGATACTAACTCATCTTCACTAGTATAAACACCCTATGCTCCTATATACCCCCACCTCTCACCTTTATGTACTTGTCCCAAATTACATGTTTATACATTATGAGTCCCAAACCATTGATTTTGTGCACCTGCCTTTTAAATCCTGTAGGAAATAAAAAGTGGAGTTACAAATAAAATACAATAGTACTGGTATTTATATTTACCCATGTCATTATCTCTACCAGAGATCTTTATTTCTTCACGTGGCTTCAGTCAATTGTCTAGTGTCCTTTCCTTTCAACGTCTAGAACTTCCTTTAGCATTTCTTGTAGGGCTGGTCCAGTGATGACAAATTCCCTCAACTTTTGCTTACCGGGAATGTCCTAATCCTTCCCCTCATTTTTGAAAGATAGTTTTGCCAGATAAAGAATTCTTGGTTGGCATTTTTTTGCTTTCAGCAATTTAACTATGTCTTCCCACTGCCTTCTTGCTTCCAAAGGTCTCCAATGAGAAACTGGCACTTAATTTTTTTTTTGAGGTACCGGGGCCAGGGATTGAACCCGGGCCCTTGTATGTGGGAAGCCAGCACTCAACTTGAGCCACATCGGCTCCCAAGTTGGTTTTTTTATTTGTTTTATTGTTTTTGTTTTGTTTTAGGAGGCATGGGGAACCAAATCCAGGACCTCCCATGTGGGAAGCAGGCACACAATAGCTTGAGCCACACCTGCTCCTCCACTTAATAAGGCTCCCTTGTATGTGACATGTTGTTTCTCTCTGCCATTTTCAAAATTCTCTTTATCTTTGGGATTCAACAGTTTGATTATAACATAGCATTGTGTGGGTTTATTTGGGTTTATCCTGTTTGGAGTTCATTGAGCATCTTGGATATGTATATGTCTTTTGTTAAGTTTGGGAACTTTTCAGCCATTATTTCTTTCAATATTCACTCTATTCTTTTCTTTCTTCTCCTGGGATTCCCACAATGTATATATTGGGTCGCCTGATGGTGTCCCACAGGTTCTGTTCACTTTTCTTCATTCTATCTTCTTTCTGCTCCTCAGACTGGATGATTTCAATTGTCTTACTTTCAAGTCCACTGATTCTTTCTTTTGCCAGCTCCAATCTGCTCTTGAACCCTTCTGGGGAATTTTTAATTTCTGTCACTGAGGTCTTCAGCTCTGTTTGGTTCCTTTTTAGAATTTCCATCTCTCTATTGTTATTCTCTTTGTGTCTATCTATTATTTTCTGATCTCCTTTAGTTTTTTTTTGTTTTGTTTTTTTTTAAGATGTATTTTATTTATCTCTCCCCACCCCCTTGTTGTTTGCACTTGCTGTGTCTGTTTGTCTTCTTTGTTTCTTTAGGAGGCACTAGGAACCGAATTCAGGACCTCCGATGTGGGAGGGAGGCGCCTAATTGCTTAAACCACCTCCATTCTCTGCTTTGTTGTATCTCTCGTTACGTTTCTCCTCGTGTCTCCTGTTGCATCATCTTGTCGCGTCAGCTCACTGCACCTGCCCATTGTGCCAGCGCACTGTTCTGCTTGTCCTCTTTAGGAGGCACTGGTTTGTTGTGTCTCTCATTATATTTTTCTTCTTGTGTCTCTTCTTGTGTCATCTTGTTGTGCCAGCTTGTTGTCTTCTTTAGGAGGCACCGGGAATTGAACCATGGACCTCCCATGTGGTAGGCAGGAGGCCAATCACTTCAGCCACATCTGCTTCCCTCCTTTAGTTCTTTGTCCATGTTTTTCTTCAGCTCTTTTAGCATATTTATTTATTTATTTATTATTATTATTTTTTTTCTTTTTGACAAACTATTTATTGAATTTTGAGGCCTTAGGTGGTGTCTCATTATATTCTAGAACAGGAGGATTTAGGAAGGTGGTAAAGTGGCAATGGTGAATTTGGGGATCTGGTCTCCCAAAAGTACCTGCCACTCTACCCCTGATTCTGCAATGGCTGCCAGGCAGATCACACCTCCACTGGAGCCGTCCCTCTCCATGGCCAAAGCAAGAGCATTGGCAGTGAAGTGCAGACACTCTTCCTTGGTCATGCCCTCTCGGTAGGTAGCATCGACATAACCATAGATATAGGAGCTCCCAGAGCCTCCGATGGCAAAGGATTGCCTTACCATCATGTCCCCCATGGGCACTGAGTACACCTGCCCTCCTTCTTGGGGGTCCCAGCCGGCAATGATGATTCCCGCCATCAGGTCTTCCCAGTATCGGTAACACATCTCCTTAAAGAGGCTGGCTGCTGTGTGTACCAATGGAGGTTCATTCAGTTCAATACTGTGGAAGCCAAGCTGGTAAGTGACAGCATCAGCTACTGCCTGGGTATCAGCTGCTGAGCCTGAGCGACAGCAAAAAATTCGGTCATGAATAGGGGTCAGCTTGTCAGTCACGCGATTGGCGATGTAGGACCCAGTCGTTGTCCTGGAGTCGGCTCCCAGAACCACACCCCCGTCAAATTGCACGGCCATGATAGTGGTCCCTGTGGAGACTTCTAGGTTTTCCCAGTCGGGAGTGAACGCCTCGGGCCCCCAGGCCGGTACCGGCCCTGCTCCTCGAGCAGCTAAGGTTGCCGCCATCTTCTCTCTTTTAGCATATTTAGGACCATTTTTTTAAAAGTCTTTTTTTTGGAATGTCCCAGGTCTGATCCTCCCTATAAATGGTTTCTAATGCTTTAATCTTCTCCTTTGCCTGGGCCATCATTTCCTCGTTCTTTGTATGCTTTGTAATCTTTTGTTGAAATATGGACATTTTGATATTTTAATGGGTTATCATTGGAATTTAGACTCTGAGGTGCCTGTTCCTTAAGCTTGTATCCAGCTAGTATTATCACAGGGCTTTCCCAGAATGCTAGGAGCTAACAACAACAAAAAAGAAGCAAAAAAAGAAAACACCTTTCCCAGTCTTTGCACATTCACCTGTGTGAATGCTCTCCTTCAGTGTTATACATACAAAGAGTTTAGAGAATAGCTCTAGGTCAAAGCATATGGGGGGCAGCAGATGTGGCTCAAGGGAACAGGCTCCCATCTACCATATAGGAGGTCCAGGGTTCGATTCCTAGGGCCTCCTGGTGAAGGCAAGCTGGCCTGCGCAGGATTGCTGGTCCACACGGAGTGCTGGCCAGTACGGAAGAGCTGGTACAGCAAGATGACACAATAAAAAGAGACACAGAGGAAGACAATAAGAGACGCAGCAGACCAGGGAGCTGAGGTGGTGCAAGAGACTGAGCATCTCTCTCCCACTTCAGAAGATCCCAAGATTGGTTCCTTCTAAAGAGAAGACAAGCAGACACAGAAGAATACACAGTGAATGGACACAGAGAGCAGACAGTAAGCACAAACAACAAGGGGGGCGGGGGATAAGTAAATAAATAAAATCTTTTTTTAAAAATGCACAGTGCACCATTTGGGGGAAAAAAAAAAAGCACATGGGCCTCCCTGATCCTTTCTATACAAGTATGTGTGCCGGGGACTTTTGCATTTGACCCTAGAAGGAATGCCCCCTCTCCCCTAGGAAAGTTTCTTCACGGTCCTGGAAATGGTACTCTATGTCCTATGGCCAGCAATCCTTTGCTACAGGAGCACAGCTTGGCTGCTGTCCCACCGCTTCTCTAGGAGCGTTCCTGGGCTGCCTTCTACACACAGGGCAAATTTTGGGACAGCAACTGCCTCAGGCCACCACCAGACAGGTTGTGAGATACATGCTCACAGTATATGCACAAGGGTTACTTTGCTCCCTCTGGAACCAGGGATCCACACTGGGGACATGGATCTACTTACTGTGCTAGGTTGGTGAGGGATGAAGGTGCAGTGCTCACCCTCTCACTGCAATCCTTTAACTGTTTTCTGGAGCTTTGAGAAAGATGTTTCTGCCTGTTCTTATTGGTTGTTTAAAGCTTCTGTGGGGTAGAGAGCCCTGAAGCTTCTCCCTCTGCCATCTTTATCAGGGAAGAACAAGGCTGGTAACATTTTATTTCTTTAACTGGGTGCTGGTTACATGAGTATGTTCAGTTTTCGAAAATTTATCAAGCTGTATACTAATTATTTGGAGACATTTCTGTATGTATAGTATTTTTCCATTTAAAAAAATTGCTATAAATTCATAGAAACAGAAAGTTGGGGTTGGGGGAGGGGAGAATGAAGAGTGACTGCTAATGGTATGGGGTGATAAGTGTTTTGGAATTAGATAGTAGTGATGGTTGCACAACCTCATGAATATACAAGAAGTCACTGAATTATACACTTTAAATCAGTGAATTTTATGGTATATGAATCATAACTCAATTTTAAACATCCTTCTACAGGCTTTTATGCCCCTGTGAGGATATATCTGTAGAAGATGTGTAATGGACAACTCTGTGATCTTGAGAGTTTTCAAGAAGCCTAAAGAAAGACATCAATGGGTGCTAGATAACTAAGGCAAGACATAAAGATATACTCTGTGATTCTCCCCTTGTGTCAGCCCACACCTACCCCAAAAATACAATGTGTGGAAGCCTAAGGACTGATCAGGAGATCAGCAAGGGGTTGTTTTTTGAAGAGAGTCATTGGCTTGACAGGGTGTGTGGAGAATTTCCCTCTCTCTCCTCCCCTATAGTCAACTGAGGGGGAGCTGGACAGAATCTGAGAGGATGGCACGTGTCTTGAGGAGTTTGAAGAACACAGGAATTTACACCTGGCTCAGTTATAAAGTCCAAAGTTAAGAGCTTAGCAGGTGCCACCTGACAACAGAGAGTTGGGCCATGGCAGAAGAGGGCTGTCCTTCAGTGCATGGCAGGACAAAGGTGTGTTTCCCAGAGGCCCAAGCAGACCCTCTGGAAGAGAGCTGGACATGGGTCATTCTGAAAGGGCCCACTTAACAAGAGGTCCACCTGGAGAGGTGAGGGGACAGCAGCAGAGAGAGCCTGTAGGGAGGATTACTGGAAGCAGGGGCTAAAGGTGGAGGAGGCATTGTCTAAGTGTGAGCCAGGCTGGTGAGTCCCAAAGATAAGGGTTGAGGGGAGATTCTGAAGACTAGTGGCCACCAGAAGAAGAAGCAAGATAGGGACTTCTGACCCAGAGATTACTTCAGCACCAGTGAGCTGAGGCTCTGCTCACCACCACCAATCCCCTTCCCTTCCCCAGCCCAACCCCTGAAGGGCAAAAATAGCAGCTAGAAAAGGGGGGTGGGGCAGTTGGTGTTTGAGAAGAAGAAAAACATGCCTAGCTTCCTGTGGTAGGCTTCCAGATTGGAGTTATCTGAGTTAGGGTGGGGTAGAGAGGCTGGGAAGAATGTTCTGACTTTCTTTTAATTTCTGAAAGTGAACAAAAAGTTTATGGGATTTCATCTAGGTATAAAAATGACTAATTTGATTGTGAGCAGTGATGAGAAAAGAAAAAAATTGAGCTAATTTATAATTTCAGATTTTGAGAGTCCAGTTCATTCAACATGTTACATGTTGTCCTGAAGACCTGAAAAAACTTGACAAAATCTGTTTAACTAAATATGTGGTGGGAAGCGGCTGTGGCTCAATCAGTAGGGCTCCCGTTTACCATATGGGAGGCCCCGGGTTCGGTTCCCGGGGCCTCCTGGTGAAGGCAAAGCCCGCCCGCACGGCATGGTTAGCTGACCCAGCGAGCACAAGCAGCAAGGGGGGGATAAATGAATAAATAAAAAAAAAATCTTTAAAAATAAATAAATAAATAAATAAATAAATAAATAAATAAATAAATAAATATGTGGTAAAGACAGCTAGATATACACCACAATTCATTCCCACCTTCTTCTTGGACACAAGACTAGGTTCTAAAACTTTTCACCTGTGAAAGCGCTATTAGAACTAATAAGTGAATTTAGCAAGGTAGGATACAAAACTGATGTAAAAAAAGCAAAAAACAATTAGAAACACAAACCAAAAAGTCAATACCATTTACAATAGCATCAACAATATGAAATACTCAGGGATAAATCTGACAAAAGATATGCAAGATATGTACACTAAAAACTAAAAAACACTGCTGAGAAAAATTAAAGACCTTAATAAGTGGAGAGATATACCTTGTTCAGGGGTTGGAAGACATTATTGTTAAAAAGTCACTTCTTCCTAAATTGATTTATAGATTCAACTTAATCCCAACCAAAATCCCAGAAGGATTTTTTGTAGAAATTGATATGTTGATTCTAAATTGATATGGACATACAAGCAACCAGAATAGAACAGAGTTCAGAAATGGATCCACACATATATGGACAAAGGATCAAAAGTAATTCAGTGGAGAAAGCATAATATTTTCAACAAATGGTACTGGAACAATGAGATATACATATAAGAACAAAAAGAGAACTTCCATCCTTACCTCATACTATATACAAAAATTAACTCAAAATGATCATAGTCTTAAATGCAAAACTTAAAACTATAAAACTTTTAGAAGAAAACATAGAAGAAAAACTTTTGTGACCTGGGTCAGACAAAGATTTCTTAGATATGACATAAAAGGCATGATCCATAAAAGAGGTAATTGATAAATTGGACTTCATATAAATGAAAAAACATCTGTTCTCTGAAAGATGTTTCAGAGAATGAAAAGGCAAGTACATACTGAGAGAAAAATACTTGTAAAGCATATATTTGATAAAGGATATTTGTATCTAGAATATATAAAGAACTCTAAAAATTCAATAATAAGAAGACAAACTACTCAATAAAAATATGGGCAAAGACTTGAATGAATACTTTACTAAAGATATACTGATAGCAAATAAGAATATGGAAAGATGCTCGACATAATTACTTATTAGAGAAATGCAAATTAAAACCCCATGAGATACGACTTCACATCTATTAGAATGACTAAAATTAAAAGACTGGCTGTACAAAGTGTCTGTTGGTGAGGATTAAAGGAACTAGAATCCTCATATACTCTAGTGGGAACATAAAATGGTACACTCACTTTGGAAAAACAATTTGGCAGTTGCTTAAACTGTTGAACCTATATACCTACTATATGATCCAGTCATTACACTCCTAAATCCAAGAGAAAAGAAAGCATATGTTCAGATAAAGACTTGTATACAAATGTTCATAGCAGTTGCAATCGTAATAGCCCCAAACTGGAAACAACTTATATGTTCATCAACAAATGAATGGATAACGGTACACTCCTCCATAATAAAAAGGAATGACCTACTGGTACGCACTACAAAATGCATGAATCTTAAAGTAATTCTGATGAGTGAAAGAAGCTAGACAAAAAAGAATTCATACTGTAATATTCCATTTGTATAAAATTATAAAAAACGCAAACCAATCTTTAGTACCAGAAAGCAGATTAGTGATTTAGTGTAGGGGCTAGGGGACAGGAGGAATGGGAAGGAGGGAGGAGGATAGATTTGTTCAGTGTATTGTGTGTCAATCATACCTCAATTAAAAATAAAACAAATCTTTTTATCTGAACGAGGATTTTGTTAAAATGCAGACTGGACTCAGTAGGTCTGCAATATTAAGTTCCCAAGTGACGCTGATGCTCCCGGTCTGGGGACCCCACTTAGAACAGCCTGCCTTGCAGAAGACCTGGCCAGTGCCTGAGGACTTGCCATGGAATGTGAGGGGAAGTGATGTAAGCCACTTCCAAGCCAAAGTGGGTCCCCTCCAGGCCCTCTTCTAGCCGTAATCATGCAGATGACAAGGTCCTAGGGGATCCTAGTCCATAGGTGCACAAAGCAAAAACCTAAAGTATGCAGCACGCAGTACTTAGAGACTGTGTGGCAGGGGTTGATGGGACACAGACCCAGAGGGTGAGGGAGCTTGCAAGGCCACAGTGGCAAAGCTCTCCATCAATCTGGGGCTGTGATGACTTGGAAGGCAGATGGTATTGCCTACTGAGCCTGTAGCTCTGGGGAGTGGGACAGAATTTCTGTGTTTAAGCAAGTCTGTGCTGCTTTTAGCAGGTACTATAAGAAAATGATGAGCCAGGAGCGAATTGGCATGTTGGCAAGCGGATGGAATGAAATGGAGAGTTATGAGATTAAAGGCTGCACACAGACAAAAAAGTCAAAGGGAGAATATAAGGCTTTGAACAACAAAGACTTCCCATTAAGCCAAAAAGAAGGGACCCAGCTCTTTAGCAAAAATCAGGTTAAGGGTGTTGCTGGTCCCCAATCTTACCATGTCCTATGACTTCAAGGTACTTGCCCTTAGGGTGAGAGAGCTGGGCATGGGTGTGAGGGTGCAAAGAAATAAAGGCAGCATGAGGCTCCCATCCAAGAAAGAAATTTGGATGTGGTTACTGGCATGTGGGAAGGACTAGGAATAAATAGATCAGAAACCTACTAGGTTTTTAAGAGAGTTGTATTATCAAAGAAATATGAGTCCTGCTTAAAACAGCTTAGTGGAGCCTGGAACAGTCTTTGGAACCCCAAACTGTTATTGGCAGGAAACTGAGGAAGCTGTGAAAACTGTACGCCTACAAGGAGGGCACACTCCCACGGCCTGCCTACCCATGGCCAAGGAGGAACCTCCCAGAGAGCAGAACCAGGGTTTCATGGATGAATGCCCTCCTCTGCCAGGGGAGAGGTCCTCCCAGTGGTGCTTAGCAGTGTTCTATGGCTGCCATGGGCCAGGGACTTATCTCAATGGGAGGGTTGTTGCAGTTATTCTGTCCTTGTCCTTCATTGTGTGTGTGTATGTGTATAAGTGATAAGCCATTCCTAGACCTGACAGAGAAGACTACTACCTGGGAATCCTGGACTTTGAGGTGGATGCAGTGACTATATGGGCCTCTGGTTGACTCCTTTGGGGCAGGGGGTAAATATATCTGTGGGTAGAAGAAGGGCACACACAGATAATAGTTGGCAGAGGGGTAGACTCTAGCAGAGGCTGACAGTTTTCCACTGGAATCAACTGCCCCCCTTATCCTACAGCACATACAGGACTATATTTCCCGCTTCCCGTGCAGTTTATGGTGGTCACGTGACCAACTTTTCCCCACTGGAATGGGAGGGGACAGGTGCCACTTCCAGGACTTTAAAAGAGCAGGTGGGGAAGTGGATGTGGCTCAAGCAGCTGGGCTCCTGCCTACCACATGGGAGGTCCTGGGTTTGGTTCCCAATGCATCTTGGAGAGGACAAGTGGGACAGCAAGCTGATGCAACAGGCTGGCGCAGCAAGATGATGCAACCAAGAGACACAGTGAGGAAACTCAACGATAGATACACAATGATAGAAACACAATGATAGATACAACAAATGGGGAGCGGAGATGGCACAAGCGATTGGGTGCCTCCTTCCCATATGAGAAGTCCCGGGTTCAGTTTCCGGTGCCTCCTAAAAAGAAGACAAGCAGACAGTGAGCGTAAACAACAAGGGGAGGGGGGAGAAATAAATAAAAATAAATAAATCTTTAAAAAAAAAAAGAGCAGGTTGGGGGAAGCGGATGTGGCTCAAGCAGTTGGGCGCCTGCCTACCATATGGGAGGTCTTGGGTTTGGTTCCCAGTGTCTCCTAAAGAAGACAAGCAAGACACGATGGGCTAGTGCGGTGAGCAGACACAACAAGATGACACAACGAAGAGACACAATGAGGAAACACAATGAAAGACACAATAAGCAGGGAGTGGAGATGGCTGAAGTGATTGGGTACCTTCCTCCCACATGGGATTCCCAGGTTCAGTTCCCAGTGCCTCCTGAAAAAAAAAAAGATGAGCATAGAACAAACAGACACAGAGAGCAGACAGTAAGCACAAACAACAAGGGGGGGGGTGAGAAATAAATAAATAAAAATAAATCTTTAAAAAACAAGGAGCAGGGTGGGGGGTGAGTGGATGTGGCTCAAGTGGTTGAGAGCCTGCTTCCCACATGGGAGGCCCCGAGTTTGGTTCTGGTGCCTCCTAAACACAAAAAAACAAACAACAAGCAAACAAATGGAAAAACCAACTCAGGAGCAAATGTAGCTCAGTGGTTGAGCGCCAGCTTCCCATATACAAAGTCCCAGGTTTAATACCCAGCCCCAGTACCTCAAAAAAAAAAAAAAGAGCAGGTAGGTCTTCCTGTCCTTTTCTGGACAGGGTCCTTTTCTGACCTCGATCATGCTTAGGATATTGGGCCCTGACAGGTAATGGCTGAACTGGAAGTAGCTTGGTTCCCTGAATTATTTCATGGAGCAACACCCACCCTGGACTGTGTGGAGAGGGGAAAATAAACTACTATTGGCTTGAGCCATTACAATTTTGGTTCTATTTGTTATAGTAGTTTAGCCTTCCCTAACTACTAGTGTCCCTAAGAGAATAATAACACAACTCTGGAGTCCAAAAGGGATAGATTAAATAAATTATGGTACATTTGTATAATTTAATGCCATGTCATTAAAAATAGCGTAGTTGATAGTGAGACAGAAAGATACCTATGAGTGCTGTTGCTAAGGCAGAAAACAGGTTCTATATAAGGCAGTCTTTTTTTTTTTTTTCTGTAAAAAGAGCAAGAAAAAAGGAAAAAGAAAACTATATATTATAAACTATATATAAAGTATGTGTATGTCTGCATGTTTGTGCATTTAGAGAGAGTGAGAGAGAGGGAGGAAGGAAGATGAGATCTCTTCTATGGAAGGTAGTATCTTACCCTGGATCACCCAAAGTTCCCTTTTTCCTCAAATTCATCAAATGGACACTCTGCTTTTTGACATTCAGAATCTGGTCGAGGCAGCGGAGGTTCAAGCTCTAAAAGCCAAAGTTAAGAAGAACATTACTACTTTTCAGTATATTACAATCCCTTAATGCACAGTTTAAACATCACTAGTTCTACATTGGAGGGTAACCATGTTAAAGTTTTTCAGGAATATTTTTAGGAATATCTTTTTCTTCTTTTTGTTTGTAACATTGCCTTCTCTGGATCTCTCTTCTAGTGCTGTTTATTATGGTAGCCACAAACCATATGTAGCTATTTAAATGTAAATTCATTAAAACAAAATTAAACAAAAAAATCCAGTCCTTGGTTGTACTAGAAAGGTTTGAAGTGCTCCTCATCTCAGCAAGTTCTGCTTGGCAGTGCTTCTCTAAGCTGCCCAGGTTATGTGGTGGTTAGTTAGCCACAGAGGAGTCAGGGAAGCACCAGCAATGCTCCTAGAATTTGGCTAAAAAAGGCATCAAAAAATAACAAGAGGCAGAAGTCCAAAATCTGAAAGAGAGACACTGACTGCTGTCTGACAGATCTTATTAACATGATCTGCAGGAGGTGATCATGTTGTTTTTTGTTTAAATTTTCATATATAGCATAAAGTTTCCCATCTTTACCAGTTTTAAGTGTATAATTCATTGGCGTTAATTACACTCACAACGTTGTGCTACCATCACCACCATCCATCATAAGTTTTTCAACACCCCAAACAGCTATTCCATACCTGTGAAAGACCTGTTGTTTTCTTCATTAAGTAACCACCAGAGCCCAGGGGCCTCACTTGAAGGATATGGGCTCTGAGTTGAGAACTGCCAGCTCTGCCGTGTGGAGCCTATTGAAGAGATGGGTGAAATAACTGTACAGAAGCGAGTTGGGAGTCCAGAAGGAAAAGTCAAGTACAGCTGAATGGAGATGGGAAGGATGATGATGGTTGTGGGGTGGAGGAGAATGGAGAGGGAGGGGTTGCCACAGGGTCTTGTGAAGCAACTCAGCTGGACTTCAGCCTGGAAGACACCGAAGGGTGTTAAGATGTTGGTGTTAAGATTTACATCTTCCAGAAGGCATTCTGGTTGCCATAAAGAGTAGTCAGAGGACATTAGATACTGCTCTTGAGCCACTGGCAAGCTCAGAAGAGAGAAGGTAGAGGGTACCTGGCTGAGGAGTGAGCAGTCAAGGAAAAATGGGGGTATAGAGTACAGACTGCGTTTCAAAAAAGTTGGCTCTGAAAGAATAGTGAGGAGTGGCCATAAACCATAATTACAGCCCCTGCACATAAGAGAGCTCACTCTGCTTGGCACTGCTCTGTCTTCACGTAAATTAACTCATTCACTTTTCCTAAGAGCCCTGTGAGAGAATTACTAGTATTATCTGTATTTTAGAGATGAGGAAATCGAGGCTTTGAGAGGCTAAGTAATTTGCCCAAAGTCATACATACACTAAGTGGTGGAGCTGGGATTTGAACCCAAACTGTCTGGCTCCAAGGGTCATATACCTGGAAATTAGAATAGGGTTCAAAACATGGAGGGTAATGTGTTTTGAGAGTAAGTATTGGGCTTACCTTAGGGAGTTTCCCTTCCCTCCAGGATACTGGCTCCTCAAGTCCTAGTTGTCTTTCTGATACCTCCAAACAACTGTTTTTCTGTTGTTTGGTTTTGTTTTTGCTTTTTAATTTTATATAGATTTGATGGTTGTTCTTGGTGGGAGGTTTAGTCTAATGCAAGCTACTCATTCATAGGTTAAAGCAAGTCTATTCAGTTGTTTTTTGGTTATAAAAGGAACCACTGCTGAATCCTTGTTTCTTTTTTTTTTTTTTTAATCCTTGTTTCTTATCTTTTCCTACCATACTAGCATTTCTTGGGCAAAATGATTAGTCTATTGGAGCCTCAGTTTCCTCATCTGAAGGCAGGGTATCATAGTACCCTGCTTATAGATTGGTTATGAGGATAAAACAAGAGAACATGAACCCTGCAATATATGTCCCGAGGGTGTTTAGCTCATTTCTGTTTTTAAACATATCACCAAAAGCATGGAGACGCAGGAGGTCAGAGAGGCAAAACTTGGCCCTTGTCCAGGTGAGCAGCTAAGGGAGGGAGGCAGGCGGAGCTCACTGTGGTGAAGTGGGCATTACTACTGTACCCCTGACGCTATCCATCGGACACCCCTCCTTTGATTTCAGGTCACTGAGGAGTACTGGACAATATATATGTGGTAGGTTTGCCTAGCTTGAGTCTCTGGGGTTCTACTGATCTGTTTACCTGGCACAGGGCTAGACTTGTGGGATACATATGAGGAAATACTAGATAGTTTCTAAGTCTAACATTCCAGGCTCATACTCTGGAACCTGATGACCTGATTAACACCCACCCATGGTGTATTAGTCAGCTAAAGGGGTGCTGATGCAAAGTACTAGAAATCTGTTGGCATTTATAAAGGGTATCTATTTGGGGTAGAAGCTTAGTCATAAGGCCATAAAGTGTAAGTTACTTCCCTCACCAAAGTCTGTTTCCACATGTTGGAGCAAGATGGCTGCCAGTCTCTGCGAGGGTTCAGCCTTCCTCTTCCTCCTAAGGCTCTGTGGTCCCAGCTCCTTCCGTTCTCAGCTGTAGATTAGCATAAGGCTTGCCTCTCTCCCCAGGGCTCTTTTCTTTCTGGGCTCAGCTGCTCTGCTCTCTTCACAAGGTTAGTTGTAGACTATCAGGCTCATTCTCTTCCCTGGGCCTCTGCTGTGTCTAATGGAGCCTTCTCTCTTTCCTCACATATCTGCTTCTCTGTATATTTACTTCTGTCTAAGTGTCCGCCCACCAAGGGGGCAGGGACTCAATGTCCTAATGATGTGGCCAAATGAAAGCCCTAATCTTAATTTAATCAAGTAAAGGTGAAACATCTGAATCTAATATAATCTAATATACCCAGAGGCACAGTTTACAAAGATAATCCAACATGTATTTTTGGAATTCATAAACAATGCCAAACTTCTACACATGGCAAGGTCCAGGATGGTGGCCAGCTTTCATCCTGAAACGTCCCCTCATTGCCCTGGGTCCTGTCATACTATAACACTTGAAGTGTGAAACAGTTCTCATCCACTGCTGGGGGAGACTTATAGTATCATTCACATCTTCTATTTCCTTATTGATATTCTGTCCAGATGTTCTATCCATTATTGAAAGGGTGAGTCTCTTGTAAACAGCATGTAGTTGGGTCATGTTTTTTTATATCTATTATGCCACTCTTTGCCTTTTGACTGGAAAATTTAATCTATTCACATTTAAAGTAACTACTGATTATGCAGGCCTTCTGCCATTTTGCTGGCTGGTTTTTGCTGAATTGTACACCTTTTTTTGTTCCTCAATTCTTCCATTATTGCCACGTCACATTTATTTGAATTTTTAATTTTTGTGCTGAATCATTTTGAGTCTGTTCTCATTTCCTTCTGTGTATATTTTTCAGATATTTTCTTTGTGGTTAAAATGGAGCTTAAATTTAATACCTAAAGCTATGACAATCATGTTTGATTTGATACCAATGTAACTTCAATAGCACACACAAACTATGTTCCACACCCCTCCATCCACTAACTTATTTGGAACAAATTATGTCCTTATATACTGTGGTTCAAAACCATAGATTTATCATTACTTTCTATGTATGTGCATTTTAGATCCTATGAGAAGTAAAAAGTGCTGTTACATATTTAAAATACCACACAATAGTATGGCATTAACAATTACCCATGCGGCTACCTTTACTGGGGATTATTTCTTTATGCTGCTTCAATCTACATCCAGTATTCTTTCCTTTCAATCTGAAGAACTCCATTTAGCATTACTTGTAGGGTAGGTCTAATGGTGACAAATCCCTTCAGTTTTATTTATCTTGAAAGGTCTTTATCTCACTCTCATTTTTTTTTTTTTTTTTTTTTTTTTTAGTTTTAAAATGAGTTTATTAAAGAATGTTCTTAGAAAGCAACAACTTTTGATTTGTCATTAAAAAAATTGTTTCTTCATGCTGTATAATAAAGGTAATTAAGAGGCTACAGAGTTATAAGCTTCTTTCTATTGGAATCCTCTGATAGTAGAGCACAGTGCAGTCATTTCTGCATTGCTAGAATAAATAAAAAAGTCTCTTCTATGCTTCTCTTCAAAAAGCAGTGAATAATAACAGAAGATGCATAAAAAAGCCCATTTTTTTCCTATTCATTCCGTAGTATTGGAGCCAGTATTTTTACCATCACAGGCTACAATTTTCACTTTATCCACTTTAATAAGCTCTGTCACCTCTCCGAATTCAACATCATTCAATACAAAAGTCCACACATTATCGCAGAATCTGTACGTATTTAGAGAGCCCCTGAAATTGACTCTGTTCCTGACCCTCTGAGCCAATGCTGAATTTATAGCCTTATCAAACTGAAGGAGAACTTGAAGGGCAAGTTGGGGGGTGATCTGTTGAGACTGAATAAGCTCATCTAGGCTCTCCTGAAGACTGTTTCCCAAAGTGGTATTTCTGTATAACTGATATGCCATGGCTTTGGAGGAAGAAACTGTCTTTCTTATTCAGGTTTGCATTGATGTCTGTAGGGAAGGCACTTCCCGCCGCGAAGAAGTCGGAATATACGCGGAAGGTGCCTATTTCCTTGACCACCTCACTCTCATTTTTGAAAGATAGTCTTGCTGGAAATAATATTCTTGGTTGGCAATTATTTTCTTTAAGCATTTTAAATATTTTATCTCACTGCCTTCTTTTTAGTTTTTATTACAACTTTATTTCAACTTCAAAAAATAAAATAACAGACAAAAGGCAGCTTAGCAAACTATGGATGCATTACTTAAAAAAATCCTGTCCAGACACATTTATTCCACTTAATCCTAAAAACAAGATCAGTTGTTTTTCCAGTGTTCTGAAAGATGAACAAATGAGCACAGATTGGTTAAATGACATGACCAAGGTCTCACTGTTAATGATGAAAAAAAAAAAAAAAAAGCTGCTCATATTCACACCTCATAAAACTAATCCCATATTCTTTTTTTTTTTTTTTTTACCTTTAGCATTGATATAGTACCTTCTTTGCCTTTGCTACAAAAATATTACAGTATTACTGTTAACTATAGTCTGTAAGTTACAATAGTTGTATTTTCCCCATGTATTCACTCCCTTCTTGCCTCCAGTTTATGAGAAATCAGCACTTCATCTTACTGGGGCTCCACTCTACATGACCCGCTACTTTTCTCTTGCAGCTTTCAGAACCTCTCTGTCTTTGGCATTCAGAAGTCTGATTATAATGTGTCTGGGCACAGTTCTCTTCAAGTTTATTATGTTTGGGGTTCACTGGACTTCTTGAATGTGTATGTTCATGTCCTTTGTTAAATGTGGAAAGTTTTCTGCCATTATTTCTTTGAATATTCTATTCGCCTCTTTTTCTCTTTTCCTTCTGGGTTCTTATAATGCATATATTGGTATGTTTCATAGTGTCCCACAGGTCTCTCTGGCTGTGTTCACTTTTTTTTTTTTTTTTTTTTTATTCATTTATTCATTTATCCCCCCCTTGCTGCTTGTGCTCGCTGGGTCAGCTAACCACGCCATGCGGGCGGGCTTGCCTTCACCAGGAGGCCCCGGGAACCGAACCCGGGCCTCCCATATGGCAAACGGGAGCCCTACTGATTGAGCCACAGCCGCTTCCCTGTGTTCACTTTTTTTCATTCTTTTTCCTCTCTGTTCCTCACCCTGAATTTCAATTGTCTTATCTTCAAGTTCATTGATTCTTTTTATTTTTCACTGATTCTTTTTTCTGTCAGCTCCAGTCTGCTATTGAAACCCTCTAGTGAACTTTTAGTTTGTTATTGTGATCTTCAACTCTAGTATTTCTGTTTTGTTCCTTTTTATAATTTCTATGTTTATTGAAACTTTCAAGTTTTGTTCATTCATTGTTTTCCTGATATCCTTTAGTTCTTTCTCCACGTTCTCTTTTAGCTCTTTGAGCATAGTGAAAATCTTTTTTATAAAGCCTGTTTGGTAAGTCTACAATCCTGTCTTCTTCATTGACAGTTTGTGATGTTTCATCTTGTTCCTTGAATGGGCCATTATTTCCTGTTTCCTTGTTTTGTAATCTTTTGTTGCACATTCTACATTTTTTTTTTCCACGCTGTAAATTTTAATATTTTTAATGTGATAACTCTGGAATGTAGTCCTGAGATGTCTGTTCCTTAAGTTTGTATACAGTTGGTGATATGACTGAGAGTTTCTTGAGTTACAGGAAGAAAAAAAATGCATGAAACACCTTTCACAGTGTTTACAAATTGGCTCTGCGTTGGGTAATGCTCTCTTTCAGAATTTAGCCCTCCTACCAAGAGGATCAGCCCAAGACAAAAGTGCAGAGTCCTCTCTCTGTCTTTTCTGAGTGCCTCTTGTCCTGGGAATGTACCCATGGCCTTAGACATTCCCTTTTACAGGGATATGAATGGTCCCACTACTCCCTAAGAAACAGACTATCCCCCATCCCATGTCCTCTCTTGAATGTCTTAAGGTCCATAATTCTTTGCCCTGGGCCGCTTCAGGCTGTCTATAAGCTGCTTCTGTGTGCAGGGCAAGTTCTGGGATGGCAAGCCTGAGATGAGTGTCTTGGTTTAGTACAGTCCTTTAGGCTGCCATCCCATAGACTGGCACCAATTTATTCCCTTCAGACAAGGCCAGAGGCCCAAGATGAGAGTGCAGGCAGCTCCTGCACTGGAGAGGGATGAGGGAGGGGCCGATAAAGGTGGCCTGAGCTTTTCTTCCTATTGTTTTTAAGTTGCGTTTTTTTCATTTAGCACTTGTCTAATTACTGCAACCCTGTAACTGTTTTCTGGAGCTCCAAGGAAGATGGCTTTGCCAGTTTTTGCTAGCTGTTCAAAATTTTGTGGGGGACAGAATCTTGGAACATCTTATGCTACCATCTTTGTCGACTGGCTCATTAATATCATTTATAGTGATATAATTGAAATGATAATATTTTTGGACATACTAGGTTACACAAACATATTGTTAAATTTAATGTCACCTGTTTCTTTTTAACTTTTTAATGTAGCTACTACAAAATTTAGCATTTGTACTTGGCTCACATCCTATTTCTGCTGTTTGGCTGCTCTAAAAGTAGCAGAGGATACAGAAAATAGGATGGGAGGAGGCCCCCCAAATGAACTCAGATCCTGCCGATTTTTGAGCCTTAGGGGACCTTAGGGATCAACCTGATGACAGTCAAATTCTTAAAATAAATTAAATAGGACAGTGGTTGCCACTGTCATCCACCCAACCCCCCAAGTACCTGAGGTATGCAAAGGAGGTTTAAAAAGGTGATTAATTCTGTCTGGAAAAAGAGAGGCCCAACAAGTGACCTAACCATCTAGCCATCACCCAATTACCCTAAATCCAGTATGTGTTCAGAGCCTGCTTCCTGGGTGCCAGCCTTCAGATGGTACTTTTCAGTTAACAGCTCTTAATAGCTACTAGTTACCATCTGAAAGACCACCACATCTTGTCACCCTCCTGAATTAAAAACTGCTGACAAGTCATGGTGCCCATACAGACAGGTCAAATCACAAGCCACGGAAGGTGTAGGTGAGAGCCCTATAGGAAATGATAATTTTTCTAGAGAGGTGGGGAAATTGGATTTCTATGTCTCAACCTTTGAGTGTTCGCAATTAATCCCAAAGTTTATTCAAACATGGTGTGGGCCAAAGAACATGTGTTTAAACCTAAAGTCCAAATTATGGAGCCCCACATGCAATCTGGTGTGGACTTCATCTGCCTATTTCATTGTCACCCACAATACAGCCTGTGTACCAGCCACTCAGAACTGACCCCCATCCTCCTTCCTTGCCTTTGGCCAGACAGTTCCCTCCCCTTGGAATGTCCTCCATTATTCTCTTGACATATTCAAGACCCTGATTATAAATACTATAGCCCCCTGTTAAGTCTTCCTCAACCCCAAGGGCATTCTTAGGACTTCCTCCTCTTATGTCAGGAAGTAATTGGTCAGATATTTCTTCCCAACCCCAAGAGAAGAGTTTAAACTTCACATATGTTAATTTAATTTGTCCTCACACTAGCTCTGATAATGGGTGCTGCCTTTTATCTCCTCCTTACAGAAAAGATACTCAAATTGGTTCAGGTGATTCCCCGAGGTCACACAGCTCTGCTAAGTCCAGGAGTCAGAATTTGGAAGTGAGAGACACGGCCATCTCTCAAAAGCCTGAGTCCTGCTGCTATAACTGCTCACCTTGGCAGCCCCCACATTTTCATGTCGCTTGAGGAAACAGAGGAAAAGCATTCATAAAAAAAGTTCGTAAAAGCCAAGGCTTGAAAAAAAAACCCCACTAGTTTTAATTATATACATTACTATTACTTAAAATTTAAGATCTAGCAGAGATAGAAGTGGCCACCTTAGAGACAGCCACGCGGGGTACAATATTTCTCATTTGATCGGAAAGCAGAAGCTGAGCGAAAATGTAAATGAGAAACACAGACGTGTAGAGCTCGCACACACCAGCACCCACACCGGCAGCCGCGTCCAAAAGAAGACCGCACCCTCCGCGGCTGCCCAGCCCGTAGTGGAGTGCGCCGGCCGCCGCCAGGCCCGCCCCGCGTACGCCGTACAGCGCGTCTCCCGCCCCCTGCCGGAGCGGGGGAGCGTGCCCGGCGTACGCGGCGCCGCCCTGCGTCGGCGTGCGGCCCGGAGCGGCTGAGGCGGCGCGGGTACTTACGGCTTGGCTGGGCGCCCAGGTCGCAGCGGTCCCGGCTGAACCGGCGCGCAGACCCCGGCGCCTGCAGAGCGGGGCTTGTTCCGCCGGCCATTGGGCCGCGGTGCAGGCCTGGGCCGGGCCCAGGGGTGCCGCACGGGGTAGAAGGCAGGCGGCTGCGTGGCGCCCGAGCGTCCACATGCTGCTCCGGGTCTGCCGTCCGCTCCGCCCACCTGCACGAGGACGCCGTAGCGACACCTGGTGGCCACGGGCCGCAGACGCCCCCTCTCGGCTCCCGCGCTCTTGTCTTCTCTGAGAGGGCTATGGGGAAACTGCCAGAGGTTGGACCTCAGGAAGAACTTCCCAGCGTTGTACCACCCATGCAATTTAACAAAAATGAAAGGTCTGCTTTGTGCAAGGCACGGAGCTTACCCCATGGGCAACATAGTGGTTCCGTAACTAAGGTCTTGCCCTTGGGGAGACTTCAATCACCCGTAGCTGCAAAAATTCTATACAGGAGGGATGTGGGAGCCGCAGTTTGGCGGGGAATAGTATGGGGTGTAGACATACACCTGCTCAGCCGCGGTTCATGTTACAGCAGTTGGGAGTGAGCGGTCAGGAGCCCGACTGCTTGTATTAGGTCCGGACTCAACCTACCCACTTTCTAGCTTTGTGACCAACGGGCAACTATGTTAACTTATCTGTGTCTCATTGTAAAATGGGCCTAATTAAAGTTTCTACTTTATAGGCTTGTTGTGAGGATAAAATGACTTAATCTATGTAAAAGTTTTAAAGAAAGGGCCCGGTCCCTGTTAAATGCACAATAAATGTTTACCATTGTTAATAAATATCTTAAGAAAATTTTACTTAAATTATCTTTACGAAGGAGTGTAAACTGTGAAAGTGTTCTTCACCGTTGATATATGCTTTAGAAAAGGTCAGTTATTCATACAGAGCATATTTTATGCTGGTGGAGGGGTGGGCAGAGGAGATGGGAAGGAGCCTATAGAAGGCTAAAGTTCTTCCAAAGCCACCTTGAGGCTTTGTGAATAGTGGAGATGAGACACCTGCATAAATATCAGGTTACTAAATAATGTTTAAAAAAGGATACAAAGTAACTGGTGTCAGAGTTGGGTGAGATTATATACAATTAAGGATGGGAGGAATCAAGGAAGTCTTCATGGAAGAATTGGCATTTGCACAGGGCCTTGAAAAATAGAGGAGGTAGAAGCTATCAGAGAGGTGATCCAGGTGAGAGGCATTCTTCTGTGTTTAATCAATTCCAAACAGCAATTTAATGAGCATCTAGTATGTATTTGGCAGGTGTGGAGCACCTTTGATTTTCACAATGGCCGGAGGTGGGGGATATACAACTGGCATCAGGTGGGTAGAGCCCAGGGCTGTTGCTAAACATCCTACAGCACACAGGATAGTCCCCCACAGCAAAGAATTATCTGGTCTCAAATGTCAGTGGTGCTGAGGCTGAGAAGCCTTCATGGGAGCTACACTGGAAGAATCCTTTAGCGGCAAAGGATTGTTTTGGTTGAAAGCCACGGTCCCAGATTCTGCCACAGTAATAGAGGTGAGCCCTTCTTCTAATCGAATCTCTGAACTTCATTAGATCCTTGGAGAGTTGTATTATAATTAATATGCTTAGCAAATTGCAGCAAAGAAAGGGCTCTGACACATGTCCTAGCTCCAAGAAGCATGGCTTGTGAGACACTGGAAGAGCCCTGTGGTACTAAACCATAATCTTTCCCCCTCTCTTGGTTGCTTCAGCCCAAGGGTAGGCACTGGGTTGGTGTTTGTAGCCAGACCCCAATGTCTGTCAGGCTGGAGGCAGGAGTAGTTTCCCCAGAACTCTCATCGCCTGCTGTATATTAAGGAATTTGGTTTCCAAAAAGAGGTTTGGCCTTTGTTTTTGGCTCTGAGGGGGAACCTCTAGAATATCCTCAGTGATAGGAGTGTCTTTGTTTTTCATGGTGGGCACCTGATATTTTGTGCTAAGGAGATAACTCAGGGTGGAGTCTGGCCACACCAGAAAGACCACCCATGTGATTAGAGGGTTGGGGCTTTGAGCCACATCAGCCACCTCAGGGAGGGGAAGGAGGTTGGAGATTATATTTAACCAGGCAGCTGTTGATTCAATTGATGATGTCTAAAGAATGAAACCCAAATAAAACCTCTGGACATTAAAGGTTGGGAGAGCATCTCTGATTGGTAGAACACATAGATGTGCTGGGGAGGGTTGCACGTTTTGACTCCATGGGGAGAGGACATGGAAGCTTTCCATTTGGGGACCCTCCTGGACCTTATTCTATGTGTCTCTTTTGGTTCCTTCTTATTGGTATTATATTTGCTATAATAAAACTATACTCATGAGTACAGCGCTTTCCTAACTTCTGTGAGTTGTTCTAGAGAATGCTAGAACCTGAGGGGGATATGGAAACTCAGAATTTGTAGCCAGTTGGTAAGCAGTGCAGGTGGCCTGGGAACCCCCAAACTTGTGGCTGGTACCTGGAGTTAGGGCAGCCTTATGGAAACTGTGTCCTTAACCTGTGAGCTTGACTGAACTCCAGGTAGTGTCAGAATTGTATTTCACCTGCCCTTAGGATACTTTGATGAGACTTACTCTAAGGCAGTGATTCTAAGTGTGGTCTCTGGACCATCAGTGTCAGCATCACCTGGGAACTAGTTATAAATGCAAATTCTCAGGCCCTATCCAGACCTCCTGATTAAGCATCTCTGAGGGTGGCCCCCAGGGATCTGTGTTTTAACAAGCCCTCTGGGGCATTCCTATGCATGCTAAAGTTTGAGAACCACTGATAAGGGTAAGTCTTGAGCAAAGTGTGATCTTTCAAAGCCTCAAATAGAAATCTAAAATGTGAATCTAACCATACCACCCCCTTTCACCACCATCAGGATAAATTCCAACTTTCTTGTGGGACAAACCCAAGTTTCATGCTCATTTTAGCTCTCCAGCCATGCTCTTATCACTCCCTGCTCTGCAGCTCTCCACAGAGAGGAGAGGATAGAGAACTCCAGCCATCACATATGAATTCTAGGCAGCTGGTTAGAAGGAGGGGAACCCTTTCCTATTTTGAGACTTTCTGGGATTTCCATCAAATACTTTTATTTATATCTCATTGGTCAGAACTTAATCAAGTGACCTTACCTAGCAGGCAATGTGTTCAACTAAAATGTGTGATCCTCCTATTAAAGAAGGGGAGAATGGATACTGGGAGGCTTCTAGACATCTTTGCCTCTTCTAGCTACTAGCCTTTGCCAGAACCAGTGATGCTTTTTTTCCCTCTGGGTTATTCCTCATGCTGTGCCCTAGGTTTTCTTCTCTTTTGCCTGATATAGAAAGTTAGATTTCCCAAAGATGGCCACACCAAAATTTCTCCCATCTCACATGCTCTTTGGGACTTTGAAACTCCTTCCATCCAGAGATGGGATTTATTCCCCTCCCCTTGAATCTGGGTGGGGGGCTTGAGACTATTAAACTCAAATGGCACAGCAGAGGTGATGCTGTGTGACTTCCAACACTAAATCATAAAAAGGCAGCTTCCTCCCTTCCTCTTTTTTTCCTTTTTTTAAAAAACAATTTATTGAAGTATATTATTCTTGCATGAATATACATAAACAATAAGTGTTCAGTAAACATTGTGAACTTTTTTTTTTTACTGATAAAATTTGAGTTTATCAGGAAGTAATAATATTCATAAACAAAACACACTTGTGAACATAGCAATAGTATATATGAAACAAAACTTGACAAAATGAGAAATTCAATTATACAATAACTGTAATGGAGAATTTACAAGTGAAAATATCAGAATATTCATTCTTCTCAAGTACACATGTCATATTTTCCAGAATAGACCATATAATAGGAACAAATACTGATTCACAACATTTCAAAGTACGATAATAAAGCTTACAATTGTCCAAGATCATGATATTCCATGATCCAGGATGCTTTTCTCACCAGAGTTTTGAACAACTAGCAAAAACGCGCAAAGTCTTCTTCCTCAAAACCCTTGAAGCAGGAATTTAGTCACCAAGGTGTAGTTTGGCATCTTTGGGTAATTTGATTTGGACACAAAGAGACAAAGGCAAATAATATCTTAACAACATTTGGATTAACCTCTACCGCTGGGCCGGGGACCGGGCTGGAATGGGGCCAGGGTCGAGGCACGGCTTGCCCATGCTCGTTCCGCCTCCTGCCTGCACCGGGAGCCAGACAACCCGTCCCTCGCTGCATTCCTGGATCCCGCACTGCATCTCTGCCCAAACACGTGCATTTCGTCAGGGTGGCCATGGTCCCGGAGCTCTTCATGCTGGCGCCACCCTGTCCTGGGACTGAGACGGACTTGAGGGTCCTGGAGCGCCAACAAGCTCCAGGGGCCAATCCATTGTGAACTTACAAAACAAATATGTATAACATCATACAGGGCTCCCACACATCACCCCACCACAAATACTTTGCATTGTTGTGAAACATTTGTTAACAAACCATGAAAAAGCATCATCAAAAGTATTACTACTAACTATAGTTCGTATCTTACTCCTCTATACTTTTTTTTTTTTTTAAAGGATTTATTTATTTATTTTAATCCATTTTTATCCCCCCCCCCCGCCCCCGTTTTTGCTGTTTTTGTGTCCATTTCCTGGGCAATTCTTTGTGTCTGTTTCCTGCCCTCTCTTCTCATCCTTCTCTTCCTGTCTTCACTGGAATTCGAGCCTTGGAACCTCCAATGTGGGAGAGAGGTGTCCTACCGCCTACGCCACCTTAGTTCCTGGTTTCTCAGCGTGTCTTGTCTTGGCACTCCCTTGTGTCATTCTCCTGTTACGTCATCATCTTGCTGTGTGGCTCGCGGGGCCTGACAGCGCACCCATGTGCGGGGCCTGTGGGATCTTGCCCGCTCATGGGGCCTGGTGGCACACTTACGCATAGGGCCTGACGGTGCCTATGCACGTCCTCCCTTCTTCTTTTTGAGATGTTTATTCTGGGGAAACCAACCTTTGTATTTTACAATCATATTTGGAGGAAGCTCAAGCCCAAGCAGACACAGAGAGAGGAACTGAGGCCCCCAGCCAACAGCCAGCATCACCCTACTAAACATGTAAGTGAGCATTAAAAATGTCATCATTTTAAGCTAGTATGCTTTGGGGTAATTTGTTACCCAATCACTATTAGAACATGTGGCTACTTCCTTCTCATCCTTTAGGATGCTGGATGTGGTCTTCTCCAGGAAACCAAACTTTGGTATCCCCGTAAGTGTGCATTCGGCAACCCCATGTGATTCCACAGCCTGTATGTTTTGGTTTTCTTATTTAATACCTCCAACGCATAATAGACACTCTGAATGAATGAATAAATGTTGAATGTTGAATAAATGAATAAAGTTCTTTGGTAGTGACTTTATTAACTTGTGGCTCCTGTGAAGGAATAGTATAGATTTAACTGATACTGGCCAATAAACATTTATAGAGTCAATTCCCCCATGAGGATTTATTTGATTTTATGTGATATCTCCAAACTTTCAAGACCCCAAGAATGGATTTTTAAAATCTTCCTCCCAAACCTGAGATTTTTCCAGTCTATCCCCATCGCAGTAAATAACATCTTCAGTCACCAAGTAGTTCTTGCTAGTAATCTGGGTGTTACCCTTTCCATCTTTTGCTTCCTTCCCACATTCAACCCATCAGTGAGTTCTGCCAATTCTGCCCTCCAAAATATATACTGGATTTGTTCAGCTTCTCTATCTCACTCCCACAGCCCAAGGCCATTCTCTTTCGCTTGGATAATTACAATAGGATCTTTTTTTTTTTTTTTTTTTTTTTTTTTTTGAGGTTCTGTGTCCAGGAATTGAACCTGGGTCCTTGTTTGTGGGAAGCTGGTGCTCAACCACTGAGCCACATCAGCTCCCCTGAGTTGATTTCTTTGTTTGCTTGTTGTTTGTTTTTTTGTTTTTAGGAGACATCCGGAACTGAACCCGGAACCTCCCATGTGGGAAGCAGGCACTCAACTGCTTGAGCCACATCTGCTCCCCTACGATAGCATCTTAAATGGTTTTTCTGTTCCCTGCTTCTAGTCCTTTCTTCACACAGAAGGCAGTGTGATTTCTTTTTTCAAAGCAATGGCTTAGTGTTTTACAAAAATTATGCTTTATAAAAATTCAAGAAATGAAAAATGTACTCAAAGCAAGAAATCACCCTTTGGAAATAGCTACATCTTTTCCGACAATTCACTAGGCATATATATTTGGTTTATTAAACAAGCTGGTCTCAGAGGATGCAAGCCAAAACCAACTCAACACGTTTTTTTTTTTTTTTTTTTTTTTTTTTTTTAAAGAATGACTACCTGACTAGTATGTAAATTACATACAAGAAAGGAGTTTGTTCGTATTTGTTCCCTGATATGTTCCTGGAGCCTGTAATAGTGCCTGGGATATAGAAGACCCTGATAAGTATTTGTTGAGTAAATGAATTATTACTATGCAAAATTTATCCACTGCACAACCAACTTCTGTTTTATTGACATGAAATTCACATAACTTACAGAAATATTTGGTATTTCTCTTTCTTTTAGTTTAATGTTTTTTTCCTGGACTACTTAGTTGCCTTTTCTTTCCTTTTTTTGGTTTGTCTTAATCGCATCCTTATGTTCTTCCAGCCTCCCAGGATTGTATGAAATCTCTGGAATCCCCCGCCCCATTGCGATCCCTCTCCTAGATGCCTCCTCCAGTCTGGAATGATTCTCTTTAGGCACAGGGAACAGATTTCGTCCTGGGACTTCACATTTGAATTCTGTGCCTTCTTTTTCCTTTACTCCTTAGTTTTGATGGAGAACAAAGTCAAGAAGCTTTCTAAGAAAGTGTATACGAAAGGAAAACATTCTAACAGTGTGCATGTTTCAAAATACTTTCATTCTGTTCTCTTGTAGGGAAGTTTGGCTGGGAATACACTTCCAAGTTCAAAACCATTTTCCCTCAGAACTTTGAAATTTTGCCCCATTGCCTTCTAGCGTCCAGTGTTGTAAATGAGAAATCAGAGTCTTGTTCTTTCGTGGGTGAACATTTTGTTTCTACTTCTGGAAGTTTTAGGATCTTCCCTTTTATACTTAGTGTTTTGAAATTTCACAATAATGTGTCTCAGTGTGAATCTGGTAAAGTTAATTTTGTTGTGGACAAGTTAAATAAATCCTTTCATTCTAAAGATGTAAGTCTATCAACTCTAGAACATCTTTTGTATTATTTTTGTTATTTATCATTTCTGGCCTCTAGTTGTTTTTTTTTTTCCTCCTATTTTCTCTTTTCAGGAATCACTTTTAAGCAGAGGGTAGGCCTTTTTCCATATTTTCTTTTGATTTTTCATTCTTCTTTTGGGAAGATTTCATTGACTTACATTCTGATCATGTTATTGTATTATATTTATTTTTAACTTCCCTAAATTATTTTTATTCTCTAATTGTATATATATATATGTATATATATATATAAAATATTCTGTTCTTGTTTTGCACTCTCTAAAGATTCTTGATTTAAAAAAAAAACAGCAAAAAAAAAAAAAAAAAAAAAAAAAAACTTCTGTTCCCTGAATAATTATCTCTTTCCCCAAGGGAGAAAAAAAATATATATATATATTTCCCCTCCCTGGGTATTTCATGGGAAACTTCTAATGATAAGAGTGAGTATGAAGGATGCACCAGCATCCTTCAGGAATTCCTCAAGTTCTGTCTTCCCCTTACTTCCTGCTCCCCCCTCCCCTTCTCCCTCTCTTCTTCCCTCCTTTCCTTCATTTTTTGTTTTTTTGGGCTGATTTCCCTCTTGCAGAAATTTGAAATCTCTCATTTGCTGATGATAAGCGTTTATATCTTTTTATATTACTTTACTGCCATTTTAATGGGACAATTGATAGTAACATAAGGTCAGTCATTCTTTTTTAACTGGTCCCCCTTTTGCTTTTCTATGTAAGGTGCAAGAGAATGAAATGCAGTAGGAATTTGTTCTGCAAAGTACATGGAGTGTATACTACTCAGAGATGTGTGTTTGTTCTTAGTCTGAGAAACAATTGATCAACATTATTTCTGAGAAATAATGGTAACTTGGCATTAATCCTGAAGCCTATTCTATGAGGCATGCCCTGTATTGATTTCAGCTTGTGGCATTTCCACTGGTATCTTAGATTTATTCTTCAAGCAGGTTGGTGTAGAGTATACATTATAGACCTGCAAGTCCCCAACTGCTCCTTGCTATCTTCCTTGCCTTTTGCACCTTTTACTCACATTTTAAGCACCTTCATCTTGACCTATGTCAGCAAGAAGCCTCTACATGGAGATTCTATATGGTCAACTATGGCTGTGGTACACCAGGTCAAATCCATTATTTGAAGTAACATTACCATGCCTCCTAATATGCCTAAAGTGTGCCCCCAAAGTGGACAGAACACTAGGCAGGGATACAGTTGTAGGCTTTGTGGTCAGAGAGAATGGGTTAACAACTGAATATATCTCTTAAATCCATTTACTTCACACCTTCCCTTCTCCTACCGCCTGAGTCCAAGCCACCATCGCTCTCCTGAATTTCTGTAACAGACCATTATCTGGTCCCTCTGCTCTTATTCTGTGCCACCATCTATTGGTTGGCTGAACCTACCTTCATCCCAGCCTCCTCCTTCCTAACCAACTTTAGAATTAGGGGTTTTTCTGACACTGTGCTTGCCAATGAATTACAAAGAAGTTTCTTAAGGAGTTTTGGAAAATTTTTTAATTTTTTTGATATAGAGAGATAGGTGTTGACTCTTCCTCTTTCCTTCTTCATTTTATTGGAATGCTTCTGTGATGGCTAGAGCTGCAGCAGGCATTTTGAGACAATGATGAGTAGACCAAGAAAATTACAGAGACTTTTGTCCTAGTATCATTGTGCCTCTGAACTTAAGTTTATGTGAGGGAAAAAAAATATCTCTGGTTGTTTATGTTGTAATTACCCAGCGGAAGTGAGATGAACCACCACCAAGAATTTGGTTCAGATGTCAAGACTATACATGCACCAAGAGAATATGAAAAGTTTCATCACTCACTTAATGAGGCTTTCTGGGGATAGCATGTAAGTTTCCCCAGCAGGTTCAATAATGGCTTGAGAGTCAATAAAGAGACTGACTGGCTTGGTTTTTATTGTGGTTAAGGGGTGGGATTAGGGTGAGTGTTCCAGGGTTTGTGCGGTTTTAATATCTCACAGGTGCCAGTGGAGGGAGTACCTGGGTTTTCATATCAGCTTACCCAGATGTTGAGCACAGATGGAAGAGGGAAGGGTGGAACTTGATGCTGTCAGTAGTCAAACATCAAAAGTAGAGTCAGACCCTTTATTAAGGTTTGGTCGGTAGGTTGCAACAGAAATATTCCTAATTGATTTATATTCTACAATCCAAGTTATATTCATCAACCAGAGTAGGATTTAAAAAACAGAACATATTACTCCACTATTTAAGACCCTTCACTAACATCTTTTTGAAGTAATAAATCCAAATGAAAATATGAACTCCATATCATGGCTTATATGATCTAGCATAATCTGACCCCTGCTTACCTCTCCAAACTAATCCTTCACACTTTCCTCTTCAATCACTATACTCCTGCTACTCATCCTAGTCCTTTATCTTACCTTCTCTCCTGTATGCCTTTGCACTTGTTTCTCTGCCTTGGAGACACCTCCTCCAGCTCATCACACGGGGGCTTCCTCTCATCCTTCGCACCTCAGGATGCATGTCCCCCCCTCAGAGAGCTCTTCCTTAACCTCTCTGAGTTTCAGTTTCTTCATCTGTAAAATGGAACTGATACCCTTTTACCTCAGAGGTTTATGTGAGGATTAAATGCAATCATATGCGCAAATGTAGAAATCAGCAAATATTAGTAAGTTGTTTGGCCTCATAGTTGACCTTGGTACCTTTTTTCCTTTATTTTTTTTTTTAAGATTTATTTTATTTATTTATCCACCCCCCTTGCTGCTTGTGCTCACAGTGTCCATTTGCTGTGCGTTCTTCTGTGTCTGCTTGTCTCCCTTGGTTGCATCATCTTGCTGTACCAGCTCACTGTACCACGCGACACAGTGTGCCGGTCGGCTTGCCTTCACCAGGAGGCCCCGGGAATCGAACCTGGGGCCTCCCATATGGTAAATGGGAGCCCAACCACTTGAGCCACATCTGCTTCCCCCTTTATTTTTAAAGAAGCTTTAGATTATGTAAATGTTACATAGAAAATATAGGGGATTCCTATATATTCCCCCACCCCATCCCACACTTTTCCCCATTAATAGCATTTTTCAATTGATGAACACAATTGCTACAATTGATGAACATATATTGAAGCATTGCTAGTAACCATGGTCTATAGTTTACATTATGGTTTATACTTTGCACCACACAATTTTATAGGTTTTGACAAAATGTATAATGGCCTGTATCCATCATTGCAGTGCCATACAGTACAATTCCAGTGTCCCCAAAATGCCCCATGTTACACCTATTCTTCCCTTCGCCTCCCCTCAGAACCCCTGGTGACCACTGCCTTTATATCAATGTTACAAGTTCTTCCGTTACTAGAATAATAATAAGTCTATTTTAGTCCATAGTTTAGTTGCATTCCCCACTTATGTTTGTTCATTCCTCCCTCTTGAGGATTTTGGGATGGTGATGGCCACTCTGATTCCAATTGAGAGGGGGCTTAGATTCCATGGAGTAGATAAATGGAACTGTCTTGCTTGCATTTGTAGGTACTTTCTGTGCATTGTCCATCATCATCCTTTTGTTGGTTGTCCTGGGTGAGTCCGATGAACTGGAGAGTAGATGTTGGCTGCAACTCTGCAGAGATTCGGGGTTCTCTCGGCATATGAATATTTAAGTCTCTGGGATACATATTTGTATTAGTCAGCCAAAGGGGTGCTGATGCAAAATACCAGAAATCAGTTAGAAGTCCACAGTTACAGGCCATAAAGCATAAGTTTCTTCCCTCACCAAAGTCCATTGCCACGTGTTGGAGCCATATGTTGCCGGTCAGGTGCCGGCCAGGACCTGGGTCCGTGAAAACGGTGCCGCGGATGAGAAAGAAAGAATAAGACAAGAAGAGAAACTGGGATCAGGGGACTCTCTGTCCGATATGGCCGACGTTTGCCAGGGTTCAGGCTTCTTGGGTTCCTCTCTTCTCGGGGCTCCGTTTCTCTCCGAGCTCAGCTGTAGACTATGTGCTCTGTTTCCTCCACAAGGTCAGCTGTAGACTATGATGCTCTCTAGGCTTTGCCTTGCTCCACAAGGCCAGCTGTAGACTCTCAGGCAAATGGCTCATTTCTTTTCCCAGGGCCTTCTCTCCTTCCTCACGACCAAGCTCTCTTACTTCCCGACTCTCCAGCTCAAGACTCCAACATCAGAACTTAAACTCAAAGCTCTTGCCATATCTTTTTATCTTTGATTTCCCACCCACCAGGGGTGGGGTTCAACGCTCTCCTGACATGGCCCAGTCAATGCCCTAATCATAACTTAATCATGCCTAGATGAACAGACCAGTTTACAAGCATAATCCAATATCTGTTTTTAGAATTCATAACTATATCAGACTGCCAAACTGCTACAATATTTAATGGGTGTAGTGCTAATTATAGGTTCAAATAAAAGGGGCAGAAGAACCATATGTAGGAAAATTATAAATGAGTCTAACTCTGATACATTGGGGAGATAGGTTATCATATATTTCAATGTAAGACCCACCAATGGAGTACCGATTTCCTGGGGTTTTCTGTCCTGCCTATAGGTTCTGGATGTCTCTAGAGCTCTCGGGAATACCCCTGCTTGAGGCAGTGTTTGCTGTGGCAGTCAGTAAACACCTCCTGAGACATGCATAAGCATAACCTCTGGAATGACCTAAGACATGTATTGTGGCGACAGAGGGCAGAAAGCTTCCCTGGGACCACTTTGTTTTGCCAAGAGCAGACATCCTGGGTCTGTACTTTCAGGGGACAACAGGTTGGTGTGGATTATTGAGAAGTAGGTGATTTAGGCATATCCCCATAGCACTCTTCTCACCAGATGGGGGCAGATGAGTGGTCTTGATGAGAGTTAAGAGAGGAGAGGAGGGTCCGGTTGTCCTTTCTTTCCTTTGGCTATCACCAGTCCAGCTCTCTTCTTGCCCCCTTTCTGGTGCAATTATCAACTCTTCCACTGTTTTCTTTTAGTACCTAGGGGCCTAGGAGCCCCTTCATTCTCTCTGCCATAGGCAGTCAAGGGAAACAGACTAAAAGGTCAGGAATTCTACATGAAAGTGTAACTGGCCTCCTTGTTGCTCTTTGTGGTTTTCAGAGGCAAGTTTGTAGATTAATTGAATTGATGTGGTAACTTAAAATATTTTATGCCTTGATAGGAGTTGTGGGTAAAGGAGCTTTCTCCATCCCTGGTGACCTCCCTAAAGGAGGAGATAACTTGGAAACCCCTTTAAGACCAGCCTAGATCCCTTTATGGCACTCCCTTTGCCAGTAGAGGGCAGCCCCCCCCCCCCCATCTGGGGTCCTGGGACTCTGGAATGGGATATATTGGGGTTTCAGAGCTGGTTCAGCCAAAGGTGGTGCAGGCCTCTCTCCTCTTTGGGGACAATTGTTCCCAATCCCTGCTGATATAACATCAACTCAGGCAGCCTGCATTGGAGGTTCAGACTGGATGCTGTTGCAGAGGGAAATGAAACTTTCTCCAGGGAAAGGAGAATTGTTCTCCATGATTCTTAGCTTCCCCTTCCTTCCCAGCAATGCCTGGTCTGGCCGAGTAAAAGCTATATGGGTTTCACTAATCTTTGTGGGTTGTAACTTGGCTGCTCTGCGTAGCAGGGCGGCCAGGCGTATGGGGGTGAAAGAGAAGGGCAACCTGTCTTACACCCTGTATCGGTCAGCCAAAAGGGTTGCTGATGCAAAATACCAGAAATCTGTTGATCTTTATAAAGGGTATTTATTTGGAGTAGAAGCTTACAGTTACCAGGCCATAAAGCATAAGTTTCTTCCTTCACCAAAGTCTGTTGCCATGTGCTGGAGCAAAACAGCTGCTGACATTTTCTAGGGTTCAGGCTTCTTAGGTTCTTCTCTTCCTGGGGCTCCGTTTCTCTCTGGGTTCAGCTCCTCTGTTTCCTCCACAATGTCAGTTATAGACTATAAGGCTTTCTAGGCTTTGCCTCTCTCCACAAGGCCAGCTGTGAACTGTCAGGCAAATGGCTCGTCTCTTTTCCCGGGGCCTTTTCTCCAGACTCAGACTTGCTTCTCTGTGTGCTTACTTCCCCGGGCTGCAGCATTAAAACTCAGCATCAGAACTCCAATATCAAAACTCCAACTAACTCCTCTGCTCTGCCATGTAGTTTTATCTCTGAGTCCCCACCCACACTCAACATCTTACTGACGTGGCCCAATCAAAGCCCTAATCATAACTTAATCACACCCAGAGGAACAGACCAGTTTACAAGCATAATCCATATCTATTTTTGGAATTCATAACTATATCAAACTACCACAGACCCACTAGCACCATTTGCCAGTCCTGAGAAAGAAGACCTTTAATTTCCCTGGATTCCATAAGTTAAATGTGGGCAAAAACTCTGTCCTGCTTTCCTTGTAGGTTGTGAGAATCAAGTATAAGAATTTTGAAAGACTTGTGAGCTCTGACATTCTGGATGGAAACTTGGGTTCATTTCTTAGAGAGATGGCATTTCTGGGTGGCTCATTATTTTCCATTGAACGAATATTTAATATAGCCCTGCTGTGTGTCATGTGCTGTTCTAGGTGCTAATGATACAACAGTAAACAAAACAGCCCAAAATCCCTTTGTTCATAAAACTTTCATTCTATTGTCGGGAGACTGATGATAAAATAAGATGAATAACATGTCAGTTGGTGATAGATGGTATGAAAAAAAATAACACAGGTAAAAGGGATAGGGATAGTAGCCAGTCTCCAAAATGAATTCTACCTCCTGGAGTTCACGTCTTTGTGTAGTCCACTCCCCACTGTACAGGGTTGGTCTGGGTGACCAATAGAGTACAGAATAAGTGATGGTGTGTCACTTCTGAGATTAGGTTATAAAAGACTGACTTCCCTCTTAGGCAATCTCTCTCTCTTTCTTCTCTTTCATCACTCACTCTGAGGGAAGGCTCTGGATGAGTCACAAGGCAGAGAACTGATGTATCCAGCCAACAGCCATGGCGGAAATGAAGCTGGCTAACAACCCTGTGAGTGACCTTGGAAATGGGTCCTCCAGCCTACAGAAGTGCATGGCCGACAGTTTTACAGCACTCTCATGGGAGACCCTGAGCCAGAACCACCTAGCTGGACTGCTGCCAGATTCCTGACCCACAGAGCCTGTGGGAGAATAAATGTTTGTGTTTAAAGCTGCTCAATTGGGGGGTAATTTGTTATGCAGCAATAATGAATTCGGGTGTGTTGGCTGATGCAGTTTCAAGTTGGGTGGTCAGGGAAGGCCTCATGAGGAGACATTTGAATAATGACTTAAAGGAGGTGAAGGAATGAGCTAGGCACATAGGGGGGCAGAGGGAACAGCTGCGACAAGGGTCCAGAGATTGGAGTGTGTTTGTATCTCAGGAAAGACCAAGACCTGTACACTTATGATCTATGTACCTTTATGAAGACATGTTATACTTCAAGAAGAAAAACCCAAGAAAGTATAGAAAAGTATATAGTGGGAAATGGATGTGGCTCAAGCGATTGGGCTCCTGCCTACCACATGGGAGGTCCATGGTTCAGTTCCCGGTGCCTCTTAAAGAAGACAGCAAGCTGGTGCAACGAGACACAGGAAGAAAAACATAATGAGAGACACAACAAAGCAAGGAGCAGAGGTTCCCAGTGCCTCCTAAAGAGGATGAGCAGGACAGTGAGCTGGTGTGACAGGCAGGCGTGGCAAGCTGATGCACAAGATGATGCAACAAGAGACAAGAGGGAAAACATAACGAGACACAACAAAGCAGGGAAAGGAGGTGCCTTAAGCAATTAGGTGCCTCCAGCCTACATCGGAGGTCCCAGGTTTGGTTCAAAGAAATGAAGAAGAACAGACACAGCAAGGGCAAACAATGAGGGCGTGGGGAAAAATAAATCTTAAAAAAAAAAAGTAGCAACAAGTCTGTTTTTCCTTTTGATCCCTCATCTGGTCAGTTCTCACAATCCCAACCACTGTCTTTATATATCTTTCCAGAATTGCTTTTAATTTTTTTTTGCTGAGATGACCCATTCAGAAATACAAATAGCAAAAAAACACATTTATCACTAGTGGTTAGGAAATGCAGATCAAAACTTCAATGAGCCATTATTAAAAAGACAGAAAACTACAAGTTTTGTAGATGATCTGGAGAGATAGGAACACTTATTCACTGTTGGTGGGAATGTAGAATGGTACAGCCACTGTGGAGGACTGTTTGGCAGTTCCTAAGGAAGTTGAATATAGATTTGCCATGTAACCCAGCAATACCACTACTAGATATATATACCCAGAAGGGTATGCTGATGCAAAATACCAGAAATCTGTTGGCTTTTATGAAGGGTATTTGGGGTAGAAGCTTACAGTTACCAGACCATAAAGCGAACATTACTTCCCTCACCAAAATCTGTTGCCACGTGTTGGAGCAAAATGGCTGCTGATGTCTGTGAGGGTTCAGGCTTCCTGGTTTCCTCTCTCCCCGCCGGGCTCGATTCTCTCCGGGCTCAGCTACTCTGCTAGCTCCACAAGGCCAGCTGTAGACTATCAGGCGAACAGCTTGCTTCTGTTCCTGGGCCCTTTTCTCTTTTCTCACTACCAAGCTCCTCTCTGTGCTTAATTACTTCCTGGGGCTCCAGTTCAAAACCTCTAAACATCCTTCTCTGCAGTGCGGTTTCTCTATGAGTCCTTGCCCACCAAGGGGGTGGGGATGCAACGTCCTACTTACGTGGCCCAATGAAAGTCTTAATCATAATTTAATCAAGTAAAAGTAAAACCTCTGAATCCAATACACTTTAATATGCTCAGAGGAAAAGGCCAGTTTACAAACATAATCCAACATTTCTTTTTAGAATTCATCAATAATATCAAAATGCTACACCTATATTCTAGTTATTAACTCCATGAGTTTACACAATATATTTAGTTCATAATAGCACAGTCATACAGTATTTGTCCTTTTGTGTCTGGCTTGTTTCATTCAACCTAATGTCTTCCAGGTTCATCCACATTGTCATATGCTTCATAACTTCATTTATTCTTCCTGCTGAAAAATATTCCATCATATGTATATACCACAATTTGTTTATCCATTCATCGGTTGATGGACACTTGGGTTGTTTACATCTTTTGACAAAGTGAATAATGCCGCTATGAACATCGATATGTAGATCTCTGTATCACTGCTCTCAGTTCTTCTGGGTATATATCTAGTAGTGGTATTGCTGGGTTACATGGCAAATCTATATTCAACTTCCTTAGGAACTGCCAAACAGTCCTCCACAGTGGCTGTACCATTCTACATTCCCACCAACAGTGAATAAGTGTTCCTATCTCTCCAGGTCATCTATAAAACTTGTAGTTTTCTGTCTTTTTAATAATGGCTCATTGTAGTTTTGATTTGCATTTCCTAACTGCTAGTGATAAATGTGGTTTTTTTTGCTATTTGTATTTCTTCTTTGGACAAATGTCTATTCAAGTCTATTGCCCTTTTTTTAAATTTAATTTTTTAAAAAGATATTTAGATTACATAAATGTTATATAAAAAATAAAGGGGATTCCCATATGCCCTGCTCCCACACCACCACCATTTATTATTGGGTTGTAGCATTACTTTATATATCATGGGTATTAAACCTTATTGGATTTGTGTTTTCCAAATATTTTCTCTCATTGAGTTGGCTGCCTGTTTACCCTTTTGACAAAGTCCTGTGAGGTGCAAAGGTGTTTGATTTTGAGGAGGTCTCAGTTATCTATTTTCTATTTCTGTAAAGTAGGCTGTTAGAATTTTGCTTGGTATTGCATTGACTCTATAAATCAGTTTGGGTAGGGTTGACATCTTCACGATACGTAGTCTTCCAGTCCATGATCATGGAATGTCTTTCCATTTGTTTAGGTCTTCTTTTATTTCTTTTAGCAGTGTTTTCTATTTTTTCAAATGTAGGTCCTGTACATCTTTGGTTAAATTGATTCCTAGGTATTTGAGTCTTTTTGTTGCTATTGTAAATGGATTTTTTCCTGAATTCTTCCTTAGATTGTTCACTACTAGTATACAGAAACATTACTGATTTTTGCATGTTGATCTTGTATCCTGCCACTTTGCTGAAGTTGTTTATTAGCTCAAGTAGCTTTGTTGTAGACATTTCAGACATAGGATCATATCATCTGCGATAGTGAGAATTTTACCCTTTTTTCCCTTGTGTTGTGCTGAAAATAAAACAAACAGACTTTAAAAAGAGGTGCAGAGCAAGTTTATTGAGCTAAAGTTGTGTTAGTGCAGGAGCAGCACCAAAAAAGCTTTCTGCTCAAAGGGGTGAGCTGGGGGAGCAGCTTATATGACTGCTTGAGACAAAGGAGAGGTGTGGGAGATTGGGGAAGGATAAAAGGGACATGATTTATGGTTAGTACGTGTGTTCTGTGAGCTGTGTGGACCACGGGGTCGGGGGGGGGGGGGCTGTTTGGGCAGGGTGTCCTTGAGCTCCAGTTTGTTAATCAGCAGGCAGGATGTGGATGTAGGATTGTAGCCATTGGTGAAGGCCAGCAGGCCTTGCTGGTGTCAGCTTGAACTCTTTGTAACAGTTTTTCTCTCAGGCTGGGGCAGGGCATTTTATCACCACTGCAAAGGATTATTGATATGTCAGCTTGCTTAAGTTAACCTCCATTTCTTCTTTATAACTCCCTGGAAAAAAAATGGAAGCTAAGCAAATCAAGATGGTTAGTAAATTCGTTTACCATTCCAATCTCACATTCTTTTTCAGTCAAGGGAGTCCTTTGACTCCCTGAAGACCAAGTATGACTAGTTTGGGGCTTTACAGACTGATACTCTAAAGCTACAGGCGACAGAAGAAAAGTCCTGTGGCTTTGAGGTGCTGTTCATCAAAGTTGCTGATGATGCAAATGAAAACAGGTCCGAGGAGAAGGATGATGATTAGCATGATCAGTGGTGAGACCAGGGAATACAACCAAGAGGTGTTAGGCAGAAACTCCTTAATTGATTCCCATATGTCTCTTGGTTGCTGGTTTATGCTGTGAAGCCATTTGGCTTGCTTGAAGATTTCCTGGTTGTTGATCTCAACTTGTCCAGTGGTGTTGATCCTAGTACAACAGGATGGTTTGGCAATAGCACAGACACATTCTTCTGCCAGTAGGTAATCTAAATCTAATGGATTGTCCATAGTTATGGCTGTGAGGGATTGAGAGAGGTAGGTAGTCCTTGCAGGGCTTGACCTGTTTCTTGAGCTACGGTTTCAAGGGTGGCACTGAAGTTGCAGATGATGTGTTCTTGATATCCCAAACCTATCCATGGAGCTAAGACTCTGAGTCCAAGCTTCTGTTCCAGCAAGAATTAAACGGATGTCCCTTTAATTCACATGGGAGGGGTAAAGTCATAAGGGTGGAAGTTGGAGTCTATTACAGAGCCAATTGTGCATTGTTACCGGGCTCTGGGTCAGTGAGCAGGCCCTAGAGTGGTATTGCATAGGAAGGCAAAACCTGAAGGGAGACAGAAGAGTGTTTGATCCATGAGGGAATAAGCAAAAGAATAGCATAAGGGTCATTTTAGTTGGACAGTGTGGCTAGGGAAGACAGTGTTTGCTATGGTCTAGATAAAGGCAGTGGAGCTATCAGCAGGGAAGAGATGATAACAGAGTCAACAGGGGGCCCTATGGAGCATTCTTGCTCTCAGGGAGAACTAAGCATTAGTTAAGAAAAGAGGCAAAAGGGATTTTAAGTGTACTCAGCCCACATCTGGAGTCTTCTTGGGAGAGCTGTCTGCGTCAGATGCCGGCTGCTTCTGGACTCAGCGGAGCCTCACGGTCCACTGATGCTTTCAGTGGTCCACTCGGGTAACGGGGCTGGTTTTAGGTTTGATAGGTGAATCCAGGAGTCGATTCCTTGCAAAGCTTTGCGTCAGTGGGGGCGGGAAGGACGACTTGAAAGGGTTCCTTCCACTGGGGTTCAAATCTGTGTTTCCGGAGATGCCGTTTTCAATATACCAAATCTGCTTGCACAGGTGGTGGAGAAGGGGGGAAGATCTGTAGAGAGAGACTCAGAAACAGTTTTGTGGAGCTCAGAAAGAGTTTGTGAGAGTTTTTGGCAGTAGGTAGCCAGGTAGGAGCTAACTTCGGCAGTTTGTATTGAGGGAAATAAGGGCA
This sequence comes from Tolypeutes matacus, assembly GCA_026826555.1. Lineage (NCBI taxonomy): Eukaryota > Metazoa > Chordata > Mammalia > Cingulata > Chlamyphoridae > Tolypeutes > Tolypeutes matacus. The sequence goes on along the minus strand of JAKSZT010053764.1, from coordinate 22,629,841 downwards.
TGGGTCTGTCAGTAACTATCTCGAAGGGGAAAGTCAGTGAGGGCTGAAAGGGTATCCCTGTAAATTCATGAGGACTAGGGGGAGAACTTTAACCCGGGGGGGGGGGAATTGTTCAGTAAGTTTCCCTAGCTGTGTCTTGATTAGGCCGTTGGTGCATTCATCTAGCCCTGATGATTGGGAATGATAGGCACAGTGGAGGCACTCCAGGAGGGGCAAAGTTGGCAGAAGTTTAGAGAGGGGTTGCCATGTAAAGTGGGTACCGTAGTCACTGTGGATTTCTCAAGGAACTTCTCACCAGGGATTTATCTTTTCTAACAGACTTTTTGCTATAGATGTCACAGTTGCTTGTCTTACCATTGCCGGATTTTCTCTAGGTTCTTGGCTATGTTACAAAAAAAGAATTTTAAGTACATGCCAGTTTAGTTAGGCCAGGGGTTTATTAAGAAAATGAGAGAAGAGAAATGGGAGAAAATAACAGATTATGGGTCCCAGGTTTGCTTGTGGGTTGGTCCAGGCAGAGAAAGGGAAAAGGGCTGATTTACAGACAAGTCCCCATTACAGACTACAAGTCCCCGGGTCTACTTGCTTGCTGGTCCAGGCAGGGAGAGAAAAGACATAATAGGCAATTTAGTCTCTGCGCTTGCTTTTTTTTTTTTTTTAAGATTTTATTTATTTATTCATGTATCCCCCCCTTGCTGCTTGTGCTCGCTGGGTCAGCTAACCACACCGTGTGGGTGGGCTTGCCTTCACCAGGAGGCCCCGGGAACCGAACCCGGGGCCTCCCATATGGTAAACCTACCGATTGAGCCACAGCCGCTTCCCAGCGCTTGCTTTTTAAACCATTAATTATTCTGCCCCTTTGCTAATGTTGGGGGAGGAATCCCCGTTATTTGCTGTTTTGATTGGTTACCCTACCTGTCAACCCCCCAGGAGGGCCCAATGATAAGGCCCCATGAGAATATCTGGGGCTTTTCCTTGATCCCAGATGAAATCCCATTCTGAATGGAGGATCTCGTGGGGTTCTTCCAGCAGCCATCTTGTGGGGTCTCCATGGCCATGTGTTTCAAGGCCATGTTTTTCTGCCAGGTCCCAGATTTGTCTCTTTATTCCATAATCTAGCCTGCCTCATTACAGAAAAAACCTCTACCCACTGAGAGAACATCCAGACATAGGTTCTTTCAGAGAGATTTCACTGAGATCTGGTCTTGAACTGAGAACTGAGTCAAGAAGTTATGGGCTCAGAGTCATTTTTGGCGGCCGAGTCAGGGAGGAAAGTGGCAGGGTTGAGAGTCTTAACATGCTCAGTTGAAATATTAGGGTTGCTTAACAGGGAGGCTTCTAGGTATACCAGGAGGTTGCAGAGAAATGCTGGGTGTGATGGCTGTTTAGTAGAGTCTCCATGGTATGAGGCACAAAAATTGTGAGATCTGAGTCTAGGGTTACTTCAGAGCCTGCCTGAGCCATAGTTGCAGTGGCAATGACTGCACTTAGGGCAGGAGGGAAGGCCCTGATTTACTGCATCTAGAGGGTCTGGCTGTAATAGACTATAGGGTGATAATGACCAGCATGTCTTTAGGTTAATACCCCACAGGCATTCTTTCCTTTTTCATTCACAACAGTTGGAATTAGGCAGCCCTAGGGAAGGGGGTTTTAACAGTGCTTGCTGCAGAAGTTTGGAGAGAAAAAAACTAAAAGGGTTGGGGAGAAAATGCCAAGTTATTTATGCTACAATTCACCCTGTTCCACAAATCTTACAGTCTTTCTGCACCTCTTCTGCCAAAGGCCCTGAGCATGGAAGGGGGTGCTTATAAACGGCAGTACTGTGCTATAATGCCACAGCTAAAATATAAACAACACGATAAGCAATTATAGGAGTTCGTGGGCTCTGGGAGTTGCCACCTAGAAGGGTGGCTTTTATCTTAAAGGGAAGGGAAGGATATTTCAGGGGAGACTGGAGAGGCTGGATGCTGGCACACATCTGCACTTCTAATGGTCCGATTGATCAGGGTTGTTGCTACAGTGGCAGCCCAGTCAAGGAAGAACTTAGAAGAAGGCTGGTGAATCTGGAAAAGAAGCCTAAGGGCAAGCACAAATGTTTAGTAGGTGCCCTGAGGGGAAGAGGGAGGTTTTCTCCAGTGAGTAATATAACAGTGGAACTTTCTCCCATAGGCCCAGGGCATTTTCTTGGAGTGGGCAAGATCCCTTCTCACAATACCACACAAGTTAACGCTCCAAAGAGCAGGCCCTAATGCCAATTTGTTTTATCACCCGGTGCTAGCCCCTCCATGGCCGCTCTTTTTTTTTTAAATATATTTTTTATTTATTTTTAAAAGATACTTAGATTACATAAAATGAAATGTTACATAAAAAAATATAAGGGATTCCCATATGCCCCACTCCCCACACCTCCCACTTTTCCCCAAATTAACAACTTCTTTCATTAGTGTGGTACATTCATTGCAATTGATGAACACATTTGGAGCATTGTCACTAAGCATGGATTATAGTTTACATTGTAGTTTACACTCTCTCCCACACAATTCTGTAGGTTATAGCAAGATATATAATGGCCTGTATATATCATTGCACTGTCCCTCAGGTCAATTCCAAGCCCTGAAAATGCCCCTATATTGCACCTCTTTTTCCCTCTCCCTGACTACAGCACCTCCAGTGGCTACTGTCTCCACATCAATGATATAATTTCTTCCATTGCTAGAATCATAATAAATCTATAGTAGAATACTAGTAAGTCTACTCTAGTTCTATGGCCACTCTCTTTGTGTAGCTTTAGGGCTGCTGCTTCATCACTTTTAGAGCTGCCTAACTTTAACTCTGGGTTCCAGGTGTCATGCAGGTACTTAAATTCCGGGACGCTATTAGGTTATACCTAAAGAGCAAAGCATCTCAGGATTTAGAAATAACACTTAGAGATCAGAGCTCGGAATAAATGTGACTGCTTCAAGAGTTTACAATCTAGGCTCTAATTTCCTTAAATAAAGTTATTTCTAGAGATTATTAATTATACAGCTTACAGTAGAAATTTTGTTTCATTTTACTTTTACTCTTTTACCAAGATTATGTTAATCAACAGGCAAAACATAAGCTTTTGCTTTGCTTTTCCTTTAAAGTCCCTTTTTGTTTACAGTGGGGGGTGTGTGACTGCATGCTCTTTTAGAGAAGATCAGAGCGAAACAGTGTAATGGATAAGAGATTTTGGTTGTTTGTATAACATCACATTTTTCTAAGAATAAAACTATAACCAACAATATTATGATGCTGATCAGTATTAGGATAGAATAGACAGTGATAACCTTAGAAATTTTAAATAATTTTTTATACAATCCCCAAATGTAAGTAGATGGCACATTTTTTTTCTTTACGTTTTCTTCTTTTAGAAAAATACTGTTTACCACAAAGAAACTAAAGCAGTACTAGAAGAAAAACATTTTCCTAATAACTTTATGAAAACTTAAGATTCCTAATGGAATCAAGATTGTTTCCTTGCTACCATCATCTTAATATAATTATACATTTATTGGAACATTAATATCCTAACCTTAAGAATATATTACTTAAAAAAAAATTTTTTTTTAATTTCTTATTTTTCTTCCATTCCCCACCTCCCCCCGAGATGGCTCACTCGTCTGTCTGCTTGTTGTCTGCTCATCTTCTTTAGGAGGCAACAGGAACCAAACCCGGGACCTCAAGTACCCAATTGCTTGAGCCATATCCGCTCCCAAGAATATATTACACAATGTGAATGCTTCCTTAAAACTTCAGAGTGTTAAATATAATATGGATTTTTACATTTATTAAGTGTATATATATATATATATATATATTTTTTTTTTTTTACCGGGAGGTACGGGGGATCGAACCCCGGTCTCTCCATATGGTAGACAGACACCGAACCTCTTGAGCCACGTCCGTTTCCCAAGTGTATATATTTTCAGTACCTCACTTTTTACAAGGTGAAAAAACAAACTATTTGTAACATTTTGCAATTAAAGATATCCTTAAGGGTTTTATTAGAGTATATAAGATTGTCAGGCCTAAACATATTTAAGCAGGGCTTTATTTATCACAGTGACCAATAAGTTAGTAAGATACTTTGGAAAAGCCTTAACTTACAAAATAACAGTGGCTCTGTATTTTTTTTTAAACCATTAAGGATATGATGAAGCCATTCTGATAAGGTACAGATTCTTTGTTCTTTATGTGTGTGTGTGTGTGTGTGTGTATACACACGTTAATTATCTCAGAAGGGCTTTTATATCCTTCCACTCAAAACAGATCAGCGATTGAAAAAAAAACTGTTACTTTGACAGAGAGAGTCAGATTTTAGTTTTGCCTCAGAACACTATTTGGTAAATAAATTTTAGTTAGCATAGATTGTAAAGAGATTAAGGATAGGTTTTTTTTGCTATGAAGTTACTTTTTTGTTCTCAACATCAACTCCTAGATTTTTACTTAATAATGATTTCCCAGAATCATTCGTTTACATTGTAAGCATTCAGTTTGGAAAAATGCAAACTTCCTATAACCATCTGTTGCAGTTGGGCAGTTTGATGTAATTATGAATTCCAAAAATATAATTGGATCATGCTTGTAAACTGATCTGTTAATCTGGGCATGATTAAGTTATGATTAGGGCATTGACTGGGCCATGTCAGTAGGGTGTTGAGCCCCATCCCTTGGTGGGTGGGGAATCAAATATAAAAGGCATGGCAAGAACAGAGTTGAAGCAGTTTTTGAGAAGCAGTTTTGATGTTGGAGAAAAGGCCCCAGAAGAAGAGAAGTGAGCGTTCGCCTGATAGTCTACAGCTGACTTTGTGGAGGAAACGGAGGAGCTAAGCCAGGAGAGAAACACAAGAAGCTTGAACCCTGGCAAACGTCGGCAGCTGTCTTGCTCCAACACAGCAATGAACTTTGGTGAGGGAAGAAACTTAACGCTTTATGGCCTGGTATCTGTGGACTTCTACCCCGAATAAATACCCTTTATAAAGACCAACCCATTTTTGGTATTTCGTATTAGCACCCCTTTGGCTGACTAATACACCATCCATAACCACATAGACTGGTTACTTCATCTCAAGACAAATTCCACTTTTAACTAAACCTAAACCTAAACCTAGAATTTTCATCATCTTAAAAATTTAACAGACTTAATGCTACCTTATTTTGTTAGTATCCATAAAAACCTAGGAAGATTATACCTGAGTAAAATAAAAACAAAATAATTATTATGTAAGAAATGTTTTTTTTCTTCCATAGGTTAAAACTTCTTTGTTTTCATAATACCTTAAAATTGTAAAAATAAAAATAAAAATTTATCAGGCTCTGGAGAATATAATTGTTTAAATTGTTTCAATCATGGTTTAGAAAAACTTTTTTATAACTCTTAACGACCTTTTCTTTACTTACTGAAATTTGGATTACTCTCATCTCAAAGCTGTTAAAATTTGATTGAGGAATTACAGGACAGACTATACAAAACAAGGTTTATTCTGTAATATCCTCTCTGTCCCTATCTTTTTTAAAAATTTATCCCCACCTACCCACTGCTTGCGCTTGCTGTCTGCTCTCAGTGTCCATTTGCTGCTCATTCTTCCATGTCTGCTTGTCTTCTCTTCTTGTCTTCTTTTTAGGAGGCACTGGGAACTGATCCTGGGACCTTCCAAAGTGGGAGAGAGGCACTCAATTGCTTGAGCCACCCTAACTCCCTGGTTTGTTGTGTCTCTTACTGTCTCTCCTCTGTGTCTCCTTTTTGTTGTGTCATCATGTTGCGTCAGCTCTCCTTGCGGGCCTGGTCTCTTCATGGGCCAGCTTTCTGCGCAGGCCAGCTCGCTTTCACCAGGATGCCCCGGGAACTGAACCTGGGACCCTCAATATGGTAAATGGGAGCCCAATCGCTTGAGCCACATCCGCTTCCCTGTCCCTATTATTTTAACTTCCAAGCCTACTACACACAATTCTAAGCTGAACTCACATCTCCCATATCTTTCCACACCCATCCCATCCTCCATAGTTTCCCAAACCAGTTTTCAAGCTTAGGAGAAGACCCTGTGGGCACAAAGATTATGGAAGAATTCAGAAAAAACTTTTTAGTTTCTTTCCTTTAAATAGTTCCTTTAGTCCGATTTTAAATGACTTTTTGTCCTGTTTGGCTTTTCTAATTTGGCCTTCAGGAGTATTCATTTACCAATATAAGCACTTACTTAATTTTTAGCAATTTGAATAGAGCTCTTTTAAGAATTTTCATTTGTTAATTTACAACTACCATCTGGAGGTAGGAAAATATACATTAAACAAACAGACAGATGCAAACCACAGAAACAGAGAAGTACAGAAATATAAAACTTAATGACTCTTTCCCACAATAATAGAGAACAGTAAAGAAGCAGAAACAGAAGAGAATTCTCTTACCTGACAGCCAAAAACAGAAGCTCTGACAGAGGGCCTGAACAGACTTTAGCTCAACAAATGGATTTTGACCTTAACCACAACATGGCAGGAGTTCAGAAATCCGAGAGGGACTAGCTGGGTGAGCCAGGAGATGACCACGGAGAGGATGGAACACAAAGGATTCCTGCAAGTACCTTACTTCTCTCCGAGGCTCAGAGGCATCGTCCCAGTGTCCACTTCTGTACACCAAGTCTTGTCTAATTGCTCTAGGTAGAACTTCTAATACAATGTTGAATGACAGTGGGCATCCTTGTCCTGTTCCCAATCTTTGAGGGAAAGCTTTCAACCTTTCCCATTGAGTACGATGTTGGCTGTGGGTTTTTCATATATGTCCATTATCATATTGAGGAACTTTACTTCTATTCCTATTTTTTGAAGTGTTTTTATCAAGAAAGGATGCTGGATTTTGTTGAATGCCTTTTATTCATCGATTGAGATGATCATGTGTTTTTTTTTTCCTTCAGGGTGTTAAAGTATAATGTGTAATAGATTTTCTCGTGTTGAGCCACCCTTGCATACCAGGAATAAATCTCACTTGGTCGTGATGTTTAGTTCTTTTAATACGCTGTTGGATTCGATTTGAAAGTATTTTGCTGAGAATTTTGTATCTATGTTCATTAGAGAGATTGGTCTGTAATTTTCTTTCCTTGTAGTATTTTTATCTGGCTTTGGTATTAATATTAGTGTGATTTTGGCTTCATAAAATCTATTGGGTAATTTCCCCTCCTCTTCAATTTTTTGGAGGAGTTTAAATAGGATTGGTGTTAATTTTTCTCAAAATGCTTGGTAGAATTCACCTCTGAAGCCATCTGGTCTTGGACATTTCTTTCTTTTTTTTTTTTTTTTTAAACTTTATTTTGTACATTTAATAATTGAAAATATAAACAACTAAAAACTAAAAAGAAAACAGATGAATAAATATATACATTTCTCAATTAAATGTACTGGATACATATAAAATTTTTTTGAGTCAAACAATATGTTACACAACATATTTAGTTCATAGTAACACAGTCATACAGTATTTTTTTTTTTATTGCGATATTTGCTTTATTGCTGTCGTCTGCAACTGAACACTTACTATCTCCAAGGTATGCCGTACAGAAAAATTGGTAAGGTAATACATCAAGTTCTCATACACCCCGCATTTGGTTTCCCTTAATATTAACATCTTACATCAGTATGATATACTTGTTAAAATTAATGGGCAATTAACTAAAGTCCATAGCTTTTTTAGATTTCCTTGTTTTTTCCCTATTGTCCTTTTTCTGTTTCAGGATAACATCCAGAATACCACAGTACATTTATTTATTTATTTATTTATTTTTTTTATTATGGGTAAAAATCAAAATTCTCACAATACATACAAACATTTGCAAAATGATATATAAATATATATGCATATATGTGTATTTGCTTACAAAAATGTTATTTATATATATATATATACATATATTTTAAGAGGTGCTTAGATTACCAGTCATACAGTATTTGTCCTTTTGTGTCTGGCTTGCTTCGCTCAACATAATGTCCTTCAGGTTCATCCATGCTGTCATATGCTTTACGACTTCATTTCTTCTTACAGCTGCATAATATTCCATCGTGTGAATAGACCACAGTTTATTTATCCATTCATCTGTTGATGGACACCTGGGTTCTTTCCAACTTTTGGCGATGGTGAATAATGTTGCTATGAACATCGGTGTGCAGATTTCTGTTCGTGTCACTGCTCTCAGTTCTTCTGGGTATACACCCAGTAGTGGTATTGCCGGGTCACGTGGCAAGTCTATATTCAACTTCTTTAGGAACTGCCAAACAGTCCTCCATAGTGGTTGTACCATTCTGTATTCCCATCAACAGTGAAGAAGTGTTCCTCTCTCCACATCCTCTCCAACACTTGTAGTTCTCTGTCTTTTTAATGGTGGCCATTCTGATAGGTGTGAAATGATATCTCATTGTAGTTTTGATTTGCATTTCCCTAATCATGAGTGATGTTGAACATTTCTTCATGTGTTTTTTTTGCCATTTGTATTTCTTCTTCGGAGAAATGTCTGTTCAAGTTTTTCGCCCATTTTTCAATTGGATCGTTTGTCTTTTTATTGTTGAATTGTAACATCTTTTTATATATCCTGGATATTAAACCCTTATCAGATATGTGATTTCCAAATATTTTTTCTCATTGAGTTGGCTGCCTTTTCACCCTTCTGACAAAGTCCTGTGAGGTGCAAAAGTGTTTAATTTTGAGGAGGTCCCATTTATCTCTTTTTTCTTTTGTTGCATGTGCTCTGGCTGTAAGGTCCAAGAAACTACCACCTATTACAAGGTCTTGAAGATGTTTTCCTACTTTTTTTTCTAGTAGTTTTATGGTCTTGACTTTTATATTTAGATCTTTGATCCATTTTGAGTTGATTCTTGTATAGGGGCTGAAATAGGGGTCCTCTTTCATTCTTTTGGTTATAGATATCTAGGTCTCTTCAACCATTTGTTGAAGAGACTGTTTTTCCCCATTAATGTGGGCTTGGTAGGTTTGTCAAAAACCAGTTGACTGTATAGGTGAGGGTATATTTCTGGGTTCTCAATTCTATTCCACTGATCTATGTGTTGGACATTTCTTTGTTGGGAGAATTTTGATGACTGACTTAATCTCTTTAAATGTGATTCGTTTGTTGAGTACTTGTATTTCTTTTAGAGTCAGTGTAGGTTGTTTGTGCATTTCTAGGAATTTGTCCATTTCATCTAGGTTGACTGATACATTGGCATACAATTTCTCATAATACTCTCTTAGGATCCTTTTTATTTCTTTGGGGTAAGTCATAACACCACCACCCCCCTTTCATTTCTGATTTTATTTCCATTTCGTCAGCATTTAGTTTGTTGGGATACAGTTCACAGTTATCTCTTAAGATCTCTTATCTATGGGGTCAACGGTAATGTCAGCCATCTCATTTCTGATTTTATTTCTTTGTATCTTCTCTCTTTTTTCTTTATTAGTCTAGCTAAAGGGTTCATCAATTTCATTGATCTTCTCAAAGAACCAACTTTGGTTTTGTTGATTTTCTCTATTATGTTTCATTTATTTCTGCTGTGGTCTTTATTATTTCTCTCCTGCTTGCGTTGGAATTGGTTTGCTGTTCTTTTTCTAGTTCTTCCAGTTGTGCAGTTAGGTATTTGATTTTAGTTCTTTCTTCTCTTTTACTGTAAGCATTGAGGGCTATAAATTTCCCTATCATCACTGCTTTCACTGTATCTCATAAGGATTGCTATGTTTTGTGCTCAGTTTCATTCGTCTTGAGATATTTATTGATTCTCTTGCAATTTCTTCTTTGATCCACTGATTAAAGTGTATTGTCTCATCTCTATATATTTAAGAATTTCCCCCTTTTCTGCCTCTCACTAATTTCCAACTTTATTTCATTATGATCAGAGGAAGTGCTATATATAATTTCAACCTTTTTAAATTTATTGAGATCTGACTTATGGCCCAACACATAGTCAAATGTGGAAAAAGATCCATGAGTGCTTGAGAAAAATGTGTATCCTGCTGTTTTGGGTGGAATGTTCTATAAATGTCTGTTAGACCTAGCTCATTTATCATATTATTCAAGCTCTCTGTTTCCTTATTTAACATCTGTCCAGATGTTCTATCTAATGATGAGAGTGGTATATTGAAGTCTCCAACTATTATTGTAGAGATGTCTGTTTATGTATTTTGATTGAGGAGTTCAATCCATTATTGTTCAGTGTTATTACTCTAAAGGCATTACTTTGTCCATTTTATTCCTTGGCTTTCTGTTGTCATATCTTACTATTGTTTGTCTTTTAACCCTTTTAGTTACCTTTATTTGTAATCTTCATTTCTACACTCTTCTCCAAGCCTCTCTCCCTTGTCTTTTCCTTTCAGGCTGCAGCACAATGTTTAATATCTCTTGTAAATCCGTTTACTTGGTGTCAAACTTTCTCAGTTTTTGTTTGTCTATGAAGACTTTAAACTCATCTTCTTCTTCTTTTTTTTTTAGGTACCAGGGCCAGGGATTGAACCTGGGACCTCCCATGTGGGAAGCAGGCACTCAACCACTTGAGCCACATCCACTCTCCTCACCTTCATTTTTTTTTTCTTTCATTTTTCTGTGAACTTTGTTGACCCTTGCATCAATCCTACAGTACCTGTGCTTGAGAACACACCCACAGCACTCCCATATTTATTGCCATATTTTGTAGTAGAAATACAGAAGCCATTTTTTTTAAAAGGAAGGAAATATAAAAATGCTTATAAACTGACCATATGCTTTACCAAAAGAAAGGTACAAAATGCTACATAAAGAACTGAAGTAGACACTTCACAAGACCAACTCGAGAATGGTTTACAAAATTGTTGGATTCTGCGGGGATGTGGCACTTCATTGGATTTAGAACAGTTCTGTTAGGCTGCCAAGGCATCACAAACCACACTGGTGGCCCACTACATTTACGCAACCCACTCTCACCTTCATTTTTGAAGGACAATTTTGCTGGATAAAGAATTCTTGTCTGGCAATTTTTCTTTTTCAGTACTTAAATATATCATACCACTGCCTTCTTACCTCCATGGTTTCTGATGAGAGATAGGCACTTAGTCTTATTGAGGTTCTCTTGTAAGTGATATATTGCTTTTTTCTTATTGCTCCCAGAATCCTCTTTGACATGCTGAATAGTAGTTTTTTCAGAGTAGGTCTATTTGATTTATTCTGTTTGGAGTGTATTGTCCTTCTTGAATATTGATATTCATGTCTTTCATAATGGTTGGGAAAATTTTCAGTCATTTCCTCAAATATTCTTTCTGCCCCTTTTCCGTGCTCTCCTCTTTCTGGGACACCTATAACTCATGTGTTTGTTGTTTTGCATTGTTATTCAATTCCCTGAGACCTTGTTCAATTTTTTTCCATTATTTTCTCTTTCTGTTCTTCCGTCTTTTCAAGTTCATATGCTTTGTATTCTAACTAACTCACTAATTCTGTCCTCCACCAAGTCAAATCTGTTATATGCCTCTAATGTATTTTTTTAAACGATTAGAGATTTATTTATTTATTTATTTATTTATTTATTTATTTATTTATTTATTCCTACCCCCCTTGCCGCTTGTGCTTGCTGTCTGCTCTCTGTGTCTGCGTGTCTCCCTTTGTTGTGTCATCTTGCTGCACCAGCTTTCCATGGACACGGGCCATCAGCTCTCCGTGGGTGCGGGCCAGCTTGCCCTCACCAGGAGGCCCCAGGAACCAAACCCGGGGCTTCCCATATGGTAGATGGGAGCCCAACCACTTGAGCCACATCCACTTCCCTCTAATGTATTTTTTTTTTAAAGATTTATTTTATTTATCTCTCTCTCCCCACCCCATGTAGTTCCGAGTACAGGTCCTTTGTTTGCACTTGTTGTGTCTGTTCATCTTCTTTGTTTCTTTAGAGGGCACCGAGAACTGAACCCAGGACCTCCAATGTGGAAGGAGGCACCTAATCGTTTAAGCCACCTCTGTTCTCTGCTTTGTGGTTTCTCTCATTATGTATTTCCTCTTGTGTCCCTTGTTACGTCATCTTGTTGTGTCAGCTTGCCGCACCTGCCCGTTGTGCCAGTTCACTATCTTCTTTAGGAGGCACCAGGAACCGAACCATGGATCTCCCATGTGGTAGGCAGGAGCGCAATCACTTGAATCACATCTGCTTCCCTCTAATGTATTTTTAAAGCAGTTTTATTGAGATATGTTCACATACCATACAGTCTATCCAAAGTGTATAATCAATGGCTTTTAGCAAAATTGCAGTGTTATGCATTCATCACCACAAAAAATTTTAGAACGATTTCATTACTCCAAAAAGAAAAACTCCACACCCCTTAGCTTTTACCTCTCAATCACTCTACTCTTCTCCAGCCCTACATAACCAGTAATCTAATACCATCTTTATAAATTGATTTATATTTACATTTTATATAAATGGAATCATACAATATGTAGTACTTTGTGTCTGGTTTCTTTCACTTAGCATAATAAATTTTTTTTGCCTGATATTAATATCTAGTAACATTAACATACATTTGTTCAGTTTCAAAGAAAAACAATCTTTTACATGCAATATTACCCGTAGTCATATTTCACATGAAGTTTTACTCTGCTCTACAGTACCATGTTACATTTTTTAGCTTTCCTTTTAGTAATATACATGACCTTAGACTTTCCCTTTAAACCACTGTCCTACCCATATAATAGCTCTGCTAGTTAAACAGACACTATGATGTGCTTTCACCATTTCTATTCATTTCCAAAGATTTATGAACAGCAATCCTTGAACACAGAATGTCCTTCCATTTGTTTAGGTCTTCTTTGATTTCTTTTGGCAATGTGTTGTAATTCTGAGTACAGGTCCTTTATATCCTTGGTTAAATTTATTCCTCAATATTTTATTCTTTTAGTTGCTATTGTAAATGGAATGTTTTTCTTGATTTCCTCCTCAGATTGCTCATTACTAGTGTATAGAATGCTATTGCTATTTACATGTTGATCTTGTATTCTGCCACTTTGCGGAACTCGTTTATTAGCTCCAATAGCTTTATTGTAGATTTTTTAGGTCTTTCTAGGTATAGGATCATGTCATCTGCCAAAAGCGAAAGTTTTACTTCATTTCAGATTTAGATGCCTTTTATTTCTTTTTTTGCCTAATTGCTATAGCTCGAACTTCTAGTATAATATTGAACAGCATTGGTGACCATGGGCATCCTTGTCTTGTTACCGATCTTAGCAGGAAAGTTTTCAGTCTTTCACCATTAATTACCATGTTGAGAAAGTTTCCTTCTATTCCCATCTTTCAAAGTGCTCTTATCAATAAAGGATGCTGAATTTTGACAAATACCTTTTCTGCATCAATTGAGATTATCGTGGTTTTTTCTCCTTTAATTTGTTAATGTGATGTATTCCATTAATTGATTTTCTTGTGTTGAACCATTCTTGCATACCTGGGATAAAATGCGTTTGACTGTGGTGTAGAATTCTGTTGGATTCAATTTTCAACTATTTTATTCAGGATTTTTGAATCTATAGTCATTAGAGAGATTGGTCTGTAATTTTCTTTTCTTGTAGTATCTTTACCTGGCTTTGATATTACGGTATGTTGGCTTCATAGAATGAGTTTGGTAGTGTTTCCTCCTCTTCAGTTTGTTGGAAGAGTTTGAGCAGGATTGGTATTAATTCTTCTTGGAATGATTGCCAGAATTCACCTCTGAAGCCATCTGGTCCTGGGCTTTTCTTTGTTGGGAGGTTTTTGATGAGTGATTCAATCTCTTACTTGTGATTGGCTTGTTGAGGTCTTGTATTTCTTCTGGAATCACTGTAGGTTATTTGTGGGTTCCTAGGAATTTGTCCATTTCTTTTAGGTTGTCTAACTTGGTTACATACAGTTTTTCATAATATCTTATTATGATGCTTTTATTTCTGTGTCGTCAATAGTAATGTCCCCTCTCTATTTCTGCTTTTATTTATTTGCATCTTCTCTTTTTTCTTTGTCAAGCTAACTAAAGGTGTGATAATTCGGTTGATCTTTTCAAAGAACCAATTTTTTTTTAAATTCTTTTTTTTGTTGTTGTTCTCAATTTTATATATTTCTGCTCTACTTTTTGTTATTTATTTCCTTATGTTTGCTTTGGGAGTAGTTCGCTGTTCTTTTTCTAATTTCTCCAGGTGTGTGGTTAGCTTTCGATTTTACCTCTTTTTCTTCTTTTTAATATAGGTGTTTAGGACTATAGATTTCCCTCTCAGTACTGCCTTTGTTGCATCACATAAGTTTTGGTATGTTGTATTCTCATTCTCATTCGTCTGGACATATTTCCTGATTTCTCTTGTAATTTCTTCTTTAAACCACTGTTTTTTTAAGAGTATGTTGCTTAACCTCCATAAATTTGTGAATTTTCCAATCCTCTTTTTGTTATTGAGTTCCTGTTTCATTCCATTATGATCAGAGATAGAGCTTTGTACAATTTCCATCTTTTTAAATTGTTGAGACCTGTTTTCTTATCAAACATGTCATCTATGCTGGGGAATGATCAATGAGCACTTGAGAAGAATGTATATTCTGCTCTTTGGGGTGCATTGTTCTGTATATGTTTTAGGTCTATTTCATTTACCATATTATTCAAGTTCTCAGTTTCCCTATTGATCTTCTGTCTAGATATCCTATTTATTGATGAAGGTGGTATGTTGAAGTCTCCAACTGTTGTTGTAGAGATGTCAATTTCTCCCTTCAGTTTTGCCAGTGTTTGCCTTATGTATTTTGGGACACACTGGTTAGGTGCATAAATATTAAAATTGTTATTTCTTCTTGGTGGATTGCCCTTTTTATCAATATATAACGTCCTTCATTGTCTCCTATAACAGTTTTTCATGTAAAGTCTGTTTTGTCCAATATGACCAATATTATTGTAGCTTCTTCAGCTTTTTTTTTTCTTCTTTTTTTGTTGTTGTTTTATTGTTTGCTTTGAATGTCTTTTTCAAACCTTTCACCATCACCCTGTTTGTATCCTTTGGTCTAAAGGTGCATTTCATGTAGACATTATATTGATGGCTCATATTTTTTATCTTTCTGTCAGCCTGTATCTTTTGATTGGGGAGTTTAATCCATTAACATTCAATGTTATTAATGTGAAAGCAGTCTTTTCTTCAACCATTTTATCCTTTGGCTTTCATATGTCATATCTTATTTTTGTCTCTCTTTTTTTTTTCTCCTTTTAGTTACCCTTACTGATAATTTTATTTCTGTATGCTACTCCATACCTCTCTCTGTTATCTTTTCCTTTCAGCCTGTAGAACTTCCTTTAGTATTTCTTGTAGGGCAGGTCTCTTGTTAACAAACTCTCTGTTTCCATTTATCTGTGAATATTTTAAACTCATCCTCATTTTCCAAGGACAGATTTGTCAGGTAAAGAATTCTTGGCTGGCAGTTTTTCTCCTTCAGTACCTTAAATATATCATACCACTGCCTTCTTGCCTCCATGTTTTCTGATTAGAAATCAGCTCTTAGTCTTACTGAGCATCCCTTGTGTGATGAATTGCTTTTGTCTTGTTGCTTTCAGAATTCTGTCTTTATCTTTGGCATTTGACATTCTGATTAATATGTCTCTGAGTAGGTCTATTCAAAATTATTCTGTTTGGAGTATGTTGTGATTTTTGGACACAGGTTTCTATTTCTTTCATAATTGGGAAATTTTTGGCCATTATTTCCTCAAATATTCTTTCTGTCCCTTTTCCCTTCTTTTTTGGGACACCCATGATGTGTCCTTTTGTATGCTTCATGCTTTCATTCGGTTCCTTGAGGGCCTGTGCAATTTTTCCATTCTTTTCTCTATCTACTCTTCCGTCTTTTCAATTTCAGATGTCCTATCTTCTAACTCATTGGCCCTTTCTTCTGCCTGTTCAAATCTGCTGTTGTATGCTTTAATGTATTTTTTTTAGGAGGTAGCAGGGATTGAAACTGGAACCTTCTATATGCAAAGCAGGCATTCAACTACTGAGCTACACTCACTCCTAATACATTTTTTATCTCATCTATTGTGACTCCCAATCCTGTAAGTTCTCTTATTTTTCTTTACATGCTTTCAGATTCTTCTTTATGCTTACCCATTGTCTTCTTAATATCCTTTATCTCTTTAGCAATATTTTCTCTCATCTCCTTAATTGGTTTAGGAGATTTGTTTGAACACCATTTATTAGTTGTTTCAAATCTGTGTCTCATTTGAAGTTTTAATTTGGTTCTTTGACTGGACCATATCTTCTTGTTTCTTTTGATGTCTTGGCATTTGATTATTGTTGTAAGTTTACTCTGTTGTTCAGTTTCTCTCTCTTGCCTAGGGTTTTATTGTTGATTGGCTTTGTGTGACAACTCTTCTTTGACTCTTGGTTCAACTTAGTCTAGATTTTTAGAATTACCTCTTTTAACTGATCAAAACAGGCTCAAGAACTGACTAATGGGATGCAGACCATTTTCAAATGGCCCTGGGTGGAAGGACAGAAAAGATGCCTGAAAATCTCTTTTTTTACCCCTTCATCTCTAAAATGCACTTTCCTGGCTTGCCCAGCAGATAGCTGTTTTCAGCAAACTGTTCCCTGCAGTGGAAGGAGTGTATTTTTTGTTTGTTTTTTGAGGTACTGGGTCTGGGGATTGAACCCAGGACCTTGTAAGTGGGAAGATGGTGTTCCACCACTGAGCTACATCAACTTCCCTGAGCTGGTTTTTTCATTTGATTGCTTGTTGTTTGTCTTTTTTTTTTTTTTTTTTTTTAGGAGGCATGGGGAACTGAACCCATGATCTCCCATATGGGAAGCAGGCTCTCAACTGCTTGGGCCACATCTGCTCCCTGAGTATATTTTTTCTCATCCTCCTTCAGGCGGTCTTGAGACAGTGGCCACTGGAATCCCTTTTCTGGGCAAGCTAGAACTATATTTCAGAGGTGGGATCTAGCAGTCCAAACTCACTGTTCAGAAGCCAGGCTCGGCACTTGACTGTGTTCCCCCACCTTTTCTCGGGGAGGAGGCTTTCATTCCTGTCTCTGTCCATGGAGCCAGTCATGGAACAAACCTGAGGCAAATGTTGAGGGTGGGGGATGGGCACCAGTCCCTACCACAGGAGCAATTCATTCACAATTTTTGCTGTAGCTTCTTTGTCTCGCTCTTTCCTGGGTGCTGTACAGTGTTCTCCAGCCTCTGAAGCCCCAGAGCTTTTGATTCAGACAGTTTCTGCCTGGTATTAGGTTTTTTTTTTTTTTTTTTTGGCAGGAGAGTGTGCACTATAACTCCATGCACTGCCATCTTCCTCAGTATTCTCTCTGCACTGTTAGATGCTTAGTCCCTATCCTCAGGAGATTCTGATTTAATTGATCCTGGGTGCAGCCCAAGCATAAGTTTTTTGTTTGTTTGTTTGTTTGTTTGTGTTTTGTTTTTGTTTTAAATCTCTAGATTAGTCTAATATGAAGTAAGAGTTGAAAGCCAGTGAGTTAGGAGAATAAGTACCTAAAAATCTATCTAGAGTGCCCCTTCTCCCATGCCTTTTGCTATGAAAATGCAGGTGGGGGAATGGAAAATGTACCACTTATTGAGCACTTACTTTATGCCAAAGATTATGCTGAGTATTGTTCTTGCATTGTTATCTCATTTAATTCTGAATCCCTTATCAGGCGGTAGTAGAGATAGAGGATAAAGAGAGGGGATCCAAAGAGTCCTGCAAAGAACATGATAAGCCATTTCTGGGACTCTGGAAATGGAGACTAAGTCCGGTGCAGCATAGGAGGCACAGCGGTGAATTATTGTCCTTGCTCTGCCCATAGCTAGCTATGGAGCCTTGGACTAGTCACTACATTTCTGGGTTTCAGTGTTGGCCTCTGTAAAACCACGTACCTGGAGAAAATCAGAGACTTCATATTCTGTTTGTATTAGTTAGCCAAAGGGGTGCTAATGTGAAATACCAAAAATGAGTTGGTCTTTATAAAGGGTATTTATTTGGGGTAGAAGTCTACAGGTACCAGGCCATAAAGCATTAAGTTTCTTCTCTCACCACAGTCCATTGCCACGTGTTAGAGCAAGACAGCTG
Organism: Tolypeutes matacus; assembly: GCA_026826555.1. Taxonomy (NCBI): domain Eukaryota; kingdom Metazoa; phylum Chordata; class Mammalia; order Cingulata; family Chlamyphoridae; genus Tolypeutes; species Tolypeutes matacus. Next base: position 22,611,778 of record JAKSZT010053764.1, on the reverse strand, counting down.
CTGGCGTTTGTCAGGGTTCAGGCTTCTGGGGTTCCTCTCTTCCCGGGGCTGCATTTCTCTCCCGACGATCAGGTGAACGGCTTGCTTCTCTTCTCCTGGGGCCTTCTTTCCAACATCAAAACTGCTTCTCGAAAGACTGCTTTAACTGTCCTTTGCCTTGCCTTTTATATTCAATTCCCCACCCACCAAGGGGTGGGGCTCAACGCCCTAATCCTAACCTAATCATGCTCAGATTAACAGATCAGTTTACAAGCATGATTCAATTATATTTTTGGAATTCATAATTACATCAAACTGCCACGCTGTTCCTCCAGGCCCTGGAGTTTTGAGGCTGTGCCTGTGGGGCAACCTTGGAGGCTATGTGAGAGCCCAGTTATCTGGGGTACTCTGCTTTCATCCGTGTTATACACTGGGTTCCTTTCTAGGATTAAAAGGATGTATCTGCTGCTTACATGATATTAAAAAAATATTTAACAAGATGATTTGTGAGGTACCTTTCCATCCAGAGTTTCTCTAAGTTCCTTGCCTATTGTCTTTTTGTGTAAGATTAACTCCTAAACATGTAAAGTGGATGAAGTTAGCTTACTCCCTCTGTCTGTTTTCGCAGTCTACCTTCTTATAGTTTTAGGGTACGACGTTCAGGCAACCAGTGTTCAGTTTCCCCAATTCCATCAAAAAACCTAAGCATCTCAGATCAGCTAGCAAGTATTCACAGCATGAGGGAAAGAAAGTCAATCCTTTCTTTTCCAAATAATGTTTGTTGCATTTGTTTTCTCTAGTTCTGAAATGTTTTTTAGGATTTATTGTGTTTCCTGAATATCGGGATTCATATTTTTTGCCAATACTGAAAAATTCTCAGTCATCATTTCTTAAAAGTTTGCCTTTCCTCCTTTTCTTCTGGAAAATCTGACAAAACTTATGTTAGACCTTATTCTTTCCCCCCTTTTTTTCTTAACTTGTCTTTCATATTTTCCATCTCTGTCTGTTTTTGAAATGAAAGATCTTTGCTTTTTTATTACAGCAGTGGAATGACTACCTGTGAGGCCCACCAGGAAGTGCTAGGTCTCCATTTTTTAAGGGCTGCCAAAACTAATATGAGTCAGTGCTCGTTGTTAACAAGGACTGCAAGCTGTTCTAGGATTGCAATCTTCCTTTTTTCCCCCTCTCCAGGTTAGCGCTTCTGTGCTTCATCCGTCTTGATTCTAGCTCCGTTTGTCTGATAAATGGATATAAATTTGTCAAATCCTGTTTTTCTTTTAATTCTGGAAAGGGCCCTCTGGTGTATTTATATAACTTCCTTTCATATTAGAGAGTTATCTAATAAGATAGAGTTGGGATCTCTGGCTTCTCAGCTCTTCACTCTATAGGCTACAAGGCATTTTGGCGGTCCTTTTGGGAAAACATGAATAGATTTAAATCACTGGCACACACCCAAATTCTGTAGGGGCCAGGCCCTGGGAAACACATGGTCTCTCTTTCTCTTGGACTGTTTTTCTCTTTCCTGCTTTTGCTGGAGATGTGGGGATAAGCACTATTTCACTTTTCTCTTAATGCTATTGTAACAAAATCCACAATGCAAGTCAGATGATAAGCAGCAGTTGCCATTGGCTCTGTGCTGTGGTGAAAACAGGGAGGACTCAGAGGGCTGTGAAGTGCAGGGAAAATGCTTTATAAAGGGCAGCTGCAATTCAGCACAGTCTGGCCTATCATGGACAGATAAATCAGATAAATCTAGATGATTTAGGGTATATGAAACTGCCTAATTTTCAGTTGTTGGGGGATAATCTTAAACATTTAAATATACTATAGAGGCCAGTATAATGCAATGTAATATTTGTGGGCTTGTCCAGTAGTTCTCAACCTTGCCTGCACATTAGAATACCTGGGAAGCTTTTAAAAATCCTGATGCTCAGGCCACACTCCTGACCAATTAAGTCAGAATCCCTGGAGGTAGAACAGGGCATTTTAAGAAATGTCCCCAGGGGATTTTAATATCCAGTTAAGGTTGAAAACCACTGGGCTAGATGAACATTGGTGTGATCTCTGATTTTGATGGTATATTTTGGCAGGTAGATGTTGTGAAGACTCCACTCCACCTGGGGCCTTGTCTAATGTGTGCTACAGCACCAGATGTCAAGTGCCCTGGATAGGACATCCAAAGGAAAACATCAAGGGCTTTCCTGTTTTGTTGCTTTCCAGGGTTCCAACTCTTTATCATGAAATGTGGGTTGTTATGGTGATGGCAAAACAGGTCACAGAAAAACTAATTCTTTGATTTACCTTGAGTGGTTGCAAAACCTCCTTTCATAGTTCATGCTATCTGGATCTAAAATCTTGTCCTTGGTATAATTTCTTATTTGGCCACCTGGCTACACTATATATATTCTATGATAATGACTAGGCATCATACATGTGCAGTCACATTGCAACTATGTCACAATGCCCATTCTGTAGGTATGCACAAGAAGTTCCTCAAGTACTCAGAAGGACTGAGTATGGCAGCCTTGCAGTTACAGTCATGGTGGGCAAATTGCAGTTCCTGACATCCTCCCATCCCTACCCGCTCAAATGATGGTGTTTCTCAGGGTTCCATCCTTGACTTTGCTCTCTCTTGGATCACATATTTTCCCTACCACTCTCATACCTCTTAAATCTGTGTCACCAATTTTAATCTCTTTACTGAGTTCCAAATTTCCATTTCCAACTGCCTATTAGATATCTTCACCTGGATATCATATAGGAACCTTGGATTCAATATTATTAATCCTAAATTCATTATTATTTTCAATAAAATTTGTTACTCTCTTAATTTGCTATGCTTAGAAGAAAGGAATTTGCTAAATGGACCCTGGGGGTACCTCACATAAAGGTCTCAGCACAGGAACCATGGAGACTTGGTGGCCAACAGTCTCCTTTTTTTTTTTTTTTTTTTTAAGTGTAAAATTCAGGTGTATTTATGACACTCACAATGTTGTACAACCATCACCTCTCTCTAGTTCCAGAACATGTTCATCATCTCCAAAGGATATTCCATAACCATTAAGCAGATAATCCTCAGTCACCACTCCCCCCAGCCCCTTGCAACCACTAATCTGCTTTCTGCTTTAAAGGATTTGCCTATCTGGATATTTCATACAAGTGGAATCATACTAAATGTGACTTTTTATGTCTGACTTCTATCAGCATAATGTTTTTGACATTTATCTACATTGTAGTATGTATTGGTATTTCGTTCCTTTTATGCTTTTATATGGCTGAGTAGTATTCCACTGTAATGATATATGGACAGTCTTTTAAGTAAGGCTCATTTACAAAGTCATCAGTCCCCATGTATCTCTGCTTAAGATTCAAGTTCCTAAAAAAGATGAAAAAAAGAAAAAAAAAAGATTCAAATTCCTGAGAGAGAGAAACTGATTGGCTTATCTTGGGTCATATGCCCATGCCTGATTCAGGTGGGGTTAGTCCTGTGATTAAAAACTCCACCAGAACCTGATGAAATGGGAGAAGGGGGAAAGGATGCTGGGTAGAAAAAAATAAGCAGCCATCATACCATTCACTTTGTCACATTGGTATCATTTTCAGCTTTATCTTCCTTATCACCAAATATGATCAACCATCAAATTCTGATTTCTTTTGATTGCCTTCTTTCTATCTTCACTGCTGCCACTCTAACATAGGTTCTCAGCTGTATTAGTCAGGGTTCTCTAGGGAAACAGAATTAACAGGAAATATCTGTAAATAGTATGAGATTTTATAAGAGTCTCTCATATGACTGTGGGGATGCACAAGTCCAGGTTCCGCAGACAGGCTGCAAACCAATGAAGGTCCTTGATGAGTTTCCAGGAGACCTTGGCTGTCCAAAAATGAGCTGGGAAATTTCTCTGAATGCTGAAATCACTTCCCCTTTTAAGGCATTCAACTTATTCATTGCTGGCAGTAATCTCCCTGGTTGATGCAGATGTAATCAGCCATCTACACAGTAAACTCACCGATGACTAAAGCCCATAAATGTCCTTATATTACAATTAGCCCAGTGCTTGCTTGACCAAACAAATGGGCATAATTACTTGGCTGAGTTGACACATTAGCCTTACCATCACATCATCCAATACCTTGATTATATACTTTCCCTAGTTTTTTTTTTTTTTTTTAATTACGGTTTAGATTTTTGGTTGCCAGGAAGAGAGAATGAGTAACTTGAGGGTTGGCTTACAATTTTGAATCCTCAGGGGATTTATTTTTTATTTTTTATTTTTTATTTTTATAGCCATTCTACCCAGTGCCAAAGACAAGAGAGGCAAGTTTCTTTGCTGTCCCCTTCTGTTTGGTAGGTTTGTTTATCATTCATTTCTGGTTGAGAGTGTACTCCCTTGGGGTCTCAGCTTTATGATCATATTACATCTTCACATTGCATGGGCCATAGACATTATCTTCTGTCCCTAGTACTCCTTGTAATAATCAAAACGGAAACTCGTGGTCACCAGGGTCTGGCAGATACCTCATGGAGAAAGCTGACTTTTGGTGTTCACTTACCTTTTTTGACTCCTCTGTGTTTCTTTTCTTTTCTTTTCTTTTCTTTTTTGAGGTACTGGGTGCTGGAGATTGAACCCAGGACCTCATATGTAGGAAGCTGGCACTCAACCACTGAGCCACATTGGCTCCCCTGAGTTGATTTTTTCATTTGTTTCCTTGTTTTTTTATTGTTTTTGTTTTTTAGGAGGCACTGGGGACTGAACCCGGGACCTCCCATGTGGAAAGTAGGTCCTCAACCACTTGAGCCACATCCACTCCCATCTTTCTGGATTCTTTATTTTCTTGCCAGTTCAGTGATCCACTTAAAAAGTACTTATTAAAATATTTTATTTATCTATTTCACTTATCTTTAGTCAAGAAGATAAATAATTAAGCATATTTCATAAAACTTGTAGGCAGAAATTAAAGTTCCCCCTAAAAATAGAATTTGTCTTTCTACTAGTTGGCCTAGAAACTCATAATTAAATTTTAATATCTATATTAAATGACATTTTCTTTTATAAAAATTCCCTCAGCTCTCCTGGGTGAAGTTATTTGCTTTTGTCTTCTGAGTTCTCATGGTTCTTTTCATTTAACTCTTCTACAATACTTTTCTGTTTTTCTGGGAGTGATGAGGTTAAGGCTACTTCCAAAACAGGAGAAAATTTTTAAAAATCCCCCCTCCCTTTTTTTCAAAAAGACTTATTTATTTATTTATCTCACCCTCCCCCCTTGTTGTTTGTTCTCTGTGTCCATTTGCTGTGTATTCTTCTGTGTCTGCTTGTCTTGTCTTTAGGCAGCACCAGGAACCGATGCTAGGACCTTCTGGAATGGGAGAGAGGCGATCAATCTCTTGCACCACCTCAGCAACCTGGTCTGCTGTGTCTTTTATTGTCTCTCCTCTGTGTTTCTTTTTGTTCCATCATCTTGCTGCACCAGCTTTCCATGCGGGCCAGCACTCCGTGTGGGCCAGCTTGCCTTCACTAGGAGGCCCTGGGAATTGAACCCTGGACCTCCTATATGGTAGATGGGAGCCCAATAGCTTGAGGCACATCTGTTTCCTCTGCTTTTTTTGTTGATTTAAACATTATATAAGCAGTGCATAATTCATAAATGAATGAATTTGTAAAACCTAAATAGTTCATAAGTATGTTGAATATTTTATTTCTCATCCAAATTTCTTCCCCAGAAGTAAGCATTAATAAGTTGTTTATCTTTATATATCTTTTTTGGTGCATTTGTTTATTTATTTACTTTTATCCATTTTTACTTGATGTTCTAGCCTATAAGCAAAGCTTTGAGACATTTCTAGTGTGCAGCTTATGCCCCACTCCAGACCCCTGTTTTTTTTCCTAATTGAAGTTTAGAAACTAATATTACATTAATTTGCCATGGAATGAAAAATGGACAATGAAGAAACAAACTGTCCCACTTCCAAAACCTAGGACTAAGAGGGCGACTCAGCAGTAGTGGCTCATTGTGTATCAATTTCTGCTGAATACTCCAAATATAAGTCAGAAATGGGCAGAATTTTAACTGATCTCCTGAAGAGGGGATCCTATGGGGAAGCTTTAGAATTCCCATCTGTCAGGGAGCTGCCCTGACACGAAGTCCAGAGGGGCAGTCAATCCCCTTGTTATGTTGTCCTTGAGCAAATGTGCGTTTCCTTTTTGTGGACGTTGGGCTCTTCTTGCTGTCAACACTAGGTCTTCCTCTTTCCTCTAACCCTCCAAGCTGACCCTCTCTGAATATACAGTCAATCCCTACTTATTAGCCCAACATTAAACCATAAGCCCAGAGCCATGCCTTGCATATTAGACACTTGCTTGACAAACATTTGCTGAATTGTGTGTGAAGAGTTCACAACCAAACCAGATATCTTCTATGCATCGTCAAGCAATCTTTTTTTCTCTCCATCTGGTCTGGTTCCAGCCTGCAGGGCTAGGGCAAACAGGGTGTGTTCACCTTCAGTAGCTAAGGTATTGCAGCAAGGGCAGTGACCAGAACCATCATCACAGGCAGAACTGACTGTGAAACTTATGGGGCAAGATGAAAAGGAAAATAGGAGGGTAAAAGGATTATGTCAGTAGCTAGATGGTTGCCACATAGGACAGAATCTGCTGTATAGAATTGCCTGGGCAAGGCAGGGCAGCTGAGTGTATGCTGGCTCTTTCTCCTGGTAGGTGTTGTGGGACTGACATGGGGCCTGGGGGAGCAGTGGAGGCCCCGTCACCGTGTATACTCTCATTGCTCATAAATTTCTATGGTATATTTTTAATAATTGATAGAACAAGTAGACAGAAAATCAATAAGAATATAGACATGCTGTTCAATTCTATCAACTATCTTGACCTAATTGACATTTATAGAACACTCTACCCAACAACGATGGAATATACATTCTTCTCAAGTGTGCATGGAACATCTATCAAGACAGACTATATTCTGGGCCATAAAACAAGTCTCAATAAATTTAAAAGGATTTAAGTAGTGCATAATATGTTCTCTGATGACTGTGGGACTAAATTAGAAATCAATAACAGAAAATTTTTTAGAAAATCCCCAAATATTTGGAAACTAAATAACGTGTTTAAATAACCCATGGACAAAAAACGGAAATCTAAAGGGAAATTAGAAGATATTTTGAACTCAATGAAAATGAAAATACAACATATGAAAATGTGGGTTGCAACTAAAACAACATTTAGGAGGAACTTTATAGCACTAAATATCTCTTATAGAAAAGAAGAAAGGTTTCAAATCAGTGACCTTAGTTTCTACCTTAAGAAACTAAAAGAAAAGTAAATTAAGCCCAAAGTAAGCAGAAGGAAATATGATATTTTAAAATTAAGTAGTAAAATTTTTTTTTAAGTTTACATACAGTAAAATTGACTTTTTTCTCTTGTTGTACAGTTCTATGAGTTTTTAACACATTTGTAGATTTGTGAAACTGTGACCACAGACAGAATACACAACAGTTCCATCACCCCTAAAATTCCTCATGTTGCTCCTTTGTGTCTAATCCTCTCCCAACCTTAATCCATGGCAATCACTGACCTAGCTTCTGACCTTATAGTTTCCAGATGGCACCTTTTCCAGATGGCATATAAATGGACTTTTTTTATTGCTGTGTATTGTTCCACAGTTTGTTTATTCATTCACCCATTGTGGGACATGTAGGTTGTTTCTAGTTTTGGGTGATTGTGAATAAAGCTGCTATAAACATTCAAGTACAGGTTTTAAAAAAATAAACTTTATTTTTAGGGACAATTTTAGATTTACAGAAAAACTGAGAAGATAGTACAGAAAGTTCCCCTATACCCCACATCCAGTTTCCCTTTTTGTTATCACCTTACATTAGTATGGTACATTTATTAGAATTAATGAGTCAAAATTGATACATTACCACTAACTAAAGTCCATACTTTATTCAGATTTCCTTAGATTTTACGTAATATCCATTTTCTGTTCCAGGATCCCATCCAGGATACCACATTATATTTAGTTGTCGTTTCCTTAGGTTCCCCAAGGGTATCACAGTTTATCATGACCCTGTTTTTGATGACCTTGACAGTTTTGAGGGCTAATGGTTTGATATTTTATAGAATGTCTTTCATTTGGAATTTATCTTATAATTTTCTTATAATTAGACTGGACTTAATGGTTTTTGGGGATGAAGAACACAGATAAAGTGTCATTTTCATCACTTCATATCAAAGGCATGTACAGGTTTTTGAGGGAACATAAGTTTCCAGTTCTTTAGGGTGAATAGCAGTTATGGGATTGCTGGGTCATATGGTGGTTTTTACATTCCCACCAGCAAAATACAAGAGTTCCAGTTGCTTTACATTCTCACCAGCCTTTGGTATTGCCAGTAGATTTTTTTTTTTTAAATTTTAGCCATTCTTATAGGTGTGTAGTGGTTTTTCATTGTGGTTTAAATTTGCATTTCCCTAATGACTAATGATGTTGAACATCTTTTGTTATGCTTATTTGTCATCCATATAGTTTCTTTGATAAAGTGTTCAAGTATTATGACATTTTTTTTTCCAATTTTAATGAACTTTTAAATTTGGAATAATTTTAGATTTATAGAAAATTTGCAAAGATATTATAGAGAGTTCCTATATATCTTTCACCCAGTTTCCCTTAATGTTAACATCTTATGTAACTATGGAGTTTTAACACATAAGTAGATTTGTGTAACTATGACCACAGTCAAATCTTATTGTCAAAAATAAGAGATTAACCTTTGAACATCACTATTTACTAAATTCTAGACTTTATTCCGATCCCATCAGTTTTTCTTCTAATGCCATTTTTTTTTAATGTTACAAGATCTAACCTAGGATAACTAGAGATAGTGGTGTTCTCCCTTTATTGTATACATTTCCTGGGTATCTTCTTTTTCTTGGAGAAGTTGTGTCTAGGACCTTCTGGCTTGCTCCAACCTGGACTAAATGATTCTAGGTCTCCTCCATATTTGCCATCTTGGGGTTTTCCTCCATTATCCTAGGGATTCCCTTCATCTCCCTCCTGGGCTGGAGTCTTTGTTTTGTGGATACCTTGGTTACTGTCTCATTTTGGTAAAGCACATCTTTTTGGAGATTCCAGATAAAGGCAACATGGGAAATAATTTTTGCATAGGTAACTTATTGTACACTTACATTTAATTCATTTTACAGTTTATAGAATTATAGGTTAGAAATAATTCTCAAAAATTTGAAGGCATTGCTCCATTAGTTCCTAACTTCTAGTGAATGTTAAGTTTGATAAAATTCTGACCCTTGAGCCTTTATATAAAACTCAGTTTTACTCTGAAAGCTTGTAGAATCTTCTTTTCATCACCAGTGTTCTGAAATTGCATGATCCAGGTTCATTTTCATTCATTTTGCTGGGCACTCAGAGGCTCTTTCAATCTGGAAACTCATGATATCCTTTAGTTCTGTGAAATTTTCTTGCATTATTTGTTTGATGGTTTCCTCTCCTCCATTGTCATTGTTTTCTCTTTCTGGAAGACTTTTATTTGGTATCGGTGCTACTGCAATGCTTTCAAATTTTCTTATCCCTCTTTTCCTATTTTTAATCTTCAAATCTCAGAGAGATTAAAAAATATCTTTTTTAAGAACAGTTTTATTCACATACCATACAATCTATTCAAAATATACAAGCATACAGTCAATGACTCTCAGGATAATCACAGAGTTGTGCAGTCATCACCACAGTCAATTTGACATTCTCATTGCTCTAAAAAGAAAAATCTCCTACACCTTATACTCCCCTAAGGTCACCACCCATAGGTCTGAGAGGGAAAGCCAGGTCTCCAACTTGTTGCTCTGAGAGGGTTGGGCCTGTATGCCAAAGGTTAGGGAGGACGTTGTCTTCACTTCACTGTACTAGGGGGTTTAAGACTCTTCACCCAAAGTGTGGCAATCACCCCAATGCTCTTGGAGGGTGAGGTCTGAAGCTTGGTCGACACCTGGATGCTTGATGAGGGTGGAACCAAGAAAATGGACCTTGGGCAAGCCTGTGGAAAGGGTGGGTCCTCATGAGGCCCCCAAGGAAGAGAAACCATCATCTTAAGAATGACTCTCAGACTTTGACATCTAATGAAGTATGCCCTGCAGGTTTTCGGAACTGTTCTGGACCCATAACTCATGTTTCTCTCTCAATTTCTCCTTATTGTAATGCAAATGTTTATCCTTTGTCCATTTGTGTACTAGAAGCAGATAAATGGTTTTGTAAGTTCCAGAGGTCTACAGCAGATGGGACTTTGCCCCAAGACAAACTGTATTTTCATAAAATGTGGTATGATTTTGTACTTAGTATTGCTACTCAAATAAGGTTTTTTGAATATTGTAATGTCTTTTTGGAATTCAGAGGGTGGAGTGTGACAGTTTGAGATTGTTTATGGATTTCAAAAATATATATTAGATTAGGTTTGTAAACTGGTCTGTTCCTCTGGGCATATTTGATTATATTGGATTCAGAGGTTTCACTTTTACTTGATTATTAAATAATGATTAAGGCCTTGATTGGGCCATGTTAGTAGGACGTTGAGTCCCCGCCCCCTTGGTGGGCAGGGACTCACAGAGAAACGGCACTGCAGAGAAGGGAGGTTAGAGTTTTGATCCTGGAGCCCAGGAAGTAAACACACAGAGAAGCAGATGCGTGAGGAAGGAGAGAAGGCTCCATTAAACATGGCAGAGGCCCTGGGAAGAGAGACAAGCCTTTAGCCTGATAGTCTACAGCTAGTCTTATGGAGAGAGCAGAGCAGCTGAGCCCAGAGAGAAATGAGCCCTGGGGAAAGAGGAACCCAGGCAAGCCTGAACCCTCACAGACGTTGGCAGCCATCTTGCTCTAACACGTGGCAACAGACTTTGGTGAGGGAAGTAACTTATGCTTTATGGCCTGGTAACTGTAAGCTTCTACCCCAAATAAATACCCTTTATAAAAGCCAACAGATTTCTGGTATTTTGCATCAGCACCCCTTTGGCTGACTATACAGATAGTTTCCTCTCCTCCATTGTCATTGTTTTCTCTTTCTGGAAGACTTCTATTTGGTATTGGTGCTACTGGAATGCTTTCAATTTTTCTTATCCCTCTTTTCCTATTCTTAATCCCTAACATCTCAGAGATTAAAAATATCTTTTTTAAGAAGTTTTATTTGCATACCATACAATCTATTCAAAGTATACAAGTATACAGTCAATGGCTCTTGGCATAATCACAGAATTGTGCAATCATCACCACAGTAAATTTGACATTCTCATTGCTCTAAAAAGAAAAATCCCCTACATCATATACTCCCCTATTGTTGACATTTAGCATTGGTATGGTACCTTTGTTACAATTAATGAAAGAATATTAAAATATTACTGTTAACTATATTGCATAATTTGGATTTTTTTTTCCCCCATATACCACCCTATTATTAACCCCTTGTAATAGTGACATACATTTGTTCTAGTTTGTGGAAGAACATTCTTATCTTTGTACTATTAACCACAGTCATCCTTTATAACAGGCTTCACTATGTTATACAGTCCCTTTTATCCTCTAGCTTTCCTTCTAGTGACATACACAACCCTAAACTTCTCCTTTCAACCACAATGACACCTACAATTCATTGCTGTTAATTACATTTACAATAATTTGCTATCACCTATCCATTTCCAAACATTTATTATCAACCTTATTAAAATTTTTATACAATTTAAGCATCAGTTTCCCTTTCTCTACCCTCATTCAATCTCCTGGTAACCTATGCTTTATACATATATATATATTTTAGGAGGTACCGGGGATTGAACCCAGGGTTCCTTGCATGCAAAGCAGGCACTCAACCACTGAGCTACACCCACTCTGCTATGCCTTAGATTTTAACTCCAAGGGTCTGCTCATTATAATTAGTACATATTAGTGAGACCAAACAATATTTGTCCTTTTGTGTCTGGCTTATTTCACTCAACATAACGTCCTCAAGGTCATCCATGTTGTCACATGTATCAGGACTTCATTCCTTTTTATGGCTGAATAATATTCCATCATATGTATATACCACATTTTGTTTAACCATTCATCAGTTCAAGGAAACTTGGGTTGCTTCCATCTTTTGGCAATTATGAAAAATGCTGCTTTGAACATCAGTGTGCAAATGTCTGTTTGTGTCTCTGCAGACACAAACAGTTCTTCTGAGTATATAACAGTAGTGGAATTGCTGTATCATATGGCAATTTTAAATTTAGCTCCCTGAGGAACCACCAAACTATCTTCCACAGCAGCTGTACCATTCTACAGTCCCACCAGCAGTGAATGAGTTACCTCTTTCTCCACATCCTCTCCAACACTTGTAATTTTCTGTGTTGTTTTTTTTTTATAGTGGCTAGTCTAGTAGCCATTTATTTGTTTGTTTGTTTGTTTATTTATTTATCCATCCGCCCCCCCTTGTTGCTTGTGCTCGCTGTCTGCTTTCTCTGTCCATTTGCTGCATGTTTCCTCTGTGTCTGCTTGTCTACCCCCCCTCCCCCTTTTTTGTGTGTGTGTCATCTTGCTGCGCCAGCTTTCCATGGGCACAGGCCATTAACTCTCCATGGGTACAGGCCAGCTTGCCCTCACCAGGATGCCCCCAGAACTGGGAACCGAACTCAGGGCCTCCCATATGGTAGATGAGAGCCTAACCACTTGAGCCACATCTGCTTCCCTATCTCATTGTTTTTTGATTCACATTTCCCTAATAGCCAGTGATGTTGATCATCTTTTCATGTGCTTTTTAGCCATTTATATTTTCACTTTGGAAAAATGTTTATTCAAGTCTCTTGCCCATTTTTTTAAATTTGGTTGTTTGTCTTTTTATTGTTGAGTTGTAGGATTTCTTTACATGTTTTGGATATTAAATCCTTATCAGATAAGTGGTTTCCAAATATTTTCTCCCTTTGAGTAGGCTGCCTTTTCACTTTTTTGGAAAAGTCCTTTGAAGCTCAAAAGTATTTACTTGTGAAAAGGTCTCATTTATCTATTATTGTTGTTGTTGTTGCTACTACTTTGGGTATAAAGTCTAAAACCATTGCCTACCACAAGTCTTGAAGATGCTTCCCTACATTTTCTTCTAGGAGTTTTATGGCTCTGGCTCTCATGTTTAGGTCTTTGATCCATTTTGAGTTAATTCTTGTATAGGGTGTAGAATAGGGGTTGTGGCAGTTTGAGATTATTTTATGAATCCCAAAAAGAGAAAGATTGTTTATAATCTCATCTATTCCTCTGGGTACAATATCCTTTGTTTGCATTAAATTCAGCTGAGGTGTCTTTGATTAGATTATTTGTTAAGATTAGGGCTTTGATTGGACTAAGTCAGTAAAGCATGGGTTGAGTCCCCGTCCCCTTGCTGGGTCTGATATAAAGGGACTTACACGGATACACATACCTGGGAAGAGAGAGCTCGGTCATTTTTGATCCGGCCATGTGATTTAAAGAAAAAAGAAGGCTCAACCAGCTGAAGCCCCAGGGAGAGATGAGTCATTTCGCCTGATGGCTTACAGCTGAGATTGGGAAGAACAGTCAAGACTGATATAGGAAGCCCTATGCCAATTTGCAGCTGAAATTAGAAGAAGCTGGGCCCATGTTGCCTCAAGAAGAAGAGGAAGCCCAGAGAGGAAGGCAGAGATCAGCCAGATATCAGTGACCATCTTTCTTCAACACGTGGCAACTGACTTTGGTGAGAAAGCAACCTTAAGTTGGACTTTTTACAGCCTTGTAACTGTATGCTTTTACCCCAAATAAATACCTTTTATAAAAGACAACAGATTTCTGATACATTGCACTGGCAGCCCTTTGGCAGACTAATACAGGGAGTCCTCTTTCATTCTTTTGGATATGGATATCCATTTCTCCCAGAACCATTGTTGAAGAGACTATTCTGTCCTAGTTGAGTAGATTTGGTAGTCTTGTTAAAAGTCAGTTGAGCATAGATGTGAAGATCTATTTCTGAACTCTGAATTAGATTCCATTGACTAATATATCTATCTTTATGCCGGTACTATGCAGTTTTGACCACATAGTTTTGTAATATACTTTAATATCAGGTAATGTGTTACCTCCAGGCTCATTCTTCTTTTCAAGATGTTATTGGCTATTTGGGTCCCCTTTCCCTTCCAAATAAGATTGATAATTGGCTTTTCCACTTCTGAAAGCAGGCTGTTGGAATTTTGATTGGGATTGCATTGAATCTTTAAATCAATTTGAGTAAAATTGACATCTTAACAGTATTTTAGTCTTAAAATCCATGAACATGGAATGCCCTTCCATTTATTTAGGTCTTTTTTATTTCTTTAAGCAATATTTTGTTGTTTTCTGTATACACATCTTTTATATCCTTGGTTACATTTATTTGTAGATATTTGATTTTTTAGTTGCTATTTTAAATGGATTTTTAAATTGATTTCCTCCTCACATTGCTCATTAAAGTGTGTAGAAACAGCTGATTTTTACATGTTGATCTTGTATCCCATCACTTTCCTCAATTCCTTTATTAGCTCTAGTAGCTTTGTTGTAGATTTTTCAGGACTTTCTAGAGATAGGATCATGTCATCTGAAAACAGTGAAAGTTTTAATTCTTCTTTTCCAATCTGAATGCCTTTTATTTCTTTTCTTGCCTAATTGTTCTAGCTAGAAGTTCCAGCACAATGTTAATTAACAGTGTGGACAGTGGGCATTATTGTCTTATTTCAGATCTTACAGGGAAAGATTTCAGCCATTCACTATTGAGTATAATGTTAGCTGTGGGTTTTCATATATGTCCATTCTTAGGTTGAGGTAGTTTCCTTTTATTCCAATTTTTTGAAGTGATTTTATCTTTTAATGTGCTGTTGGATTCAATTTGCAAGTTTTTGTTGAGGATTTTTACATCTATATTCATTAGAGAGGTTGGTCTGTAATTTTCTTTTTTGATAGTATCTTTTTTTTTTTTAAGATTTTTTTAAAAAAATTATTTCTCCCCATCCCCTTGTTGTCTGCATCTTCTGTGTCTGCTTGTTTTCTTTTCAGGAGGCACTGGGAACCAAACCTGGGACCTCTGATATGGAAGGGAGGTGCACTAGTTGCCTGAGCCACTTCTGCTCCCTGCTTTATTGTGTCTCTCATTATGTTTTTTCCTTGTGTCTCTTATTGTGTCATCTTGTTGCATCAGCTCACTGTGCCTGCCTGTCATGTCAGCTTGCTGTTTGCTTGTCTTGTTTAGGAGGCACCAGGATTCAAACCTGGGTCCTCCCATGTGGCAGCTCAATTCCTTGAGCCACATCTGCTCCCCTGGTAGTATCTTTTTTTTCCTTTTCTTTAAGACTTTATTCTTTAAAAGCTACTTAGATTACATAAATGTTACACAAAAAATATAGTGATTCCCGTATGTCCCACTTCCCACACCTCCCAGAACCTCCCACATAAACATCCGTCATTAGTGTGGCACATTCATTGCAATTGATAAACATCCTGGGGCTTTGCCATTAAGCATGGACCATAGTTCACATTGTAGTCTATATTCTCTCCCACACAGTTGTGCAGGTTATATGATGATATAAAATGGCCTATATCTGTTGTTGCAAAGTCACTCAGTATGATTCCCAAGTCCTGAAAAAGCCCCCCTGTATTATAAATGTTTTTCCCTCTGCCTACCCCCAGAGCCTCCAGTGGCCACTGGTTCCACATCAATGTTGTAATTTCTTCTATTGCTAGAATCACAATATGTCTATAACAGAATACCAGTAAGTCCACTCTAGTCCATATCTCTTCCCCCAATCCTGAGGATTCTGGGATGGTGATGTCCACTCCACCTCCAATTGAAAGGGGGCTTATATCCCATGGGAAAGATGGATGAGACTGTCCTGCCTGAAGGAGCAGACTCTCTCCATTCCCTGGGACTGCTGTTGTCCATCATCATCTTCCTGCCAGTTGTCCTGGGTGAGCTGTAGATAGGAGTTGCAACTCCACCAAGGTTCCGGGCCCAGCTGGCACATGGGCAGCACAAGGACTCGAGTCTCTGGACATACACCTACAAACTCCAGCACCAAGTATAAATTTAAATAGAAGGGACAGATGAGCCATGTGCAGGGAAGACATAATTTAGTCCAACTCTGTCACTCTCAGGAACACAAACTCCAAAGTAGGGCCCACTGGCAAGGCACCAAACTCCGGAGCTATCTGCCCTGACCATAGGACATAGGTGTCTCCATAGCCCTCAGGAGCCCCACTAATTGGGGTGGTATCCACTTTGGAAGTCTATGAGATCCTGCTGAGATGTGCGTAAGCATTACCTCTGGGATGACCTCCCGACTCACTTTGAAGTCTCTTAGCCATATAAACTCATTTGTCTTTACCTTTTCCCCCTTTTATTCGAGGTCTTTTTCCAGTTGCATTGCTAGTTGGTGCTTGGTAGCAATCCCTCGGTGCCAGGGAGGCTCATCCCTGGGAGTCATGTCCCACACTGGGGGGAAGGCAATGCTTTCAAATGCTGAGTTTGGCTTAGAGAGAGGCTACAGCTGAGCAACAAGGAGGCTCTCAGAAGTCAACCCTTAGGCACCCCATAACAATAGGCTAAGTTTCAATTTCAAGAGTAAAGACTCATAAGCCTAGTCATCTATATCAAGGGCCCATCAGTGGATCATCCTTCATCAGTCACTGTCCCTGCACTTGGGGGACTGTTGCTGCTCCCATAGAGAATGTGGCAAAGCTCTTCAGGATGGGAATTCAGTATTCTTGCATTTATTGTGTGAGTCTCCATCTACCATGACAATGCCCCATGAACATTTGAACATTTTTATATACCTTACGTGTATGCTCAGGTGAACTTCTTCCCATGCAACCCCTGTCCCTGACACCCCACACCAACTATTCTCCCCCATCCCAGTTGTAACCCTTCTGTGATCCAAAGCTTCTTCAAAGATGAAGCCATTACAATAGCCAAATAAAATTAATAAAATGAAATTATAATGATAAGATTAAATATGAGATAAAATACATAAAAATTTTTTTAAAATTTAAAAATAAAATTAAGATTGGGATATTAAAAAATATTTTAAAAACTTTTTTTGACCTTTGCCTTTCATCACTGCAATATTTGGTGTCCTGTGTCACCTTCCCCAACTCATTCCCCAGTGTCTCACTATTTTTCATTTTGTTTTCAAAGAAGTTTTAGGTCACAGCAAAGTCACACACAGAATACAGGAGACTCTCATATACCCAACATCCTCCCCCTTTCCTCCCCCCCATATTTATACCTTTTTACATGTGGATGGTAGCTTTGTTATAACTGATACACAAATAGTAAAATATAGCTGCTAAACATGGTCAATGGTTTACACTATGGTTTACACTTTAGACCGTACACTTTTACAAATTCTGATGCTATTTACTATGTCCTGTGTCCATCACTGTGAGATCATGCAGAACAATTCCACTGATCACTAAATACCCCCTGTTCGATCCATTATATTCCTTCCCCCCATCCCCCCAGGGCCCACAGCAACCCCCTGGCTTGATTCGTTGGATGGCAAGATTCAGTTACATGCAACAAGACTGAGGTCTTGACACACTGGTTTCTCCTCCCCTATTAGGAACTGCCCTTGCTCTCGAGAGACTCCCATCTGTCTATTTCTGCACAAATCAGACCTCCTGAGGATGAGAGTCCAACTCCTTCCCGCTCATTATGTGGGTCTCCACCCACTGATACAACACATTGTGACAAAATGATCACTCACACACACCCTAGAAGCCTGCTCCAGGTGCGCCCTGCCCGAATGCCCTCCCATCCAACACCCTAAACCAGTAACCCTTCTTTGTCATATTGCTATAAGAGCATTCCCAACTTTGTACTTTCAACCACATACCTGCAAATCCCCAGTGTTTGCCTGGTTCCTCGCCCAACCCTCCCCCCAGTACCCTGGACCTTCTAACCCACCCTTCCTAATCTACCCACCTGTCAACCCTGCACCACCCAACCCAATAATATCACTACCCTCCTGTCCTATCCCTTCAATACGCAACTACACTCTTTCACCTTGCCATAGTTATGTCTGTATGAGTGATGGCTCACAATCTTCCCTCTTTCTATTTCTTGTAAACCTATCTTCCAGGCAAAAGCTCTCTGAGACTGCTCAATTTCCTTAATTCATATCAGTGAGGTCATGTACTGTTCATTCTTCAGTGCCTGGCTTGTTTCACTCAACATAAGGTCCTTAAGATTCATCCATGTTATCCCATGTGTTAGCACTTTATTCCTTCTTACAGCTGAGTAATATTCCATTGTATCTATGTACCACATTTTGTTTATCCATTCATCTGTTGATGGGCACCTGGGTTGATTCCAACTTTTGGCAATAGTGAATAATGCCACTATGAACATTGATGTGCATATATCTGTTCATGTCTTTGCTTTCAAATCTTCTGGGTATATACCCAGCAGTGGAATTGCTGGATCATATGGAAGTTCTATAGTTAGTTTTTTGGGGAATCACCAAACTGTCCTCCACAATGGCTGAACCATTCTACATTCCCACCAGCAGTGAATGAGGGTTCCCATTCCTCCACATCCTCTCCAACACTTATAATCTGCTGATTTTTTAATAGCCACCATTCTAATGGGTGTAAGATGGTATCTCATTGTAGTTTTGATTTGCATTTCCCTAAAAGCCAGCAATGCTGAGCGTCTTTTCATGTGCTTTTTAGCCTTTGTACTTCCTCCTTGGAGAAGTGTCTTTTCAGTTCACTTGCCCATTTTTAAAATGGGTTGTTTGTCTTTTTATGTTCGAGGTATAGGATTTCTTTATATATGCAAAATATTAGGCTCCTATCAGATATATGGTTGCCAAATATTTTCTACCATTGGGTAGGCTCCTTTTTTACTTTCTTGATAATGTCCTTTGAGGTGCAAAAGTTTTTAATTTTGAGGAGATCCCATTTATCTATTTTTCTCTTGCTGCTTGTGCTTTGAGTGTGAAGTTCATGAAACCATTTTCTATTACAACGTCCTGTAGATGCTTCCCTACATTATCTTCCAAGGTCTTTATAGTCTTGGTTCTTATATTTAGATCTTTGATCCATCTTGAATTGATTTTCGTATAAGGTGTGAGATGGTATTCCTCTCTCATTCTTTTGGATTTGGATATCCAATTCTCCAAGCACCATTTGTTGAAGAGGCAATTCTCTCCCAACTGAGTGGGCTTGGTGGGCTTGTCGAATATCAGATGACTGTATATGCAAGGATCTATTTCAGAACTCTCAATTCAGTTCCATTGGTTGATATGTCTATCCTTGTGCCAATACCAAGCAGTTTTGACCACCGTAGCTTTATAGTATGTTTTAAAGTCAGATAGTGTGATACCTCCAATTTTATTTTTATTTTTCAATTTGTCCTTGGTGATTCGGGGCCTCTTTCCCTTCCAAATAAATTTTGTAGTTAGTTTTTCCAATTCATTAAAAAATGCTGTGTTGATTTTTATTGGTATTACATTAAATCTGTAGATTAGTTTGGGTAGGATAGACATTTTAATGATGTTTAGTCTTCCTATGTGTGAACAGGAAATATTCTTCCATTTAAGTCTTCCTTGATTTCCTTTAACAGTGTTGTATAGTTGTCTGTATATTAGTCCTTTATATCTTTAGTTAAATTTTTTCATAGGTATTTGATTCTTTTAGTTACTATTGTAAATGGTATTTGTTTCTTGATTTCCTCCTCAGATTGCTTGCTATTGGTATACAGAAATGCTACTGATTTTTGAGCATTGATCTTATAGCCTGCGACTTTACTGAACTCATTTATAAGTTCTAGAAGCTTTGTTGTAGATTTCTCAGGGCTTTCTATGTATAGGATCATGTCATCTGCAAATAGTGAAATTTTTACTTCTTCCTTTCCAATTTGGATGCCTTTTATATCTTTTTCTTGCCTCAGTGCTTGAGCAAGTACTTCTAACACAATGTTAAATAGGAGGGGTGATAGTGGGCATCCTTGTCTTGTTCCCAATCTTAGATGGAAAGCTTTTGGATTTCACCATTGAAGATGATGTTAGCTGTGGGTTTTTCATATATACCCTTTAGTATGTTCAGAAAGTTTCCTTCTATTCCTATCTCTTGCAGTGTTTTTATCAGGAAAGGGTGCTGTATTTTGTCAAATGCTTTTTCTGCATCTATAGAGATGATCATGTGGTTTTTTTTCTTTCAATCTGTTTATGCAGTGTATTACATTGATTGATTTTTTTTATGTTGAGCCATCCTTGCATACGTGGGATGAAACCCACTTGGTCATGGTGTATAATTTGTTTGATATTTTGTTGAATGCTTAACCGTTGGGCAGTTTGATGTAATTATGAATTCCAAAAATATAATTGGATCATGCTTGTAAACTGTTCTGTTAATCTGGGCAGATTAAGTTATGATTAGGGCATTGACTGGGCCACGTCATTAGGGCTTTGAGCCCTACCCCTTGGTGGGTGGGGAATCAAATATAAAAGGCAAGGCAAAGAACAGAGTAGAAGCCATTTTTTATGAGAAGCAGTCTTTTGAGAAGCAGTTTTGATGTTGGAAAGAAGGCCCCAGGAGAAGAGAAGCAAGCCGTTCACCTGATCGTCTACAGCTGAGCTTGTGGAGGAAACAGGAGCTAAGCCCAGAGAGAAATGCAGCCCCGGGAAGAGAGGAACCCCAGAAGCCTGAACCCTGGCAAACACCGGCAGCTGTCTTGCTCTAACGTGGCAATGAACTGTGGTGAGAGAAGAAACTTAATGCTTTATGGCCTGGTATCTATGGACTTCTACCCCAAATAAATACCCTTTATAAAGACCAACCCATTTTGGTATTTCACATTAGCACCCCTTTGGCTGACTAATACAAATGCAATTAGCAAGTATTTTGTTGAGGATTTTAGCATCTAGGTTCATTAGAGAGATTGGTCTGTAATTTTCCTTTCTGTGGCATCTTTGTTTGGTTTTGTTATTAGGATAATGTTGGCATCATAGATGAGTTAGGTAATGTTCCTTCTACTTCTATTTTTTGGAAGAGCCTAAGCAGGATTGGTGTTAGGTCTTTCCAGAATGTTTGGTAGAATTCACCTGTGAAGCTGTCTGGTCCTGGGCTCTTCTTAGTTGGGAGGTTTTTGATGACTGAGTCTATCTCTTTACTTGTAATTGAACTGTTGAGTTCATCGATTTCTTCTTTCATCAATGTAGGCTGCTTGTGAGTTTCTAGGGATTTGTCCATTTCCTTTAAATTATCATTCTTGTTGGCATATAATTTTTCAAAGTATCCTCTTATGATACTCTTTATTTCTGTGGGGTCAGTGGTGATATCCCCTTCCTCATTTCTTATTTTGTGTATTTGAATCTGCTCTCTTTTCTTCTTTGTTAGTCTGGCTAAGGGTTTGTCAATTTTATTGATCTTCTGAAAGAACCAGCTTTTGGTTTTGTTTATTTTTTTTAGTGCTTTCTTGTTTTCTATTTCGTTTAGTTCTGCTCTATTGTTTGCTATTTCCTTCTTTCTCCTTCCTTTGGAGCTAGTTTGTTGTTGCTTTTCCAATTCCTCCAGGTGTGCAGTTAGGTCTTCAATTTTAGCTCTTTCTTCTTTTTTGATATATGCATTTATGGCTATGAATTTCCCTCTCAGTACAGCTTTTGCTGCATCCCATAGGTTTTGATGTGTTGTATTGTCATTTTCATTTGTTTCAAGGTAGTTACTGATTTCTTTTGAGATTTCCTCCTTGACCCACTGTTTTTTTTAAGAGTGTGTTGTTTAATTTCCATATCTTTGTGCCTAATTTGGTTCTTTGGCCCTTACTGATTTCTAATTTCATTACATTGTGGTCAGAGAAATTACTTTGTATAATCTCAGTCTTTCTGAATTCATTGAGAGTTGTTCTGTGGCCTAGCATGTGGTCTATCTTGGAGTATGGTCCATGTGCACTCGAGAAGAATGTATATCCCGCTGTATTTGGGTGTAGCATTCTGTATATGTCTATTAGGTACAGATCCTCTAATGTATTACTCAGATTTTTTGTTTCTTTATTGATTCTCTGTCAAGATGTTCTGTCTAATGGTGTATTAAAGACCCCCACTATAATTGTAGAGGCATCTATTTCTCCACTTAGTCTTTCTGGTGTTTGCCTCATGTATTTTGAGGCATCCTGATTAGGTGAATAAATGTTTATGATTGTTCTTTCTTCTTAAAAGATTACTCCTTTTACTAATATATAACGTCCATCTTTGTCTCTTACAATAGTTTTGTATTTAAAGTCTATTTTGTCCAATATTAGTATAGCTACTCCCATCCTCTTTTGGTTATTGTTTGCTTGTAAGGTTGTTTTCCAGCCATTCACTTTCAGCCTCCTTGAATTCCTGAGTCTAAGGTGGGTTTCTTGTAGTCAACATATAGATGGGTCATATTTCTTTATCCATTCTGCAAATCTGTATCTCTTGACTGGTGAGTTTAACTCATTAACATTCAGTGTTATTACTCAAGGAATTTCTTACATCAGCCATATTTTCTTTGGGTTTATGTATTTCATATGTTGCTTTTCTTTTCTTTTTGTCTTTTTAGTTGTTCTTATACTGTCCTCCAACTCTCTCTCCACTGTTTTTTCTTTTGACCTGCAGAACTTCCTTTAGTATTTCTTGAAGGGCAGGTTTCTTATTGGCATACTCTCTTAATTTCTGTTTATCTGTGGATATTTTGAAGTCTCCATCATATTTGAATGCCAGCTTTGCTGGATAGAGAATTCTTGCCTGGAAGTTTTTTTTCTTTTAGTACCTTGACTATGTCATACCACTCTCTTCTTGCCTCCATGGTTTCAGATGAGAAATCTGCATTTAATCTTATTGAGCTTCGCTTGTATGTGATGGTTCTCTTTTCTCTTGCTGCCTTGAGTATTTTTGTCTTGAGCACTGGACATTTTGACAAGTATATGTCTTGGAGTATGCCTGTTGGGGGTTATACTGTTTGGGATGCGCTGTGCTTCCTGGACATGTACGTCCATCTCCTTCAATAGGGTTGGGGAGTTTTCAGCCATTATTTCCTTCAACTCTCCTTCTGTTCCCTTTCCTTTCTCTTCTCCCTCTGGGATGCCTATAATGTGTATGTTTGTGCATTTTGTGTTGTCGTTTAAATCCCTAAGTCCCTGCTGGATTTTTTCTATCTTTTTATCTATCTGTTCTACTATCTGTTTGATTTCAGATGTACTATCTTTCCACATCACTAATTCTTTCTTCTGCCTGTTTAAATCTCCTGTTATGTGAGTCCAGTGTCTTTTTGATTTCTTGGATTGTGCCATTCATCACCATTATATCCGTTATCTTTTTATGTATGTTTAAAATTTCTTCAGTATGTTCTCCCAGTGTCTTCTTAATATACTTAATCTCTTCCTTTATTAAGTTGGTCCATGATATTTGTTTGGACAGCTTTGATTAGTTGTTCGATGTTCTGTATCTCTCCCTGGTTTTTAGTTTGTTCATTGGACTGGCCCATGCCTTCCTGTTTCTTAGCATGGTTTGTAATTTTTTGTTGCCCTCTGGTCATCTTTTTATCTTGATGTGTTTATTCAGTTGATTAGCTTCTCTCCTGCTCTAGAGTTTTATTTAGTTGCTGGTTTTGTATGTGTGTTAAGTTTTCTCTTTGACACTTTGTTCTTCTTGTTCTACTTCCTTGCTGTTTTCTGTGTTCCCTCTGGGTCTCATTGGCAGGAGCCACAGATTTTCTGTCACCACTTGGAAAGTCCAGAATGGCCCCAAAAGGGAGCCCAAACTGGAAACTAAAACTCAAAATTTTACTTTAGCTGAGATACCAAACATCCTTAAAGACTTTGTTCAAGAAGACAAGCAGAAAGGGCCAGACTGTTCCCTGGTAGTATCTTTATATGGTTTTGGTATTAGGGTGATGTTGATCTCATAATGAGTTAGGTACTTTCCCCTCCTTTTGAATTTTTTGGAAGTGTTTGAGCAGGATTGGTATTAATTCTTCTCGGGATGATTGGTTGAATTCATCTGTAAATCTCTCTGGTCCTGGGCTTTACTTTTTTGGGAGGTTTTTGATAACTTATCTAATCTCTATACTTGTGATTGGTTGTTGGGGTCTTCTATTTATTCTAGAGTCAGTGTAGTTGGTTCTTGTATTTCTAGGAATTTGTCCATCTCATCTACATTGTCTAGTTTTTTTAGTATACAGTGGTTCATAGTATCCTTTTATGATCTCTCTCTTTTCTGTGAAGTCAGTGGTAATGTCCCTCCTCTCATTTATGATTTTATTTATTTGCATTTTCTCTTTTTTTCTTTGTCAGTCTAGTAAAGTGTTTGTCGATTTTGTTGATCTTCTCAAAGAACCAACTTTTGGTTTTGTTGATTCTATTATTTTTTTGTTCTCGATTTCATTTGTTTCTGCTCTAATCGTTACTATTTCTTTTCTTTGGCTTGGTTTGGGATTCGTTTGCTGTTCTTATTTATTTATTGAGACTTGTTTTGTGACTCAAAATATGGCCTGTCCTGGAGAATGATCCCGTGAGCACTTGAGAAGAATGTATATTCTGATGTTTTGAGGTGCAATGTTCAGTATATGTCTGTTAAGTCTAGTTCATTTATCATATTATTCAACTGCTCTGTTTCCTTATTGATCCTCTGTCTAGAGATGTTCTATCTCTTGGTGAGAGCGGTGTATTTTGTCTCCAACTGTTGATATCTATTTCCCCCTTCAGTTTTGCCAGTGTTTGCCTAATGTATTCTGGGGCACCCTGGTTAGGTACACAAGTATTTGGTTGTTATTTCTTTATGGTGGATCACCTCCCCTTTTTAAAAACAAATCAATTTTATTAATACATATTGATAAAGCATACAATTCATCCAAATTGTACAATCAGTGGTATTTCGTATAATCACATAGTTGTGCATTCATCACTTCGGTCATTATTAGAGCATTTTCATTATTTCAATAATAATAACAACAAAAACGGGCAAACAAGAAAGTTCTTCACCTCTCAATCTCTCTATGCTTCCCTTGCTGTACATAGCTGCTATTTCTGGCTATTCTTGCACATTTATTTATTTATTTTTAGCAGTTTTATTGAGATATATTCACATACCACCAATCTATCCAAAGTGCATAATTAATGGCTTTTTTTTTTTTTTTTTTTTTTTTTGAGGTACCAGGGCCAGGGATTGAAATCGGGACCTCATATGTGGAAAGCTGGCACTCAACCACTGAGCCACATAGACTCCCCTGAGTTGATTTTTTTCATTTGTTTGCTTGATTTTTTGGGGGGCGGTACTGGGAATCGAGCCCAGGACCTCCCATGTGGGAAGCAGGTGCTCAATCACTTGAGCTACATCCACTCCCCTAATTAATGGCTTTTAGTATAATCACAGTGTGGTGCATTCATCACCACAAAAATTTTTATAACAATTTCATTACTCCAAAAAGAAAAACACCACACCCCTAAGCAGTCACCTCTCAATCCCTGTATTCTTTCCCAGCCCCACACAACCCCAATCCAATTTAATCTTTATAAATTTATTTATATTTACATTTTATATAATGGAATCATACAATATAAAGTACTTTGTGTCTGGTTTCTTTTACTTAGCATAATGTGTGTGGTTTTTTTTGTTTTTTTTTTTGGTCTGATATTAATCTCTTGTAGTATTAGCATACATTTGTTCAGTTTCTAAAAAAAAAAAAAAAAGTCTTATATGTGCAATTTTACCCATATTTATATTCCCTGTGTGGTTTTACTATGCTCTACAGACTCATGTTATATTTTTTAACTTTCATTTTAGTAATATACATGATCTTAGACTTTCCCTTTAAACCACTGCCTACCCACATAATAGTACATAATAGTACTGCTAGTGACAAACATTAGGTTGTGCTTTCACTTCTCTATTCATTTCCAAAGAGTAAAACTCATCCTTTTTATCAGTTCTGCACAAATTAACCCCCAGCTTTCCATTCTCTAACCTCATTCTATTTTCTAGTGACCCATATTCAAGTTTTTAACTCCCTGAGATAACACAATGTATTTAGTTTATAGTAGCACAGTCATACAGTATTTGTGCTTTTGTATCTGGCTTGCTTCACCCAATATAATGTCCTTCAGGATCATCCATGTTGTCATATGCTTCCCTATTTCATTTCTTCTTACAGCTGCATAATATTCCATTGTGTGTATACACGAGTTTGTTTATCCATTCATTGGTTGAAGGACATCTGGGTTGTTTCTATCTTTTGTCAATTGTGAATAACGCCACTATGAACATGGGTGTGCAGATGTCTGTTCATGTCACTGCTCTCAGTTCTTCTGGGAATATACCCAGTAGTGGTATTGTTGGGTCACATGGCAAATTTATATTCAACTTCTTTAGGAACTGCCAAGCAGTCCTCCACAATGGCTGTACCAATCTACATTCTCACCAGCAGTGAATATGTGTTCCTATCTCTCCACATCCTCTCCAACACATGTAGTTCTGTCTTTTTAATAGTGGCCATTCTAATAGGTGTAAAATGATATCTCATTGTGGGTTTGATTTGCATTTCTCTAATCCCAGTGATGTTGAACATTTTTTCATGTTTTTTTAATTTTTTTTTTTTTTTTTTTTTTTTTTGCCATTTGTATTTCTTTTTCGGAAAAATATCAACCCAAGTCTTTTGCCCTTTTAAAAATTGGGACTTCTGGGAAGATGGCGGACTAGTAAAACATGGGAATCTCTTCTCCAGAAAAATAGCTAGAGGACAAGCAGAAACAGCCCCAAAAAAGATCTTCTAGGGTTTAGGACAGCAGGTGAAGGCTGCACACCTCCCAGAGGAGAGAGGGACAGAAGAGGGAAATCCTGACAACAGAACCATGAGTTGCAAGTAGCAGCTTCTGCTGCTGCCGGCACCCTCCCCCACACTCTTCAAAATTCTCGGGCCTCTGGGCCTGCGACCACAGACAAAGGGGGCTCCAGGGATCTACCACTCCCGGAAAGGGGAGAGAGAGGGACACAGCCTTAGGCTGACTCAGGTTCTGACCTGTAAATTTGGGTTGTGGAGCCCCACGGACCCTTCCACACAGTGGTTTGCCCTGGGAGCCTAGGAAGGACTGGAGAAATCCGACCCTCGCAACCTCCCTCTCTTCTAGCCTGGACTAATTGTGGAGGACTCCACGGGAGAGGGGAGAGAGAGCCTGGGGCTGACCCTGCTTTTGACTCCCAGGTTTGGTCTGCCCTGTCCCGAGAGCCCTTCCAGGCCAGGTGGGGCTGCACCATTGTTTGCCTTGGAGCCTGCAAGGAGCTGAAGATATACAAACCTCCCAATCTCCTCCTCTACTAACAGGGACTGAATGTTGAGGATTCAGAAGGGAGTGGAAATATTTCCTAGCTGGGAAAAGGGGGGTGCTACAAGAGAAGTCTGGAAAACTGTCTCAGAAAGTTTGAATCACAGGGTTCTTAGCCCCTAGACAGAAAGCTCTATCACATTGATCTGGTCTGTGTCACAACAAATACCCTCCGACCAGGCATTGAATTGAGAGCTGCCAACAAGCGCCATCTCCTGGCCGACCAAGGAAGTGCACATAAGAAAATTAATAAGTAAGAGAGGCTTTTCCTGACCTCTATAGCCTCCCTGCCCAAGGCCCTAGGAAATGACTCTACAACCAATTACTGGGTCCAGTGCCCAGTTTTGAGCAACCAGCAGAACAATCCTAACAATCTAGGTTGAGCCAAAAATCAAAGAGCTGTGGTAACTCACAGCCTCCTGCCACTAAAACCCCATAAAAGGGAAAAAGATAGAGCATCTAAGTAAAATACAAACTAACCAGATGCCGAAGCACCAGCAAAAAATTACGAGCCATAAGAAGAAAATAGAAGACATGGCCCAAGAAAAGGAATACAGCAAAGTCCCAGAAGAGATGCAGAATTTGAGAGAACTAATCAGTGAGATGAGCACAAATTTCCAAAATCAAATTAATGAGATGAAAGAGAATATAGTTAAAGAGATCAATAACATCAAGAAGTCATTGAGCGAACGCAAAGAAGAATTTGAAATCCTGAACAGAAAAGTAACGGAGTTCATGGGAATGAAAGACACAATAGGTGAGGTCAAAAATACATTTGAGGGAAGCGGCTGTGGCTCAATCAGTAGGGCTCCCGTTTACCATATGGGTTCGGTTCCCGGGGCCTCCTGGTGAAGGCAAGCCCGCCCGCACAGCATGGTTAGCTGCCCCAGCGAGCACAAGCAGCAAGGGGGGGATAAATGAATAAATAAATAAAATCTTAAAAAAAAAAAAATACATTTGAGGCATACAACAGCAGACTTGAAATGATAGAAGAAAGAATAAGTGATACCGAAGACAGAGCAGCTAAAATTGAAGAGAGAAAAGAACAGAGAGAGAAAAGAATGGAAAAAATTTAGCAGGGGCTCAGAGAGTTGAATGACAACACAAAATGCAAGAACAAATGTGTCATGGGAGTTCCAGAAGGGGAAGAGAAAGGAAAAGGGGCAGAAAGAGTATTTGAGGAAATAATAGCTGAATATTTCCCAACTCTCACAAAAGAAATGAACTTACATGTCCAAGAAGCACACTGTACCCCAATGAGAATAAATCCAAATAGACCTATGCCAAGACACATATTATTCAGAATGTCAAATGTAAAAGATAAAGAGAAAATTCTCAGAGCAGCAGGAGAGAAGCAAACGATCACGTACAAAGGACATCCAGTAAGACTTAGTGCAGATTTCTCTTCAGAAACCATGGAGGCGAGAAGACAGTGGTATGATACAATTAGGAAACTGAAAGAGAAAAACTGCCAGCCAAGAATTCTTTATCCAGCAAAACTGTCCTTCAAATATGAAGGTGAATATAAAGTATTCACAAACAAACAGAAACTAAGAGAGTTTGCAAAAAAGAATCCACCTTTGCAGGAAATATTAAAGGAAGCCTTAGAACCTGAAAGAAAAAGACAGGAAAGAGAGGCTTGGAGGAGAGTATAGAAGAAAGAAAAGCAGAAAGGATAACCAAAAGAGTAAAAAGAGAGACAGAAATAAAATGACATATGAAAACCAAAGAATAAAATGGAGGAAATAAATAGTGCATTTTCAGTAATATCATTGAATGTGAATGGATTAAATTCCCCAATCAAGATACAGGCTGACAGAATGGATAAAAAAACATGAGCCATCCATATGCTGCTTACAAGAAACTCACCTCAGACCCAAGGATATAAACCGGCTGAAAGTAAAAGGTTGGAAAAAGATACTCCACACGAATAGTAAACAGAAAATAGCAGGGGTAGCTATACTAATATCAGACAAAACAGACTTCAAATGCAAAAAAGTGATAAGAGATGCGGAAGGCCATTATATATTAATAAAAGGGACGATCCTCCAGGAAGATATAACAGTCATAAATATCTATGCACCTAACCAGAGTGCCCCAAAATATATGAGACAACTCTGGAAAAACTGAAGGGAGAAATAGACATTTCTACAATAATCGTCGGAGACTTCAACACCCCTCTCACATCATTAGATAGAACAACTAGACAGAAGATCAACAAGGAAACAGAGAACTTGAACGATATGATAAACAAGTTAGACCTAACAGACATATACAGAACACTGCATCCAAACTCAGTGGGTTATACATTCTTCTCAAGTGCCCATGGATCTTTCTCCAGGATAGACCACATGTTAGGTCACAATACAGCTCTCAATAAATATAAAAAGATTGAAATTATACAAAGCACCTTCTCAGATCATAATGGAATGAAACTAGAAATCAATAACAGACAGGAAAAAAGTAAATTTGCAAATGTGTGGAGACTGAACAACACAATCCTAAATATTCGGTGGGTCAAAGAAGAAATTGCAAGTGAAATCAGTAAATATATTGAGACAAATGAAAATGAGAACACAACGTATCAAAACATATGGGATACAGTGAAGGCAGTCTTGAGAGGGAAATTTATAGCCCTAAATGCCTATATTAAAAAACAAGAAAGAGCTAAACTCAAAGATTTAACTGAACAACTTGAGAAACTAGAAAAAGAACAGCAAACCAATCCCAAAGCAAAAAGAAGGAAAGAAATAATAAAGATTAGAGCAGAAATAAATGAAAATGAGAACAGAAAAACAATAGAGAAAATCAACAAAACCAAAAGCTGGTTCTTTGAGAAGATAAATAAAATTGACAAACCCCTCGCTAGACTAACAAAGAAAAAAAGAGAGAAGATGCAAATAAATAATCAGAAATGAAAGGGGGGAAATTACAAATGACCTCACAGAAATAAAAAGAATCATAAGAGGATATTATGAGAAACTATATGCCAACAAACTAGACAACCTGGATGAAATGGACAAATTTCTAGAAACTCATAACCAACCTACACTGACACAACAAGAAATACAAGAACTTAACAAACCAATCACAATTAAGGAGATTGAATCCGTCATAAAAAATCTCTCAGCAAAGAAAAGTCCAGGACCAGATGGCTTCACAGGTGAATTCTACCAAGCATTTCTAAAAGAATTAACACCAATCCTGTTTAAACTCTTCCAAAAAATTGAAAAGGAGGGAAAATTACCCAACGCATTTTATGAAGCCAACATTGCCCTAATACCAAAGCCAGATAAAGATTCTACAAGAAAAGAAAATTACAGACCAATGTCTCTAATGAACTTAGATGTAAAAATTCTCAACAAAATACTTGCAAATCGAATCCAACAGCATATCAAAAGACTTATACATCATGACCAAGTGGGATTTATACCTGGTATGCAAGGCTGGTTCAACATAAAATAATCAATCAATGTAATACACCACATTAACAAATTGAATGAAAAAAAAAAACACATGATCATCTCAATAGATGCAGAAAAGGCATTCGACAAAATCCAGCATTCTTTTTTTATAAAAACACTTCAACAGATAGGAATAAAAGGAAAATTCCTCAATATGTTAAAAGGCATATATGAGAAACCCACAGCCAATATCATACTCAATGGGGAAAGGTTGAAAGCTTTCCCTGTAAGATCGGGAACAAGACAAGGATGCCCACTGTCAACACTGTTATTCAACATTGTACTAGAAGTTCTAGCTAGGGCAATTAGACAAGTAAAAAAAAATTAAAGGCATCCAAATAGGAAGAGGAAGTAAAACTCTCACTGTTTGTAGATGATATGATCCTGTACTTAGAAAATCCTGAAGTATCCACGACAAATCTACTTGAACTAATAAATGAGTTCAGCAAAGTGGCAGGACACAAGATAAATGCAAAAATCAGTAATGTTTTTGTACACTAGTACTGAACAACCTGAGGAGGAAATCAGGGGGGAAATTCCATTTTCAATAGCAACAAAAGGACTCAAATACCTAGGATTTAATTTAACCAAAGAAGTACAGGACCTATATGCAGAAAACTACAAAAGAACACGAAAAGAAATTTTAAAAGATCTAAACAAATGGAAAGACATTCCGTGTTCATGGATTGGAAGAATAAATATCGTGAAGATGTCAATCTTGCCCAAACTGATTTATAGATTCAATGCAATACCAACCAAAATCCCAACAGCTTACTTTACAGAATTAGAGAAGGCAATTACCAAATTCATCTGGAAGGGTAAGTGCACCCGAATAGCCAAAAGTATTCTAAAAAAGAAGAGCAACGTGGGAGGAATTTCACTGCCTGACCTTGAAACATATTACAAAGCTACAGTGGTCAAAACAGCATGGTACTGGCGTAAGGATAGATACATCGATCAGTGGAATAGAGCCGAGAATCCAGAAATATATCCTCACCTATACAGTCAACTGGTTTTTGACAAACCTACCAAGCCCACGCTAATGGGAAAAAACAGTCTCTTCAACAAATGGTGTTGGGAGAACTGGATATCTATAACCAAAAGAATGAAAGAGGACTCCTATTTCACCCCCTATACAAGAATCAACTCAAAATGGATCAAAGATCTAAATATAAAAGCCAGGGCCATAAAACTACTAGAAGAAAATGTAGGGAAACATCTTCAAGACCTTGTAGTAGGTGGTGGTTTCTTGGACATTACACCTAAAGCACGTGCAACAAAAGAAAAAGTAGATAAATGGGACCTCCTCAAAATTAAACACTTTTGCACCTCATAGGACTTTGTCAGAAGGGTGAAAAGGCAGCCAACTCAGTGGGAAAAAATATTTGTAAATCACATATCTGATAAGGGTTTAATATCCAGGATATATAAAGAGATGTTACAACTCAACAATAAAAAGACAAATTACCCAATTAAAAAATGGGCCAAAGACTTGAATAGACATTTCTCCGAAGAAGAAATACAAATGGCAAAAAAACACATGAAGAAATGCTCAACATCACTCATGATTAGGGAAATGCAAATCAAAACTACAATGAGATATCATTTCACACCTATCAGAATGGCCACTATTAAAAAGACAGAGAACTACAATTGTTGGGGGAGGATGTGGAGAGATAGGAACACTTACTTCTTCACTGTTGGTGGGAATGCAGGATGGTACAATCAGTATGGAGGACTGTTTGGCAGTTCCTAAAGAAGTTGAATATAGACTTGCCACTGCAATACCACTACTGGGTATATACCCAGAAGAACTGAGAGCAGTGACACGAACAGACATCTGCACACCGATGTTCATAGCCACATTATTCACCATTGCCAAAAGCTGGAAACAACCCAGGTGTCTATCAACAGATGAATGGATAAACAAACTGTGGTCTATTCACACGATGGGATATTATGCAGCTGTAAGAAGAAATGAAGTCATAAAGCTTATGGCAACATGGATGAACCTGGAGGACATTATGTTGAGTGAAGCATGCCAGACACAAAAGGACAAATACTGTATGAATGCGTTACTATGAACCAAATATATTGTGTAATATATTGTTTGATTTAAAAAAAATTTACATGTATCCATTATATTTAATTGAGAAAAGTAAAAAAAAAAAAAAAAAAACCAACAACAACAACAAAAATTGGGTCTTTTGTATTTTTATTGTTGAGTTGTAGCAGCTCTTCATATATATGGACATTAAACCTCTTTTGGATATGTGATTTCCAAATATTTTCTTCCATTGAGTTGGCGCCTTTTCATAAAATCTCTTCACAAAATCTTTTGATGTGAAAAAGTGTTTAATATTGAGGTGGTCCCATTTACTTATTTTTTGTTGTTGTTGCTTGTGCTTTGGGTATAAAGTACAAGAAACCACCACCTACCACAAGATCTTGAGGATATTTCCCTACATTTTCTCCTAGGAGTTTCATGGTCCTGGATTTTTATGTTTAGGTCTTTGATCCATTTTGAGGTCATTCTTATATAGGGAATGAGATAGAGGTCCTCTTTCATTCCTTTATCTGTGGATATCCAGTTCTCCCAGTACCATTTGTTGAAGAGACTGTTTTGTCCTGTTAACATGGCTTTGGCTTTGGTAGATTTGTTGAAACCAGTTGGCCTTAGGTATAACGGTTTATTTCTGGATTCTCAGCTCGATTCCACTGATTGATGTGCCTGTCTTTATGCCAGTACCATGCTGTTTTGACCACTGTAGCTTTGTAATATGTTTCAAGATTAGGCAGTGAAATTCCTCCCATATTGCTCTTCTTTTCTAGAATGCTTTTGTTGATTCAGGTGTACTTTCCCTTCCAAATGAATTTGGTAATAGCCTTTTCTGTTTCTGTAAAGTAGGCTGTTGGAATTTTGATTGGTATTGCATTGAATCTATAAATCATTTTGGGTAGGGTTGACATCTTCATGATATGTAGTCTTCCAATCCATAATCATGGAATGCCTTTCCATTAGTTTAGGTCTTTATTGATTTCTTTTAGCATTGTTTTGTAGTTTTCTGCATATAGGTCGTGTACTTCTTTGGTTAAATTGATTCCTAGGTATTTGAGATTTTTGTTGCTATTGTAAATGAAAACTTCCCCCTGATTTCCTCCTCAGATTGTTCAATACTAGTGTAGAAACATTACTGATTTTTGCATGTTGATCTTATATCCTGACACTTTGCTGAACTTGTTTATTAGCTCAGGTAGCTTTGTGGTAGATATTTCAGAATTTTCTGAATATAGGATCATGTAATCCATGAATAGTGAGTGTTTTACTTCCTCTTTTCCTATTTGGATGCTCTTTATTTTATTTTTTCTTGTTAATTGCTCTAGGTAGACCTTCTAGTACAATGTTGACTAACAGTTGTGACAGTGGGCATCCTTGTCTTGTTCCTGATCTTAGAGGGAAAACTTTCATCCTTTCCCCATTGAGTATAATGTTGGCTGTGTGTTTGTCATATATACCCTTTATCATATTGAGAAATTTTCCTTCTATACTTCTTTTTTTTTTTTTTATCAAGAGATGATGCTGGATTTTGTCAAATGCCTTTTCTGCATGGATCAAGCTGATCATGTGGTCTTTTTACTTCAATTTGTTAATGTAGTGTATTATATTAATTGATTTTCTTATGTTGAACCAATCTTGCATACCAGGAATAAATCCCACTTGGTCATGATATATAAGTCTTTTGATGTGCTGTTGGATTTGATTTGCAAGTATTTTGTTGTGAATTTTTGCATCTACGTTCTTTTGAGAGATTGGTTTATAATTTTCTTGTATTATATTTATCTGGCTTTGGTATTAGGGTGATGTTGGCATCATAAAATGTGATGGGTAATTTTCTCTCCTATTTTTTGGAAGAGTTTAAACAGGATTGGTGTTAATACTTTTCGAAATGCTTAATAGCGTTCACCTGTAAAGCTATTTGGTCCTGGACATTTCTTTGTTTGGAGATTTTTGATGACTAATTCAATCTCTTTAAATGTGATTAGTTTGTTAAGTTCTTGTATTTCTTATAGTGTCAGTGTAGGTTGTTTGTGCATTCCTAGGAATTTGTACATTTCATCTTGATTGTGTTGTTGTCATAGAGTTTCTCATAATATTCTCTCGTGATCCTTTTTATTTCTGTGGGGTCAGCATAACTTCCTCTTTCATTTCTGATTTTATTTATTTGCATCTTCCCGCTTTTTTTTTTCTTTGTTAGTCTAGCTAAGGGTTTGTCGATTTTTTTTATCTTCTCAAAGACCCAGCTTTTGGTTTTGTTGGTTTTTCTCTGTTGTTTTTTTGTTGTTGTTGTTCTCAATTTCATTGATTTCTACTCAAATCTTTATTATTTCTTTACTTCTGCTTAATTTGGGAATGGTTTGCTGTTCTTTTTCTAGTTTCTGCAATTCAGTGAGATCTTTGATCTTCACTTTTCTTCTTCTTCCCTCCCCCCTGCCCCCCGAGATGGCATCCTAGTTGTGTCTGCTCATTGTGTCCTCTCGTCTTCTTTAGGAGGCACCGGGAACCAAACCTGGGACCTCCCATGTGGGAGGTGGGCACCAAACTGCTTGAGCCACATCCACTCCCCTCTTCTTTTTTAATATAGGCATTTAGGACTATAAATTTTCCTGTCAGCACTCTAAATTTCCCATAAGTTTTGATAAGTTGTGTTCTCATTTTCATTCATCTCAATATATTTACTAATTTCACTTGCAATTTCTTTTTTGACCCACCGAATATTTAGGAGTGTGTTGTTCAGTCTCCACACATTGGCAAATTTACTTTTTTCCTGTCTATTATTGATTTCCAGTTTCATTTCAATAATGATCTGAGAAGGTACTTTGTATAATTTCAGTCTTTTTATGTTTATTGAAATCTGCCTTGTGACCTAGCATGTGGTCTATCCTGGAGAAAGATCCACGAGCACTTGAGAAGAATGTATAACCTGCTGAGTTTGGGTGCAACATTCTGTATATGTCTGTTAGGTCTAGCTTATATTTCATATTGTTCAAGTTCTCTGTTTCCTTGTTGATCTTCTGTCTAGTTGTTCTATCTAATGATGTGAGTGGGGTGTTGAAGTCTCCAATGATTATTGTAGAGATGTCCGTTTCTCCTTCAGTTTTGTTGGAGTTTGCCTCATGTATTTTGGGGCACACTGGTTGGGTGCATAGATATTTATGACTGTTATTTCTTCCTTGTGGGTTGTCCCTTTTATTAATATACAATAGCTTCTGTATCTCTTGTAATTTTTTTGCATTTAAAGTCTGTTTTGTCTGATATTAGTATAGCTACCCCTGCTCTTTTGTGGTTACTGTTTGCGTGGAGTACCTTTTTCCAACCTTTCACTTTCAACTGGTTTGTATCCCTGGGTCTAAAGTGAGTCTCTTGCAGGAAGCATATGGATGGCTTAGTTTTTAAAAAATCTATTCTGTCAGCCTGTGTCTTTTGATTGGAAAGTTTAATCCATTCACATTCAGTGATATTACCGTAAATGCATTATTTACTCCCACCATTTTATTTTTTGTTTTTCATATGTCATATCTTATTTTCATCTGTCTTTTTGTTCTTTTGGTTATCCTTTCTTTTTTTTTTTTTTTTTTTTTTTTTTTACTGGGAGGTCCCGGGGATCGAACCCGGGTCCCTCCATATGGGAGACGGACGCCCAACCAGTTGAGCCACATCCGACCCCTTTTGGTTATCCTTTCTACTATTCTTGTCTTCTATACTATCCTTCAAGCCTCTCTCTCCTGTCTTTTTCTTTCAGGCTGTAAGGCTCCCTTTAATATTTTCTGCAAACTTGGATTCTTTTTTATGAACTCTTAGCTTCTGTTTGTTTATGAATAGTTTAAACTCACCTTCATATTTGAAGGACAATTTGCTGAATAAAGAGTTCTCAGCTGGCAGTTTTTCTCTTTTATTATCCTAATTGTATCATACTACTGGCTTCTCTTCTCCATGGTATGTGATAAGAAATCCACACTAAGTCTTACTGGGCATCCCTTTTATGTGATGGTTTGCTTTTCCCTAACTGCTCTCAGAATTTTCTGTTTATCTCTGACATTTGAAATTCTGAGCAGTATGTGTCTTGGAATAGGTCTCTTCACATTTATTCTGATTGGGGCACACTGTGCTTCTTGGACATGTAAGTTCATTTCTTTCATGAGAGTTGGGAAATTTTCAGCCATTATTTCCTCAAATACTCTTTCTGCCCCCTTTCCCTTCTCTTCTCTTTCTGGAATTCCCACGTTACATGCTGTTGCATCATATTATCATTCAGCTCCCTGAGCCCCTGCTCAATTTTTTCCATTCTTTTCTCTGTTCTTCTCTCTTCAATTTCAGCTGTTTTGTCTTCTGTGTCACTTATTCTTTCTTCTATAATTTTAAGTCAGCTATTGTATGCCTCTAATGTTTTTTTGTTTTCTTTTTTAATATAATAAGCTTTATTTTTAAAGAGGTTTTAGATTACAGAAAAGTTACACTGGAAGTATGAGGGAATCCCATGTACCCCCTCCCTTTCCCACATCATCCCCTATTTTTAAAAAGATGTAGCAGTACAATTTATTATGATGTATCTATAAAAGTCACTCATTAAAAAAACGCACATTACCCTTCCCCAGGCTTGGCCCGCGTCCCCGGGGCCTCGCCGCTGCTTTCTGGGGCGCCACCCTGGTCTGCTGGGAAGATCGACCCCATCTTTAATTTTTTTTTTCTTAAAAAAAAAAATGCACATTTAGAAAATGACTCACTTGTGGTAAGGAGTAACCTACCTACAGGAATAAACTAAAAAATAAAACCATCATTGTGACATTTATCAGTACTTCACACAAATACTGAGCGAGGCAACTACAATTGTTATAATTTCTTTAAAGCCAAAAACTTAAGCACAGATCAGAATTAAAAGAAACTTCAGAATGTTCACATTTGCATGCATTTTTGACTTTCAAAGATTCCACATACAACAAAGCACAACTTTGAATCAAAATTAATATAAAAAACATTTAAGCCCTGTGACAAACTTATTCCACAGAAGCAAGGAAAATAGAGTGAATAGTAACAGCAGTATATTTCTAGGAGAGAAAGCAATCACTTACTTCCTTTATCATAAAACAAAAGTCAATGAGTCAACATTTTAATAACACTGACCAAGTTATTTACTATTCAAGAATTTGCTTTTCAAGTTGTGTCTTTAAAATGTATCCATCCATATATGTGGATTAAATTAAACTTACACATCAAAAACATTTTGCCCAGAATTCTGATTTTAAGTATAATCCATAATTTACCAAAGCATAATCCAAACACTACACAATAATGCTACCATTTAGATTTATATGCTTCATCTGAAAAACTTACCTTATAAACAGGAGTTTTGCCCTGTTTCTCCAGAATAAATGTCCGTATGTCTAAAACTTTAAATGATAATCAAAAAGGACAGATTCAAATAATTCATGCTATGTATTTGCCTTCATCAGGCTTTGATAAAAACAGAGCCATCTGGTGTTGGAGTGCCATTTGGTGTTGGAGCACCATCTTCCTTCTCAGTTACAGTCTCTACAGTCCCAGAAGCAGACACAATAACCATTGTTTTATTTGTTGAAGCTGTTTTCTGTTTCTCAGCAATAGCTGCACAAACAGCAACAATCACATCACTTCAAAGTCATAATCAGGAATTGACTTTGGTGAGAAATCTGTTACTTCTGCTGATGATTCTCTCTTTTCAATCCTCTGTGCCACTTTTTGCTGCTCCTGGAGTGTTCTTGCCCAAGAAAAGTCTTTCCATATTTCAGCATGGAAACTTTGAATTCCTTCATCCATTTTGTCCTTCCACTCTCTGTTGTCATATTGTTCTATTGGCTGTCTTCTATATTACCCTTCCTAATAATCTTCATTTCTAAACTCTTCTCCAAATATCTTGCCCTTGTTTTTTCCTTTCAGGCTGCAGCACCCCCTTTAGTATCTCTTGCAATTTTGGTCTTTTGGTAACATATTCTATCACTTTTTGTTTGTCTGTGAAGACTTTTAACTCACCCTCATTTTTGAAGGATAGCTTTGCCAGATACAGAATTCCTGGCTGGCAGTTTTTCTCTTTCAGTATCTTAAATACATCATACCACTTTCTTCTTTCCTCCATGGTTTCTGATGAGAGGTTGGAACTTAATTTTATTGAGTTTCCCTTGTGAGTAATGCTTTGCTTTTCTCTTGCTGCTTTCAGAATCCTCTATCTCTGATATTTGTCATTCTGAATAGTAGTGTCCCAGGGTAGATCTATTCAGATTTATTCTGTTTGGGATGTGTTGTTCTTCTTGGATATTGATATTTATGTCCTTCATAAGGGTTGGGAAGTTTTCAGTCATTTCCTCAAATATTCTTTCTGCTCCTTTTCCATTCTTTTCTCCTTCTGGGACACCAATAATGCAAGTGTTTATGCATTTTCCATTGTCATTCAATTCCCTGAGACTCTGTTCCATTTTTTTCCTGTCTCTTCTCTTTCTGTTCTCCTGTCTTTTCCAGTTCAGATGTTCTGTCTTCAAAATCACTAATACTGTCTTCAAGCAATGCAAATTTGCTCTTATGTGCCTCTAATGTATTTTTTTTTTTTTTTTTACCGGAAGGTCCCAGGGATTGAACCCGGGTCCCTCCATATGGGAGACAGACACCCAACAATTTGAGCCACATCCGTCCCCCTCTAATGTATTTTTAATCTTATCCATTGTGTCTTTCATTCCCATAAGGTCTGTTACTTTTCTTTGAAGCCTTTCAAATTGTTCTTTATGCTCTCCCAGTGTTGTCTTCCCAGTGTTGTCTTAATATCCTTTACTTCTTTAGTCATATTTTCTTTAAATTCTTTGAAGTGTTTTAGGAGAGTTATGTGATTATTGCTGATTAATTGTATTAAATCCTGTATCTCTTCAGGAAATTTGGTTTATTTTTTGACTGGGCCATCTCCTCCTGTATCCTTGTATGGCTTGTAATTTTTTGCTGATGTCTAGGCATCTGAATATGTTGATGTATTTACTCTGATGGCTAATTTCTCTCTCTTGCCTATTTTTTCCCCACAGCTCTTCTTTGATATTTGGTTCAACTTATTCTCAGTCTTTCAAATTGCCCAGCTTAAGTTTTCACAATCAGGCCAGGGACTCACTAGTGGGACGCAGATTTTCTCCCAGGGATTGGATACAGAGAACGCGAAGTTTTTGTCCATGCAGTTTCCAGACTGGCCAGAAGATGGTGCTAATCAGCACACCGTTCCATGAAGGTGTTTCAGTGTTGGCTTTCCTGTGTTCCTGTGTTGAATCTCCAGATTGACGATTCAAAGTGGGGTCTGCTGGCCAAATTCACTGAAGTAAAGCACCCCAATCTCCCCTCCCTTTTCCCTTGAAACAGCTGACAGGGAGGAAGATGTCTGTTTACCTCTCAGCCAGCAATAGTGAGCCAGGGCTTTTACCCCAGCTTAATATCTTGGGGGTGGGGGAGGGCTCCCCAGCTGCCACAGGGGCTTGGTAACTCACGTTTGTCTTTTCGGCTTCTTCCTCTCTCTGTCCTTCACCCTCCTGGGAATTACATAGCACTGTGCTGGTCTGCTGATTTCCAGTGGAGGTCCCTCGGACAGCTTGTGGTCTTTCTCTATTGTTTTTGTGAGAGCATTCAGCTCTGCCTGTTAGTTCATTGTCATCTTCCCACAATCCTCTCTAATATGTTTTTTATCTCACCTGTGGTATCTTTAATTCCCATGAGCTCTGTTGCTTTTCTCTTCAGGTTTTCAAATTCTTCTTTGTGTTTCCTCAGTGTCATCTTGATGTCCTTTATCTCTTTAGCCATATTGTCTTCCAACTCATTAATTTGATTTTGGAAGTTTGTGTGAACCCATTGATTAGTTGTCTCAAATCCTGCATCTCATCTGGGACTTTGATATATTCCTTTGCTTGGGCCATTTCTTTCATTTTTTTAGTATGGTTTGTAATTTTTTACTGAAATCTAGGCATTTGATTATGATGGTGAATTTACTCAGATGCTCAGTTTCTCTTGTAGGGATTTAGTGGCACAAGGCTGTGTGTTACTGCTCTTCTTTGTTTTTTAGTTCAACTTGTTTAGAGTCTTTAAGATTATCCTTGTTAGTTGCTCATATCTTGGCCCTGGACCCCATAGTGAGTTGCAGACCTGTTTCTAAGGGCCTAGGGGAGGGAGGTTGTAAAGGCCAGAAAGAGCCTCTCTTAGTTATTTTTAATTTCCTCACATGTACTTCCTTGGTCTGCTAGCAGATGGTGCTCTTTGGAAGCATTTTGTTGGAGTATGTTTGCTGCAACACAGACTGGATCAATGTGATAGAGGATCCTGCCTGGAGGCTAAGAGCCTTGTAATTCAAACTTTCTCAGTGGCAGTTCTCCAGCCTTTGCTAGCATCCCCCTCCCTTTTCCCGGGTAGGAAATAATTCCACTCCTCTCTGCATCCTCAACAAACAGTCCCTGTCAGTAGAGAGAAAGATTGAGGGGGTCAGATTTCAATCACTTGTAGACTCCCAGGGGGCACAATGGCATGGCCCCACCTATCCTGGAAGGGCTTGTGGGACACAGCAGACTAAATTTGTAGGTCAAAAGCTGAATCAGCCTTAGGCTGTGTTCTTCTCTCTCTCCTTTTCTGGGTAGATGGATCCCTGGGGTCCCTTTTGTCTGTAGCTGCCAGTCCCCAAGGTCTGAAAATTCAAAAGTGTCTATAGGGTGGGGGTGTATCCTGGCAGTTGCAGCTGCAGCTTTTAACTCAGCTTTGCCTTTGTGATTCTTTTCCTTTGCCCATCTCTCTTCTGGATGGTGTCCAGACTTTCCCCCTGGTATCCTAAGTCCTAGAACATTTTTTTCCAGGCCTTTTTGCCTGTCCTCTATCTATTTTTCTGGGAGAGAAGAGAGTCCCGTGTCTTTCTAGTCCACCATCTTCATGGAAGTCTTGCCCCTTTTATTAATTTATAAAGTCCTTCTTTGTCTTTTATAACAGTTTTGCATTTAAAGTTTGTTCTGTCTGATATTAGTATAGGTACTGCAGCTCTTTTTTTGGTTATTGTTTGAGAGGATTATCTTCTTCCTACCTTTCACATTCAACATATTTGTTTCCTTGGGTCTAAGGTGAGTTGTTATTGACAACATATAAATGAATTACACTTTTTATCCAATCCACCAATCTGTGTTTTTTGTTTGGGGTGTTTAATCCATCAACTTTCAATGTTATTACTGTAAAGGCATTATTTCAACCATTTTAACCTTTGGCTTTTATATGTCATATCTTATTTTTGTCTCTCTTTTTACCCTTTTAGTTACCCTTACTGATAATCCTTATTTCTACATTCTCCTCCAATCCTCTCTCTCCCACCTTTTCCTTTCAGCCATTAACCCTCCCTATAGTGTTTCTTGTAGAGGAAGTCTCTTGTTAATGAACTTGTCAGTTTTTGTTTATCTGTAAATGTTTTAAACTTGGCTGACAGTTTTTTTTTTTTTCTTTAATATCTTAAATATATCATACCACTGCATCCCTACCTCCAAAATTTCTGATTAGAAATCAGCACTTAGTTGCTGATTGTTGAGCATCCCTTTTGTGTGATGAATTATTTTTCTCTTGCTGCTTTCAGAATTCTCTCTTTACCTTTGGCATTTGACATTCTGATTATTACATGTCTTGGAGTAGGTCATTTTGATTTATTGTGTTTGGAGTGTGTTGCCCTTCTTAGACATGTACATTTATGTCTTTCATAATAGTTGGAAAATTTTTAGCCATTATTTCCTCAAATATTCTTTCTGCCCTCTTTCTCCTCTCTTCTCTTTCAGGAATAGCCATGGTGTGTATATTTGTGCACTGTGCACTGTCATTCAGGTCCCTAAGACTCTATTCAATTTCTCCATCTTTTCTCTATCTGTTCTGCCTGTAAGATTTTGGGTGTCCTCTCCTCTAGTTTCCTGACCCGTTTTTCTGCCCATTCAAATCTGCTGTTCTTTGCCTCTAGTGTTTTTAAAAAATATTTATACATTTATTTACTTTTGCAGGTATACTTTAATTCTTTGTATGGATTCAAATTACTGTCTAATGACTTATGATTTCAGACTGAATGGACTCCCTTTATCAGTTCTTGTACATAAGTTCAGCTAGTGACGGATCCTCTCAACTTTTATTTGTGGACTCTTAATTATTCCTTTATACTTGAAGGACAGTTTTGCCATATATACAATTCTGACTTGACAGTTTTCTTTTTCTTTTAACACATGGACTAGATCTTCCCACTGCTTCCTAGCCTCCATGGTTCCTGATTTTAAAAATCAGTTTTTTACCTTACTGATG
Organism: Tolypeutes matacus; assembly: GCA_026826555.1. Classification (NCBI taxonomy): domain Eukaryota; kingdom Metazoa; phylum Chordata; class Mammalia; order Cingulata; family Chlamyphoridae; genus Tolypeutes; species Tolypeutes matacus. The sequence continues at coordinate 22,568,622 of JAKSZT010053764.1, read as the reverse complement.
ATACCTTGTGTATGATGACTTGCTTTTCTCTTGCTGCTTTCAAGATTCTGTTTTTGGCATTGAACAATTTTAATTATGTTGTGTCTATGTATGGATCTTTTTGTGTTTATCCTACTTGGAGTACATTGAGCTTCTTGTATGTGTAAATTACAGATTTTAATTGAATTTGAGTAGTTTTCAGCATTTTTTTTTAAAGATTTATTTTATTTATCCCCCATCCCCCATTGTTTGTGGTTGCTGTCTGCTTTCTGTGCCCATTTGCTGTGTGTGCTTTCTGTGTCTGCTCATCTTCTCTTTAGGAGGCACCGGGAACTGAACCTGGGACCTCCCATGTGGGAGAGGGTCGCTAACACCTGAGCCACCTCAGCACCCTGGTTTGCTGTGTCTCTCATCATCTTTCCTCCCTGTGTGTCTTTTGTTGCATCATCTTGTTGTATCAGCTCGCCATGCCTGCCCATCACACTGGCACGCCTTCTCCAGGAGGCACCGGGAACCAAACCTGGGACCTCCCATGTGGTAGGTGGAAGCCCAATCACTTAACCACATCTGCTTCCCAGCATTATTTCTTAACTATTCTTTCTGCTCCATTTTCTTTGTCCTCTCGTTCTGGGAATCCCATTAGGCATATGTTGGTTCACTTGATAATGTCCCACATGACCCTCAGGTTCTTCTCAATTTTATTCAGTATTTTTTCCTCCTGTTCCTTGGACTGAATGATCTGGATTGGTCATCTTCCAGTTCATTTATTATTTCTTCTGAGTGTTAGAATATTTTTTCAGTTTAGTTTCATATCTGACTCAATTTTATCATACCTTTTTATTGATATTCTCCATTTTGTGAGGCATCAGTCTTATATATTCTTTTGATTCCATTATTTTTCCCCTTAACTCAATGAGCATATTTATAGTAACTGACTTAAGGTCTTTCCCTAATATATCCAAAGTCTCTGATTCCTTAGGGATAGTTTGTATCTAGTACATTTTTTCCTACATCTAGCCCATATTCATGTTATTTTGAATGTCTTGTACTTTTTTGTTGAAAACTGGCATTTTTAATATTATAATTGGACAACTCTGGAAATAAGGTTCCCTCTTCTCCTCATGGTTTTCTGTAGGTACTGTTTGTTGTGATTTTATTTTTTGTTTATTTAATAACTTTTCTGAACTATGTAAATATTCTGTGCAGTGTATGGCCACAAAGATTCTGTTCCATTACCTTAGCGGCTAGCTACTGATTGTACAGAATTTACTTAAACTCCTAGACTAGAAGAAAATATCTCCCAGTCTTTGCAGAGGATCCCTGAGTGCATGCATGTTGGCTCATTCCTTCACTATCCAGCCAGTCACCTTACAATGATGTGTTAGTTCTGGCTTGCACAGAGCATCAAGGTCAACCAGTGTTGATAGCATAGTTTCTTGATGAGTTTTTTCCTGGAAATATGTATCACCTTGGGCATGTGCATGACCTTCTAGATTCCCAGGAATATGCCAGAGCTTTTCAAAGCACTTATATACACCTCTTTCTGCAGGATTACCTCTCAAGCTTTTTGGTTAGTCTGTTGTTTTCCCCAACTGTTACCCATTGCCTCAGGTTTCAGTAACTAAAACATTTGTCTGCAAATATTTCAACACTTGCCCCCCAACTTAGTGGTTTTAGCACTGGGTGAGTTCCAACTCAAGCAAAAGAAGACATGCCTTTGGTGGTAGTCATCCAGAAAAACTGAAAACAGAATTGATAAAATTTTTTGTGGATAAGGTCTGCTCTTCTCCTTCCAGTACCAGGAATGCTGGCCGTCATTTTGAAGGCTACTGCTAAGCAGGGCTGGTTGTTGAGGACACAGAAGGGAGTGGTATTACTTCCTACCCAGGAAAAGGGGGGAGGCTGCCAGCAAAGGTTGGAGAACTGCCTCTGAGAAAGTTTGAACCACGAGCCTTTCAAACTCCAGGCAGGAACTTACATCACACTGATCCAGTCAGTGTTACAGCAAACACACTCCAACCAGGCATCAAACTGAGAGAGTTGGAAAATATTACCATCTGCAAAGTCTGTTGCCATGTGTTGGAAGCAAGATGGAGGGCAATCTCTGTATGGTCTCTCCTTCCTTCTTCCTCTTAAGGCTCCATAGGCCCAGCTTCTTCTGATCTCAGCTGTAGGCTGGCATAGGACTCTTCTCTCTTCCCAGGGCTTTGGCTGTTTGAGCCTTCTCCTTTCTTCTGTCTCTCTTTTTAGGTACCAGGGCTGGGGATTGAACTCTGGACCTTGTATGTGGGAAGCCACTGCTCAACCACTGAGTCACATTGGCTCTCTTGAGTTTTTTTTGGTTGCTTGTTGTTTGTTTGTTTTTAGGAGGCACCAGAAACTGAACCCAGGACCTCCCATGTGGGAAGCAGGTGCTTAACTGCTTGAGCCACATCCTCTCCTTTCTAGTGTTTTTTTTTTTTTTTTTTTTTAAGATTTATTTATTTATTCCCCTCCCCACCCCTGTTGTTTTGTGCTTGCTGTCTGCTCTCTGTGTGTTCTTCTCTGTCTGTTTGTCTTCTCTTTAGGTGGCACTGGGAACCGATCCTGGGACCTTCTGGAGTAGGAGAGAGGCATTCAATCTCTTGCACCTCAGCTCCCTGGTCTGCTGTGTCTCTTATTGTCTCTCCTCTTTGTTTCTTTTTGTTGCATCATCTTGCTGTGCCAGCTTTCCACATGGGCCAGCACTCCTGCGTGGGCCAAGCACTCCTGTGTGGGCCAAGCACTCCTGTGTGGGCCAAGCACTCCTGTGTGGGCCAGCACTCTGTGTGGGCCAGCACTCTGTGTGGGCCAGCTCTCTGCTCAGACCAGCTTGCTGCGTGGGCCAGCTTGCCTTTCGCCAGGAGGCCCCGGGAGACGAACCCTGGACCTCCAGTATGGTAGACGGGAGCCCAATTGCTTGAGCTACATCCGTTTCCCTCTAGTATATATAATATATATATATATATATACTAGATATATAAAATATAATATATATATTTTAACGGGAGGTCCCGGGATCAAACCCAGATCCCTCCATATGAGAGATGGACACCCAACCATTTGAGCCACATCCATCCCCCCCCTCTAGTATATTTTAATCTCTTCTATTGTGCCTTTCATTCCCATAAATTCTGTTATTTTTCTTTGAATTATTTCAAATTTTTCGTTATGCTCACCCAGTGTCATCCTAATATTCTTTATCTCTTTAGTCATGTTTTCCTTCTTGATTTAGGATATTTGTTTGAACATCATTGATTAATTGTTTCAAATCCTGTATTTCATCTGAAGTTTTAATTTGTTATTTTTACTGAGCCGTATCTTCCTATTTCTTAGTATGGTTTGTAATTTTTTGCTGGTGTCTAGGCATCTGAATTCCTTCCCTCCTCCCTTCCTCCCTTCTTCCCTCCTCCCTTCCTTCCTTCTTCCCTCCATCCCTCCATCCCTTCATCCCTTCTTTCCTTGAAACATATTCACAAACCATACCATCCATCTGAAGTGTACATTCACTGGCTTTTGGTATAATCACAATTGTGCATTCATCACTGCAATCAATATTAGAGTATTTTCATTATTCCACAAAAAAAATACATTACCCCTTAGCAATCAACTCTCAATGCCTCTATCTTTCCCCTGCCATACATAGTCACTAATCTAATTCCATGGATGAATTTTTGCCCATATAGCACCCTATTATTGACATGTTGTAGTAGTAATGTACATTTGTTCTGTTTCATGTAAAAACACACATATATTTGTACTAATAACCACACTCATTGTCCACAAAAGGATTCACTATGCAATACAGTCTCATGTTTCATCCTTTTGCTTTCCTTCTAATGACATACACAACCTTAAACTTTCCCTGTGAACCACTATCATACCAATATATGAGCACTGCTAATATATTAATATTATTATAATAGCTATAATATGCTAGCATCACTTCTACCCACTTCAAAACATTTACAACCAAACTTATTACAAATTCTGCACAAATTAAGCCTAAGCTCCCCATTCTGTATCTTCATTCTATCTTCTGGTAACCAATAGTCTAGCTATTAACTCCATGAGTTTGCTAATTATACTTAGTTCAAATTAGTAAAATCTTACAATATTTGTTCTTTTGTGTCTGTCTGGCTTGCTTCACACAACATAATGTTCTCAAGGTTCATCCATGTTGTCATCTGAATCACATCATTTCTTCTTACAGCTGAATAATATGCCATCATATGTATATACAGAGTGTGTTTATCTGTTCATCAGTTGTGGGTCATCTGGGTTGTTTCCATCTTTTGGCAATTTGTGAATAAATGCTGCTATGAACTTTGGTGTGCAAATGTCGGTTTGAGTCCATTCTTTCAGTTCATCTGGGTATATGTGTAATAGTGGGATTGCCGGACTATATGGCAGACCTGTATTTAATTTTCTTAGGAACCGTCAAATAATCTTCCACAGTGGTTTCACCATTTTACATTCCCAACAACAGTGAATAAGTATTCATATTTCTCCACATCCTCTCCAACATTTGTAGTTTTCTGTTTTATTAATAGTTGCCATTCTGTATAGTGTGGAAATGATATCTCATTGTAGTTTTGATTTGCATTTCCCTAATAGCTAGTGATGTTGAACATATTTTTTTGTGTGTTTTTTGCCATTTGTATTTCCTCTTTGGAAAAATGTCTGTTCAAGTCCTTCACCCATTTTTTAATCAGGTCATCTGTCTTTTTATTATTGACTTGTAGAATATCTTTATACATCATGGTATTAAACCTTTAATGGATATGTGATTTCCAAATATTTTCTCCTATTGAGTCAGCTGACATTTTACCCTTTTGACAAAGTCCTTTGAGGTGCAAAGGTTTAATTTTGAGGAGGTCCCAGTTATCTAACTTTTCTTTCATTGCTCAAGTTTTGAGTGTGAGCTTTAAAAGACCCCCATCTACCACCAGATCTTGAAGATGTTTCCCTACATTTTCTTCTAGTAGTTTTACGGTCCTGGCTTTTATATTTAGTTCTTTGATCAATTTTGAGTTGATTCTTGTATAGGAAGTGAGATAGGGGTCCTCTTTCCTTCTTTTGGCTATGGATATCCATATATCTTTCAGCACCATTTGTTGAAGAGATTGTTTTGTCCCAGTAGCGTGGACTTGATAGGTCCAGCTGGCTGTTTAGATGTGGGTCTATTTCTGGACTCTTAATTCCATTCCATTGATCAATATTTCTGTCTTTATGCCAATACCATGCTGTTTTGACCACTGTAACTTTGTAATATATTTCAAGGTCAGGCATTGAGAGTCCTCCCACATCGCTTTTATTTTTGAGGATGTTTTTGGCTGCTCAGGTGCCCTTTCCTTCCAAATAAATTTGGTAATTCCCTTTTCTATTTTTTTTAAAGTAGGTCTGTTGGAATTTTGATTGATATTGCATTGAATCTGTAAATCAATTTGGGTAGGATCAACATCTTCATGATATTTAGTCTTTTAATCCATGAACACAGAATGTCTATCCATTTAGGTCTTCTCTGATTTCTTTTATATATATTTTATTAAAGAAGTTGTGAACTTACAAAAGAATCATGCATAATATGCAGATTTTCATACAACACACATCCACCAACACTTACATTCTTGTGGAACATTTGTTACAGATTATGAGAGAACATCATCAGATTATTACCATTATTACCATTAAGTATGGTCTGTAGTATACTTCTGGTATTTTTTTCCATATCCCTCATTATTAACACAGTACTTTCTTTGACATTGATGCAAGAATATCACAATATTGATGTTAACTCTAGTCCATAAGTTACATTAATTGTATTTTTCCCATGCATCTCCATATTCTTACCACCTTGTAGTAGTGATGAACATTTGTTCTGTTCATAGAAGAACATTCTTGTATTTGTACTATTAACCACAATCCTAGGTCTTCTTTGATTTGTTTTAGCAGTGCTTTGTAGTTTTCTGAATACAGGTGCTTTATATTTTTGGTTAAATTGATTCCTAGGTATTTGAGTATTTTTGTTCCCATTGTAAATGGAATATTTCCCATGATTTCTTCCTCAGATTGTTCAATACTAGTGCACAGAAACTTTCTGATTTTTTTGCATGTTGATCTTGTATCCTACCACTTTGCTGAACTTGTTTATTAGCTCATGTAGCTTTGTAGTAGACATTTCAGAATTTTCTGAAAATAGGATCATGTCATCTGCAAATAGTTTTACTTTTCCTGTTTGGATGCCTCTTATTATTTTTTCTTGTCTCATTGCTCTAGCTGGAACTTCTAGTACAATGTTGAATAATAGTCGTGACAGTGGGCATCCTTGTCTTATTCCAAATCTTAGAGGGAAAGCTTTCAACCTTTCTCCATTGAGTATGATGTTGGCTGTGAGTTTTTCATATATGCCCTTTATCATATTGAGGAACTTTCCTTCTACTCCTATCTTTTGAAGTGTTTTTTAAATCAAGAAAGAATGCTTGATTTTGTCAAATGCCTTTTCTGTGTCGATTGAGATGATTATGTGTTTTCTTTTTTCCTTCAATTTGTTAATGTGGTGTATTATGGAATTGATTTTATTATGTTTAACCACCTTTTGTATACCAGGAATAAATCCCACTTGATCGTGGTGTATAATTCTTTTAATATGCTGTTGGATTCTATTTGCAAGTATTTTGTTGAGAATTTTTGTACCTATGTTCATTATAGAGATTGAGCATTTATTTTTTTGTATATTTATCTGGCTTTTTTTATTAGGGTGATGTTGGATTCATAAAACGTGTTGGGTAATTTTTCCTTCTCTTCAGTTTTTTTTTTTTTTTTTTTTTGAAGAGTTTAAACAGGATTGGTGTTAATTCTTCTCAAAATGCGTGGTAGAATTCACCTTTGAAGTCATCTGGTCCTGGACTTTTCTTTGTTGGGGGATTTTTGATGACTAATTCAATCTCTTTAAATCTCATTGGTTTGCTGAGTTCCTGTATTTCTCGTAGAGACAATGTAGGTTGTGCATTTCTAGGAATTTGTCTTTTTTATATATATATATATAGGTTGTCTAATTTGTTGGCTACAGTTTCTCATAATATCCTTTTATGATCCTTATTTTTTCCTGTAGGGTGAATCATAACTTCCCCCTTTCATTTCTGATTTTATTTATTTGCATCTTCTCTCCTTTCTTCTTTGTTAGTCTATCTAAGGGTTTGTCAATTTTATTGATATTCTCAAAGAACTAGCTTTTGGTTTTGTTGATTTTATCTATTGTTTTTTTTTTTCCTCCAATTTCATTTATTTCTGCTCTAATATTTATGATGTCTTTCCTTCTGCTTGCTTTGGGATTGGTTTGCTGTCCTTTTTCTAGTTCCTCCAGGTGTTCAGTTAAGTCTTTTATTTTAGCTCTTTCTTCTTTTTTAATACAGACATTTAGGGCTTTAAATTTCCCTCTCAGCACTGCCTTTGCTATATTCCATAAGTTTTGGTAAGTTGTATTCTCATTTTCATTTGTCTTGAGATACCTACTAATTTCTCTTACAATTTCATCTTTGACTGATTGTTCAGGAGTGTGTTTTTTAGCCTCCACACACTTGTGGATTTTCTCCTTTACCATCTTTTATTGATTTCCAGTTTCAATTTATTAGGATCTGAGAAGGTGCTTTGCATAATTTCAATATTTTTGTATTTATTGAAATGTGCTTTGGGACCCAACATGTGGTCTATCCTGGAGAAAGATCCATAAGCACTTTAAAGAATGTATAGCCCATTGAGTTGGGATGCAACATTCTGTATATGTATTTAGGTCTAGCTCATTTATCATATTGTTCAAGTTCTCTGTTTCCTTGTTCATCTTTTGTCTAGGTGTTCTATCTATTAATGTTTTTGGTGTGTTGATGTCTCCAACTGTTATTGTAGAGATAGCTGTTTCTCCCTTCAGTTTTACCAGAGTTTGCCTGGTTAGGTGCATAGATATTCATGATAGTTACTTCTTTGTGGTTGATTGTCCCTTTTTTTCCCCCCTAAGGTTTATTTATTTATTTATTTTTATCCATTTTAAGCCCCACCCCACCCCACCCTTTTGCTGTTTTGTGTCCATTCACTGGGCAATTCTGTGTCTGTTTCCTGCCCTCTCTTCTCATCCTTCTCCTCCTGTCTTCACTGGGACTCGATCCTCAGAACCTCCAATGTGGGAGAGAGGCGTCCTACCACCTGTGCCTCCTTAGTTCCTGGTTTTTCAGTGCATCTCGTCTTGGCTCTCCCTTGTGTCACTCTCCTGTTATGTCATCATCTTGCTGCATGGCTCAGGGGGGCCTGGCACACCCATGTGAGGGGCCTGGGGGCACACCCATGCATGGGGCCTGGGGGCTCACCCACTTGCGGGGCCTGGCAGCCCACGTGCCTTCTATATTTTTCTTTTTTTTTTTTTTAACACAATTTATTGAAGTATATCATTCATATATGAACATAGATAAACTTGTAAGTGTTCAGTAAACATTGTGAACTTACAAAACAAACATAGCATCATTCAGGGCTCCCACACATCACCTCCCCACAAACACCCTGCATTGTTATGAAACATTTGTTAACAAATCATGAAAGAGAATCGTCAAAATATTACTATTAACTATAGTCCATATCTTCTTCCCCTATACATTTTTTTTTTTTAAAGATTTTATTTATTTATTCATTCATCCCCCCCTTGCTGCTTGTGCTCGCCAGGCCAGCCAACCACGCCGCGTGGGCGGGCCCGCCCCCACCAGGAGGCCCCGGGAACCGAACCCGGGGCCTCCCATATGGTAAACGGGAGCCCCACTGATTGAGCCACAGCCGCTTCCCATCCCCTATACATTTTTAAGGATTTATTTATTAATTCTTTTACTTTTATCCATTTTTAGCCCTCCCCCCCCATTTTTGCTGTTTCTGTGTCCATTCGCTGGGTGACTCTGTGTCCATTTCCTGCCCTCTCTTCTCATCCTTCTCTTTCTGTCTTCATTGGGATTCGAGCCTCAGAACCTCTGATGTGGGAGAGAGGCGTCTTACTGCCTGTGCCACCTTAGTTCCTGGTTTTTCTGTGTGTCTCATCTTGGCTCTCCCTTGTGTCACTCTCCTGTTACATCATCATCTTGCTGTGTGGCTTGTGGGGACTGGCGGCGCACCTGCACGTGAGGCCTGGCATATATTTTTCTTTATTTTACCAGGAGGTCCCAGGGATTGAATCCAGGTCCCTCCATATGGGAGACGGATGCCCAACCATTTGAGCCACATCCACCCCTGATTGTCCCTTTTTATTACTATGTAGTGGATTTCTGCATCTCTAAACTTTTTTGCATTTAAATTCTTTTTTATCAGATATTAATATAGCTACTGCTGGTCTTTTTTGGGTATGTTTTTTGTGGAGTATCTTTTTCTATCCTTTTACTTTCAGTCAATTTATATCCCTGGATCTAATGTCTTCTGTAGATAGCATATGGCTGACTCATGTTTTTTAATCCATTTTTTCAGTCTATATCTTTTGATTGGAGAGTTTTATCCATTCATATTGAATGATATTTCTGTAAATGCATTATGTTCACCATTTTATTTATTGCCTTTCATATGGCGTATCTTATTTTCTTCTGTCATTTTACCCTTTTGGTTATCCTTTCTGATAATCTTCCCTTATACTCTTGCCTCCAAGCCTCTCTCTCCTTTCTCTTCTTTTCAGGCTATAGGGCTACCTTTAGTGCTTCTCACAAAGCTGGAATCTTTTTAAGGAACTCTTTTAGTTTTTGTGTCTTTGTGAGTATTTTAAACTCATCTTCATATTTGAAGGACAATTTGCTGGATAAAGAATTCTTGATTGGTAATTTTCCTCTTTCAGAAACCTAATTATTTCATACCACTGTCTTCTTGCCTGTGTGGTTTTTGATGAGAAATCCACATTAAGCCTTACTGGGTGTCCCTTGAATGTGATGGTTTGCTTCTCCCTTGCTGCTTTCAGATTTTCTCTTTGAGTTTGACATTTGACATTCTAAGTAGTATGCGTCTTGGAGTAGGTCTGTTCACATTTATTCTGATTGTAGTATGCAGCACTTCTTAGACATATAAATTCCTTTCTTTCATGAGAATTGGGAAATTTTCAGCCATTATTTCCTCAAATAATCTTTCTGCCTCCTTTCCTTTCTCTTCTCCTTCTGGAACTCCCATGACACATATGTTTTTGTGCTACATGTTATCTTTCAACTCCCTGACTGCTAATTTTTTTCCATTCTTTTTTCTCTGTTCTTCTCTTTCTTCAATTTCAGTTGTTCTGTCTTAAACATCACTTATTCTTTCTTCTATGATTTGATTCAAGTCTGCTGTTGTATGCCTCTGTTTTGTTGTTGTTGTTTTGTTGTTGTTTTTGTTTAGGAGGTACCAGGGATTGAACCCAGAACCTCGTACATGGGAAGCATGCACTCAACCACTTGAGCTACCTCTGCTCTCCTCTAATGTATTTCTTTTTTTTTTTTTTTTTTTAAGAAATGTATTTAAGATTGATTTATTTATTCTACCCCCCAGTTGTTTGTTTGTTTGCGTGTTTGTTTGTTTGTTTTGCACTTGCTTTCTGCTTTCTGTGTCCACTTGTCTTCTCTTTAGGCGGCACCAGAAACTGGTCCTGGGACCTTCTGGAGTAGGAGAGAGGCGCTCAATTTCTTGCACCACCTCAGCTCCCTGGTCTGCTGTGTCTCTTATTGTCTTTCCTCTGTGTCCCTTTTTGTTATATCATCTTGCTGCGCTAGCTCTCTATGTGGGCCAGCACTCTGTGTGGGCCAGCTCTCTGCTCAGGCCAGCTCATTGCACAGGCCAGCTTGCCTTTTAACAGGAGGCTCCAGAAATTGAACCCTGGACCTCCTATATGATAGATGGGAGCCCAATCACTTGAGCCACATCCGTTTCCCTCTAATGTATTTTTGATCTCACCTATGGTGTCTTTCATTCTCTTGAGCTCATTAATTTTCTATTCAGGCTTTCAAATTCTTTGTGCTTGCTCAGTGTCTTCTTGATTTCCTTTATCTTTTTAGCCATGTTGTCTTTTAACTCTTTGATTTGATTTAGGAGATTTGTATGAACCTTGTTGATTAGTTGTCTCAAATCTTTATCTCATCTGGGGCTTTGATATATTCCTTTGCTTGGACCATTTCTTCCTTTTTCGTAGTATGGTTTGTAATATTTTGCTGATGTCTAGGCATCCCATTATTATGGTGAGTTTACTCTGATGCTCAATTTCTCTCTTTTGTAGGGATTTAGTGGCTGGTGTGTGTGTTACTGCTGTTCTTTGTTTCTTAGTTCAACCTGTTCTAGCTCTTTAGGGTTGTCTCTGTTTACTTGCTCAAATCTGGGCCATGGACCCAGTAATGGGTTCCAAGGGCCTTGGGGAGGGAGGCTCTGGAGGCCTGAAAAAGCATCTTTTACTTTTTCACTTTTATTTTCCTTATATGCAGTTCCTTGATCGGCCAGCAGATGGCACTCTATGACAGACCTGTCAGCTGAAACCCTGGTTGGAACAGTGTGACAGATGATTCTGCCTCAGGGCTATTCAGAGCCTGGCAAATCAAACTTTCTCAGAAGCTGTTCCCTTCCCTTTGCCAGCAGCCCCTTCCCTTTTCCCAGGTAGGAAATAATTTCACTCCTTTCTGTGTCCTCAACAAACTGACCCAGTCAGTACAGAGAGTGAGAGGGTTGTATCTTCAGTCATCTATTGGCTCCTAGGGCAAACAATGGTGTGGCTCCACCCAGCCTGGAAGGGCTAGTGTAACACAGCAGAACAAATTGTTGGCCAAAAGCTGAATCAGCCTTAGGTACCAGCCCTCTCTCTCCCATTTTCTGAGGAAGTGGACCTCTGCATCCCCCTCTGTCCTTAGCTGCCAGCCAGGGGCCAGAGTGTGCAAAGCTGTCTGCCTCAAGGATGGGGGGATGGGAGCCGGCAACTGCCTTTTACTCACAGAATTTTCCTGTTGAGTTTTTCTTTTTCTATACCCCCCTGTCTTCTGTGTGGTGTCCAGCATTCCTCTGGTATCCTAAGCCCTTGAACATTTATGACAGGCCATTTCTGCCTGTCCTCTAGCTATTTTTCTGGGAGAGAAATGATTTCTGCATCTCTCTAATCCTACATCTTCTCAGAAATCTGTCTTCTTTGATTCTTATCTTAACTTATTCTAGGTCTTTAAAATTGTCTCTTTTTATCATATCAAAATGGCCAGGGACTCACTAAAGGGGTACAGACCCATTTCCAAGGGCCTTGGGGAGGGGGACAGTAATGTTGCCAAAAAGCCTCTTTTTGCCCCCTGGAATGCATTTTCTTCACCTGCCTGCAGATGGTGCCCCTTGGCAATCCTTTCCTCTCTGCCCTAGGAAGGAGTATGATTACTCTTACCTTCACCTGGCAGGTGGTGCCAAAACAATGTCTGTGGGAGACCCTCCTCTGGGCTAGCTATTCAGAGTCAGGCCCTGCAGTTCAGACTCACTGATCCGAAGCTACTCTTGGCCCTCAGCCGCACCCTCCCTTTTCCCATGGAAGAAAAATCACTGTTTTTCTCTGCTTCAATGTCAACCAGTCAGGGTCTGTGATGATGGTGTTTGCCTTGATTGTGGGGGATGGGTGCCATTCCCAGTCATGGGGGCAATTTACTCATGTTTTTTTTCTTCACTTCTCCATCTTCTTGTCTTGCTCCCTCCTGGATTGTGGACAGCACTTCCCTGGCCTGTAAATCTCTTGATAAGGTTTTAGGCAGTTTCTGTATTTCCTCTTCCTGTGTTTAGAAGAGAGATTAGCCCTATTTGTCTCTACACCTCCATCTTCCCAGAAGTCTCCCTACTTATTTCTCACAAAGGTCATCTCGGATCTTCTGGGGTCTCCCCATCTGAGTTTCTTGATGTATTTATTCTGGTGGTCAGTTTCTCTCTTTCCTAGGGTTTTCTTGATGGTTGGCTTTGTGTTTAAGCTCTTCTTCCAGACTTGGTTCAACTTATTTTAGGCCTTTAGAATATCTTGTTTTTAACTGGTCAGATTCTCTCAGCTCTTATTCCTCTGATTCTTGCCCTGGATATATGGCATCGTTTTTGTGGAATTTCTTTACCCCCAGGTTTCTCTTCTGGTTATGCTGATCTGTTTTTATTTTTTGTCTCTCTATATTTTTTAACAGTCCTTTTGTTATCTGTAGCTGCTTTTACCTGATGGGCTGATTTTGGTAGTCTGGAGTTGAGCTTCCTAAGTCAGTTCTTCCCAGCCAAGACAGGCCCAGTGGCCCATGTAGTGGTTGTAGATCAATTCCAAAGTGCCCTGGGAAGGAGACCTGGAAGGACACCAGTCTTGCCTTTGACAGGTCCCTGAATCTGTTCTTTCTTGGTATACCCAATAGATAATGTTCTTCAGCCAACTGTTCCCCACAGTCCTAAGGTAGTACTGTGTCTTTAATTCTCAACAGACTCTGCCCCTGCCGGGGATGTAGTTGAGACTGAGGCTGCCAGCTGATTTTGGCCAGAGAGGGTTGAAACTGTTGCTCAGATCCTAGACCCTGTGATCTGAATTCTCTTTATCAACTGCTGCAACTGTGCTGGGCCTTGTACCCCCTACCCCCCTTTTCTTGGGGATAAACTGCCCCAAGAAGTTACTGTGTCTCTAAATTAGTCCTGCTTCCTCCCCTCTTGGGGATGGGGTTGGAAAAGAGGCTGCTTACTGCTTTCTGTCCTGGGTGGGTAGAAGCTATTCCCCTCTGCTTCTGAGAAGTTACTGGGTCTCTCAATCTACCCGTTCCCCCCAACTTTCTCTTTTAATCACTCTTAGTTTCTAATTTCTGTTTTCATGCTTTTAATTTTCAAGAGCTGTTTTATGTTTTCTGAATGTTTATTTTTGTAATAGTAACCTGATCCTGTTTCATAGATGCCAAATAATCTATTACCTTTGAATATGTGATAATTTTTGTTTGTTTAAAAGTTTACTTCTTGGGGAGCAGGTGTAGCTCAGTGGTTGAGTGCCTGCTTCCCATGTATGAGGTCCTCGGTTCAATCCCCAGTACCTCCTTTAAAAAACAGTTTACTTCTATCTTCATGGTCCCTATTTCCTCCTAGCTTCAATTTTCTGTGTTTCACTCTCATGTTAGAGAATTTCCTCAGATGTCTAGGTTGAGTGCTTATGATTAAATGTGGAAACTAAATGCCTGAGTACATAGAGGTTGTGGCTGAACTTCACTGCAGGGTGAGCCAATTGTTGGGGAAGCCCCAATGTCATTTTCTTTAAACTCTCCCCCCTTGGGGAAATAACTATGCAATTTGTAGTCCAAATGGAACATTTTTGAAAGTGGAAGGCTATTATTACTATTATTATATATTATTTTTACATAAACTCAGACTATCCCAGGCAAACTAGAGGATGGTCACCTGCTTCCTGGTAGTGATATTTCTCATAGAAAATTCTTCCATATCCAGCATGAGTATTAGAGATCTGTCTGCCTGTGTCCTGGGAGCTGTGTAGGAGAAGAGGCCTGGGGCGGTCTCATCATTCATCTTTCAGTGTGCATGCTTATAGATTCATATGGGAAGGGACCCAAATGTCCAACAACAATAGAGGAGATAAACTGTAGTATATCCACACAATGGAATACTACATGGTAATGAAAAAGAATGAGTTTCTGTTACACACAACAGGAATGAATCTCACAAAGTGTTGAACAAAAAATGTTAGATACAAGAATATATACTCTATGATTCCATTTATATAAAGCTCAAGAACTGGCAAAACTAATACATGATGATGAAAGCTAGAATAGTGGTTATCTTTGTGGATGGCACTGATGGGGATGGGACATGAAAGAGCCAGCAGGTTTGCTGGAAATGTTTCACATCTTGATCTACGTGCTTGTTACATGGATGTCTGTATATGTAAAAATTTGAGGTATAAAATTAATACCTGTGTACCCTGCTGTATATAAATTATATGTCAACTATTTTAAAAGGCTACAAATAATGAGGTTTTCTGAGGTGAGATGACTATAGGCTACCAAGGGTGGTAGAGGTGGGGATTATAGCTTCATGACATTGAAGTAACATTTGAGTTGGGCCTTAAAGTACTGATTCTTAACATTTCTTGGGTCAAGGTCATTGTGAATTTGATGAAAAATTTAACTTCAGGAAAAGGCATATCTAACTTGTGTATATTATTTAATGGTCCTGTATGTATTCATCTAGACATCTTCTAGAAATTCATCTAGATATCTGGATCCTGGATTAGGGATACCTACCTTAGGTAAATGGGTAGATTTACAATTGGGAAGGGCAACAGTGGGATTCCAGCCAAGTAAACCCCTTTGGGAGGGAGAGTGTCTGCTAGCATGTATGAGTACTAGGGAGGGAGAGGCAGGTAATCCTTGGTCCTTTATTTCTGCAAAATTCCCTGTTGGCATTCTAACTTAAGATAGAGTCCCAGTATCAACTCTGCCCGTAAAATTGCTACTTGTGTTGAGTAGCAATGGCTGCAGGCAATATTTACAAAAATGTATATCGTGTTTGCTTATAAGAATCAACTTGCTTTAACTTGAAATATTTTACTCTGAGCATCTTATTAATCAGAAATAGCTTTATGCAGCCTTGCTTATTCTGTTTTTGAGGGATTTTTCTCCCATCACACTGATTATGTGTCCTCTTAAGACTGTGCTACTTGGGACACTCAGCAGGCATGGTATTGTTTTTCAGAATAATTTGCTGCCCTTCTCTGCTAGGTCCATCGCTATGGGAGAAGTATACTACCTGTCCCTTTGACATCAGACTTGTCAATGGCTTTGGCCAGTGAAATTTGAGAAGTCTTGTAAGCCACTTCTAGGCAGACGCTTTATGAGCTTCTGTCATTTGTTCACCATTGCTTTTTTTATTCTGCTGTAAAATTGGCATGTCCCAGATTGGGCTGCTTCTGAATTCCAGAATGAAAAAACCTGGGGCAGAACTGGTTGGATTGGTAAAGCCACTAAAATTTTGGGATTGTTTATATCATAGCATAACAAAATGAAACCTGCCTAATATACCAGGACATCTGGGAAAGACTCTTGGACTAGTTGATTACAATCTGCTATTCAGTTTTTTCTTAGAACCCAGAGATTTTTATCTGTCATGTTATTCAGTTTATTTAGGATTCCCAAATGTCTAAAAATGAGGAGCAACTGTGTTTTTAATTAATAAAAGAAAAGAATCTTTTCTTTTATTAAGAATCACTAGAATCAAGGATTACAATTGAGAACAAAATATTTTATTTCTCTCAATAAAACTATAGTTTACAGTAGTATTTACTAAATAAATTATATAATTTCTCTTTTACAAGCAATAAACTAAATCACAAATATTTCAGAGACAATGTATGTACACGACATAAGGCCTTTTATAAATAGCTTTGCTTTTCTCATTTCACTAGTAAACAGTGAAAAAATTCTTATAGAAGCTAGTTTTCTATAAAGTATATGCAGACATATTACACTGATCTTTATATGAAACCAATTTAAACTTTCAATGACATGGGTTATGATTATAATTTTGCAAAAAAAAAGAGCAGAATTTATACTTTATTCACCATTTTGCATGGATGGATTTTTAAAAAATATATTAGCAGATTACATATGTTGCTTATGTATAATCACTGGATACATGCAAAATGAAATAATGCAAGAGTCAATAGGAAAATAGCACTTCCAAGTCCAAAAAGGTGATTGGCAATGGTATAGAAAGCAGCTTAAATATAGTTCATGCATTTCTTCACAGTTCAGCAAGCAACAGCAAATGATAGAATAGTGTGGTATTTTTCACATCACTTCTGCTGATCCATCTATGGACAAAGGCTCCCTGACATCTTGCAACTCTTAAGTCCAGTTGATTATTACTCAGTGTGTAGTGGGGCTCAGCCAAGTTCCTCTGGGTAATTCTGGAGTGGAGAAACTTCTTTTCCACAACAGTGTGTTCATGTCTCATCCATCTGCTTAGGTGATCAACATTTTCACTTACTGGGGGCAAAAAAGAGAAAGAAAGCAGTTGAAGACTAGGTCTTGGCATCAGTTTATAACTCCACCCAATGAGTAGGAATACAAATTCATTACTTCTCCTAATAAGTTGTGTGTGGGTAATGTGCCAGTAGAAGTAGGCTTTATTAGGCTTGAGATTCTTCTGCAATGGCTAGCACAGGCTTTTCTGGCAAAGCTGCACCTATCAAGTCCTACTACATCCCAGCACTGTGCTGGGAACTTGGAAGGAAACAGGCGTGGGTCCTACCCTCAGGTGCACAGGGTGCAAGGGGATATGTTGTGGTCCATCAGGCCTGAAGCCGATCACAACAACTTGAACATGGTCTTGAAATCGTGACTGTTGTGTTCATTTCCAAAAAATATTCCTGTGGCCGGGCAATAGAAATTTGTCTAGCAAATATTTAATCTAAAATAGTAACCATTGAAAGTCAGAGCCAGTTAACTAAAACTGTGACAATTCTACCAAGATATACCTGGGGAAGTGTAGTACCATGTTCAATTTTTAGAGATAGACACACTGGGGTTAAATCTACCAATTCTCTAATTATTACAGCTATATGTATACGCATTTTTTAACCTTCTTTGTGCTTTACGTTTTTCATCTGTAAAATGGGGGTAAATAAACTACGTTATAAATTGAGAGGGATACATTTTCCTCTGGGGAACATAAAGTGTGTGTGTGCATGTGTGCACAATGAAATGTATATGACACATGTACAATTTATACAGTGCCTGGCATATGCCAGTGCCCCAATCATGGTAGTAAGAATGTGGGAGCTGAGATCACAGAGACTGGATGCCTAACCCCTTCACTTGAAGGCTGAAAACACTTAGAAAAAAGTTTGAAACGACTCTGAAAATTATTAAATAAACTATATCAAATAGAGGGGATTCTGTTTAAAATTTCATCATGCAATTTGAGCTTATTGAGTTGTAATTTTAACTTACCACCTTGTTTAACAGTTTAGATTGCTCCTTCTTAATCTAAATTAGAAAGGCTTGCTTACTCAAATGCACAAAATCCTCAAGCTGTTACTCAATCTTTCAGGAATAGGTTGAATGTTTGGTGTTACAAGCGAAAGCAGTGGACAATGGGAAGTTCCTCCATTCTCAGACAGATGTCTTTAAATGTGGAGTTTACTTAGGCTCATTCTGATAGCTTTGATGTATGGTGCAGGTCTTTACCCACAAAGCCAATGACATAAAAAAAAAACAAAAACCCGACATAAAATGATAGGGTCCTACTGATGATATTTTTGAATCCTTTCTTAAAAAAAAAAAAAAAAAAGGCAATAATTCTGCTCTGGTGTTGTGCATCTGGTTTCTAGTGACAATCTCTGAGAGGGACATTGAGCAATCTGTCACGCCTGAGGAGACCCTCCAATGAAGTGACCCAAACCCAGGGCCCCATGGACACAGTGAAAGACCTGGAGCATTTTGGTCTAGACATAGGAGACATGCAGATGAGCCATAAGCATCATCTTCAAATAGCTGAAGACTGGCCATGGTGAAGGAAGGATTAGGATCAATACTGATTAAATTAAGGACTAATTTAGTCCCAGGACACCCTGAAGATGTGGCACTGTCATTAGCAGCAGTGGTGCAAGTACCTGTGATCCTCAGGAGTGGGTGGGACATCAGAATGTGTGACATGAATGGAGTAGTAAAAGCCCCTCCCCACCAAGGATCCTGACATACTCGTTCGCCACCACGCACATAAGCCCAGTGTGTCCTCTGCTGAGAATCACTGATGAGACCAAATGGGTCCAGAGGCCAGAACCGTGACAAATGCATGGAGCTAGTTTTGCCTCAACTTGAAAGGGCTTTCTAACCAGAGTTAACATAAAGAAATGAGTGGTCGCTGAAGGAGGGGTGGTTGCTGTCATTGAGGGGTCAGGCGGAGGCTGAATGGCTGCTGGGAAGGGCTGAGGCCCTCGAAGCATGGGAGCAAACAGAGGGGCCCCAGGATGACCAAAGTTCTGTGTCGGCCACGAAGAATCTATAAAAAGTTTATAAATTTATAACCAAATAACTCAGAGAAAAGAGTTGATGATTTAAGCCACAGGAATTATCTGGGAAAAAAAAAAAAAAAAAAATGAAATGCTTTGATGCCTCATAAAATTATCTAAGTATCAATCTAATATAAAAAACAGGGTCTTTTGGGGAGCAGATGTGGCTCAAGTGATTGAGTGCCTGCTTCCCAGGTTCAGCTCCTGGTGCCTCCTTAAAAAACTAAAAAACAAATGGAAAAAAACCACAACAACTCAGGGGAGCCTATGTGGTTCAGTGGTTGAGCACTGGCGTCCCACATATGAGGTCCCAGGTTCAATCCCTTGTCCCCGGTCCCTAAAAAACAACAACAACAACAAAAAAAAACAGGGTCTTTTAATAAAATATATACTCCTTAGTAGTAAAAATGATTTCCAGTTTTGACCATAAAAAGTCCTTTTCATTTGCTCAGTATGTCTTTTTTTCTTTTCTTTTTTAAAGTATGTAGAAGTTTATGGATACTCATTTCCATAATGTCAAAGAATGTCAAAGTTAGGCGAGAACTGCCAACTCTACATCCATGTCATAATGTAATCCTTGGATTACATGACTAGTTGCATGAAGTGTCCACTTTACACCAATGAGTAACTCTAATAAAATGAGATGGGCTGATGGGTCTTTAAGTGTTCTGTGGGATTTGAAAGCACAGTGTCTCCCTGCTTGTGAACACTGCCACAGGGAAAAGTCTGCAGAAAGCAATTTTATTAGCCCTTGTTCGATATAAAACGTGACAGAATTATCTTTTCTTCAGACTTAGAACCTTCAAGTCCTATATTAGCCATCACTGAACGGACATCAGCATCAGCTATCTACTGTGGAAAGGAAATTAATAGCTTGAATTCTTTTGCCAAAATATGGTACACACAGAAGTCCATTTAGCTCTCCAGTGTGAAGATGGATGCTCCAGGGTCCACTTCTTGGGTGAACTGAGACTCAGCCCTCTGCTGACCTGATCGCTTCAGAAATAGAATCGGGAAGTGGTGCTTTGACATGGAACCCAGCCAGATCTCAGAGATGGGATGTCAAGATACTTGGAATTACATTTCAGTTCTGCCATCAGCTGAACTGTGGTGCACGTGCATATGCACGCGCGTGCACACACACACACGCACAATCATTTGCCTATAAGGGTGCCAGTATTTCTGCCTATGCAATGGGATGCTCCGAGCATTCCATGCTATAATTTAAATTCTATGTGACCTGCAGGTAACAGTTGTGACAATAGTAGGCATGAAAAGTAAAAGCAGAGTATTTAGGTATTTCTGTGTCCTAAATCTCTGTTTTTACTTATTCCACACTTAATGTGTGCCTGTGTGGGTATGTCTGTGTGTATATGAGAGAGAAAGGTATATTTTAAAAATATCTACTTAAAATCAAGTGTATTCTCTGATTGAAACTATATGACACACATGTAGTCAAATACAGAAAGGCTTTTGAAATATTATTTAAAATATAAACAGAATAAAATGAAGGAAAATAGCAAATTAAAAGCAGTCCATTAGTTAACTAATCAGAAAGCCCTTTCTGAGGGCCAACTGTACAGGGTGAAGTTGGATAACCCCGGGAGGGGGCGGGGGCAAATGTGGGGCATACCAAGGTAGGCGTCTGTCTTGGAGGGTCTAGGCTTACTTTTCAGTCATGAATGGACAGAGCAGCAAAGGTAAGAGGTTTCTTTTCAAAAATCTCAATCGTAGGCTCATTTCCATAAGCCCTCCTTTTTAACAACTTTTCCCCCAATACACACAGACCTGCGTGCACCTTACCCTACTGTTTTTCGAATGTAGTCAACCAAAAGAAGGTTGTAAGAGCTGGAATGTGGTGTGAAGGAATTTTGGGGCAGAGCTGAAATAAAAGGCAGAACTTCACAACAGTCTCATTGGCTGAGATGTCAAACTAACTCTTCTTTGTGACGTCCCTGCTTTCTGTGAGACCTTAACCCTTAGGGGTGATGGTCTTTTTTATTTTTTATTTTTTTTAATTTTTTAAACAAAACAAAACAAAACAAAAACTACAAGTACCCCAGGCTTTAGCCTTAAAGCCCCTTGGAAGCAAGCTCTTTCCCTCTCTGGTGTTTAAGCACATCCTCATTCTGGTTTCAAGTTGAAATTCTTTGCCATGTTATCTCTGAGGAAAATGTCAGTTTTTCTCCTGGCTATGACAGATGTTAAGTCCCTTATATAATTTTCCTATCCTAAGCCCACATTTCCTTCAGCAGTTCCTGAATGCTGTTTTTTCCAGCCCTGCTCTATTTCCTTTCTAGTTTCTGTTTTTCTTATCTTTTGGCTGATACTCCATGTCAGTTGGCATGACAGTGCATCATTTTGTCTTGCCTCACTGTGGCATCATCATAAAACCATATTAAGACTTTAAGGAATTATACTTACATTTTAATTGTATGTAATTATATTATACTTTATTATATTCATATCTAGTCCATATTTGGAGTTACTTCAGAAAGCACATTCACTTGGGGATACAGTAGAAGTAGAGGATTTCTCCTTGTCCAATAGTAATGGGAATCAAAATGCCCACCATTTTCTTAGGAGATGAAGTGCATATGCTAGTGCTACAGAAATCAGGACACGACAGTATGAATGGTATAAAATGACAGAGGCATGGAATTTTACAGCTGGAAAGAACCTTCGAGCTCCTTACCTACCCTTGCACTTAAAAAATATTTGGGCTCAGAATCCATGGTGAAGTTACTCTCTTTTCCAAGGATCAGGCACTGCAGGGCTTTAACTGGGAAGCCTTGGTGCAGAAGGCAGGACTTAAGCCCATACCTGAATGGCGATTTAAGTGGAGATGGCAATTTTGTGCCTGATCTGGTAGAATGTTGGTTGAAAGTCTGATGTGTTGACAGCACATGAAGTATCACAACTGTGCCAACCTTCAAATTCCTCATCAAAGTGTCCCATGCCAATGAGTAGCTAGATCACTGATAAGGTGAGAGCAGACCCCAAAAGACAAGCTGGTACTCCTCTCAGGTCTCTCATGGGAAAGATTTAAGATTATGGCCTCTCATTTCAAAACTGTTAGTGCAACAGCAATATATTAACACAGTTCCTTGCCTGATTAATGTGTTTTCCAAAGATCCAAGAGAAGCCTGAGGGCATTAGTGATTTATACAGTCTGACAGTTCTACAGCATTTGAGACTTTCCAACATCCGAATTACTCCTGCTAATTGTAAAGCCGAGTGGGTACCTTATTATCTAATAAATCATAGCGCTCTCGTGCCTCAACAGAATCCCTTCTGACCCCTGCTTCTGTTGAATTTGGAATATGTGGAGTAGAAATATGGTATTGATTACATTTGAAAAGCTTTAAGATGAGGACACCAGCTTGGTTCTCACCTATGTAGAAGGAAAAAAAACATCAGATGCCAGAGGCCCCCAGTCATGAACTGCCTGGGAACTAGAAGCTACACCCCAATCAAGCCTATTCCCTGCCAACACTTTATTAACATATTTCTTTACAAAAACACACAAGAGTGATCAATGGGCTTTTCATTTTTAAAATTTTTTATTTTTTAAAAAAGATTTATTTATTTCTCCCCACTCCGTTGTTTTTCACTTGCTGAGTCTGTTCGTCTTCCTTGTTTCTTTAGGAGACACCGGGAGCCAAACCTGGGACCTCTGATGTAGGAGGGAGGCGCCTAATTGTTTGAGCCACCTCTGTTCCCTGTTTTGTTGTGTCTCTCATTATGTTCCTCCCCGCGTCTCTTGTTGTGTCATCTTGTTGCGTCAGCTCGCTGTGCCTACCCATCACGTCAGCTTGCTGTCTTCTTAGGAGGCACCAGGAACCTCTGCTCCCTGCTTTATGTCTCTCACTATGTTTTTTCTTCTTGTGTCTCTTGTGTCAGTTTGCTGTGCCTGCTCATCATGCCAGCTCACTGTCTTCTTTAGGAGGCACCAGGATCCAAACCAGCAACCTCCCATGTGGTAGGTGGGAGCCCAGTTGCCTGAGTCACATCTGTTTCCCCTCATTGGACTTTAGGAAGTCTTTCTTTTTTTTTTTTTTTTAATTTTTATTTTAAGTAAGACTCCCTATTTGCATTCAATAGTATTTATCCTTATCCCCTATTAGAGGTTACTTCAAAAGCCACAATCGCCTGTGGGTAGAGTGGCTGTAAGGGATGACCCTCTAAAGACTGAAAGTGAAGAATATATATTTGTTGATGCTTAGTTAAAATTGCTGCCTAAGCGATGGAAACATTTTCTGTATTCACATCCAAACTGCTGAGAGGCCCTTTCAAAGAGGCTCACATGGGAGTGGCCTTGATGGATGCAAAGGGAACACTGGAATCCAAGGTGATATGGGCACCTTCATTTTTGCACTTGGCTGTAATTATAGCTACCAGTACAACTTGAAAGGTGGAAGATGCTGGGCCTGACAGAGGGAGCTGCCTTTGACGTCTGAAGGATGTAGCCCCTGCTGCACGTGCATGCACAGCACTGAAAGGCTACAATAAAGTACATGGAGTAGAAACAGGCCACTGAGCCGCACACTCACTCTTAATTAGGTTTCAATTCAATGGCCTCAGTCATTCATTACCACACTTGGATACAGAGATACCTTTCTACCAGTAGGTGGCAGTAGAGAGCTTGATGAACACAGGAACACACTCTCAAGCTGGATTCCTAAACTTGTGTGTGGTAGAAGCCTCCTAAGGTCCACCTTAGCTTTACTTCTATAACCAGAAGAAAAATTCACCTGACTCTTAACTGCCCGAACATTGCAAGAGGGGGATCTTGGGGAAGTAACACGTTTCCTCCTACGTCTAAACAAAAATACAGAAGAATTATCGGATGCTCAGAACTGAAGGACGCTGCCAACAGGCTCAGTGGGTCTTAGTCCGGAGCTTTTAAAAACACCAGTGCCCCAGCTCCATCCATAAGGGATTCTGTTTCTGATATACATGGTATGTCCCTAACAGGTGCGTGTGCCTGTTCACACATTCATTTACCGGACACTTTTTTGTGAGGATTCCAAAATAATCTGGAAACATCTACCCAACTTCACTGAGATCTGGCTGGGAGGTAGCAAGTGAGTGGGGAAAATGGGGTCATGCATAGCAAGGAGCTCTTTATGGGCCCCACTGTGAGGCAGTGAGAGAACCAAAGGGAAGCCAAGCTCTCGGATCCCCACTCCTGAGCCTCCCTCACCCCATTCAACACCCTCAGGAAGGCTTTATTTTTTATTAAGTGAATTTTGCCATTCCTCCCTGGATCCCTAGGAGACAGCCCTGCTCACTAGTTCCAAATATATGACTTAAACTTGTTTTTCCTGAAAATTCTCATTTGTTCCTAATCTGGTTCCTCTTAAGGCCACTGTTTGTTTCTTGCAGGCTCATGGCCTGGTAGATCCCAAGTTCACACCAGTCAAGACTGGTCTTCCTCAAAAATTCATTTCCCTAGAGTGGGGAGGCTCAGGAGACTAGTGAATGTGGGCTCCCTAAGACAAGGAAGAGGAGAGAAATAGAAATCAGAGAAGCAATAGGGAGAGTCTGAAGGGTATGGGGAAGAGGAGAAGAGGCCAGTGTCAGAAGGCAAAGAAGGAAAAATAGTGGGTAACCCCTGGACTTCATAGGCAAGCTGAAGGGCATGTAAGGTTAGATTGTAACGGAAAAAAACTGCTACCATAGCCCTGTAAACTGTCATCCAATTGCTAACTTTGGCCCTAATTGAACTGAAAAGCCAAAAGGCTGGTATAATTCCACTGCCCTAACCTCATTCTTAAAAAGCAGTTTAATGTGTAAAAACAAATCATACAACGACATTCTCATACAGACTGTTGGTTTGCCTTATTCATTTGAGGCTTACATCACCCTTGTTACAGGACAGAAATCATTTCTAGATGCTGTGGGGACTTGGGCATGGAATACATTTTCTCATCTCCCACATGTCTCAGGAATATTATTCGGTCAATGGCTTAAGGGGGCCAAGCTTTTCTGGAGGGATGAACAAAGGGCCCTATTTTGCCCTTTCTGAAATGTATCCATTTCTCAGCATGTGACAGAAGAAAATGGCATTCTGGTTAAATGCCTAAGCCAAAGGTTCGCCCTTTCTCCTTCCTACTCTGCTCTCACTAAAATCTACCAAAGAATCTGAGCAGCATCTTTTTTTTTTTTGCAATTGAATAAAAGATTTATTCTTTTCTCAGGAAAACTACATTTTACAACCCACGTTAATTTGTAGTTGGTCCTAACCCTTCCTGGCACAGCTCTGTCAGAAGCACTCACTGTTGGGAAGCGGCTGTGGCTCAATCGGTAGGGCTCCCGTTTGCCATATGGGAGGCCCCGGGTTCGGTTCCCGGGGCCTCCTGGTGAAGGCAAGCCCGCCCGCACGGCATGGTTGGCTGACCCGGCGAGCACAAGCAGCAAGGGGGGATAAATGAATAAATAAATAAAATCTTAAAAAAAAAAAAAAAAAAAAAGAAGCACTCACTGTTTAACCAGGACCAAGGTGTTACACACACCCTGCCCCCATAGGATGTACACGGACTAAATGTTTTTCCCTGAGAGGAGCATAAGACAAAGAGAAGTTGCTAAGAGCGCCATCTTTCCAAGGGGCCCCTCCCTTTCCATTTTGGAAAATTTGCCTGAACTATGCAGCTAGTCAGCACTTAGACCATGTGCCTTCCACCATAAACCAACCCCCCCTTTCCCAAAGCACTTGGACTCCCTAAGCTCTTGCTGCTCCGACCTAAAATGCCAGCTACGATCCCCTTCAGTATTTCAGCAGTCACACCTAGTGAATTAGGAAGTAGGGGCACTAAACTTCACCAATTTATACCCATGTATGTGCTTATTTCCACAGCTGTATATAGGGAGATGGGTCTTTTTCGTCACCTTACCCAGATCTTAATAAGATTAAGTAAAAACTACATAAAGTAGCAGCATCTTTGGTTGATGGGGAATCTAGCTCTCTCTCCCGAGAAGCAATAGAATTGCCATTGTTTCAAATAAACACCTCTTGAAGCAGCCTGTACTGGCTGAAACAGAGTATATAAAGAGAGTGATCCACTGAGACTCAATACGTCATGTATAAACCATTAACTTCAATGCCAAGGGATTCAAATCCAGAAATGCAGTTTTTCTTGCCAAAAAGTTCCACTGAAATTTATAAACCCCCTGTGACCTAATTTAAAGTGTTTTTCTTCTTTTCTCAGGCTTTTCCCAAACCTCATAGTATAAGCTGCTAATTCAATCATTTTTACTCCTCTGCCACCCTTCATTCTGTGATCAAAGAATATTATTAACCACCCTCCCGCCCAACAACACATTAAATAATCAAGCTGTCCAACAGATGCACATCAGAGCACTAATCTTCAATACTGGTATGACTTAAAAACTGCCTAACTGTTTCTTCTCCCACAGCTAGCTTTAGTTTGCACTTCAAACAGCTCTTCTGCAGAGTCACATATCTGGATAAGTACATGTTATTGAGGGGATATTAATATGGAAGGCGTGAAAAGAAAAGAGCATAACCTGGGGACCGAATAACAGAAGCAAAAGGTCATTGTTTGGTGGCAGCCATCTTTCAAACTTCTATATTATTAAAAAAGCAATCCTATTATCTCCCATATATCCATCCAATCCCTGCTAGTCATAAAAGGACACTCTCACCCATTACATTTTTAGCTGGAATGGCTTTGTTGGCTGTGCCTTTTCCCATTAATACCAAAATGCATTTTAATCAAAGAAACTGCCTTAGGAACTGAAATAACAGCTAACACGAATGTGTCAATGCCTTAGAATATGTGGGATTATACAAAAAATGGACTCTAGCTCTATTATGAAGATTGCATGATTGCCCATTTTTAAATCATTACAGTCTGCTCCTCTCTGTTGTATTCTTTGAAACACCCTCATCTGTGTCATCAGCTAAAAATCCAATGGAGAACACATCTTTGGTCACTGGATAAAATCATCTTAAAAAATATCTCCCATGTTTTGAATATTTGCAAATGAATCAGATGGCGTGGAACACACACTGTGTAAAGGTGCAGGATAACCAGGTATATTGAACTTGAATTAAATGCTTTATTAAGGACAACAGAACAATTAGCTGCCTACTACATTTTTATTTCATGTCAAATCGAGGGCTGGCCTGCCTAATTCACATGTATATAATGTAAGGAGATGGAGGGAGGAGCCTTAAAAGGAAATTTTGTCTATCTGATGTGCATAAATCAGTTGGGTTTAAATCATATATATTTTATTTTATTTTATTTTATTTTTTTTTAAGATTTTATTTATTACTGGGAAACGGATGTGGCTCAAGAGGTTCGGCGTCCGTCTACCATATGGAGAGATCAGGGTTTGGTCCCCAGTACCTCCCGGTAAAAAAAAAAAAAAAAAAGATTTTATTTATTTATTCATTTATCCCCCCCTTGCTGCTTGTGCTCGCTGGGTCAGCTAACCACGCCGTGCGGATGGGCTTGCCTTCACCAGGAGACCCCGGGAACCGAACCTGGGGCCTCCCACATGGTAAACGGGAGCCCTACTGATTGAGCCACAGCCACTTCCCTAAATCATATATATTTTAAAGGGATATATACACACACACAGTATTAGACATCAGTGTGCAAATAAAAGCACTGGGGGTTAGATTACAACTACACAGAAATGCTGTTTTTTTTTTTTTTTTACTTTATTTTTTATTGTGGGTAAAAATCCAATTTTTCACAATACATACCAATATTTGTAAAATATCATTTGTAAAATGATATATAAATATATATTCATATATGTGCATTTGCTTACAAAAATGTTATTTATATATTTATATATATATGTATTTTAAGAGGTGCTTAGATTGCCACCTGAGAGCCTCCTTGTTGCTCAAATGTAGGTTCCGTGAAATGCCGCATCTTAAAGGGGAGAAACATTACAGAGAAACGCTGAACAGAATTCAGTACGGAAGCCTCCAATTGCCCTTCAAGTAAGGATGGTTATGATTAAGAGGATTCTAATTAGGTCAAGAAGAAAAGAGAGACAAATGTGTGAGTTGGATTGGTTTTCCTTTCTTGTCCTTTTCTTTTCCGTTTACCCCTTCTTTGCGCAGAGGCAAAAAAACTAATGAAGGGCAGCCAGTGAGCTATCTCCTTTCAGACCTGGAAGAGCATGCAAGTGAAAAATAAACCCCCCAGAACAAAAACACATCCGAGAATTACAAGCTAATGGTGCAGAACTTTCTAGATGTGTTGCCATAAAATTTAAGCTTAAATACTGTGAAGGTTTATTGTAGAGGACATGATGAAACAGTGAAGTTTGGAGAAACAGCTGTAGCTACTTTAGAAAAACCTTATTTTTGCAACTCCTTATTGTGCTTATAAACTAAGCATAATATTTCAAAATAGTTGGCACAAATAAGAACTTACAGATCACATTTACTAACAAAAGGTCTAGTTATTTAAAAAATTTTAAGAACTTATAATTTCCAAAAACAATAAATGAAAAAAAAAAGTATATAAATCCCTTTGTGGCACAGAATGTCATAAACTTATTTATGTAACACAGAAGCACATTTTTGTGCTAGAAACAATATGGAGAAGAATCTAAATTAAACCCAAAATTCAGTGAATGGGTATTCATCAATTTCTGGTTAAATGAGGCTCAACTTTGAACCTTTGAGCATCACATTGTTCGTACAAATAAAAACTTCTCCAAGTATCAGGAGTATACTTTTTTACCTAAGCAAAGATATTTTTCCCTTTGATAACTCAAAATCCTGCTGTTCTGTCAAAGTTGTGAACAATACCTGTTTAACTTCTTCAATGCTACCGTTCAGATGCTGATTCTGTTGCAATTTCTTGTAATTTTTTTCCCAATAAAGCTAGAGCCTATGATAGGGAAAACACATAATGATAAAAATTGGTCTTAGAGATTCTTCATTCATGAGTAGTTCAGCAAATACTTATGGAAAGCCTACTATATTTCCAGCTCTAGACAACCGGACAGGTGCAGCGCCTGCTTTCAGTGCACTAATCCTCTAGAAATCCAGGCTCCACCCTGCCTCCCAATCACCAGGAGTCTTCATTTCATCTTTCAGGATGTGCAGAGATACCGATCTCTATAAGAGTAAACAAATCCTTTCTTCTGCACGTTGTCGTCTGGATTCTCTTGAGAGGATTCTGAAATCTGTATGTGGACAAGGCATATACTTTGATTTGTCTAATTGCTTTTTGCTACTTTTGACAGTGACAAGTGTTCTGCCCTTTCTGTCAGTCGTCCCCAGCATGCCCTCTGCAGTTGTCTGTCTAGCTGGGTTTTTCTGTGACATCCAGCCACAGCTTTCTGTCCCTTTCACTGTGGTGGTCTGTTGTTTTCTTCCTTACTAGCGTGGTCACTGAGCTTCCCCATCTTCTCTTTCCTGGCTTCTTATTCACTTGGGAGACTTATCTTAACTCTTCCTGAAAAGCTGGGTCTTCAATAAGTAGAACAAATCAGCATTTCCAATTAGCATTTCCTTAAGCTTTGCTGTGAACTTCAGATCTTTGCAAATAATCTCTTCCTGAATGCTATTTAGAATTATTATCCTCAAAAAAGACAATGGTTTCTTGAGGATTCTTGTAGGTGGTACTGAAAGAGACTATGCTAAAGAAATGCATAATTCTGCAAAGGTTTCTTCTAATGTGCTGTCAGTTCTTACCACTGAGGAAACTGGACTCTGTTAACAGTTAAAAACCTTCTTGGTGTGGGATAACAATTTATTCACATGATGGGTAGCAAAAAAAAAAAAAAAGGCACTTTGATATTAAATTGAAATTTATATATACACATTAAGTTTGAAACATAAAAACCCCAACTAAACCATAAATATTAAAAATATGTGTATTCACTGGTATGTCTATTACCTTCATCATAAACCATATATAACTAGGAACTATTTATAAGCTCTGCAAGTCAGACACTGTCCAGCAAACTGCCATCTATGAACCATATATATAAAAAAATTTTTTAACTCTAATAATGATTTAGTAAACTTTAATTTTTCAAATGTTTTCAAAAAGAATTATCAAATTATCAGAAGCATCCTCCAATTATAAAACACGTCAAAATAATCCATTTACCCCAAATGATCTAACAGTTGCCTCTCAGAGGCAGCCACAGCCTCATGCTAGAAGCATCCTTCCTTCATGTGACGAGATAATAGTCATCTTTCATTACTTCATTGACTACTGGCATTTTCAGAGTATTTTAAATAGACTGATTTCAATTTTACAAAACAACAAGGATATATATTCAGAAAGATACTCATGTGTTGCAGGTAGCAGACATTAACAACTTCCAATGCAATCTCTAGGGATAATTTGCAGTTTTGATCTATGCTTTAGAAAAACATTTCCAGCAGTCGGTGTGGGGTTTATTCCTATTCCATCACTGGTAATAATTTCACTAGTTGCTGCAGGAACTTTAAATTCTGCTGCTGCAAAGACTGCTGTGAAAGGGGTACTTTCAGGAATACTGAGTACTTTGTAGGGCAGCTGTGGATCTGATGTCATTGTGATCTTGAAGGAAACCTTCGAAATGGCAGAGCTGGGGTGAGCCAAGCTGCAGAGAATATTTAATAACTTATTTTGTGGATGAGTACAGTGAAGCCCAAATGGGGTGATTAATTCAAGGTCAATGATGAGAGGTAGAGGCAGGTGAGGAATCCAAGGATTTGGGCCTTTCTGCCCAATTAATTTGTGGCCCATTTGGTTGTGCAACTGGTAAAGGGTCTAGGTAAAATACTGTAATAGTTGTGTGTGGGACCATTTCTGTGGATCCTTGAAGCCAAAACTATCTTCTTAATACTAAGACATTGTTTGTCTTGTCTTTCTTATTCTCTGATGTGTATACAGTGGAGTTTTACAGAAGACATGTGATGTGCCATATAGCAACAGACTGATGCAAAAACAGGTATGAGAATCCAACTTCTCCTTTATAATAATTTCACTCTTCTTACTAAATTTATTTTTTGTTTTGAAAAACAATTATTTTCATAAAATGTTATTTAAATTAACATGATGGATTTAGTATTTTAAATGAATTAATGGATAAAATCTTTTAAAACTTCTCCATTTTAATTTTGGAAATACTAAATATTGATAGATAAAACCCACATACACAAATGCTCTATGGGGTCCTCAATAACTTTCAATAGTGTAAAAGTGTCCTGAGATAAAAGGTTGAGAACTGATGTACTAGAACATCAATAAATAATTTGAAAGTAAACAATGATGGCAGTGGAATTTTATAAAAATATTCTCCATCAAACCAACTTCTCCTTTTTGGGTCCCTCTTTCACCTTTATAAGGAGCATGATTCTAATGAAAAGGACATGAGACTTGTATCAATGATCAATAACAACAAACAGTGATTAGGGTGCTTCCTGGCTTTGGGTTTAGGCAAGAAAGCATATGGAGTGAGAGTTGGATTTTGGTTCTGCCTTTTACCAGCTCTGAGAACTGGTCGAGTTAAACCTCAGTTTCCTTGTCTGTAAAATGGAGACAAATGTAACACCAACCTGCATGAATAAGCTAATACAAGAAAAGTTCTGTTTCAGTGCCTGGCACATGGGTTTTGTTCAGTTCAGCCATTATTATGATTGTTCAAAATCCTGTGCCCTTCCAACAATGCTGGACTGTATCCTTTACACCATTCTGCTGGAACCTCACATTCCATAGTGAAACTTAAAATTAAAACAGTGCCTATTAGCTCAAATGTGTACCTGCTTCCATTTTCTTCTATATTTTTCCTGCCACTCCCTTGTTGTCTGATCTTGGGCAAGTCATTTAACTTCTCTGGGCCTAATTTGCAAAGAGCAAAGGCAGCAAAATCCCTATTCCAGGCAGCATAGCTCAAGAATTAAGGAATATGGACTCTGGGCTAGTTTACATTGGTTTGATTCCTGTTCTTGTTGATTGATTACCAGGCTCAACATCTGGGGCAAACTGTATAATCTCTGAGTGCCTCAGTTTCTTTGTCTGTAAAATGGAACTGGAAACCACATCCACCTCATAGCATTATTATGAGGTTAAATGAGTTAATGCATATAAAGTACTTAGGGCAGTGCCTGGCATGTAGGAAACACTAAAAAGTGTTTCGGGGTTTTTCTCCAAGCCTGGAAAGAAAAATGTCCACTGCTTTGTTATTCCTTCCATGGCTTTCTTTTCTCCTCCTCCTGTACTTCTGGACCACAACAAAACCTATGCTGGGAATGCTGACCAGATAGCTACATCAGCTATCCACTACCATCTCCTTCAGTGCTGAATTGTGATGATGCCTTTATTTCTAATTGGTCCTCAAATGTTCTTAATACAACCAACAATTAATGCTGTGGCTCTTCCCCGAGGCCTCTGAGGCAAGCATTATCCTTTTCTGAAATGTTTTGCTTTCCAACATCAAAGAACTAAAAACTCATAAAAAAGCAATAGTGTAAGATACTAATAAAACCGAATAAATGGCAGTATTCTTACAAATGAAATTGATAATACCAAGGAGGAACAAGCAAAGTCATTAATAAGA
Organism: Tolypeutes matacus; assembly: GCA_026826555.1. Classification (NCBI taxonomy): domain Eukaryota; kingdom Metazoa; phylum Chordata; class Mammalia; order Cingulata; family Chlamyphoridae; genus Tolypeutes; species Tolypeutes matacus. Next base: position 22,536,050 of record JAKSZT010053764.1, on the reverse strand, counting down.
CAAACTTCCAACCAAAGGAATGAGGAATAATAGATAAGAATCTGGCACCCATAATGCCATTTAACCACGTTGTAATTTTACATTCCACTCAGTGGTCTAAATCTGGTTACTGTGAAGACACACAAATGTGGTAGGAACTGTTGGCTTGTGAAGATGAGATTTTATTTGGCCTCTTTCATTTCAGCTTTCCTGATTTCTATTTCCAGGTGAAACCAAATTTACCATGGGACCCAAAATATTGTAATTTTTTATCCTATTTAATTTCCTATCTTCTTGGTTGTGGAAGGGTTTCAACTTTTCACTAAGGATTTTTACAATATACTATAACTTATTTTTTTTTAAAGCTTTGTCTGTGTTGGGAGGAACATTGTTCAGTGGGAAAAAAAATCTGCTTATGCTTCAACCAGGATATTCAGGGGTTGTGAAAAATATCCTTTGACAATAGCTGCAGGGTAGAGAGCAGCTATTTTACATAGGGTGGTCAAGGAAAGCCTATCTGAGAAGGAGATGTATGCACTGAGACTGAAGGAAGTGAAGAAGCAAGCATGAGGTGGGTGAGAGAGAGTGTTCAGGCAGAGGAACAGCAAGTGCAAAGGTCCTGAGGCAGAAATATGCCTGGTCTGTGGGAAGAACAACAAGGAGGCCTTTGTGGTTAGAATAGCATCAGCAAGGAGGGGACAGGCAGGGGAGGAGGTCAGAGACATGGAGGAGATCAGATCACATTGAGTCTTCAGGACTTTGGGTTTTACTCCAGGAGAGATAGAAAACACAAGAGGGCTTTGGGTCAAGGAGTGACATTCTGGGTGACCTGTCCTGCAGAGCACACTTGACAAAATACAGTGCTAGACTGGGAGATAAGCAGAAGCATAAAACCTAGCTTCAAGGAGTCTGGGAAGGCGTGAGGATGGGCTGTTATTACACACATACCAAGTAGTGTTTATTCCTGAGGTTGGAATTGTACTTCAGGAGTTATGGAGAATATTGGCTCAGCATTGGTAAAACTTAAAAACAAAAACAAAAAAACCCCAAATCAACACTTTCCTTGTTTTATGTGATTTTGTACAGGCATACAAGGATTTGTGGGTGAAACACACTTTGCAGAGAAAATATTGTGTCCTTTTCCAAATTCTAGCCCATTAGAGTATCTTTCTAGGTATCATCTAATAATTAGTAAAGAAGGCTATAGAGAAAATTCAACAAGGCACTAAAGGGTTTTCATACACATAATCACTCATGACCCTCACAACAATCTTGTGAGGTTGGCAGGGCAAGTATGATTTCCCTCCTTTGGCAAATGAGGAAACATGGAGTTCCTGCCCACATCACACAGCTGGCTGGTGATGGCTGAGGAAGAATGAGCCATGATTCTTTGGCTGTGAATTCAGATTCTTCCCATGACACCATTCTGTGTCTCTCAGCCAATAACTTACCAAGGAAGTAACCCCCAAAATGAAGACTCAAACACAAGGGGATATAGTTGAGTCAAAGGAAGATAATATTCTGTTGGGAGTAGCATGAGGAGCCCTACTTTGATTAGACATTAGGGATTTGCCATCTTATTATATATGGAGTTTCAGTGTCTTAACCTAGCTCTTCTTTTGCGTAATGTTCTACTGAATATGTGTTTATGTTCCATGTGGGAAAACGCAGTTTGTGAAAAGATGCACAATTTGTAGATGAGTTGGGTGCTACTGTTTCTTCTTCTTTTTTTTTTTTTTAAGATTTTATTTATTTATTCATTTATCCCCCCCTTGCTGCTTGTGCTCGCTGGGTCAGCTCACCACGCTGTGCGGGCGGGCTTGCCTTCACCAGGAGGCCCCGGGAACCGAACCCGGGGCCTCCCATATGGTAAACGGGAGCCCTACTGATTGAGCCACAGCCGCTTCCCTACCGTTTCTTCTTAAAACCCAAACATCCCTGGTTTTAGAGAACATGTTCTTGTATAAGCCATGGCCTGGATCCATTTGTGAAACAGAAGGGAAGGGAAAGAAACTAAAATTACTTACTAAATACACGTCAAGCACTGAGGCATTATCATCCTGCATTTCCAGAGCATTTGGTTCAGCAGTCAAGTAGATGGTCCCCTCTTCCAAGGTGAAGGTTGAACTGGAAGGTAACCCTTTACTGGAAAAATAAAGAATAATAATGAGCACCTTGCTCGCAGAACAAAATCCAAAGAAACCTCCAAAGTTGTGGCTAAAGAGGCTGAGGTAGGCAGCTTTTTGGGGATTAAAAAAAGGTTATAGAGTTCTAAGGAAATATGCTCATCACTGGAAGTTTAAAGGATTTGATTTTTTTAGTAGTGCTTTTTGTCAGTCCACTTCAGTTCATGAGACACTTCTTTGCATTTTTGAGATGTGCTTTGTAAGTTTCATGCCTGTGAGAGGTGAACTGCTGTGAACTGAGAAGCCTACTGGTCATCTCTGACTTTGAGTATTTGGTCTAGCTGCTTATGTTCTCCTTTCACAGTATTCATGGTTTGCCAGTTCATAGAGGAAACCTTGTGCATCATTAGCATTGAGGATTTTTCTTTTAACAGGCTTTTTTTTGCATGAAAAGTTCAATTATATCAGTAGTTTGTGAAAAGATGCACTTAAATGTGAATTAGAATCCCCCTTAGGGCTTATTAAAACTCAGTTTCCTGCACCGTACCCCATAGTTCCTGACTCAGTAAGTCCGGCGTGGGGTCCATGATTTTACATTTCTAACAAGTTTCCAGGTGATGCTGATGTTAATGGTCCAAGGATCAGACTTTGAATAGCAACGAATTTCAAATATTGTATTATATGCTTTTCAGGATTGCCTAAGTGTACCCTGAGTAACAACAACAAAAGTCAAAGGAATGCAGGCATACAGTTATGTTGGAAAGTCATTTATGATGGGAAATCACCTTGTTTTACTGTGATATAATCAGAGTTAATAGTACTTAACCAATTGAATAATATTTTTAAATTTATTTTTTTTTAAATATTTTATTTTTATTTTTCCCCACCCACTTGTTTTGCACTTGCTGTGTGCTGTGTCCTTAGGAGGCACTGGGAACTGAACCCGGGACCTCCAATGTGGGAAGGAGGCACCTAATCGCTTGAGCCACCTCCATTCCCTGCTTTGTTGTGTCTCTCATTATGTTTTTACTTCTTGTGTCTCTTGTTGTGCCATCTTGTTGAGTCAGCTTGCCGTGCCTTCCTGTTGCGTCAGCTTGCTGTCTTGCTCGTTTTGCTTTAGGAGGCACTGGGAACCTCTGCTCCCTGCTTTGTTGTGTATCTTGTGTCATCTTGTTTTGTCAGCTTGTCGCACCTGCCTGTCATGCCAGCTTGCTCTCTTCTTTAGGAGGCACCGGGAACCGAACCACGGACCTTCCGTGTGGTAGGCGGGAGCTCAGTCACCTGAGCCATATCTATTTAAATTGGGTATTAATTTAGAGGCTCAGGACAATTTTCCCCATTGAAATAAAAGGTAGTTATGATTTTAACCTATGGAAATTTGCCATGTGAAGGTTTTTGTAGGAGCCAATTAGCCTCAAAAAGATGGGGAAAGAGAGTGATATTGATACCAGAAGAGCTGGGGAAGGGGGGCTGGCCACTGGCCACGTGAAATGAACCTCCGAAGCAGATGTGTGGTCTTTCCTGGGCAGCAGAGCTGACAGCAGGAGAGGAGAAGATGGGCTTCGCCTCTCACCTTCTTTATCATCAGGTCTTGGAGCTCATTTGAGGCTTAGCTCAGAGCCCACCTCTTCTGAAAACTTCTTGTCTACAGTCATCCTCTGAGGTGCTTCCCCAGCTGGACTGGAGACTACTGAGGACATTATAACCCTCTGTCTTTCCCTTCTTTGGGAACTGAACATAATTCTATCTCTATAATTATCTACCCATTAATTGAAAATATGTGAAATAGCTAAAAATTCTGACCTTTTTTGATATAAAAAATTGTCAAAAGATTTGTGTGGCTCTTGATAAATAAAATTCATTTGTATTTTTCCTGTTATAAAAGACATAACAAGGAAAACCAGAAAATACAGAATAGTAGGGGCAGGAAAGGGGAAGAATCTTCCATAGGTATTCCATTTGGCAACATTTGAGACTATGGAAATGAAGAGATTAAAGCCACCTCATTTTGGTTTGATAGATTTTCTCCTAAGTTCTGAACACAGAAAAAAAAAAGTCCACTGCATTTCAAACACCTATCTTAGCGTTATATATTATGGGAAACAGTCTGTTCAGATGGACTTTGAAGATCAGAGTACATGTGGCTTCTTTCCACTGAGCTGCTGATTTAATACTATAAACCCTCATGGATTTCTTGGGTTAAGTCAACCATCAGTTTTCAAGGGATGTTGCTTTAAGGGGCACTGTGTGGCAATAAGCATTGCTCACATTTTTTGGATCAGAAACAAGGATGCAGTAATGGATTTTATTCGCGTTTACATTTCAACCGTTAAGATCCTGTTTATTCCTCCTCTGGGAAGAGAACAATTCTGCCTGGTGAAGCCCTTTGAGAAAGATAAGTTCTTTCTTTATCTATTTAATCACCAAAGCAAGAAATAAAGTGGTAAGAAAATACAGAATTATGGCATAAAATTTGATTTTTATTTCCATTTTTTCTCAAACTTTTATATAATTCAGAAAATCTCAAGTGGCTTCTGGGTTATTTTGTAAAAACTTAATTTACTTGATGAGGTTCAAAAGCCAAGTTTCCCCCTTCTTATCTGAGTTTTCGGTATGAATTTATTAATTTCCCTCTAAGAAAGCTCTAACCAAGAATGCTCTGGAAGTGCTTTTTCTTTAATATTTAAATAAATAAAAAAAAAAATGGCACTACATGCATATAGGTATACAGCCAAAAGTAATCCTCCTTTCCCCCCTATCCTCTTATAATCCAGAGTTCTCTTCCTTGGAGGCAAACCCATTTTAGAAGTATTTTTCAATCTAATATTTATCTTTTATTTTTGGAAACTAAGAATAAGGTCACTGGTATAGTTAAAACAAAATTAATATAGAAAAATAAAAATAGAAAAAATACTCTTCAGGATTCAACAGAGGTACATTTATCAATTATTTTAGCTAAAAAAAAAAAGCACAATATGATTACCAGAAAAAGGAAATACCAGTTAAAATTTGATAAAATTGAACAGCCATCTTTTTTTAAAATCTTTGTTATTTACATTGTTTTTCACAAGTATTTGCATACTTTCCTACCTTGTTAAGGATCTTGAGCATCATTAAAATTGGGGGACAAAAATGAGGCTCAGAGGGACTTATATCCAGATTATATAAAGAAGTCCCACAATTTAACAATATAAAGGCAAATAATCCAATTAAAAATGGGCAAAGGATCTGAATAATAGACATTTCTCTAAAGAAGATATACAAATGGCCAATAAGAACATGAAAAGATGCTCAACATCATTAATCATTAGGGAAATTCAAATTTATGTGAAATGTCCAGAATAGGCAAGTCCATAGAGACAGAATGCAGATTAGTTGTTGTCTAGGGCTTGCGGGGGTTGAGGGTGGGGAAGGGATAGGGAGTAACTGCTAATGGGCATGAGTTTCTTTTTGGGATATTGAAAATGTTCTAAAATTAGATTCTGGTGATAGCAACATAACTATGACTATATTAAAAACCACTGCACTATAGACTGGGTGAATTTATGGTATGTGAAATATATATCAATAAAGTTGTTAAATTAAAAAGAGGCTTATGAGGCAATGAGGGCCATGATTCTAAATTTGATCTCTCAGAATATAGTATTAGAAGTATCAGAAATTTGATGGAATATATATTTTCAGTCACATCTATTTTAGAAGTACCTGTTTTGAAAAAATCCCTGCTTTATTTGCCAGTCATTCAAAAATTTTTTCTTCTCAGTAAGAAAGAAAAAAATTCTAGTTGACTTGACATGAGCAAGTTGGGTCTGAGGTGAGAAGCCCCTGAGGGCAGGCCCTTGGGAAACTATCTGCAATGTCCTGGGCTAGACTGGGTATAGCACAGAGCATGGGCCAGAAGCCCCTCACCTAGAGCCCAGAGGTTGCAAACTACTGGCCCACAGACCCAGTTTGGATGGCAGAACTGTGTTTTATATGCAAAGAGATTCTTTAAGAAATGGGAAATTTCCACAAAGTTCAGTTTTTCACAGCTTCTTTTGAAAAACTGGAAGAGATTTGCCCATGGCCTGTTCAAGGCCATGCCATAAGAGCTCATCTTTTGTCTTCCTCCCACAAAATCTAAAGTAAGTCCTATGACTTTCCTGCTCATTATTAGGTAGCTAAAAGTGGTCCAGTCACTTTTCAAGTCACAAAGCAGTTTTTGCACTGGAATTAATCTAACCAGTACAGTTTAAGAATTAAACACTTCAAACTTCATTTAAAGTTAATATTTTTCCCCCCACCCCTAGTTGAGGCCTGCTGCAGGTTGGTGCCAGCAATGGCAAAGGGGAGGGCTGGCAAGGGCCTTGTGCTTCTACATCTCCTTAGCCATTCGCTAGGTTGCTTCTGACTCCTTCAGATTTTAAGTGGAACGTGGGGGTGGGGGCAAAAGGGGCAGGCAAGTTCTTACTTCACTAATTGTACTGGTTAGAATGGAATAACCTGCTCTAACAAAATAACCCCCAGAATTCAAAGTCCTAAAGATCAAGAAGTGAATTTCTTGCTCTCTTAAGAGTCCATGGTCAATATGTGGCTCTCTCCATGTGGTGATCCAGGGATCCAGGAACCTCCATCTTGTGGCTCTTCCATCCCTTACGGCCTTGTCTTCATCTACATAGTCAAGGATGGGTGCTATGTACAGATTCTAGCCTGTAGAAGGGGTAAAAAGGCATGCCGTGGTCTTAAAGGCCTTTACAGTGGGTGTACATTATTTATATTTACATTTTCATTGGTGAGAAATATAGTAATTTGGTCATGACATAAGCTGCAAGGGATGGGGCTGGAAACTTAGTTTAGCCATGAGCCCAAAAAGAAGAAACTGACTTTGGTGTCCGGTAGCAATCTCTGTCATATTACTACCATTCTGAGCAGAATTGACAGTCTTTGGGCTCAGTAGGTCTGTACAGCTGATTCTTACTCCTGTGGGTAATTTTGTGGTTTCTTCAGAGAACTCCCCATCATTGGTGATTTTTCATCTATGATTCCCATGGTGTTGGTGAATGTATCTCTCTGACTCCTTCCTGAGCCCCTGGCATCCATGATGTATGTCATGCTTCCTTCTGTGGGGTGATCTTGCCTGGTCCACAGAAAACACTCATACATTGTCTGCCCAGGAAAACTCTGGAAACATAGGCTACCTATAGATGGCAGACTCTCCAGCTCTGCTGTCAGACCTTCCAGGGTCTCAGGCATGAGTCAGATACTAGTTCACTGTGTCCCTTCTGCTCCAGGGGACAGATATCAAGCTCTTCAAAGTGTCCCTGAAGAAGCCCCTTTCCATGGGCTAGGCTACACATCCCCACTCACTGACGGCTCTCTCTAGAGATCACATTCTGACAACCCACTCTTTTCTTAGACTTTCCACCCTCTTTTAAAGGCTGGAGGTGGGTGGTCAGTTAAACTGGTTTTTGACTACTACTTTTGCAAATCTTATAGTCTCACAGCTTAGCCTTGTCTTAGGCCTGAAACTGATACTAAAAAATATTTCTTTTTAACATTCTGTTATGTATTTTTCAGTGAAGAGAGATTAGTAAAGTTATACCATAACTGAAGGAAAACGTCTATCTTTACTAATCCAGAAATGTTTTACATAGGATATAAAGTATTACCCTGGGTTTCTAGAACCTTTATACCATACAGAGTCTACAGCAAGTTCCTCTTTCCTTGAAGATGCCTTAAGTAGTAAAGGTATGTTCAAAATAAGAATTTGAATTAAACATCTGTGCCACTGATCAATTTAATGTTTATTTATCTTCAGTTCTGGCATTAGGGACTATTCTCGCCATTGCTGTTTTCTTACTGTACTGTTGATTTCCTGGGTTCAAACCTTATTTAGACTCAACTTCTAGTTTCTCTAGCTGAGAGTTTCCCAGATTCTAAGGGATGCAACTTTCTTGGAGGGATGCCCTCAAAACCCAGTGGTCAGGTCAGAGTGCTTGCCATTCCTCAGACTTGAAGCTTGGGAAGAGCCATTTCTAGAAGCTGTGTTATGTGACTGGGTTTAGGAGCCTGGCTGCCTGCCTAGGTTCTGCACCATTGAGTTTTGCCACAATTCCCTCTATTTAGACGCCTAATTTGCAACCAGCCACATGGGGGAACTTAATCTACCCAATTATTTTCTTCCTTTGTAGGCACAGTCCCTGCTTATACTTATATGCAGCTCTGTGCTCTGGTCTCTGCACAAGCCACAAACTTCTCATAGGTAGCAGCAGTGCAGGAGGAAGAACTTCACATCCTCCTAGTGCTCTCTTTGGCAGCAGACATTACGCTTCACCAGTGCCACATAGACCTGTCATTTACAAAAATGCTTATTTTTGTTACCAGCAATATTAGTCTGGCTTCATTAGAGAGCATTAGTCTAGCTGGACTGCTGAAAACAGTCATCGATAATTTCATAGCCTGGAAGACTCCAATTTCTGTTTGCAGACCTTATGAGTGTTTTACAGCTAATTCTCATGGGGGCATTTGTTCAGGAAACACATGGTATGAGCCATAGTTTTCATCTTTTAAAAGCGCCCTTCTCTGCCTTAATTTTTAAAAAATCAAAGTAATAACATCATAACACATCACATGATACATACTGCTTAGTTTGCCAAAGGGCTGCCCATGCAAAGTACCAGAAATGGGTTGGCTTTTATAATGGGAATTTCATTAGGAAAAAAAATGTTGCAGTTCTAAGGCCATGAAATGTCCAAATCAAGGCATCTCAGAGATGATTTCTCACCAGAGGTCAGCTACTGATGATCCTGGCATCCTGCCACATGGTGAGGCAGGATGGCGGGTCTGCTGGTCTCTGTCTACTTTCTCCTGGAGCTTAGCTGTGGGAGATCAGGCATCTCTCCCTGGATCTCATTTCCTTGAGCCTCTCAGAGCTTCTCTGTCTTTCTGCAGCTATAGGCTAACCTGGAGTCCTCTCTCTCACATGGCAGGGTCAAAATGGCAGAGCTCCCTATTCTGTCTCTCGCTCTCCCAGGGTGTCTCTCTCTCTCTGTGTTCTCAGTTTATATAAGACTCAGGAAGAGGGTGGAAACCAGAGTCAAACATCACTGACATAGTCCAATCAAAAGTCCTAAAGTGATCTAATCAAGTGATCTAATCAAGGCTCCTTAACTGAATGTAATGCAATCAAAAGGTCTCACACCCACAGGAATAGATTAGTTCAAAAACAATCTTTTCTGGGATATACAAAATTCAAACTGTCACAAGATAATATGATGAAAAAACAAGAGCCACCTTCCCCCATACCCTAGGGGCAACTCCTTCAATGATTCATATTTCTTTTTAGTTCTGGTGGTTCCCTGCATATCTTTTGATGAATCAGGGAATAAAGATATTCTTATTTTAAGCCAGCATTTATTGATTCAATATGAAGGACATTTGCCCTCTCCTCTGCTTTTCCTCATAACATTTGCTATTTACATTTTATTTACATTGTAACTGTGAGTAATATACTTAACCTTTTAAATTACATCACTATACACCATATATCCTCTAACTTCTCATGTTATTTCATCGTTGTCCTGTCCTTTTATCTCTCACTTTGCATCAGGTACACTTTTTAAAAATATTTAATATTTATATATTACCTAGCAGCCTCAACCATTTTTTTCCTGCTTTATTCATGGATTGGCTCTAAAATTAGAAAATGAATATGTAGAGTTTATATTATTATGACTATGATACTGCTTAATGCTTGACCATTAACAAGTTAGGGTTACATTTCCCTCTCTGGGTTCTAAGTCATGATTGCTGTGCCATGCAAAGAATATTGTTCCCAACATCAAAGTTAAATGGAGTGTCTTTTATTTAAACTTTTGTGTAAATTCATAACACATTTAGGTTGCTCCTATTTTAGAAGATTTTTGCCATTTAGAAACTGTCATGGGGGAGAAAACCAGGACTTCTGGACAGAGGGCAGAGACTTAGAGACAAGCCCTGCATCTCTGATTATTAGCTGTCACACTGAGCACGTCAGGAAACTGAGCTCCTGGTTCCTCATCTGTAAATGGGAATGATGGCCCCTGCCCAGCCCACGTCACAGGGCCATCTAGAGGACCAGATGAGACAATGCAAGGGGAAGAAAGGCCAATGAAGGAAAATGTTCTTTGGAATAAATGAACAGGAGTATCACTTTGACTTTTACCTCAGGGGCTCTGCCTGTGCCCTAGAGGACAGTAAGGAATCTGTTTGCATAGACAGATTTATCATAAGACTTTGGAAAGAATTTCTCTTCCTCTATTCTAATTTTAGCTACTGGAACATTCACTGATAACAAATGTGGACAGGAAAGCTCTAATTGCAGAGAAAACTCACAAATACAGCCCAGTCTCACTTAAAGGCTGCAAACTCTAGTTTAGCTTTAGAGACACACTCTATTTATGAGCAGGGTCATTCCAGCAGGACACAGGCAGTTCCAAAGTGACTGTCAAGTTAACACCATGTCTTCCTCCTGGAGAAGCTCACTTCTGCCTGGAGCAGGGTTGGAGTCTGCTACAGGGTACAGAAATTTGGAAGCACTGGCACCTGAGTTCCTATTTGCAGCCTGGAGAGTAAGAGGATGCAGCATCCCCTTGACACTTAGCTTCTTGGCTGACTGTGTGGGCAAGTTTACAGGACTCCCCTACATGGACCCAAAGAAGGGAGAAGCCCTTGGTCATGGCCGCTGTGCCCGGATGCTTAGCTGTCAGCCTTCCTAACCTACCCTGCCAAGGAGGAGGCTTTCAGTGGCTCTGCTTGTGCCTGTTCCTTTTTCAGCTATGAGCATGGCTGCTGCTCCCTCCCCCCCATTGTTATTTTTAGACAAGGAGCCCACCGGTTTCTAAGGAAGCAAGCAGAGTGGCAGGCTCTCTCTTTGGTATTGACTAAGGTCACCATGCGGGTCCAGTGCTTGGGTTAACTTTCTTCTTTCCCTCGTGTAAGTGAACATGGAGGCATGAAGCCTGCTGCAAACATGGTACAAAGAGCAGCACTTTGAACCACGGAGATAAAGAGAAAACCAAGCAGTGTGTTGTTATACCTGTTGGCTCTGGCACCTGGATGTCACAGTTACTGAGCTCCAGGCACCAGCAGCCTCAGAACCAAGCAAAGAAACAAGGCAAGGGCCTCCCTTTGGGGAAGGTGTGTGTGGGTTTGGGGGAGAGGGGATGGGGTGGTACTGGAGGTACTAATCTTTTCAAAAAGAAACCATCATCCAAGTTTAGGGGTCTTCCTCACCGTATTTCTCTATGAAATTTATTTATTTTCCCCAACACAGACACACACACACACACACACGTTTAAAGCTAACATTCATCACTGACTATAATTGTGGTGATTACATTACACACATTAATTCATTTAATCCTTGAAGATAACCCTGTTAGGTTAGGTGTCATTATTTATTTTGTACATGTGAGTATTAAGGCTAACTTATCTACCCACAGTTATTAAATGGTAGAGCCTGGATCTGAATCTTGGCCTGGCTTTGGAGCAATGCCATGTCCTACATATACTGCTTCAAGCCATCCAAACACTGCCCTTTCTTGTATTTCTAAGGTAACCCCACCAATGATGGTTCAATTACGAAAGAAAAAAAAAAAAGATATACATATCCATTTCTGGATGACAAAGCTATAGGTATAGACAAGTCTTGATTATTTGTCTTAATTAAAAAGAGCAGGATGTGAATATTCTTGCTGTCCTGATTTTGTGATAATCAGGGTAGGCTAAACATTTGCTATATTAGAAACTATGCATGTGTCCCCAGACCTAGTTTTTCTCCCTAGGTCTGGTTTTCAGAATGCTGTTGATAAACTAAGCCTAATTTATTATATGACCATCCAATATAGGAAATGACTGTAACTCTAGGTATCTTTGGTCAACCTTAAGAGATATAGCAGGGGGATGGATGTGGCTCAAATGGTTGGGTATCTGTCTCTCATATGGAGGGACCTGGGTTCGATCCCTGGGACCTCCCAGTGAAAAAAAAAAAGATATAGAAGGTACATGGGCTGCCAGGCCCTGCAAGCGTGTGAGACTCCCAAGCCCTGTGTGTTAGTGTGCCACCAGGCCCTGCAAGTGGGTGCACCATCAGGCCCTGAGAGTGGGTGTGCCACCACGCCTCGCAAGCTGGTGAGCCCCCCAGGCCCCACATGTGGGTGCGCCTTCAGGCCCCATGAGCCACACAGCAAGATGATGACATAACAAGAGAGTGACACAAGGGAGAGCCAAGATGAGATGTGCCGAAAAACCAGGAACTAAGGTTGCGCAGGTGGTAGGACGCCTCTCTCCCACATCGGAGGTTCACAGGATCGAATCCCAGTGAAGACAGGAGGAGAAGGTTAAGAAGAGAGGGCAGGAAACAGACACAGAGAGTTGCCCAGCAAATGGACACAGAAACAACAAAAACGGGGGTGGTGGTGGTAAAAATGGATAAAAGTAAATAAATAAATCAATAAATCCTTAAAAAAAAAAGTACAGGGGAGTAAGATAAGTTAATAGTAATACTTTGACGATGCTCTTTCATAATTTGTTAACAGATGTTTCATAACAATGCAAAGTATTTGTGGTGGGGTGATGTGTGGGAGCCCTGTATGATGTTATACATGTTTGTTTTGTAAGTTCACAATGTTTACTGAATACTTTTTTTTTTTTTTTTTTTTTTATTTATTCATTTATCCCCCCCTTGCTGCTTGTGCTCACTGGGTCAGCCAACCACGCCGTGTGGGCGGGCTTGCCTTCACCAGGAGGCCCCAGGAACCGAACCCGGGGCCTCCCATATGGTAAACGGGAGCCCTACTGATTGAGCCACAGCCGCTTCCCTTTACTGAATACTTGTTGTTTGTGCATGTTCATGTGTGAATGATATACTTCATAAATTGTTTAAAAAAGAACCTACAGAAATTTGGAATGTCATCTTGCCTATCAAATTTTTTGTTGGTCATTAAAGTAGTTGTGTTTTCTGATCTTAAAAAAAAAAGGAGCAGGAATATAGATATTAAAGAACAAGAGAAACCTTTGACACCCCATCTCAGACCACATACAAAAAATAATTTAAGATGGAGCACAGACAAAATATGAAAGCTAAACCTATAAAGATTCTTTATAAAACAAACTTGATGATCAAAGTAATTTGTGGCTTCTGCTCCCTCAGAAAACGTGTTTAACAGTTCATATTTGGCAGAGCCTAATATTAAATTCAGTTCCTTTCCCAGAGCTGATGTCAGCAGAGAGATAATATATTTAAGTAGGTTCCAGGTTCTTACTTACTTACCTTTAAGTAAGGCTTAGGTAAATTAAAAAATAAACTGCAGCATGGACAGTCCACAAAACATCCCCAGATAAACTGCATGCATTAAAAAGAGTTGATTGTTTTCTCTAGCGAGAGAAAGGCAGCACAAAGGCAAAAGGAACTGGCAATCACAGGAGACCCAGGGCTATAGCTTGGAGGAATAGCATGATGTGGGGAAGAATGAGCCAGACCAAGAAGACAGCCTAGCTGAGTTCTAATGCCAGTTCCCAACTAGATAAGCTGCTTGCATATATCTGGGTATGTCATTCAACCTCCTGGGGCCCCAGGTTCGTCCTCTGCAAAAATGAGGAGTTTGGACTTAATGAGGTCCCTCCTCTCAGCTCCCCAAAGCTTTGATTCTTAGCCTAGTTGGTTCTTTCTCATCTACCCCAAAAACCCAAAGTTTGAGGCTCATATAATACAGTGTGCTAAAATGGAAATGCCTTTTGCTGTGTAAGCTAATGGACCCAATAAGGGTTTAAGAAAAGTGAACTGGCAATTATCCCCAACCCTAAGCACCATTATTCCTTTATATTGCACCTCAGTGACATAATTCCCACAGATGGTGGGAGATACTTCACAATCTGTTCACACTCACTGCTATCAGGATTGTAAAACAAAACTAAACAGAAAAACAAAGCTTCATTCAGAGAGGTGGTACCACTGCTTGAAGGAAAACCTTGCTTGGGCATTTGAGCTTATTCACTACTTTCTCTTCCTCTCTTTACCCCATAACACCACTTTGGGGGAAAAGGATCTTTCACTGATACCCATTTGTAAAGAAAAACATTATCCTTCAGGAAATTTATATATTAAAAAAAAAAAAAAAAAAAAAAAAAAAAAAAAAAAAGCATGATTCCTTTTTGTTGTTAAACACAAAATGTTCTGTTTTTAAAAAGTATGCCCTCCTTCTTCAGTAAAATCCAACAAATGTTTGCTGAACCTTTATTATTTACCAGGAATTCTTTAGGCATTGTTTGTACCTTAGCTTTTCAGACCTTACTCAGATTCACGCCATATCAATGTGCTAAAAATGCACAGCCAATTGAAATGACCACTCTCAGTATATAAGTACCATCATTATTTAAAGTCCAAATTATTATCAAGTCTGCAGAAGCTGCTGGAAAAAAATAATACGAGAACAGATTACAAGGCAGCTTTGCTATCTCTGATATAAATTAAAATTACAGCTATTCAGGGCTACTGGAAAACCGTAAGCAGAATTGATTTTTAGTGTGCCTGCTAACTTTAAAGAGGTGCAGAATGACGGGGAGATTTCTCATACATGGCTAGGCCAACACCAAACTCATTTCAAGCTCCAACTTGAATGATCAGGGACTGCCACAGAAACTACCGGTCTCTGCTGTATAGGTCAATACCCTGTCCCGAGTCATTAGGAATATAAGCAGTTTAGGGATAGGAAATCGAACAGAACCTCAGCAGGCAAAGAAGGAAGGCAGCTGGCAGAGAACGTCTCTGGCTGACTTGATTTGGGAGGTAGAGAATATTGCTATCTCTGAGTGAGGAACTGGGACTCATTCTGATTCCCAAACAATGGTTCGACTTTAGTAATCTCTGGCAGTTGGTCCTTTTATAAACAAATGTCCTTCCTATAAGATAAGGAACAAAACTAGGGGTGTTTTAGAATGAAAGGTCAGAACACCCCAATTGCTTAGACAGTGGTTCTCAAATTTTAATGTGTATTAGAATCACCAGCAGGCCCAGGAAACAGCAATTTTAACAACTTGTTACTGAAGCAGGTGTCCTAGAACCTCCACTTTAAGAAACACTGGCCATTTACCACTCAGTAAATCCTACCATCATAAAAGCACAACTAAGTAAACTAATGAGTGACAGGTACTCCGTAAAACACACCACCCATTATTTTACACCTGATTTCTTTATGTGTTAATGTCCGTGGCAGTCTGTAAATACATATTGCTTAAAAGCTGTCATTGAAATGACTCCTTTTTCCCATTTATTCTACCTACTCCCAAGAAGTCTAAATTATTCATTTTTAGGGTCTGATTTAAGCTCTAGTTATTTTGGATAATGGCTATCTTTCATACGTATGTCTAAATTCTATTTACATGAAATTTCTCAATGGCTATTAATGAAATACTCTCAAAGTATTTACCATTTAGATTCCTCCACAGCATTTCCTTAGATGAAGTTGTTATATTACATCTGAATTAAGTTGGGAGCAGGCACTTGAAAGCTTTGGTTTTTCCTCCAGGTTTCCCCCTTAGCTGGGACTTGGGCAGTTACTTCTTCTCTTTCAGCTTGTTCTTTATCCATATAATGGTGATAAAAATCACTTTCCTTACTTACCACAAGGTTGATGTGAATAATATATATGCAAGTGTCTGGCATGGCTCCTTGCTTGGAAGGTACTTTTTAAATGTTGTTTTCTCCACTAAAGCTGGAGGTGTTTGAATTTATCCTCCTCAATGCTTTCTTGTCTCTGGCACTGTTAAGAGCATTTGTGTGAGGGGGTTCAGTGGGGTGACTTTTGTGGTCATTTGTGTTCAATACATTTTTGCTGATAGTATTATCACTGAAGATCATTATAATAAAGAAATACATTTTATGGACTTCAGTGGCACACAGAGTGTGGTATACTGGTTAATGTTTAACAACCAGCTCTCTAGGGCGACAAAGCCATATGCATATAATAGTTGATCCTCATTATTTGCAGATTCTATCCATATCTGCAAATTTGTCTACTCACTAAAATTTGAACCTCAAAATCAATACTCGTGGTGCTTTGGTGGACATTCGTGGACATGCACAGAGTAGCAAAAATTAGGATTGTCCAAAACACATATCCGCAGCTGAGGTCTAACAGGGTGATGCTCAGGCCTCTTGTTTTAGCTTTCGTACTGTAAACAATTATCTTTTGTGGTATATTTAGTGCTCGGTTTTTTGCTTTGGTGTGCATTTTATTGGTGATTTCACTGTTTAAAATGGCCCACAAGCGTAGTGCTGAAATGCTGTCTAGTGTTTTTAAGTGCAAGAAAGCTGTGATGTGCTTTATGGAGAAAATAAGTTTGTTAGATAAGCTTTGTTCAGGCTTGAGTTATAGTGCTGTTGGCTGTTAGGTTCAATGTTAATGAATCAATAATATATATTAATAAGGTGTCTTTAATCAGAAACACATATAAAACACGGTTACATACTGATCGGCTGACAAATATGTTGTGACCAGAGGCTGAGAAGAACCTAACCCTGTATTTCCTCTAGGAGCAATGGTTCAGTATTTAATTCATTGATTGTGGTGAATTTATAGAGCATAACTACCACAAACAATGAGAATCAACTTGTATATGTATACATAAGCTTATTATAAATGTTACTGATAAAGAATGTGTAGCATATAATTTATAAATAATAAAATATACAATACACTTTATTGTAAATTCCATATAACCAATTGATTGCCACAGAATAATTTTGTTGATTTTTGCAGAACTTTTCTATTTGTAGCCAACCTATGATTGCAATTGATCAATGAGTGTAGTTCTGACATGAATGTTGTTGATATTTTCTGTTACTTTAGTAAGATGAAAGTAAAACAACAAAGCCATCTGTTGGACCTCACTTGTTTGTCAATGACATGAACAACTTCTTTGCTGGATGGGAAAATAGTTTCAAATACTGGAGGAACATTTCCTCATTTTTTTTTGTGTTATAGATAATACTATAGACACAACACACTTTTAAGTTTAAAAAATTGACAACAAAACAATAAACCAATCCCTGATTTATAGTTTGACAATTTCTGTGGTATAAATACTTCTAATTCAAGTTACTAATGTGATATCATTGAACACACAGTTGAGAAGAAATGCATAGTAGCATGCAAAAAATAGTATTTCCACTATAGATACAATAGACATCAATACCTCAAGGGCAAAGATACTAATAAATATGTAGTAAATAATTAGTAAGAGATGAGTTTTAAGTATTTTTTACCTTTTAAAAAATATAATTCAATGAATTATAAGTTTATGTAATTTATTTTTCTGTGGAATATTTATTTATTGGTGCAAAAGTGACTTTTTTATTTTAGAATGAGAAAAGACATTTCAACAAAGACAAATTTTTAAAAGTTGACACATTCCACAAACATCACCAAGCCAGAAAAATCGCCTATTTTTATTAACTGTCTACATAATATTTTTATTAATATCCTGAAATACCTCTATAATACTTTTTCCCCCATGTAATTTAATTTTTTTTTAATTTTTAGGAGGTACCAGGAATTGAACCCAGGACCTCGTACATGAGAAGCAGGTGCTCAGTCATTGAGCTACATCTGCTACCCAATGAGAGTTGGCTTTTTCATTTGTTTGTTTTTTGTTTTTTAGGAGGTACCAGGGTTTGAACACAGGACCTCGTACATGGGCAGCAGGAGTTCAACCATGTGAGCTACATCTGCTCCCCATGTAATTTAATTTTTAAAAGTGGCTGCGCTTAATAAGTGGCTTGCAAAATTTGGAGCAGGCTCTAGTACACCACTGCATGAAGAGAAATGGAAAATACTTGGAGCCAACTTTAACAATCTATTGAAGCGGCTGCTTCTATTGCCATCACCATGACTGCTGGTAAAATGTTGGAGCAGTAGTTACCAATCAGGGAACCATAGGTCCTGGTGGGACTCCAGAATAATTTCAAAGGGCACTCAAATCCTTATGTTCTTATGCAATTTCTTACTCAATGGATATTAAAAACAAAATTACTTGGAATGTTTCACTTTTAAGTTAGAGCCCACTTTTCTTAATTCTAAAAACTGAAAAAGGAGGTTATATGCCTTCATGTATAGGAGGTAATATAAATGAAGGGAATAAAATTCACAACATTTGGATGAACAAAAGTTTGTCTATCTTGGTATTACTGGCCTACTTTGTTTTACCAACATTTTCTTCACATTGAAGGAAAGATGATCTCAGACTCCCCATGCAATATTGCTTGAGTGGTACAATTTCCTACTAATTGCTAGGAACAGCCAAACACTCATGGTAATCATCAAAACTTGGGCCAGTCTTGTTACAAGTACATAATGAATAAGCGTCTAAAAGACTTGGCATAGTGCCTGGGCTTGACAACCTACAATTAACCCTAGCTATAATTCTAGATGGCCCGGAGTTTCAGTGAAAAACAATTTAAGGGAAAACAAGTGTTCCTTGAAACAATTTTAGACTTCATCAATGATTTTAGAAAGCCAGCATCATCTCCTACAATTTTTAAGAAAAGATCAATGGAAAGATCACTGATTCAGAGCTGAAGAAACTAGATTGTGGTCGTGGTTCTGCTGCTAACTAGCTGGGTGATGTCGAGTAAGTAAAGCCATCTTTATGCATCTTAGTTCCCTAATCTTTAAGGTGACTGTGTTGTGATAAAAAATGGCTAGTTTTTGTGTTTTTTTTTTTTTCAATGAGGAAATCAGCCTCCACAAGCAAAATAATTTCTTGTCTCATAATGAATTTAAAAACTCAACAAATATATTCTCAATGTTTTACTCTCTTGAGCAACCAGTAAGATCCTTTTCCAGATTTTCAATGTCACACTCCCCTTTTGAACAAACACCTTGATTCCTTGTTTTCAAATGTACATTTGACCTTTTTCAAATGTATTCTCAGTTTTCCCTACTGAAGCTTGTTTACTTCTAAGAACAAGGCTCTCCTTTCTGGTGGATCATAAGGCAATTTCTGGAGGGAGCAGGGGTGAGAGTGTAGGATATACTCAGGTACAAAAAGTAATTTATAATATTGGTGTGTTAAGGTGTCCAGCCCCTGGGTGGCGAGCATTCTTTTCTACCTTCCTGCAATGCAGTTCTTATAAATAGCAAAGTCTTCTTGTTTTAAAATTCTAATTTTTTGGCCTTTTTTTCCCTCTAATACTGTCTATTGAAACATTCTACAGCCCTAAGCCTACTGTGCCTGAGATAAAACAACAACAATCACCATCCATACTCACAGTAATAGCTGCCACTTACTGAGTCCTATACACTAAGCCTGGCACTTTACTATATTATTACATTCACATCTTAATCCATCAAGGTAGGTATTGGTATTATCATCAGTGTCACACATGAAGCAAATGAGGTCCCAAGAAGCTAAGTACTATGTCCAAAGACACAGGATTCTAACCTAGGTTTGGCAGTCTAGTAAGTGTGAAACCTCCGTTATACTGCCTCCTACTCTAAACAAAAACCCCAGGAAAGACTGGGAAAAGAGAGCAGTAGAACAGTTAGGAGAGATTCAGTGCCTGGTCACCTCACTACTGAAGTCTCTCATGAGACACAGCTGGGAATTGGGGTAGGATGCCTGTCTCGAAGTCACCAAGCAAAGTTTAACTGTCAACACTTGCAAAAAACGATCCTAACACATTGTCCACTCCAGTAAAGATTTCCATGCTAAGATAAAAAATCTATCAGAAGTACTGAAAAATCATTTGCTAGAAAAGCATGGAAAATAATATGTAGATCATATGTGTATTTCACAACTGTGTGAAAATATAACTAACTTTTATTAAGCAATTATAATAAACTCTCAACTAGATACTTAATGTGACCCTAATTTAAATATCAAGACAGTTCTATGCAATAGAGATTATTATCCCCACTTTATATATTTGAGGAAAGGGACTTTTAGGGAGGCTACAGACATATATCCAAGGGCATACTTATATATATAGGTGACTTTAGCAGGATTCTAAGCCAAGTCTGAGTCTTTCCTTTCCATTCTTCACACTCTTATTGTCAAATACGGTGGCCTTCTGGTTTTTGCTCACCTAGCTCTCTTTCCCCTTGTTGAAAAGAGCAGCTCACTCGGCCTTTAGGGAACTATCCTTTCCTTCCTCCGAGTAGTTGTTTTGGGAAAGCACATCATAGCACCTTGCCCCCAAGACAGTGGGCTTTTGACCCAGTCTAGGTCCATCGGTCTCTCTGAGGAATGGTCTTGGGCAGCGTGGCCCATGGATGCAAAATGTAGGAGCTGAAAATAACACTGGCCCCAGCCAAACAAGAGGCTGTCCATGATTCCGAGATCTTCTAGGAGCAAGCTCAATGAAAGCAAGGGCATGACAGATTGTCTTCACGGCTATATCCTCACCCTGTGACACAGTGTCTGGGACATGGTAGAGTCCCAATAAGCCTTGCTTAATGAATGCCTGCGTCCTCTCAGCTGCAATGTTTCTTATCCTTCCCTTTGCTTGGGAATCCAACTTTTCTTTAGATGATATGAACTAATTGGTATCTTCCCAGTGGTTTCTCTTGCAAAGTAAGTTTCTCTTGCTTGCAATCAGGACCTCTATTTGATACCTATTATTTCCACAGAGTTATATGTGCCATAATATTAAAGGCAGAGTCTTATGGGGTTCTATATTCCTAAAACAATGCACTTTGCCCATTATTCTCACCCAGAGAAAGGAAGCTGATAGAAAAATCCTCAATTGGAGCATCAGGAAACTACATAACCTCTTAGGAGAGATAATTTAATAAGTAGCATAAAAGTCCCCATGGAAAAAACCACCTACAAAATGTGCGGAAGTAGTTTATTCCACATTGTACTTGATTTGTCCATAAGGTTGGAACATCTTCCATGTATTTATCCAAGGATAATCGTGCAAGTGAAATAAATGCAAACAATTTAAGAGTTCACAGGAAATGTGAACATTTTCTTAGGAAAAATGGGCTGTTTCTGAGGAATGGTATTAACAGAATAAAATCAATAGTGTGCACAGTGCCAATTTCAGAGAAATCATAAGCCTTCTTTCTTTGGCTTTCATCTCTGTGAGGGTAGAAAAAGGCTGGAATGATGCAAAGAGAGCACATTATATTAATGACAGTGACAAGTGCTGCTAAGTCAACAGCCTACTTTATGAGCCTAGTTTCATAAGCCAGTGGTGTCAGGGACATGCTGACACATACACTTTCCCACCCAGAAGAAACACAGGCCGATCATCAATGTGTGGGGACATTAAAGCAATTACATCTGCCTGCATGTCCAATGTGGACACAGCTAGAAATGAGCAAGTAACTTTTACTTACCCTTGACATATCTACATGAAAAATTTCTGTGATTCAACTTGGGAAGTTTGGGAAGCTTGGGAAGTTTGGGTTATAAGATCCATAGTTATACATATTCAGCCTTAGGTAAAATAGGATCTGCATAATATATCAATCACAGCTAAACCTAGGCACAAAAAGACCCATACTCATAGTATTCCACAGATGCAGATTTGTCCTCTGTGGGGACAGCTGGCATATTGCATCTTCCACTGTTCCAAGTGAAGCCTCAAGAGATAGTTTTAAAACATGATCCCCAACACATTTGAAGTCCTATTCCAATGCATGATTATGGTATAAGGTTTCTGTGATGTCATTTAGAGGGAGAAAGCACAACTAATTTTTAAAAAAACTATATTCCATACTTTATTTGGATTGCATTAGTTTTCCCCTAATGTCCTTTTTCTGTTCCATGGTCCCATCCAGGATACCATGTTGCATTTAGGTCATCATGTCTCCTTAGGCTCCTCTTGGCTGTGACAGTTTCTCAGACTTTCCTTGTTTTTAATGATATTGACAGTTTTGAGGCATACTGGTCAGGTATTTTGGGGGAATGTCCCACAATCTGGGTTTGTCTGGTGTTTTTCTCATGGTTAGACCATGTTTATGGGTTTTGGGGAGGAGGACTGCAGAGGTGAAGCAGCACCATTTTCATCACATCATATCAACATGACTTATTGCTGATGATGTTAATCTTGATTTTCTGTCCAAGATAGTGTTTGTGACGTGACATTTCTCCACTGTAATCTGACTCTTCACCTCTTTCCATACTGTAGGCTTTGGAAGTAAGTCTCTAAGTGTAGTATACTTAATGGGTTAAGAGGTTATGCTCCACCTCCTTAAGGGGTGGTATCAACATAAACTATTTGTAATTCTTATGTGCAGGAGAGTTGTGTCTTCTCCCCCATTTATTTATTTAATCATTTATGAATATCAGTATGGACTCATGGATTTTTACTTTATCCTTTGGGTAATAATTCAATTCAATGTGTGATATGGTTAATTTTATGTGTCAACATGACCAGATTATGGTATAGTTGTTTGGCCAAACATTGGCTTAGTTGTTGCTATGACAGTATTTCATAGATAGGATTAGCATCTATAATCAGTTTTTAGATCGCTAGGCTGCTGAAAGCAGATACCATAAAATGGGTTGGCTTTAACAACGGAGTACTGGTCCTGGAACACGGCCACATAGCGGCTCCGCTCCCTCTCACTGCTCACTGGTGGATACTTCAGCTCATAGTCCGGCACCGGGTGTGGGCTGGGTATATGCCCCCCAGGGACGGCTCCAGTGGGCTTCCTGGTGCCCAGGAGAGCCTGGGCGGGCAGCTCATCCGCAAACAATGGGAATTGATTGGCTTACAGGTTTACAGTTTTGAGGCCATGAGAATGTTCAAATCAAGGCATCATTATGGTGATGTTTTCTTCCCTAAGACTGGCGGCTGGTGTTTCTTGGGTCCTCTGCCCAAAGGCAAGTCACATGGGTGGCACCTGCTAGTGATGTTGAGCATCTTTTCATGTGCTTTTAAACAACTTTTATTTCCACTTTGGAAAAATGTCTATTCAAGTCTTTTGTCCATGTTTAAATTGGGTTATTTGCTTTTTATTGTTGAGCTGTAGGATTTCTTTATATATTCTGGATATTAAACCCTTATCAAACATTTGTGGCTTTTAAATATTTTCTCCCAGTGAGTTGGCTGCCTTTTCCCCTTCTTGACAAAGTTCTTTGAGGCACAAAAGTTTTTAATTTTAAGGATATCACATTTATCTATTTATTCTTTCATTGCTTGACTCATATTTAGGTCTTTGATCCACTTTGAGTTATTTTTGGCATATGGTGTGAGGTTTACTTTCATTCTTTTGCATATGGATATCCAGTTCTCACAGTATCATTTGTTAAAGAGACTGTCCTTTCCCAATTGAGTAGACTTGGCAGCCTTGTCAAGATTAATTGGCCATAGGTGTGAGGATTTATTTTTGAACTCTCAGTTCAATTCTATTGATTGAAATATTTATCCTTGTGCCAGTATCATGCTGTTTTGACCACTGTAGCTTTGTAATATGCTTTAAAGTAAGAAGTATGAGCTGTCCAACTTCATTCTTTTTCCAGATGTTTTTTTGGCTATTTGGGACACCTTACCTTCCAAATAAATTTGATAATTGGGTTTTCCACTATTGCAAAGTAGGTTGTTGGAATTTTGATTGGGATTGTATTGAATCTGTAAATCATTTTGCATAGAATTGAATGGAATGTCCTTCCATTTATTTAAATCTTCTTTGTTTTCTTTTAGCAAAGTTTTGCAGTTTTCTGTGTACAGGTCCTTTACATCCTTGGTTAAATTTATTCCTAGATATTTGATTCTTTCAGTTGCTATTGTAAATGTAATTTTTTTTCTTAATTTCCTCCTCAGCTTGCTCATTACTAGTGTATAGAAACAGTACTGATTTTTGTGTGTTGATCTTGTACCCCACCACTGCTGAATTTATTAGCTCTAGTAGCTTTGTTGTCAATTTTTCGGGACTGTCTATATATAGGATCATGTCATCTGCTAATAGGGAAAGTTTTACTTCTTCCTTTTATTTCTTTTTCTTGCCTAGCTAGAACTTCTAGCACAATGTTTAATAACAGTGGTGACAGTGGGCATCACTGTCTTGTTCCAGATCTTAAGAGGGAAAACTTTCAATCTTTTGCCATTTAAGATGATGTTATCTGTGGGTTTTTCATATATGTCTTTTATCAGGTTGAGGAAGTTTCCTTCTCTCATCTTTTAATGTGTTTTTTAATAAGAAAGGATGCAAATTTTGTCAAAAGCCTTTTCTGCATCAATTGAGATGATCATATGATTCCCGCCCCCCTTGGTTTTGTTAATACAGTGTATTACACTAATTGACTTTCTTATGTTTTACCACACTTGCATACCTGGGATAAAGCCCACTTGATCATAGTGTATAATTCTTTTCATGTGCTATTGGATTTGAATTGCAAGTATTTTCTTGCATTCAAGAAATTGGAACCAATGATGAATCTGCTTCCAGGTTGGAGATCCAGAGGTATTGTAGAAAGAATTTGCAATTATTTATCCTTGGGGACCTAGGACATTTCTTGGGGGTCTTGTGATCCTGGCAGTTGGGCCCAGAGCCTAGCATATAGCATGTCCTTAAAACTGTTTAAATTGCTATCTTATAAAACAAGGCTATTGTTTGAGTAGATATTGTATTCGAGGCACTGTACTGGTTGAACATGTACATTTTCTCATTTCATCCTCACAACAATCCTGTGAGATGGATATTATTATCTCCATGTAACAGATGAGGAGATTGAGGCCCAGGGAGTTGAGGTAATAAGGCTGATGATTAGCATTCTAATTCAAAAGCCTTGATGCCAGGTTCCCTGTCCAAGTTAAAAATCATGGCTATATAATCTTATGGTTTCCTCAAAGGAATCACACTGTGCCAAGTCTGGGCAGTTTAAGGCTGAAGTCTATTTAAGACCATGTGGTTGCAGGTTTGGTTTCGCTGATCATTGAAAGGGAAGAGAGGGGTCATATATGGGTAATTAACTTCTGTTTCCTCCCACAAGGCTCTGTATTTGTTGTGACTCGAGTAATCTCTCCTTGGGGATTACCTTAAGAGAATCACAGAGGTGCAGGGTTACAAGGAAAGCTAGAGGCATTCTAGTTAGAAAAGCCAGATGATGTACTTTCCCCGCTTCGGCAATCCTCTCAGATGGTCCTTCTGCTCCACTGAGTGGGAACATAGCAACTTAGCCTATTTCTTCTTGAACCACATGATTAAACTCTTCCTTATATACAACAATCATCTCTTTGTAACTTCCATGCATTGGCTTGGACACTCCTCCTTTGGAAGAACTCTCAGGTGAGCCCATGTGCCAGCCTCATCAGCTTCCTGGACTGCAGAAGGTGTCAGGTGAACCCTCAGCCAGGGGCTACTTATTTTGTGGCAGACTCAGGGGATCACTGGCTATAGCAAGGCAACCACAGCGTTGAGATGCCAGTTCATTCACAGTTCAATGTGGTAATACATGCCCTTGTTTTGAGATAGCCAGGATAGGATGATTACTCCTGATAAATAGTACTAGCTTCTTGCTTCCCTTAGGGCCTTTACTTTTCTTAATGGCATCACAATCATCCTTTTGTAAACCCTTAAGGGATATTTCAGCCTACTGTGTTAACATAAAGTGCTTCTGTGGGTGAGGGTGGGACCACATAAATCTCTAAGTGTTTATCAGATTCAAAGTTGAAAACAAACAAGTCAAGGAAATCCTGAATATGCCTGAATATAAAAGCAGTTTTGAAGAATGGTGACTTACTGGCAAAAAAGAAGGAAGTTTAAGACAGCCATTGGAGAAGAAAAATACTACTGATTTCATTTTCCTCTGATAGGAATAGCAGGTGCTCAGATGCATGGAGCTGAAAAACAAGTGAGATGGGGAAAAACAAGTAGCTCCACCAACTGCCAGGAGCTTAGAAACAGGAGATATATTTTTATTCAAGTTCTTTTTCTGTTGGGGATCAGATCTCGAGTATTAATATGGCTAGAAGAATTTGACCCATTGAAAACTACTGTCAGAGGAAGAAGAAATCACCTGAATATCACCTCCCCAAACACTGAATGCCCACAGTGGGAGGCAGGCAGTCTAAGGAACTATTGTTGAAATGGAATAACTGTGTGATATAACTCAAGGATCAGTGGATTTTTAGCCAGTGACCGTGCAATGAATGTTCCCAGCTGCCTTGTTAGTAAAGGTCCTCAAGCAGGGGAGGTGTTAGTTGCTGTAAAAGTTGAACTAAGCTAAATTGTTATTGGAAGAAATATCAAAAGTGTCCCTTCCCTCTAGAAGGGCTGGCTTTGTGGATGTGTGACCCACATAATCACATGGGTCTCTGTGCTCAGAAAGGCCTGGTTCTTGGTTGAATGCTCTGCGGTTGCCATCTTGAAGCTGTTAATAATTTTTGGACAAGGGATCTCTCAATTTCATTTTGCATGGGACCATGCAAATTACATAGCTAGTCCTGAAGGGTTGTGAGGTTTTGGAAAGATCAATGTTTTATGTGTAATAATGTAAATCAAATATAAGTTTCTTTTACAAATGCAATAAGATAACAGCTTTTTTTTTTTTTTTTTTTTTTTTAAGTAAAAGAATGGTGGCATTTTTAGTTGAGAAACAGAATCATAAGGTTTTAGAGATTATGGCGACCTTTAAGATCATGGTTATTAATGAGCAGAATTTGGTCCAAGATTGTAGTATATTGAAGTGCCTTAGTTGGAGGAGAAGACAATTTAGAACTTCCTCAATAGTAGTCAATATATGTGACACAATTGTGCCATTAACACCCACTCACTTCCTCACCTGATAAGCTTTAACGGGATGGATACATTTGTAATTCTAGATACCAGAAATACAAAGAGCAATTAAGTCAGCCCCTGGCCTCAAGTTCAAGGATCACAGAGAATCGTATGCTTGACCATTTTAATACACTGAGCTCCAGATGGACTGAATGACTCCCTTCAAATCAAAGAACCCCAAGAGGAGAGTAGCCAATATTTAACCTCTATTTTTCTATGGAAAGTTAACAATAAAGAAAAATCTATTCTTTATGAGGCAGTCAGAATTTGGGAACTTTAATCACTTGGGCAGAAGCTTATTTCTTCTATCTTAAACCAGCTAATCAAAAGGCCTTATGATTTCAAATGCACTTAACTGCTTCTCTGAATTCAGACAAAACTGACTTTTCCATTTGCATATGAAAAATTGTATTTCCTCCATTGTAGGGAAGAAATGTCCCTAAATCTTTTTTTTTTCCCTGCAAAACACCATGTAACTTAAAAAAAAAAAAAAACAATTTATCATTCATACATGAACATACATAAACTATAAGTGTTCAGTAAACATCATGAACTTACAAAACAGACATGCGTAACATCATACAGGCTCCCACACATCACCGCCATCCCCCCCAAACACCCTGCATTGTTGTGAAACATTTGTTAACAAATCATGAAAGAGTATTGTCAAAGTATTACTACTAGCTATAGTCTGTATCTTCCTCCCCTATACATGTTTTCTAAAGGATTTATTTACTTATTTATTTTTATCCATTCCCTACCCCTCTTGTTTTTGCTGTTTCTGTGTCCATTCACTAGGCGACTCTCTTTGTCCATTTCCTGCCCTCTCTTCTCATCCTTCTCCTGTCTTCACTGGAATTCGACCCTCGGAATCTCCGATGTGGGAGAGAGGCATCCCACTGCCTGAGCCCCCTCAATTCCTGGTTTTTCGGTGCGTCTCGTTTTGGCTTCTCTTTGTGTCACTCTCCTGTTACGTCATCATCTTGTTGCTTGGCTTGCGGGGCCTGGCAGTGCACCTGTGGACAGGGCCTGACAGCTCACCCATTCGTGGGGCCTGGTGGCACACCCACACACAGGGCCTAGTGGCTCTCACGCTTGCAGGGCCTTAAATGTTTTGATTCTACACAATACACAAGTATTTTCTGCCTAGAAGCAAATGTTTACTCTATGTTATCTTTTTTCCAAATCAGAATTCTAAATGAAAAAGTAACCTCAATATTATATATTGTAAAAATGGTCCTGAGTAAACAGAGAAGACAAAACATGCATTTCTGTTTGGGTAAAGATGGTGTGAACACATGATTCTTCCCCAAAACTCATAAAAATGAAGGAAAAGCCTAGAACCAGCCTGTTCCTACAGAACCCTTAGAAGGCTCAGGAATTAGAGGCAGTGCTATTTCTGAAAGTGTGTGTGTGTGACTGAGTATGTGCACATCAGCTACATTAAGTATCTTTGGTTGAAAGCCTGATTAAAAAGCAGGGAGATCATTTCCTTGACTCCTCACTGCTGGGCAGCTCTCCTTTCTCAGTCCTGGCAAAAAACCCCCCACAACTGGACGTTTTTCTCTGGAGTGGATGAGGGTCACCCGGCACAGGGGAGGGCTGGGGAATCACACTGAAAACTAAGAGATTCAAGGGTTTGCCTGCTGCATTCAGAGACAACCTTCTTCCCTTTATCTGGAGAGGTTGGTAGTCTTTTCTGAGGACTGTGATCAACCCAAGAAGAAAGATAAAGATATTGACATCAGAGGTTCCTCAACTAAAAAGGTGCTCAGCCAGATCACCCTACACTGAAACCCATAGAAAACAAGACCTAGCCATGTACTTTGAGCTTTTAATTCTCTTGTTAGTGTACCACTTTTAAAAATAAGTTTTATTGAGACATAATTCACATACTATACAATTGACCCAATTAAAGTGTATAGTTGAGTGGTTTTTAGAATATTCACAGAGTTGTACAGCCATCATCACAATCAAATTTAGAAATTTTCATCACCCCCAAAGCAATTTAATCATTAGTTGTCACTCTCCATCCCTGCCCCCCCCCAATTCCCCTAGACCTTCACAACTACTAATATACTTTCTGTGTCTATAAATTTGAAATGGCCCACTTTTAAGTATTAGTGGATGACCAAAGATTACCAGAATCTGAGAAATGCCATTATTGTAACAGGTAGAAATGAAAAACATAGAAGAATGCTAGGTAGAGGAAACATTATGCAGGAGAGGAGAAAATGCCCCAAACTCTCAGACTCCAACTATTCTTTCTATCCTCATATAAGTTATTATAACCATGAAATTTAAAAAAAAAATGGGATACTTAGAAAATAAATAACCAGGACTTAAGAGACATCATAGACAATAAAAATTTAAGAGTAGAAGTGAACCAATAGCAAGGTTGTATACAAACCTGAGGAAATTTCATCAACACAAATGAACAAAAAGAGAAAACAAATCAGAAACCTGGAAAACCAGTCCAGCAGTCTCAGTTCTCAAACCAGAGAACATACAGAAAGAGAGAAGAGAGAAAACAGAGACAAGGGAATCAGCAAGAAAATTTCCTAGACCTGAAGGCCAAGAGTATACAAGACTAAAACGGCTCACTGAGTAGACTTTACAGTGGGTGAAAATAAGACCCATTCTGAGGTACTTCAGAATGGAAAGAGGAAAATAAGAATAGAACAGATGCAGAGGATCAGGAAACAAAATGACTTTGAAATCCTCAACAGCAACTTGGGGAACTAGAAGACGACAGAAAAATGCCTTTAAAAATCTGAAGGAAAACTATTTCCAAAACAAAACGCTATTTACCTTGTCAAAACTTCTGAGTGAGCTTAAAATAGACATTTTTAGACATACAAGGTCTCAAAAAGTTATTTCCCTTGAATCCTTTTCTCAAAAAGATATTGAAGGATGTGCTCCATCAAAACAAGGGAATAAACGAAGAAGAGAAAGATATGACCATAAAGCAAGGGAGCCAACAATGGAGACAAGGGGAATTCTCAAAACAAAGGTCAAGGGAGTTCCAAGAAGACAAGGGTACACCAGGCACAAAGAACAGATTGGATCAGGTCATAGGCTTTGGGGAGAGACTACTTCAGATAGATGACACTGAAAATATACCTGATCCATCTGAACAACTTGCAGGGAGATTTATTAGACGCTGGCTAAGAGCTTAAGGTTCAATCAGTGATAAGTACACAGAAAACTAAGCAAAACAAAATAAAAAAAAAAAAAGGAAAAGTAATGTGATTTTATCATAGAGCTCAGCTGTATATAGTGTTTATGACACAATAATGTAATTAACAATCTGACCAGAATTATGATTTAGCTCTACTGGAAGGGTAGAGGGGATGAGAAGGACGAGTGTGGAGCTAGGAGTGATAAAAGGGTACCAAATCATCCTTTTTTCAAAGTAAGAACAAAAAAACCCATGAAGTAGCAGCATAAGCATTTTGTTTAAAGAGATGGAGAGAAATATCCAATTAATTAGATGAAAGAGGTGAAAATGAGTGTCTCTGGTGAGGAGAAATGGGGCTGGTGGTGGATGGGTTGGTGTTTTTCATAATAGTCCTTGAGGAACTATCTGGCTCTAAACTATATCTTTGATAAAAAGTATACCTGGAAAAACTAAACATGAAAAGAAGTATGGAGAGAGAATATTTAGTGCCACAGAAATAGGTATGATAGACTATAAAGTGGCATTTACACTCTGATTACAATGATAATAAACCATACATATCTGAAAAGAGCCAGACTGGCATTTACAAAGGCATTAATAATTGGATTAGGGTAGTGAGATTAAGAGTAACTGCTTTCTTTTCTGATTTTCTATAAAGTTATGTAACTTACATGACTAGAAAATGAATTCACAAAGCAGAGAAAAGTTTATTCCTTATTATAGACTGAAACTTGGTTCAAAATTATTCATTTCTCTTACTCAAAGACAAGATTTTTCAAGTTATCAAAGAAAGATCCTGAATTGCTGGTGTTTTCTTTCTTTTTCTTTTCTCTTCCAAGTCAATATTGGGAATACTATCAACCAACTTTCTAAAAATTATCACATTGACCAAAGGTAATGCTTATGTTTAGTACCTCCATTCAGTGCCATTAATTTCTGATAGAGTCTTTACAACAAAATGAAATAATACTTTGCTCTGTTATCAATTCTGAGAAAACGAGAAATAATATCTCTAAATATCCAAAGCTATCCTTTAAACTTTTGTAGTGTGAGATGTCTGCATTACAATGACTTTAATTTTAATGTTTAAGAAGAGAAATCAAACCAGCTCTGTGGTCTGATTCTTAAAATATCTCATACAAACAACATTCCAAAGTGTCCATCAAATTTAAAAAAACAAAAATATTAATATTTTACTTCACATATAATACATGATGAAAAAATTAGTAAAATATTGAACAGAAGGGAAAAAGGGCAAAAAATCTTACTCAGTTTTATAACTCAAAGCTACAAAATTTTAAATACTTCTGGGATGGCTCTGACTGAAAATGAATGCTGACAAAAGTTAAATTTCTCTGACTTCATACAAAACTTTCTCTTGTCTGGAGGGTGCTTTGTTTCCAACTCACTTTCACAGAGTAGGCTTTTAATTTGAAAGGTAAATGATCTCGTGGGTGGTATTTTAGCTGAAACAGCTTAAACAATTATTTACAAAGCAGAAAATATTTCATTAAAAAAAAATCTCCCTGGCCTTTTCCTTACAGGCTGTACTTGGCATCACCACTGGTACCTACACAACTGTCATAGTCTTTGCTAACATAACCCCACATTCTGAGTTTAAGGAGTGAGTGGAGATTAGTTTCAGGACAGGCAGGCCTCTCCCCATCCTCTTTTGTAGGTCATGTGATCCACTTCTAACCCTGAACTGTTAAGAAGCGGCTGCTAGGGACACGCCTGGGAAAGCTTGCCTCTCATCCCCCCAGGATAAAAGAAGAGAGACTTGTAAGGAGAACCACCATCCCCACCCTGTTTCCTTCCTGTGTGAGTCTCTGGAGTGAGGATATGTTGTCTGAAGCCATGGCAGCCATCTTGTGACCATGGGGCAACAAACAAGAGAAGCAAATACCAAAAAGTGGGGGATGGAGCAACTGAAAGATGGAAAGAGCCTAGATCCTTGAGAATGTCATTGGACTGTGTACCTCTAGACTTTAGGTCAAAAAAATGAAAAATATCCTTTCATATTTAGCCAGTGTTTCCCAACATTTTTTAATGTCATGACATACCTAGGAAATGTTATTTGTACTGACCTCAGGGGTAAACAGAGGAGGCTGTTGGCACTTGAGATGATTAACCCTGGGGGCTTCTGCTGCCTTAGGCTCCCCTCTGCCCCCTGAAGAATGAGAGGATAAATATCTCTGCACATCCATTTGTGGCTCACCAGTTGGCTTCAGCATATTGGTTGATAAGTTCTAGTTTATGCTATGCTTACCAATGGTTTTCTGTTACTTGGGCTGAAAGCATTTTTAACTAATACTTGGGTTCACTTCGGTCAATGCAAAGTATGAGATTTCATAAGATAGCTTATACATTCACTAGCAACATATAAAAATGCAAGTAACACTGATCTAAGCCTAAATCACATTGTATGATTTCACTGAATGGAGTATTTGCTTTTTAACTTGTATTCTTTTCTGTCAGTTATGGGGCCACTTCTTGATTGATTAAGGTCATATTTCATGAGATCCAAAAATAGGAATGTTTTCAAATGATGTGTTTGGATATATTCATAATGGTTGAAGAATTATGGAAAATTTCATTAGCATCTGGAAGTTCCTTTTATGGGTCAATTTTTGGGTACACAATGCCCTTGGCAATAATTGATTTGTCTGTGTTCTTGTCCTTTGTGTTTCAAAATAAGTCCCTTTTATCAATAACACCAGCGCCTACCTTACGTATTTATTTTATTTATAAATAAAATAATATCTGCAAAGTGAATGGCAGAGTACATGGTATAGAATAGGCATTTGATACCTGCTTCCTCGGATTATTATCATAAACAAAACTAAAAATTGTACATTAATTAAGGGTAGCCATAATTCATCAGTTTAAAAAATATTTCTCTTCCATATTGATATAGTAAAAGACTTTATAAACATTATTAGCTAAATGCTATAAAAATCTGAAACTCTTCCTACTACCCTAACTTCATGTAATTATTTCAATCTGAGCCCTCTTTCAGGTGTCCTGCCTTCTTGCCTTGGCAAAGAGGTACCAGGCTCAGGTCATATCTGAGAGCTGTGTGTTTTTCAACAAAAGATTTAGTTCCCTAGTTCTCCAGAGATCACACTGAGAGGGCTTTATATGGGGGTGCCTGTTTTTGTTTTGTTTTGTTTGTTTGTTTGTTTTAAGAATTCCATGACACTGAGGCAAAGAAATGAACTTTAAGTCTGTCTCAACCATAGAATGACTCAGGGATTGAAAGACTATCAAGAGCAACCTGGGAACTCTGCTATCTTACTGTCCCTGAGTTGATGAGCTCAGTCTATCTGTCTGCACTTGAAAAATTAGATGTATTAAGTATTGTTACAAATAGGGCTAGAAACAAGTAATCAATATATAGCTTCCTCTAGAAAACTAAATTTCCTTTCTTATTTTAATCCAGCATAAGCACCTCAGATTTAACATTTGGATTATTAAACATTTTCTGAGCACTTATTATGCCAAAGACAATGGACTATACTATGAAGGATATGCAATTTTTGTTTTTAGCACTCATCCTTTGCTATGGCATCATAGACAGCTCCGGGCAAGCTATATTTCCTAACTCTGTTATCCTAACTTACTTTGCGTGGATCTTTCATTAAACTGAATACTAATCACCTCCTCGGGTTCTAGTTATACAAGTATTTTAGTTTCTCTAGAGCAAAGATCATACCCTTTTCATGTTTTTAATCTGCTCTAGCATCTTATATAATGTCTGGCAACTGTTAAGTTCCTCCCAAAAGATTGGGGATATTGAATCAAATACATTGACAGATGGGGCAAGGATCCCAGCCTGAGACAAAGCAATGCCCATCTGTAGTCTTCAGACTTGTCTAGTGGGCTGGTAGGGCAGGCCCAGCACAAGTTGAATGGGTTGGGGTGTGCCTTAGTAATCAGAGGGTACATCTAGGACAGTGTGGTAGGCGATTCCCAAGGACTCACGTCAGATACTTAGGGTGAGAGAGCGTGAACGAGTGTGTGCAAGCCAGGGCGCTTTAAGTAAAAAACGGAAGAGCTGTTTCACTAAAAGTCTATAAAACACCGAGCCTAAGCAGTAATGCTTTAGGGCCCCTCTAATAAGTGAGGGAGCTCTCCCCCATGTGGTTACAGCCATAAGCTCTGGTGCTTTCGGGCTTCCAGTGTGGAGGGAGAGAGGCCCTGCAGGGGCTGGACTGGAACGCGACGCCTGGTAGGGGTGGGGATGCGGTACTACATAAGCGTTGATAAGCAAGCATGGCTCTCAATGGGACCTTACTTGTCTTTGAGCACCCATGAGAACCTCTGGGGCTCAGGCAAACTTGGAAGGTGCTTTATAGGGGACTCAGCATCTGGCACAGTAGATGGGGCAAACATCAGAGAAATATGGGTATTTGACTGTAACCACATTTGTTCCTATACAGTGGTGAGACTGATGCAACTCCAGTTACCTGGAAAGTAAAATACTGCCTGTAGCAAACAGGAACTATTCATTTACAGAAGGCATAAAAATTTAAAGTGGTATAATTTAGCATAGTCAGTACTGTCTTACCAATATTTCTTCTTAGCTCTTCCCTAGAAGACAACTAGTCCTTACTAGAAGCAGGTCAGAAGGCTACAGGGGAAACTTCTGCAAGACAATGAAATTAATAGAACTCGAGGCATCTAAAACATTTTGAGAAGCTCTTAAGACACTTGATGAAGAGCTTAGGGTTCCAATAGAGACAAATATATAGAAAACTAAGCAAATGAAACAAGACAAGTATCTCTTACAGAGAAAAAAAAAAAGTCATGCAGGAAAAGAAAACTAATCATAATATTCACACAGCCTTAATAAAAACTCAGTATTGATCTTACCACAATCATGATGTAACTAAAATGGGAATTTGATGGAAGGGTCCAAGTATGTGGTGGGTGTGGGGTGGGGAAAAGACAGCTAAATCTTCATCTTCTCTAGTGAGGAGTAGTGAGGAGTCATTAGCTAATGCCTAAACCTGAAAGGTCAAGAAATAGGAATATGTCTGTTATTTAGAGATATGGAATTAATGGCCAAAAGGATCAGCTAAAAGAATTGAAGGTGGTTGCATATGGGGAAGGTAAAATGTAGAGGGAGGTAAACCGGGACCTGTTCTTTTCCTAATAAATTTTATACAACTATCTGACTGTTAAACTCTGTGCATATAAAAACTTAAAAATGAAAGGATGAATGACAGGATATTAGAAGGTCCCTTCTACTTCCAAAGCTCAGTGATTCTTTTAGGGCATGTTTTGCTCCTGGGATTGGAGAAGCATCAGGAGGGAGTGAGCAGGAAAAAAGCAAAGAAGTAAAAACTTGTTCCATTTCACAAATTAGCTTTGACTTGACCTTGAACCAGGAATGGCTGCTTTCCCTCCCATCTTAAACTCAGTGACAACAAAGAAAATGAGCCATAATGATAGAATTATTAGAACACTGACTCAGATGCACTCACATATGAAAAAAAAGATGAAACACCTTTTCAGAGATTAAATGCTTAGATGCCTATAAACAATTTTCCAGTGTAATGAGACACAATGAAAGGAAAGACAGAGAAACTATTTTTTTTCCAAGTAGCCATCAAGATGACATTTTCATTTTTGCGAAATCCTTCATTGAGAAAACAAGTCTGGTCATTTAAAAATTCTTTTGTGACCTTCCTAACACTGATTTTTAGTATCACTAGCCAGAAAAATAATGAGCTCCTTTACATCATTATATATTTCATCTTTATTACTTTACCCTTGAAAGCAGGCTATTAAATAATTACATTTTGGATTAATATTATTCTGAACTGAGATTTTGTCATTGCCTCCTGATTCCCTCATTACACTTGCCTAATTCTCCTGACACCCATAACTATCATGAGCTAAAAGCAAAAGACCAGTGTGGTAGATGTGTTTATGGTCTGCCAGTGTGGAGGCTGGTTGTTCTGTTGTCTGAGGTTAATGAGTCCTCAGCAGCAGGTTTATGTGTGTGGCTCTCCATGGTGAAATTCTTCCCCCCAAGATCAACATGCCATCTCAATTACAGGGTGATAAAGCCAGCTACTGTGGAGATAATTCCACAGAAAACAAGGATTAATTGGAGGATGTTGGGGATCAACTTTCTTCTTCTTGCCTTGGAAGAAATTACATTTTATACTTTTCTTGTATATTTGAGGCATATCAGAGAAGCAAAATTATAAACTCAGGATCCTGGCTGTGTGCACCCTGTACCAGAGGGCCCTTGGGTGAAGAAATGGCTGGAGCTAGTAATGTGAGCCGGGAAGAAGTTCCTCTAGCAGAGATCTCCATCCCTGTCAGTCACCACTACTGTGTATGTGATGCAAGATTAGGGGCACGTCTCAGAAGGTAAATGGGAATGTGAAGGGTCAGTCAAAAGGGAGCACTTCAAACAGACCAAGGTAGCTGAAGGCAGCAGAGGCAATGCAGACAGGGCTGTGTGAGGCTGCTGGGGCAGGAGCTCTAGGGTGAGAAGCTAACTTGAGTAAGCCTGGCTTAACCAAAGGGAAGACCTAGCTACTGAGTGTGATTGACTGACTTCCAGGGGCCTACAAAGACTAAACTGACTTTAAGCAAAGCAAGAGAGTCAGCAAAACTCATGAGATCTTAAAGAGAATGACTTTGCTCGGCCATTGAGTCAAAGATCTTCCTAGATTCAAGGAAGTCAAGGGTAGCTGCTGGGAAGAAATGTAATGTGGCCTCAAGTCAGAAGGGAAGCAGGTTTGGGGCAGCTTGGGGCATTACCCCAAAAGTGTTGCTAACCAACAAGATATTAAGGCAAGACTGTCTTTCTTTAGGATCTATCCAAGCAGGTTTAAGGTAAGAGAAAGGAACTGAGGTCCTGTTCTCTTCACTATAATCTGAAAACACATCCATCCACTTTGCTAAGGCATTGTATTTCTGGTATTACTTATGTCCTCTTATTCCTTGAAAGAGCCCAGCTGTCTCAGCTGAACCACAATGCACAGAAATTGTTTCCTTCCTCAGGAAGGATAGAGAAGGAGAAGGGTTTATTTCCAAATAAGTTTTTCTTAAACTCTAGTGTGAATAACAAATTCTTGAGGAACTTCTAAGACACAGATTTCCAGGCCCAATTCTAGATGCAAGTACCTACCACACCTTGAGAAGCGTATCTCTAGAGGTTCAATGAATGAAGGCAGAGGATGGGGAGGGTTTACAGAGATATATCCACCACCAGCAAACCATTCTCCCAGAGATGGAGCACTGGTGGCTGCAAGTGAAAAGAAATAGATGTTGGGTTCCAGAACTAAGAGGCAGAGTATGGGTAAAAGAGATTATTTTCAATGAGTAAGCATACCCAAAGACTGGTCAACAGTTTGCCAATTTGTCTTTCTTTTTTTTTTTTAGGTAATATGACTTATCCATTGGTAATTGGATCCATTAAAAAAATCTTAGTAACACATGAAAAGCACTGAGAAATATTACCATGTACCAATTCATAAAAAAGTGATAGCTAAATTAATGCTGAATCCTAAATTATTCTTTGTAAAATGTTAGATATCTGAAAAATTCACTTAAATTTCCTGCCCATGCAGAAATGAAATGAGGGATCATTTGAAAAGCTAATCACTTCAGAATTCTGTAATTTTTTTTTTTTTTTTAAAGGCAGCTAGTAATACCCAGGTGCAGACTGCATGATGCAAATCCATTTTGGGGGTTGGAGAGGAAGGGAGCTAAACTAATCAGCATATTGTGAGTCTTCTATCAGGCTCAATTTTCTCTGCACACATCCGCAGTCACAACTGGAGACAGATGTGACAACTTCCTTAGATTTACCGGTAATCCCAGCATGCCTAAAAAGGCCCCAATCCCTAAAACAAGATATTGTTCTCGTGGGAGGTCGGGAACAAAGCAGGTTTTGCTTCAGGATCTTGGGGAGTGGTATTCTCCCCCAATCACTTCCTTGGCGGCCCTGTTTCCTGACACTTGGGGAGGCGGGTGAAGTTGACTAAACTTCTCTTTTCATTGCAAGAGTAGTACAATGGGAGTGACACCATATTCCTCCCCCCCCATATGTATTTACTTCAGACTGAATTATGTTCATTTGATGAGATGGCTTGAGATGGAGTGGCGGGTTCACAAACTAGATATTGGCAACAAAATGAAAGTATTTTTGCTAGGGTGAGAATGACGTCTATCTTGTTCCCAAACTATATCTGCTGTCCTATCAGAGGTCACATCTCGGCTCTCCAGGCTGACAACCTTCTCCTTTGCAGAATTTCTGAGCTAAAGAACTTAAAAAAAAAAAAATCTATCCCATGTGCCTGGAATTAGCTAAGACATTCCTACGAATATTTATAACCAGCATCTACTCTGGTGCAGCACCAGGGAAAAGGTTACTGATTATAGGAGAGGCTTGTTGGTAAATATTGGAGTATCTCTAACTGTATAGATCATTAAAGAAAATTACAGCTCCTTACATAGTATTAAATTGGCATGTTAATAAATTGGCTCTATGATTCTTTTTATAAGATTCAAAATATATTCCTGTTTTGCACTCACCTTTGTAAAGCTTTGATCTTTGTAATTTTTTTTTTAAGATTTCATATTTATGTAGTTTTTGCTCTGTGTACCTGCGGCTGCTATTTATATCCCCTTAACTCCCCTTTGCAATGCTGGGGCTGAAAGCAGACAAATTCCATTTCTCCGGCTCCTTTGCCAGGTTCTCCCAGTGGAGCACACTAGCAAGAGATGAGAAGGTGGGAGGCAGAGAGAAGCCTTTGGCCCTC
Source organism: Tolypeutes matacus (assembly GCA_026826555.1). Taxonomy (NCBI): domain Eukaryota; kingdom Metazoa; phylum Chordata; class Mammalia; order Cingulata; family Chlamyphoridae; genus Tolypeutes; species Tolypeutes matacus. The sequence continues at coordinate 22,497,226 of JAKSZT010053764.1, read as the reverse complement.
TTCACTGTAATTTTTCTCACTTCTCTGGGTGTTGTCTCTGGAGGCAGTCATGTCCCTGTCACTATTCCAGCTCTTGATTGCAACAGGTGGCTAGGTGGGAGCCCTCCTTCCTAAGACTAGGTTCTGGTTACATGGCTGGGAGCTGCTGCTTGTAGTTATTTATCTTTGGGCATCTACAGCATCCCCCTTCACTTTTCCAACCTCCCCATACTCTTTAACCAAGTCTATTTACTAACTTCCCTTTAGTTGGAAATTCCAAGTGTGTTTTCTGTTTCCTTGATTGGACTCTGATAAAGAACCCTATAATGGCTTTTTTTGCCAAAAACAATCATATCCTGCCCCTTACAATGGAACCTACGGTGAAGCTGCAAGAAGTTAGGATCCAGATTCACTTGGCTATCTTATTTAAACAAACACTTCAATGTTGCTTACTGTGTGCGAGGGTTATTATAAGTCTGGTATAATTATTAATTCATTTAATCTTTATAATAATCCTTTAGGGTAGTTAGTAAAATTATTTACATTTCATAAGTAAGGAAACTGAGGCACATAAAGGTTAAGTAACTAGCTCAAAGTTAGCTAGAAGTGGTGGTTTGAGGGCTAATGCCCAAATTGATGGTTTACAATGATGAAGGAGCAAGAGAAAAACCTGGGGGTTATGAAGGTCTTTCTGCAAAACCACTAAGTGTCTGGAGAGGCCAGATTCAATATTCAGTATAAACAAAAGGGCTACAGAGATATCCCGAAGGGCCCTGCAGCCCTGGATTGTACAGCAGGTAGCTTGCACTGGCCATAGCAGATAACTGTTGGTGCGCCCTGTCCCTCACTTGAAGTTAAAGTTAGAGAACTAGAGTCACTAGGAAGTCCTTGCAACCAGGACTTTATCCATTTACTTAAATGGATAAAGTAAATAAATAAATCTTAAAAACAAAAACAACAACAACAAAAAAACTAGGTATAAATCATTTTAAATTGCTCTACTCCAAGGAAGTTAACCATATCAAGTTACTTTTTGTTTGTTTGTTTGTTTTTTGGCATATCAAGTTACTTTTACCGTTCAGGTGAGTTGAATAATTTATAATGGAGCCTTATTTGTTTACCTTACAGCAGAGCAATCCAAACTGAAGCCCAGCTAAGATCTGGGGCCCAGTTTGCCATTTGTGCCACTTCTCCAGGCCTAGAGCCTAAGCTCTGCATACGTCATCTTGTTATCAAGTTGAGAGAGGGAACAGCAATAACAGAAAATTACTACAAAAGATCCAACTGCTAAAACTTACTTGTCAAAGACCAAGCTAGAATCTATAGATATGAACATAATAAAAATGAATAAATCATATTGATTCCTCTGTTTGAAAGTGAACCCAGCTGCTAGCCTGGTGATGGAAAATGACCTCTATAGCATAAGAAATTTCACCCAAAAATTTGATCTTGATTCTCAACAGCTAGATTTCAACAATAACTAGTTCAATATTTAACAGATAATTATTGAGAACCTATGCCTATTAGCCCCTAACCTGGAATTGAAGCTAGTTACAAAAGTTCATATTTTATATATAGAATATATATGTATAATAAACCAGCTAATTTCAGAGACACTGTTGCAATTTCTTTGTAAAGATGTAATTTTCTAACACCAGAATCAAAGCCCACATTTTGTTTAAAAAGGAAAATAAAAACTAATATTAGGTTTTATTAGAATTTCTAAGAAATTCTAGTTTAAATTTCTTTAAATTCACATAAAATGTTTAAGACTCATTGTATTAGCTTCCTACTGCTGCTGTAACAAATTACTGCAAATTTAGCCAGCTTAAAATGACAAAAACTTATTATCTTACAGTTCTGGAGGTCAGAAGTCCTAAAACCAAGGTGCTAGCAAGGCTGCGTTTCTTCTGGAAGCTTCAGGGGAGAATCCATATTCCTGCCTTCTAAAGGCTGCCTGCATTCCTTGACTCATAGCCCCTTTCTCTACCTTCAAAGTCAGCAGTGTAGCATCTTCAAATCTATTTCTTTCTCTGACCTCTGCTTCTTTGACTCTGACCCTTCCTGCCTTATTATGAGAACCTGTGATTATTATTGGGCCTACTCTGACAATCCACGATAATCTTCCCATCTCAAAATCTTTAACTTAATCACATCTGCAAAGTCCCTTTTGCCCATGTGGGGTAGCATAAGGTGATCCAGGGATTAGGATCGAGACCTCTTTGGGAGGCCATTATTCTGCCTAACACAGTCACTAAGGTCGTTTATATGAAAAGGGACTGTTAAAATGTCTTTGCAGCGATCTGTGCAGTATTAACAGAGTGCTGCTTTAAGAAAAACCCATTCATATTAAATTACTAAAATAAAAATGACCAAAGAGTTGTCTTCTACAGAGCCAAGTACATAATTTCTACATGACATCATGATTAACTGTAAAGGAAAAACATGAGGGTTTCCCTCAAATTTTGACTTCTTGCCATAGTAAAAGTCAAGCATGTTCTCTCTTACTTATGAGGCAGGTGGCGGGGACAGCCTGATTGGTGGAGACAGGGTGGTCACACTGAGAGCTACTGGTTTAAGCATGATGTTGATGAGGCAAGAGTCTGACTGGTACTTTGATGGCACTGAATTTTACCTGTTTGAATAAAGTGTAGTCCTGTCGTGTGGATAATGTTCATTGACATATAAGGAGGAAGATGAAATTGTGGTCGCCAAGGAAGCAGCTTCAAACAACGATGGAGTGCTGGGCACCAGGTCTGGCCGGTGTCTTGACCCTAGAGCTGGGAAACAAAAGTAACAAGCACACTGAATCTTAGGAATAAATGTTGCACTACTATCTATAATAACTTCAATGAGCCAGAAGCATCCATTTTACATATCAGGCTGCATATTAAATTATGAATTAACCGTACTCTTCTGAACTGCTGCAGAAATGTAAAATAGCTCCTTGAAAACAGGTTAAACAGAAAGGAAACTGTATTAATTTGCAAAATGGTTTATGGAAATGACATTATGAATGTTCTTTTAAAAACTTAATAAAGTGATTTACTATTTCAGAAGATGACATAAAAAGCTCCCAGGAGCTTAAGGAGATAATTTGACAGAGATTAAAAGGATGACTAGCAGGTGTAGAAACAACCAGTGAACCAATTTTCCTCTCCCTACATTATGCACATATCCATGAGTCTCAGTTTAGATCTAAGAACTCAAAATTTTTGGGAGCCAGGAAACAAAGATCTTAAATACCTGAACCCTGGCTGCATCCATGCCTATCTTTTAACATTACTCAGGGAAGCTCTTCTTCACATTATATCTTAAGAGCAAGGCTGCCTTTTTAAAAATGAGAAAATTCTTCTTTAAACTTTAGGTGTCTCTGAAATGCCACCAGGGGCTGAAGTCTCTCTGGATTCTTTTTAATCATTCCCCCAAACTAAACTAAAACAGACTATAATGAATGCAATATAAATTTAAGGTGTTTCTGGCATTCCTTTAGAGGCATAACAGGTTCAAAATGACATATTTTCAGGAAAAGTGCAAATGGAAAAGGACCCTCTTAGACACTATTGCATGAATGTGAGGTTTGAATTTGGATTTGAAGGGGTGTACCTGGTGGAGAGAGGGAGGGTGTGGGGGAAGAACTGGGATGAGCAGAGGAAGGATGGCTTGTGGTCTAGCAGAGCAGGCAGCACATTACAGGTAGAGGATGTAGGGCAGTGGAGTTCTTGCTGTGATGCAGCAAAATAAAGAACTGCTTGTGATGAATAAGGTGGTGTAGCCATTGGGCAGTTTGATGTAATTATGAATTCCAAAAACAGATTTTGGATTATGCTTGTAAACTGGTCTGCTAATCTGGGCATGATTAAGTTATGATTAGGGCATTAACTGGGCCACGTCAGAAGGGCGTTGAGCCCTACCCCTTGGTGGGTGGGGGAGTCGAAGATAAAAGACACAGCAAAGGACAGTGTTGGAGCAGTTTTGATGTTGGAGTCTTGAGCTGGAGCCCCAGGGAAGTGAGAGGGCTTGGTCATGAGGAAGGAGAGAAGGCCCTGGGATAGAGACAGGCCATTTGTCTGATAGTCTACAGCTGGCCTTGTGGAGAGATGCAAAGCCTAGAGAGCCTCATAGTCTACAGTGACCTTGTGGAGGAACCAGAGGAGCTAAGACCAGAGAGAGGAACCGAAGAAGCCTGAACCCTGGCAAACATCGGCAGCTGTCTTGCTCCAACACGTGGCAATGGACTTTGGTGAGGGAAGAAACTTACGCTTTATGGCCTGGTAACTGTGGACTTCTACCCCAAATAAATACCCTTTATAAACCCATTTCTGGTATTTTGCATCAGCAACCCTTTGGCTGACTAATATAGGTGGTGATCATACAAAAGTAACCAAAGGGCTCAATATTAAAAAATTAGAAATGTTCCAACTTAATATGACACCTGGCCAGTAATCTTCAAGATACTTGCTCCCAACTTCTCATTAAATACAGAGAAAACACATGACACTAAAGAACATTGAAACTAGGGGTGAAAAATAACCTCATGTCAGACCCCAGTGAATTCACTAATTATAAGGCAGGTGGAGCTGAACTGGGAACAACCAATGCAGACAGGTCTTGGGCATACCTGGTTTTACTTCATAAACCAGAGACAACCTGTGTGATATAATATGGGACAACATGTTTTATCTTTCCTGTGCCTTGGTTCCAGGTTACATGTCTTCCAAACACAGGGTAGCCAGCTGATCCCCTTAGACGCAACTCTTTGAAGCAGAGAATGATTTCCTCACTCTCATATACACTTCAGTTTTCTAAAACCATCATGATAGGTAGAATTCTAAGATGAACACCCCCCCCCAATACTCTCATCCTTGTAATAATCGCCCTTTGACTGTGGGCAGAAACTGTGGATATGTTGTTATCCTGTGATTATTTTACATTACATGGCAAAAGGGATTTGGCAGATGTAATGCCACTAGTAAGGCCACTAGTCTATTGACTTTCAGTTAATCAAAAGGGAATAAATACTGAAAATATCAGCAAACAAATGGTTCAAAAGTAGAGGTAAATTTGGCAATGACCTGGCACCCTAGGACAGGGAAAGTCCCCAGGTACAGAGCATTAGAAACCCTTGCACATGCAGAGAGTTGTAAGGATAAATCCATTTTAAAGTAGTATGCTGATGACATTTTCAAGAAATATGCTTAAAAGGTTTTTCTTCAGAAATCTTTTAGGTAAAGAATCTCAGTTTAAAGCAATGGGTCCAATTTTCAATTAAAAAAAAAAAAAGCGTAATATGTGTACTACTGGAGAGGATGTGGCTCAAGCAGTTGGGTGCTAGCTGACCCGACAGGCTGGTGCAGTGAGTTGATACAAAGAGATTACGAGGGAAGCGGCTGTGGCTCAATCAGTGGGGCTCCCGTTTGCCATGTGGGAGGCCCCGGGTTCGTTTCCCGGGGCCTCCTGGTGAGGGCAGGCCCACCCGCATGGCGTGGTTGGCTGACCCAGCGAGCACAAGCAGCAAGGGGGGGATAAATGAATAAATAAATAAAATCTTAAAAAAAATAATAAATAAATAAATAAATAAATCTTAAAAAAAAAAAAGTGTACTACTTTCCCTCTTTCCTGACTTTTTGGATACTACCTAGTGTATTTATTATACCTTTTTCTCCAGGTTAACAATGGGACCCACTGCTTTAGGTTTAGTGGTTATACTTTGCATATTATTTGAAAACATAACCAACACACTATTTAAAAATAAGTTTATTCTATTTCCTAGACTGTGCATACACCTTGTAATTTTATGTGTGCTATCAAAAAACCAGGTGGTGTGGCAGGGAAGATGCCAATGCAGGGATGCTTGGAGGAATGGGTGAAAGTGTGCCCGAATTTGGAGCTATCAATATACCTCTGCCTTCATAGGAATAGGCAGAGAAAGGATAAAGGGTAATTTATTACCTCTTGTTGAAACCACTAACTTTGGGTAAAAGTTAGTTTATTGGAAGATGAGAAAGAAACATGGAGCACATGGATGAGTGCTGCAAGAGGAAGGAACATTCAAACCTGTGGCAGTTTGAATTTGGTGGATCCCAAGAAAAGAAAGATTATGTTTGTAGACTAATCTATTCCTATGGGTATGATACCCTTTGATTGTATTAAATTTAGTTGAGGGTCTTTGATTAGATTACTTGATAAGATTGATTTAGGGCTTTTGATTGGACTACATCAGTGAAGTGTGAGCCAGCTTGGGCCTCTGCCCTCTGGCTGGGTCTGATATAAAGGGAGACACAGAGACAGACACAGACACAGATAAAGGAAGCTGCCATATTTGATTTGGCCATGTGAGAGAAAGGACAACAGTTTCACCCACAGCAGAGCTGCAAGGAGAGATGTCCCCAAAAGGCTCAAAGAGCTGAGGCCCAGGGAGAGATGAGCCATATGCCTGATAGATCACAGCTGAACTCAGGAAGAAAGTGGAGCAGCCGAGACAGAGAGGAGGCCAGAAAGAGACAAGCCCTATGCCAGGTTTGCCTACAGTGGCAGAAAGGCGGAGACCTCAGCAGGGATCGGGGGCCATCTTGCTATGCCATGTGGTAGTTGACTTTGGTGAGAAAGCACCCCTTTTGGTGCCTTGAGTTGGACTTCTCACGGTCTTAGAACTGTAAGTTTTTACCCCAAATAAATCTCCTTTATAAAAGCCAACCCATTTCTGGTACTTTGCATCTGCAGCCCTTTGGTAAACTAAAACAGTATCCTATTCAAAAGACTCTCAGGAAAAGAAAATCTCTAGAAGAGATCTCCTGTAGGAACTAGAAAACAATTTCAGAATATATTGGAGATTCTTAAAAGAATATATTGATAGGAAGTCTAAAATGTCACTTCCCTTTAACAGATTAAAAGGGATCTTAATCAGTAGATAAAGATTAGCAGTTGATAAAATTCAATACTTATTCTTGATAAAAACTTCTAGCAAACTAGGAATAAAAAGGAAGTTCCTTAATCTGATTATGGGTATCAAATACAGCAAACTTCTATCTCAACAGGGAAACATTAGAAGCATTCCCTTTAAAATCAGGACAAGGCAAAGCTGCTCACAATCACTATTTCTATTCATTATTGTTCTAGATGTCCTAGGACTGCCAGCAAGTAAGAAAGGAAGAAAAAAGGATGTGAGGTGTATGCAGCAGCAACAAATAGTCAGAAAACTCAAATTCTTTAAAAAGATAGTTATGTAAAAAGGCAAAAAAAAAAAAAAAAAAAAAAAAATCTCTATATCCGCCCAAGGAATCAATCTAATAACATCCAAGGGATAAACATAATAGCATGACATGCAGGAAGAAAATTATAAAACTTTAAACTCATTAAAGAAGACCTAAATAAAGAGATAACTTTTAGTTACATTGACACAAAACATGCACAGAAGGACATATAGAAATAAAAATGCCAAAAATGTTAGTATTTGTTATCATCATCTAGTAGGATTTTAGATTTTTTTCTCTTTTAAATATTTTTGTATTTTCTAGTTTTTTCTATGTGAATAAATATAACTTATTAATAAATCACAATAGCTTTTTTTTTGAAACAAACTACATGCCTTTACCTTCTTCATCAAGGCTGCTAAAACTTTGTCCTTCTGTCAGCAAATCATGCTTCTCATCCTTCCATTCTGGGCTAACTGAGGAGACAATCTCCTGTGATGTTGCCTTCAAGGCAGCAATGGAATTGCACCGTTTCTTAGAAGGTGAAGCCTTCAAAGCTAGACAAGAAGGAAAAAGGACAGACAAATAAAGATACTTATAAAACCGATTAATATTTATTTTTTAAATTAATATACTTTATTATTTATAAATATTTTAGGCATTATTTGAGTGGACTACAAGAAGCTTTATTTTATATATAGGAAAGAGATAGGAAATTGTGTTTTAGCAACTTCATTTGTCCAACATGATGAGATTTAAATCAGAACATCCCAGATTAAATTAGAGCAGGCATTCCTCCTCCAGATTCTGAAATGAAATCTTGGGGCACAGATGTGGCTCAAGTGGTTGAGTGCCTGCCTCCCACATGGGAGGTCCTGGGTTCAGTTCCCAGTGCCTCCTGAAAAAAACAAAAACAACAAGCAAAACAAACGAAAAAACCAACTCAGGGAAGCTGATGTGGCTCAGTGGTTGATTGCTGGCTTCCCAAATATGAGTCCCAGGTCAAACCCTGGTCCCTGGTACCTTGGGGGGAAAAAAAAAAAAAAGAAAGAAAGAAATGAAGTCTTATTTGAGGCGAAATTCAAATGTTCCATTGCTAAAGAATGGTTTTTCCTCCTGCAGACAATGTTTTTCTAGCGCTGGGAGGAGGGCTGGTAAACGCAGATGGTAAAGTAAGGAGAATTCTCATGACCCTGCTGTTACTAACTTGGGACTGGGAATTTCTAAACATGCCAATGTTTAATCTTATACTCATGTTGCCCAATTTAGCCTAGTTACTTCTGTGACTTTCCACTGAAATTCCCTACCCTTTGGGTCTTTTCTAGGTCATGGTTATGTCAGATGCATAATTCCCACCCATCTTTGTCCAAACAGCACTCTACAACTTGAGAATGCTGGGAAACTGAACCAACGCAAACGTATTTCACCATCTATCATACTCACTGATGGCTGTGATTTTACTTATGACAAGTCATTGAAAGCTGCTTAAGCTGAAGTTGGATCATCCCCACCTATATTCACCCTCCACTGGAATAATTTTTCTTGGCTTAACATTGTTAGAGGATGTCCTTGGAGGGTAGAGGGAGAGAGAAGTTGAGGCGTGTTCACGCTTTTTCCTGAACTTGTTTTTGGCAGTGTTCCTCCTCTTTGGAGGTCTGCATAAAGGGGTAACCTGACAGCAGATGCACTAGCGTCACTGCATCTAGTCTTGGGAACCTCAGGGCTTCGAATACACGGCTCATCTGGGGACCTTCCCATGGGCGGTTTGCAAGAATTTAATTGGAAAAGGACTTTGGGACACACAATTGAGAAAAGAATAGACGACAATCTCTTAGTTCTAAAAGAAGAGAAGGTTTATGTGTCTGCACGCAGTCTTATTACAATAATAATTAAATCATCATAATCAATAATATTTGTAGAGGGCTTTAGAGTTTGCAAGCCAACATTCACCTTCCATACCTCACTCAAATTATTCGGTGTCTGAGGGAAGTGGGGTCCTTTTATAGGTCCAGAATCTGAGAGTTACAAAGGTTGTGGTGTGTTCAAGGCCATATAGCTAGAAAGCGTGAACTCTTAAGTGTCTTTCTTTCTTTTTTTTTTTTTTTTAAAGCTGCCTAATTGGTGGTTCACTTCCTAGCTGTTTAGCACTCTATTTGCTAGTTAAAGTGAGAGGGAAAAAAAAGATAAAATGAGTTTGTTTTTCTTTGCGGGAGGAGGTTTTGAGTGTTTAAAAATGGATCAAAATTGATTTTCATGATAAAAAAGTAGACGGACTAAGCCATGTTTACCTTAATTTCCTTTCCTAGCAAACAGTGGTCACACTTGGTTTATGGGTCTGAAGCCATTATCCACACTCTGGCTTCTGCTTAACATTCTATCTGCTAACTTTTAGAAATCCTCAACACTAGTCTTTCAATATAGTATTTTAAAAGTTCTAAACCAGAGGGTCTCAAATGTTTGGGGACCACCTGGGTCCCTGAGACACTTTCAGGTCTGCATGATCAACGCTTTTCATAATAATGCTAAGATGTTATTTGCCCTTTTTACTTTCATTCTCTCAGGAGTGAACAGGAGAAGGTTCCAGATGCTACATGAACTGTTATATCCCCATACACTGAATTCAGAAGCAGATGTGAGAATCCAGAAGGCTTCTATTAAGCCAGACATTAGGGATTTTTTAAAATGTAAAATAATGCCACTCTTCTCACTAAATTACATTTTGGAAAATAATTATTTTTCATCATTTTTAATGTTAAAACTGACTTATGTTAACATGCAATGGTGTTTTATTGTTACCTTGTAAGAATTAATATTTTAAAACTCTATATTTTAATTTCAAATATTTTAATATAGATAGATATAATTCACATAAATAAAAGTTTTTTTGTCCTTGGTGATTTTTAAGTGTAAAGGGGTACTGAGAATTGCTTTCAACATCATAGTTCTTAGGTGAATGCAAATTCTCTAAATTGAGAAAATAAACAGCTATGATCAAAAGAATGATGGCAGCACTAAGGAAAAGTGAATGAGGTGAGAGTAGTATAATGAGGGGAAGAAGCTCAAGAGGGCTGTACTTGTGGCTTATAACAGAGTAAAGGCCAAAAGCCTGGAAAAAGAAAAAGCTATTTGTTTGTTATGGGCATCACATATAACAAAGAGCTGAGAGGACCCGAGAAAAATCCCTTGCCAAGACCATGTGTATTGGAGTTTAGGCCAATAGCACACATTATTGGCCTAAACTCCTAACTGTATTTCCAAGCGTCAACCAGGCATTTCCACCAAGATTTCCCAAAGGCACTTTAAATTCAACGTCTTCAAAACTGAATTCAACATCTCCAGAAACTCTCAATTCTGCCCCATATTTTCTCCTCCTTTGATCCATGTCTCAGTCAATAGTGTCACTGTCTGCATTCCCCCTCTATGTTTTTTGTTTTGAATTTTTTGAATTTTTATTTTATTTTTAATTTTTATTGTACTAATGTATATGTAGTACAAAACTTCCCATTTTAACCATTTTTAGGTGGACAATTCTGTGGTATTTATTACATTCATGATGTTGTGTTAGCATCCCCACCATCCATTACCAAAACTTTCTTAACATCTTAAAAGGAAATCCCATACCCATTAGACAGTCATTCCCCATCACCTTCCCACCATAGCCCCTGGCAACCAGTTATCTGCTTTCTGTCTGTATGGATTTGCTTTTTCTGGACATTTCCTACAAGTGGAATCATACAGTATGTGACCTTTTAGGTCTGGCTTCTTTCATTTAGCATAATTCTTTCAAGGTTCATCCATGCTAGTAGCACAAATCAGAACTTCATGCCTTTTTATGGCTGAGTAATTTTCCATTGTATGGATATTCCAAATCGAGTTAGTCTGTTCATCAGTTGATGGACATTTGGGTTGTTTCTCCCTTTTGGCTCTTGTGAATAATGCTGCTGTGAATATCATGTACAAATATGGCTACTTTCCTTTGTGTGATAAACTCCTGGATTTGTCTTTGGTTAGATCATGTTTGGTGAAAGTTATCCTGTGCCCCATGCTCTGCCACGTACTGTCCCAACACCTTATCACTTTTCAGCTCTTCTGTCTGTCATTTTTTGAACCTACCAAGTTCATTCTTACCTATGGGCTTTTTTTAAAAAAACTCATTTGAGTTTCACTTCCCCCTCCCCCCTCGAGATGGCTCCCTCCTCTGTCTGCTCATTGTCTGCCTGCTCAATTTCTTTAGGAGGCACCGGGAACAGAATCCAGGACCTCTCATGTGGGAGATGGTTGCCCAACCGCTTGAGCCACATCCACTCCCTATCCATGGGCTTTTGCATATGCTGTTCCTTCTACTTGACATGCCCTTCCTGCCTCTTTCCCTAATGAACTCTGGCTCATATTTTTAGGACTTAGTTTAAATAGCCACTTTTCTGTGAAACTGTCTTTCAGAGGAATTGGTCACATCTCTCTTGGTGTATCCACAGTATTACATGCAAAAACTCTATTAACAAATTATTTTATTACATTATAAGTCTGTTATGTTTCAATTCTAGCTCAACATAGTTGATGAAATTATTGAAGCAGTAACTAAATAATTTTTTAAAAAACTTTGTATATTATCAATGCCTAACATAGTGCTAGGTACATAACGGTTACTCAAATATTTGAATGCATATTGTTCTGAAATCTTTGGGCAGATGATTTTTTAACAAATAAATAAATCCACTATTGTATTCCATTCAAGAAACTAAGCTTTAGTACTTTGGACACTATGTAAGTAGAGAACTTCAGTGAAGCTTCAACATAAAGGTGACTAATATTTCCAGGAAAAATTATAGAATGTTTTACATATTATTAATTTGGCAGCATGACTCAATTCCTGTGTGAATGGTCTTAAGAAGTTAAAAAAAATGACTTGAAAATAGGAACTTGAAAACCAGGTACTTGCAGGGGGTGGGGGGGTGTTCACTCACAAAGTATACTTTTAGGCATTAAGGGCTTTAAATTAATTGTAGTTGACGAAACAGTTTAAAGTTATAATTTAAAGTATCAACTTTAGGGGGACAGATGTGGCTCAAATGGTTGGGCATCTGTCTCCCATATGGAGGGATCTGGGTTCAATCCCTGGGACCTCCCAGTAAAAATTTAAGAAAAGAAGGCACACGGGCCACCAGGCCTTGTGCGCAGGTGCACCATCAGGCCCTGTGTGCGGGTGCCCTATCAGGCCCCACGAGCCACGCAGCAAGAGGATGACATAACAGGAGAGTGACACAAGGGAGAGCCAAGACGAGATGAGCCGGAAAACCTAAGGTGGCGCAGGTGGTAGGACGCCTCTCTCCCACATCGAGGTTCCAAGGATCGAATCCCAGTGGAGACAGGAGGAGAAGGATGAGAAGAGAGGGCAGGAAACAGACACAGAGAATTGCCCAGCGAATGGACACAGAAACAGCAAAACCGGGGGTGGAGGTGTGTGGTAAAAATGGATAAAAGTAAGTAAATAAATAAATCCTTTTAAAAAAAGTATAGGGGAGTAAGATATGGACTATAGTTAGTAATACTTAAAAAAAAAAAGTATCAACTTTACTAATTAAATTGCTACTCTTTGGAAAGTTGGAGTTAAATGATAATTCCATTTGTTCATTCAATCATTCATCAACTAAAGATTTGAGTATCTACTATGTGCTGGGAAATGTGATAAGTGCTGGGAATGTATCAGTAAACCAAACACAGGCTCTACTTTTAAGGAACTTAAAGTCTGGTGAGGGAGCAAACAGCTCCTTATAACACAGTATGGTAAGTGCTATGCAGGAAAGCTAAGACCTGATGGAAGAGCAGGAGTTAATCATGGGAAGGATGCAAAGAGTATGGCAGGCAAAGGGGCAAGCAAGTGCAGGGGAGTGGAGAAAGCCTCTAAAGCTTGGAGTAATTGCAAGGAGGTCCTAGTGGCTGAAGCAAGAGAACAGGGTGTGGTATTGGGACAGAAGTCACTGGGGGATAGAGAGGGGCCAAATCACAAAGCACTCAGAAGCCAATTTAAGAACTTTGTGCCTTGGAGATACATAGAATTTTAAAAATATTAACTTTAGTTTTTAGCATGGAAAAGTCTTTACAGGAAATAAGTAAGAGAAGGTTTGTAATTTAAGCTTATCCTTCTGCCTGCAGTGTGGGGAGACTGGATTGGATGGGGCAAGAATGGAGGCAAAGAAACCCGAGTGAGTGCATGACCTTATTTATGCAAGAAAGGAAGAAAGAAAAGAAGGAAAGAAAACAATAACAACCAAAAAATCCCTTCTAAAACAAATAAACCCATTGCAAATATTCTCGCTGTCCTGATTTTGTGATAATCAGGGTAGGCTAAACATTCGCTATATTAGAAACCATGCATGTGTCCCCAGAACTAGTTTATCTCCCTAGGTCTGGTTTTTAGATAAACCAAGGCTGTTTTATTATATGACCATTCTGTATGGCAAATGACTGTAACTCTAGGTATCTTTGGTCAACCTTAAGAGATATAGCAGAGGGACAGATGTAGCTCAAATGGTTGGTCATCTGTCTCCCATATGGAGGGACCTGGGTTCGATCCCCAGGACCTCCTGGTAAAAATTTAAAAAAAGAAAAATATAGAAGGCGCGTGGGCCGCCAGGCTCTGTGCTTGGGTGTGCCGTCAGGCCCTGCCGAGCCAAGCAGCAAGATGATGACATAACAGGAGAATGACACAAGGGAGAGCCAAGACAAGATGCACCAAAAATCCAGGAACTAAAGTGGAGCAGGCAGTAGGGCACCCCTCTCCCAAATCAGAGGTTCCAAGGATTGAATTCCCATGAAAACAGGAGAAGGATGAGAAGAGAGGGCAGGAAACAGACACAGAGAATTGCCCAGCAAATGGACACAAAAACAGCAAAAACGGTGTGTGTGTGTGGGGGGGGCCTGTGTAACAATGGATAAAAGTACATAAATAAAAAAATCTTAAAAAAAAAAAAAAGTATTCCAAGAAAAACAACAACCACCCAGGGGCCTAATTAAGAAGTAGCATTGTAAAAGAAGGGAATGGGTTCCTGATATTTCAGAATCCAGAATTTCAGAAGATATAAATGGCCAATAAGCACATGAAAAGATGTTATTAGAGAAATCAAAATCAAAATTGTGAACCGGCACTTGATATTGTATCTTATTGGCCATTTATATCTTCTTTGGAGAAAGGTATATTCACATCCTTTGCCCATTTTTTACTTGGGTTGTCTTCACTGTTGTGGTGTAAGAGTTCTTTACATATTCTGGATACATGATATGGGAAACTATTCATGTTGTAATATTGTGACAAACAGTATAGTGGTATATGATGGTATACCACTATGCTGCCAATTTTGTATAAAGACACAGAACATAGTAAAGAAGATTGGTAGGAAGAACATCAAATAGTAATAGTTGTATCTCTGGGCTATGGGATTTCAAGTAAATTTCATTGTTTTCTTGGAATCTTTTTCTGTTTTCCACAATTTTTACATTGAAAATGTTTTACAAATTGCATTTAATAGAAACTTCCAATAAATCTTACAAGAAAAACTTGAAACATTCTTCTTTTTCAGGTTTTTCTATGGCTTGTCATGTTCTGGGTTATGAAATTGGAGGAACAGGATAGATTAATGATATAATAACAGCCTATATAATAATAGGGTTATTTTCTCCTTTTCCACCTAATTAAAAAACTTACTACATAAATATTTCATATACATTGTAGAAAACTGAATATTGATGTGAAAGAAAATAAAATTCCATATAATCCCGATTCAGAATAACCAGTTAACAATTTTATATATCCCATTTAAATTTTGCCGTGCCTTTAGGTTGGCAGACCACTAATTATATGCATATGAAAATATGTATATATATGTGTGTGTGTATATACATATATATTTATGAATAAATCTATATCCATAAGAAGTAAATGTATTTCTAATACATCATTTTTATTGGTTGCATATCATTCCATTATATGATTGTATTATAACATAATTAACCAATATACTATATGGTTGGCCATTTAGGCAGTTTCTAACTTTCTTCCCTACAAAATGGGGCTCTAATAATTATAGCATCAATAAATTCCTAAGCATAATATCTTCACCATAATCACTAAGTGATTACCACGATAGGGATGTAACTCCAACTCTTCCAATAAAAATCTTACAAAGATACACATAGTGAAGTCAGCAAGTAAGTGCTTACAGTAAAAAAAAAAAAAAAAAAAAAACTTCCTATCTTCCTGAAAATCTTACCTTGAATTTTCTTGAAAACTCTGGAATTCATGAACTTCAGAAATCTGTCTGCATAAAAACTTGGTCTATGGACTGAAACAGTATCCTGAAAAGACAAATCAAGTATCACACGTTTACTTCTCAGATAGTTATCCCAACTCTGCCGAGAGATCTATGCAGTCGATCCTGTTAGCCACCGACCTTAACCAAACAAAAAGTGTGGATATCAGAAGCCGAGAGAGCAATGCTCTGTTGCTGGTAGGGCCTTTGGGGTTTGGGGCTGGGGAGGAGGGCAAGGATTCTAGAGCCTTAGGATTCAATGGAGCATTAAGGGAGGCAGGGGAGGCACAGCAAAAAGACTCTGCAATAGAAATCAAGACAGCTGATCCTTCTTGTGTTGTGGAAGGGACTGCCTGAGCATCTGAGGACCTTTGAAGCTTTTTACATACAGGCAACTGCCTCAAGCATCATCTGGAATTAAAGGTAACACTTTTAGTCACCAACAAAAATTGGGGACATAAGCCAACAAAACAACCCTAATATAACAGGGACATCTAGGTTTTAAAAAAAACCAACTATGCTAGTTTCATCTCCAAGTCATAAGGTGAGCAGACACCAGGAAGATTCCTGGGAGGCAAGGCTGACTGGTGACCCTCCTTACACTGAATAATCAACTAATTGGATAGAGTTGAACTGAATTAAAGTCATTAACTCAATTCTTCTCTCTTGCTTGGTAGGAGTCTTTAGGACTGAAGGAGTATTTTGTTAGAAATTCAGAAAAGAGGATGGATGAAGAAGCCAATTCTCTGTTTATTCAGTAATCATTTACTTACTATCCAAGATATATATTTCTAGAAATAGTAAATTTGCTTATATAATGCTCCATGTTAATTCCAGGTTTATGGATTCCACTATGGAAACTTCTAAGAATTTAAATTTATATATTATAAAGTGTCCGCAGCGGGTTAGAAGAAAAACACACATTGGACCAGAAAATCAGGAGATCTGGTTGTGAAGTTAGTTCTAACTTTGAAAGGCTGTGTGATCCTGGGAAAAGACAGAGTCTTGGGGTCTCCATTTTTTTTCACCTGTGAAATGAGGGTGTTACATGTGGCAGAAGGTCTATACTTCTGTAGTTGGCATAAAATGAAGGGCACAGTATGTAGGAACCCTCTTTGACCAAGTTACGATCATTCTCTAGACTACCAGTGATGTTCAAAATGTGTGGGAGGGGAGCAACATGGGAATCCCAGTGGGTTCCGTGTAATATTTTGGGTATCTAAGCACCTCTTAAAATATATTTATATATATATACATAAATAACATTTTTGTAAGCAAATGCACATATATGCATATATATTTATATATCATTTTGCAAATGTTGGTATGTATTGTGAAAATTTTGATTTTTACCCACAATAAAAATAAATAAATAAATAAAAAATGTGATGGGAAATTTACCATTGGTTTAGCATGCACTCTTCCCAATATTCTAGTAGCTTCTATCTGAAGTGGACACACTTTTGCAACAAGTCCAGTAAATCAACAATATCATTTGGATGCAAGGGACTGGGGGGTATATCCATAGATGATTAAGATTCTGCCCTTGCCTTCAAAGAAAAGTTGCATTGTTCTCTTTGGTATTAAGAAACATTATTTTAAAAAGAGGCACATTTGTAAATAAAAATAAGTCAATTATTGCTTACAATTTCACAAATATATACCTAGCACAGGTTTTCTTTAAAAACAAAACAAAACAAAACACCAAAAAGCAGAAGATATGTTTTAAATAGACAAAGGTGGGGGCTCCTTAGAAGCACCTGACTATTTAATATAGGACTTAGCCATTCAGGTCAGAAATCCCATCTGGTAGCAGAGAATTGAAGCTGTCTCTGAAAACAGAAGGGGTGTTTGTTCTCTCCCTTCCACGTTCAAGGCACTGCATAGTTCCTACCTTTCTCAGCTGGAAAGAAAGAAAATGAACCCAACATCCTGATCTTTTCATAGGAGGCATTTTGTTTGATCTGAATAAGCCTAAGGCTAATTCTTAGAAATAAATTTATGAACCTATCGTGGAAAGGTGCTTTCTGACTAAGAGCCGTCTTGTGGACAAAATGCAGATCTTCTATGCTGCAAGGTTTATTGACAATCTACCACAGCATTGAGAAAGCTCATAGTCTTTTCCAAGAAAGGAGAAGCATAGCATTTACCCTTTTTCAAAGGGAAGTGTCTGCTAATATTTTAAAAATAAATGTGTATCCCAATCTTTGACCAACATATTCTTTGGAAGTACCACTCAAGTTATTAACCGAGCAAGGCTTAGGCTGATAAATCTTCCATCAGTGACAGGAAGTTCAACCTACAAATAGGAATGTATGTATGTGTGTGCGTGTGTGGGTGTGTGTAAGAGAGAGAGAAAGGGAAGGAGAGTGGGAGGGGGAGGGAGAAAAAGAGAGACTGCTCTCCAGTTCTGGGTCTGTAAAACTGCCTTATTAGGTCACCATGAGTCATGTATAATCCATAGCAACTTAAAAGCTTTCACTTCATATGTCATTATGTGTTGGGAATACTCATGCAGTATTTTATTTAATCTTCACGTCAATCCTATAAGGCAGGTACGATTAATATAACCTGGTTACCAAAGAGAAATTAGGCTGAGAGAGGCAAGTAACATGTCGTACAGCTAGTAAAGTGGTGAAGGCAAGATTCAAATAGAGGGTCCTTTGCCATCCAAGCCAGGTCTCTGACCACTCTGCAGCCTGATCCTGTAAGAACCCCATTTCCCCCATCCTACTGATCTTCTCAGCACCTATAGGAAAAGTTTCCTCCTTTTTCTGGTAATTGTTTCATGATTGAAGAAATCTTAGTGGGCCCCTAGGATTTCACACAGAAATATTATTTTGTTTTCTGGCCTCTATCCAGTCACCAGGTGGGATGTGGTCTATTTGAATAGCTATTCAAATTCATGTTGTCTTTGTACTCAGCCTACAATTCTGAGTTTATACAAGCCTTCCTTTCCTTTCCTCTCCAAGTCCAGTGGCACAGTTTCCTAGACACATTCTAAAGTCTCTGAGAAATCAGAAATATATTCATTTTAACAAGGAATAGAAAAGTCACTTACCCCATCATAAACAAGAGCTTTCCAGGAATGCTCTAATTTCTTCATTAACCTAAATGTAAACAGGCAGGAAAATAAAAATGAGAATGTAAAATCACTCCCATCGAGCAACTTTTCAGAACCTTATGTTGACTAATTTTAAAATGATACATGATCACTTCCCCAAATGTCTTACCTGTATGACTGCAGAATATCAATAATGCCCATAAATAGAAGTAGTTTTTCTCCTTTATGGCTTTTAGCTGGGATGCCTCCCATTCTGTTGATAGGGAAAAGTGAAAACATCCGATCAAATATTACAAGAAGACTTTAAAAAGATCATTTCTAATAAAAATGATTAGGTAAAAATGGACAGTCTTTAAGAATTCTGGGCTCTCTTCCCCTTCAACTTATTTGGGGGTGGTGGTGCTCAGTTAGTCTATATGGGAATCCAGAATTATGTATTTCCCCACAGAGAAAAATATGACTTTAGCTGTCAACTCTCAAGGGTTGGATTTGAAGAATCCAATTTAATAATTATTCTTATTTTAAAAAAAATTTATAAAGTGTTTTAAAATATTTTCTGATCAAGAAGATAATATATATTTATTGTGAGAATTATCATCAGCTACAGAGAAAAATCTCTGTAGCATAACACTGTGGATATAATATTCTGATGGTAGCACAACATCGTGAATGTTAAAAAAAAAAAAGCACAAAGAGTAAGTATATAAAGAATGCATTCCTAGGATATAAAGATAACCACTCTTAATTCTGTATGCCCATCCAGTATGTGTGTGTATGTATACAGACATACATTTTATATGGAGGGAATTATTTAATTTACCAGGCTTTATAACCTGAATTTTTCACTTGTAAAATGTGAAAATTTCCTCATATTCATGGCTAATGTGATTTTTTAATGGCTGTGTTGTATTTCACCAGACTGAGAAATTAATTCATTTAACTGATTATTGGACATTTAAAGGGATTTACAAGCAAGGATTAAAAAAAAGATTTAACGTGTTAATTTCCTTTATAAAAGTGAAATATGCCTGGGGTTTAGTCATTGTGGGAGAATCCTAGAAGACAGGCACTTCCTGCCAAGAAAAATGATTTCTTTCAGTCTCTTTGCTCAGCTGGGACACAGCATGATGCAGTCAACTCATTTCAATAATTTTCTTTGGCTGTAATTGTTTCTGTTAATCGGTATGCGCTTTATACATGCAAACTAATCCTGAGTGTACTGTCCCATCTGGCTGAGGCAAGAGACCACATATGCCAGGGTCCAGGACCAGAACAACAGAAACCTATTAGGGCAGGTGAAAAGAGCTGAATTGTGAACATAATTCCTATCATGTATTGGCTGAAATCCATGTTTATTCAAAGTTTACTACCCCTCTTGTGATGGATGTTTTGAATATATAAGAAATGGAGCCATTTGAAAAAAGAAACTGCACAGGTGAAAAGGTGCTGATGACAACAACTAGGAACACTGCCACTCATTTAGTTACCCACAGATGAACAGAAATGAAGGCTAGCTGAATCCATTAGCACTAGGTTGGGATCTGTTCCCAAAGTGCAACTGTGAAGTGAACACGATGGCATTTAACTACCTGATACATGGGCTGCTACAGTCAAGAGGGCCAGTGGGCAGGTTGCTGCACTCACGTGTCCAGGTTCTCTGTGATGATCCCATCTCCAGACTTCCCTGGGCCCTGGATAGATTCCATTGCTGTTGAGTAGAGGACCTTCTGCATCCCAGGCCGCTTAGCATCGGGCACATTTTGTGAGATCTCCTCTTCTTTGTCTTTGAGGGAATGGTCCAAGATGTGGATTCCCAGCAAAAGGCTATAGTCCATGATCTTGAAGCTTTCTAGTACCTGAGTAAGAAAAAGAACAAGGAGGCCGGGTAACCCAAATGGCCTGCAAGCCTCACGTGCACAGAACTAGAGAGCTCCAGATCTGCAAATTCACAGTTCCTGTACCCCTTCCAGGGGGTGGCCAGATTAAGGTAACTAAAGATGTAGGAGAAATGAAAATAAAAAGACTTGAGGTTATTATTAGGCCACACACAGTAAGGATTATCACAATGGCTTCAAGGTAAGTTTTTTAACCCTCAATAAATGCTATTTCACTAATAGCATTTATTGAACACTTTCCATGTGCCAGGCCCTAAGTGTATTCAATCCTCACAAAAACTATGAGGTAGGTACTATTATCTCTATTCTAAAGATTAAGAATTTGAGACATGGGGAGATAATATAATTTTCTCAGTACCATACAGCTCAGAAGTGACAGGATTTGAACCCAAACAGTCAACTGCAGCTTCCATACTCTTAAGCATCAGAGCAGAGAAAGCAACAACCAATGGCCTCTATAAACTGGTAACGCCTTAACACAAAGACTCAGGTGGCAGCTAGGCTGGAATGTGTTTTGGCCTGGATTGTGCTCTCAGATCTTAATCTTGCTGGAGGTTAGTGTTCTCCTTTTCAGAGCCTGTCTCTCAAAGTTGCCATTCAGTTCCCTGTAGCAAGTCTTTTTAAAAAAGTTGATCTCAATAAAGGATAGGACTTAATGCTTAATTATCCACTCAGCAAACAGTAGGGAAGAGAGGAATTAAAAGGATCAATGCAGCCAAGGGAGATATCAGTGCCCTGACAGGAAAATAACAGGAGGCAAAGTCTAGATAAGCTTCAGAGTGTAGGTGGGGCTTTGGCACTCAGAGCCCTTCCTAGGTGGAGAAAGGGTGCACAAGCACATGTACTTGCCTGCAAACTGGGTGTTTTCCTCAAAGATAGAGATCTTCTCCCACTAGTTTGTATATGGTTCTCTTCTACTACAGATTTTTTAGTGACTTGCATTTCTTATACAGAGTTGTTCAGGAAATTAAAATGACACAGAAAGTAAGATAATCATGGTTGGCAGAACGGCTGTCACTGAACCAACATGCTAATCTGTCACCATGTCCAAGGTTAAGAAATACCTTTGAGGATCATAGTCTACAGATAACTCTGTTAAACCAGGGATCAAATACCCAGGATTTCTTATGCTTCTCAACCTTCCTCAGCCTGCTTTTTGAGCAGACATTTATGATGTCCTGAAGAAGGGGTTAGGCCCGATAATTCAGACACCTATGACTGCCATTTGATGAAGGACATCTGAAAAGGCTTTATGAACTATGTCATAAGTTGCCTCCAAATAATGTTACCCACTTCATAGGGTGCTGGTGAAAAGTAAATACATCAATGCAGGTAAAGTGCTTAGAAAAATCCTAGTACAAAGTATGGGTTCAATTAATTGCTAGCTATCATCATTATGATTATAATTCACACTAACTCATTTCTCACCCTAGTGTAAGAGACTATAGGTGTCACCCCCGGGAAACACCTCTGAAAACAAATTCACTAAAAAGCCAACAAAAATATGACTACATTTCCAGCCTGCTTATGGTGACATTTTGGCAAATTCTGGTTCCTTTAAAAGCTCTGGGTTTGTGGTAGCCAGCAGTATTGCCTGGATGTTCAACAGGAAAAGGTTGGCTGAAAACACAGCAATTCTGGTCACTGGGCTAGGAAATGATCGCCTTACAATCTGTATTGAGAACAGTCCCGTTTCAGTTGGCAACAAACACATCCTTGTGCCCTGCACAGTCCAAACTACCAATTTGGAAATGTTTCCTCCAAAGCACTGAACTGGCCTCAAAAACAAATTCTAATCAGACTCTATGACAATGATGTTCCTAACAGGTATCCAGAATCAGTTCCTTGAGTTAGGAATGCCACAAGTCGACAGGCACTCCTGACACCATATTTATTTCATTTTCTCTGCAAAAAGCACACACAAGTTGTTTGTTAAAAAAGCATTTTCCCTAAAATAATTTTTCTTATATTTTTAATGAAATATTCAATATGAACTGTTTGGTTTGGACTTGCAGTTTCCTTCAATGCCCAAGAACAGGCCGGAGAAATCTGTGCATTTTGTCAGTGATATGAAGTTGGACTGTGTGGTCCAGCTCTAACTACTGATAAAGTAAGAACTATCCCAATGCCTTAAGTGGTCAAATCTTAGTCCGGTTTTTTTTGTTTGTTTGTTTGTTTTTTTGTTTTTAAAGAAAGAATAGACTTCAAGAGAGAGGGAACTAAGAAAAAGCTATAAATAAATTTTTAAAAAGAGGTTCACCAAGTGCCAACTGGCAGCTTTGTGCAGTGGCAGTATCGTAGCCAATGAGGTTTATCCGAGGCACGATTATTGCTAATTGAAAACTTTTCCCAAGTGCCAACTGGCAACACAACTGGAAAAAGACCTTGAATAAAAGGGGGAAATGGTAAAGACAAATGAGTTCAAGTGGCTAAGAGACTTCAAAGAGAGTCGGGAGGTCATCCCAGAGGTAACTCTTACGCACACCTCAGTAGGAGCTCATAGAACATCTAAGTGCCTATCACCCCACTCAGTGGGGTTCCTGAGAGCTCCAGAGACACCCTGGTCTTGTATAAGGGGGGATAGCCCCAGAGACTGATGCCTTATCAGTGGGTTCTATTTTGGAATCTGTGCTCCTGAGAGTGACAGAATTAGACTCAAATAAGTCCTCCCTGCACATGGTTCACCAGTCCCTTCTATTCAAACCTACATGTGATGCTGGAGTTTCTTAGGTATACTTCCAGAGACTGGAGCCTCCCGCCTACCTATGTGCCAGGTGTGCATGAAATCTAGGTGGAGCTGCAATTCCTACCCTACAGCTCAATGGACTCATCCAAGTCACCTGGTGAGGAGACAACGATGGGAAATGGCCATCCCAGGGAATGGAGAGGGCCTGCATCTGCAGGCAGGATCATCCCACCCACCATATCCATGGGATATAAGCCCTCTCTCACTTGGAGTTGGAGTGGACATCACCATCCCAGTCGCCTCTGGATTAGGGGAAGAACTATGGACTAGAGTGGACTTGATGGTATTCTCTTGCTCACATATGGTGATTCTTGCAATGCAAGAAATTATAACAATGAGGTGGAGCCAGTGCCCACTTGACAGTTTTTGGGTATGGAGGGGATGAGCAGTTGAAATACAGGGGCTTCTTTGGGAGTTGGAGGTTGTCCTGAGTACTGTTGTGGCAATGGATGTAGGCCATTTTAAATCAGCACACACCACTCAGAACTGAGTGGGAGAGAGAGTGGTCTACAGTGTGAACTGTGGTCTATGGTTGGTGGCAAGGCTCCAGGATGTGTAAGTTCATTGAGGTTGGTGGGCCACACTGTGGGAGATGTTTGTGTGGGATATGGTGGGAGGTGTGGGAGGTGGGCAGCGTGGGAGTCCCAGTGGGTTCCGTGTGGTATTTTGGGTAATCTAAGCACCTCTTAAAATATATGTATATATATATATATAAATAACATTTTTGTAAGCAAATACACATATATGCATATATATTTATATATCATTTTACAGATGTTTGTATGTATTGTGAGAATTTTGATTTTTACCCATAATAAAAAATAAAAAAATAAAAAAAAATAAAAAAAAAAAAAAGAGGTTCACTTTCTCTGTACTCTTTAATTGAATGGTCAGCATCTCTAGAGGATGCAGAAGGTAAAGAAATCATTCTCAGCAGATCAGACTCCTACTTTCAGAGTGAAAGGCTTACAAAAGAAATTTTATTTCTACTGTGTGGAAAGTTGACCACACAGTTAGGTTTATTTGTTTTTGTTTTTTTAGCAGGCAAAATCTCACCATCCTTAAAAAAATGTTAAGGAATAAAAGATAAACATATATGCACAGACTGGAAATCAAACTCAAAACCTTCTGTAGTGAAAAATTCTGGGAACAGATTTTAGCTATGTGTATTTGAAATCTGCATCATTTAGCAATAGTTTTGCTATTCATATCCTTCCAGCCCTTCAATGAAAGGAACAGACAAATCTGCCAAAAATTTAACATACATGAGCTCTGAGAGTGTCCAAAATTCCACATCACGACAGATACCAGCTAGTCCAGCCTATCACTCAGGTGCACATTTATTTCCAGAATGTCTGCCTGACCTCTGAGTAGATTCTGTACCCGTGCATTTGCTATTCAAAAAACAGATGACCATGCAAATACAGGGGCCTTTCCATGTAGCTTGGGCAGGAATATACTTCTCCACTTGTAGACAAAAGAGGAATGATTCACAGAACGATTTTAAAATGGAAAACAAATGCTTTTTATTTTCAAAGCCAGATTTCTCCCCGGTCTCTCTTAAGGATTATTTCAAGTCAATAAAAACATTGGGCTGTGTATAAAAGTGTCAAAGGAGACCTGATCAATGCTCAACTGTTCCAGAAATAAAAGCATATTCCCAGGTTCTCATGGCCAGTGCTGTGTTAGGAATGCTCTTGTTCACATAAGTTTCTGTGGGGGTTGAGACCAAATTGGGAGACAGAGGAACTCACAGTGATTGGCACTGCTATCTTCTCTTCATGACCAAAGGTCATAAAGAGTGGCCGTCCTCCTTGTCCTTCTATATTATCAATGCCACACCTCTTCACCCACCACAAACTGTGTCCGGTTCCACTACTAGGAGGAGGCAGAGAGGCTGCAGAGCAGTTAAGACTCCATTGTCTGGAGACAGGTAGCTTGATTTGACTCATGACTGTCCCATCTGTGTGTCCTTGGGCAAAGTACAAAACTTTTTTGGTTCTTGCAACCTCATTTGCAAAATATGGATAATGGTAATACCTACCTTATAGAGTTATTGTGTGGAATAGCTGAATTAATCCATGTTAAGTCTTAGAATAGTGTCTGGCATGCAGAAAGTACCCAATAAATGTTAGCTCTTCTTATTGCTGTTACTTCTCTACCTGTAGAATCCATCACTGCTGACCACCTCATCCTGAATCTCCCCTCTGCCTAGCTTCCATGTCTCTGCTTTCTTTTGGTTCTTTGCTTTCCTATTTGTTTTTCCCTCTCTCTTTCCTCTTGTGCCCTAGCGATGTTCAGCAATGTTTTCTCTTCAACCCTCTCCTTTCTTTATTTTTCTTTAGTGACATTCATTTACTATTTTGTGGGGAAAAAAAAATTGAGTGTCTCATCTGTGTCAGGCACTGTGGAAGCTGCTGGAACTTTGAGAGTAGACAGAGCAGAAAACTATGTCTCCTGAATGGACTGTTCAATCCAGTGGGGGAGAGAGATACTGAACAAGGAAGCTCAAAATTATACAAGCCCGAATTACAGAGAGGAATAAGGCCTGAAAGGAAAAATCCAGGTAGTCTTGAAGGACTTCACAAAGGTTATCTACTTTTGACTGGGGACTATTTCACCAGTCCAGGTAAGAAATCATGATCCTTGAATGAGGGTGGCAGCAAGAGAGCTCAGGAGAGAAGTGGATCGATTTGAGACTCTTTCGAGGTTGATTGTAACTACCATCTCTCTGCAGACAATTCCTAAATTATCTTTAGTCTGACATTACTCCTAAGCTCCAGCTCTACACGTTTCCAACAGCTTCTGGACCTTTCTAAACTTCTTTATACTGTCTTGGCTGCAACTCTAAACTCTTTATTTTTACCCCAAAGCAGTTCTTTCTATTCAATTCCTCTTTTATTTAAAGCCATCCTAATGTGGGTTTGGGACTCCAAGACTCCTTTTCCTTTCATTAAGTGGCCCAGTCCTGAAGCTTCTATTACTTAAACAATCCTTCCTATGCTTTGATTTTGATTTTTCTTTCTTAAAGAAAAAATTAGAGCAGTTGTAGTGTTACAGAAAAATCATGCATAAAATAGAGTTCCCATGTACCACCCTATTATTAGCACCTTACATTAGCATTAGTGCATTACATTTGTTACAGAGAGAACATTTTTATAATTGTATTATTAACTATAGTCCATTGTTTACATTAGGGTTCGCTGTGGTGTACAATCCTATGTGGTATTTTTTTGTTTTGTTTTGTTTTAAATTTTTATTCCAGTAACATACATACAACCTAAAACTTCCCCTTTTAATCCTTTTTCTGAGACCCTTGCTTGACCAGGTCATGTCACATCCCCACTCTAAGCCTTCAGTCTTTCGCCATTGCTTGGTACAAACACTTTAATTTAACATGGAAGACTCTTGTTACTCTGGTCTCAGCCAAACTCTCTGTTATTCAGTACCTAGCTGGAGATACCTTCCAGGCTAGTCAAACTGGAATTCCTTAATTACTCCTAAATGTGCTCTGAAGATGTAAACCCTGCTGTTTTAGCTTATGCTCTTTCTTCTGGAAGGTCCTTATTATCTTTTCAAATCCTACTGGTTTTTTGAAGCCTATCTCAACGACCACCTTCATGAAAATTGTTCACATGATCTCAACAACACATGGGAATACTTTTCTCTGCAAAAACAAGCACATTATCAGGTTCCCTAAATGGCATAAAACTGCACCTAAGGATATATCTGTATTTTTCCTATCCTACACACAAGACTGTACAGCTCACAAAGGCTGGTCTTACTTATCTTTGTGCTCTCTGTAGTGTACTGTGAATATAGCAGAAACCATATTTGATATATTGAACAAACAAGTCAAAACCAA
The DNA here is from genome assembly GCA_026826555.1 of Tolypeutes matacus. Classification (NCBI taxonomy): domain Eukaryota; kingdom Metazoa; phylum Chordata; class Mammalia; order Cingulata; family Chlamyphoridae; genus Tolypeutes; species Tolypeutes matacus. Next base: position 22,470,178 of record JAKSZT010053764.1, on the reverse strand, counting down.
AATATTCACAGCAGCAAAGGATGTATAACACTACATTTTATATCTTAAATGTAGGAATGTGCTTCATGATTACAATGCCTGTGAAAAACATTCAGCACTGAAAGCATTTACTGTGATATGTTTTCTCTGTTGTCAGGAAAATAAGATAAAAGTCTATATGGTTTTCAAACCTACCCACACCACAGGTATTTTATAAGGGCTATGTTAAGGGCAAAATCAAGCTGTCATTTACGGAGACTCTTCTAATTTACTGCTTACTAGGCACACAAGTAAATGACAGATAAAAGGCAAGCTTTGAGCCTAGTTAAGAACATCACATTTCTCTTTAGGAAGCCTTTATGAGGAGAGCATGCCCCAGGCTGGGTCAACTGCAAAGACCCTTTAATCATCAAAGAGTGCTTGGTGCTGGCCCAAAGTTGGAGGTTCTGTTCAGAAACACATCCCAGGACCACCTTGGGTCTCCTGTCTTATGTTTCTCTGCTTTTCCAATCTGATAAGGGATGCTATGTCAAGTGAGCATAAGACTGAGACGGGACAATCATTGGACGAGTCCAAAAATACTTTTGCCAAACAGTCACATTTCCAAAAGATATTTAAAAATTGGTACCGGGCACCAGAAGATATAAATAGTGGCAAAGACAGTGCAACTCAAGTAATATGTAAGGGGAGCTCTATGCAAAAAGGAAAAGGATGATGATTCTAGAAGGAAAAGAGATGCTTTATTTCTTGAATTTTAAGCAAGCAAGGTTTCCAATCATTTCCTATGTCACAAAAGTTGTTATGAAATCAGTCTAGTCAATAAATATTTTATTGCATACTTACTATATGCCAGACACTCTCTTGTTTAAAAATCCTTGGAACATTATAACTAATATATGATAAAATTAAAATATCACCATTTTATAAGCCCTGATGAACTAATTGATCTAGTCAGTGGTCATCAACAGCTACTTAACATCAGACACACAAAAAGACATTCTGGTTTTATGTGCCTCCTGATGGAAGGATATAACACCTAATAAGAAGTCAAAATACAAGAATGTTTCTCTGTTACAAGATTTTAAAAATATGGAAATACATGGGAAAAATACAACTAATGTAACATATAGACTACAGTTATTGTAATATTTTTACAGCATGGCAAAGAAGGTACTATATTAATGTTAAGGGTCAATAATGGAGAGTATAAGGGGGTATGGGATTTTTCCTTTTGGATTAATGAAAACGTTCTGAAATGGACTGAGCCAATAACAGCACAACTCTGCAATGAACCTGAGAGCCACTGAGAGTACACTTTGGATGGACTGTACAAGGCAGGGAGTGTATAACACAGTGAACCCCAAGGTGAATGATGGACTGTGGTTAACAATACAAATATGAGAACGTTCTCTCATGAACTATAAGAAATATACAATACTAATATATGGTGTTAATAATAGGATGGTTTGTGGGAAAAATACACCAAATATAAGCTATGGACTATAGATAGCAGTTATATGACAATATTCTGTCATTTGTAACATGTGTCACAACAATGTAAGGTGGTGTTGGTGGGGTGATATATGGGACTCCTATATGGTATGCATGATTGTTTTGTTTATTCACAACTTCTTAAATACAAAAAAAAAATCAAAAACTGAAATTTGATCTTCCTCTAGATCCAACAACCAATCACAAGAAAAATAGAGAGAGGAACATATTAAATGAAGCCTAGGGGATGTAATAAGCAAAATCCAGACTAAAGGATAAATAACTCCATTTCTTTAGCAAACCCCCCAGAAGGAAAAAAATAAGAGTGATGGGGGGATTTAAAGTGTATCTTATTTAAATCCTGCTTCAAACTATAAAAAAGTCATTCATGAAACAATTAGAAATTTGAACACTGACTAGTCTATGATTAGTAAGAACTATTTTTAAAAGGTATTGCAGTTTGTTTTCTAAAAAGAAGTCCTTAACTTTTTCAGATTCTTACTAAAATATGGATAAAATGATATGATGCCTGACATGTGCTTCAAATTGGGGATGGCGAGATGGAACAAGATTGGCCATGAGTAACTAATTACTGAAGCTAGGTAATGAATATACATGGGGATTCATTATAATATTCTGTCCAACTGTGTACATATTTGTAAAAGTAAAAAATAAAGTTTAATATAGTGCTTTCAAATGCTTAGATGAAATGCATTTATACACCTGTCAAGAGTTAACTTACCAGTATCTCCGCTGGCATTGATAAAAAATTAAAATTAATAATTTGGGATCTTACCTAAAATGGTTATAGCAGAAAACATGCTATGCTCGCTACTTCTCATATGCTCATTCCTTGAAGGATGATCTAAAGATTAACTAAATTAAGAAAATATGGGGCTGACAGGAAGTGGTATCAAAGGCCCCAAGTAATTTTTCTGCTGGTCTACAGTCTAATTCTTAATGAGTAAATGATTGGCAAAAACAATTAAGATAATTCAAAATAGTATCCTGGAGATTTTATGCAAATAGAATTCCTGGATACACTAGCTTAGGGAAAAAACAAATCCTCCCAAAGTAGGCCCCTTAGAATACAGATCCAAAATTACTCACATGGTCATGTCTAGTTAGAGCTGAATGGTGCCTTTTTAATTTAATTTAATTTCCTCAATAAAGCTGAGAGTGTTCTTTGCTAATGTAATAAAGACAAAATACAGGCTGTGAGAAGCCATAGAATTTTGGCTGGTAAAGGAGGCTGAAATACATATTCAATCCTTAGCCTAGTTATAGCAATAATGTGTTTTTTTTTTACTGCATCTAATGCAGTGACTTAGAACTCTGGGCTGTGTTGGATTAACCTGTACCAAGGTGGTTTTTTTGTTTGTCTGTTTTGTTTTTCTCATTTATAAAGCTGGAATTAATGGAAGTGTATTTTATAGGAATTAGAAATAGTCACCTACCATTCAAAAAGATTATATTCATCAGCTTTTTATATTAGATAAATTTTGGGATTTTTTTTCTTTATAGACTCTTTGTTTCTACAAATACAGATGTCTTAATACATTACTTTGGAAATATTTAAAAGTAATATCTTATATTAAAATTGCCAAGTTCTTCCTGTTAATGACATATCATCTAGGTGGGATCACCATGAATGATTTCCTTTCACTGCAGCTTAACTGGTGGAATGGCTGAGAGAGAGCCTGGTCCCTTGGTCCAAGTCTCCACATCCACTTCAATGTATGAGGGGAAATTCTGGAATCCTCATCACTGTCTACTACAGTCCACCCCTCTGGTAAATTGCCTCTCTGGGTGAAAAGGAAAAAATACCCCCACTCCCCTTGCTTAATTTTTATGGTCAAAAAGAGGGTAGAGAAATGGAAGAAACTGCCCATAATAAATAAGACCTTGATGGTTTAGAGTTTAAACTTTAAACTTCTTAGAGGTAAGGACCATATCCTTTTTTTTTTTTTTTTTTTTTGTACTCCCCCCCCCCAATAGGACATAGCACACAGCCTTAAGCAGAATAAGAATTCAAAAACTATTTGTTGAATGCCATGTAAGTAATTTGATAGGAAAGCAAGGCAGAAGTTGTTGACCTAGATTCTTCTTGTGGTTTGAAACCAAAGAAATTAGGCTGTGAGAACATGAAAGCTTCTACAAGTCAGGAAGAATCCTAGGCCTGGGAAGTCACCACTGGTATGGAGAAATTTACAACTTAATAAGAACTGCAAGTACCTATAAGGTGAGTTTTAAGAAGGGATAGAAAGTCCAGACTCTGAAAAACTCTTTCCTACTCCTATTGTAAGTCCTGAGCAGTATCACTGGAAATTAATTCTTTGGTATCTTGTGGTATTTTAATTTAGTTTTAAAATAATAATATATGTACATGATCAAAATTCAAAAAGGGTGGCTCAATGCCACATCCCACTTGGCATAGGGGTGAAAATTTGAGGTAAAAGCAGAATACATTAAGTGAAAGAGTCTATGGCAATGACCTTGTCTCCAGCTTTCAACATGGGAAATCCAGAGATGCTACAATTCTAATGGTGCTTACCTAAAAAGATGGAGTGATGCAAATGGGTCAGTTCACACCATCCCTGAGAGGAAGTTTAACTTTGAATAGGCAGAATGTTTAAATTGAGAGGTGAATGTTTAAACCAGAAGTGACTGAAATATTGGTAATTGGCTAAGTCTACGCTGGGGGAAGTGACTGCTAGAGAAGAAGATTAGAGTAGTTATAACTAAGAAAATGTTTCCCCTGTACCTCTGATTGTAGAGAAAGTAAATCTGCAACCTGGAACCACTGCTTTCTCTGTTCCTTGAAAATTAGGTTGTTGCCATTTTTCTGAAATCACTAAAATAACTAATCATCTAGAAAAAAACTGGATAGCTCTTTCAGAAAAGGATGGTGAATCTCTACCTCCAAAAAGCACCATCATCTCTGTAGACTGATTATCAGGTGCTTATGAAAACACAGCAAACACTGAGATGGCATCTACAGTGCCTTTGGAACAGTGGGAGCCAGCTGAATATGGGCAGAGTTTACAAATGAGGTTTTCCCGTGGAGAATAGCAGAGGGAGTTAATGAGATGCAGATTCATTCTAGCAAGGCTCACATCCAGATCGAATGAGGATACAGTAAATAAACATTAGGTTTTAACTTCACTGCAGCCCTAAGAGCTATGGATAACTGATATGTACAATGGATGACCATATTCCTTTTAAAATACTTTTTTGGAGTATACATACAGAAAAGTACACAAATATATCCATCTCTAACAAAAAGCTGAAATTTAATATCTAAATTCACGAATGAACAGATTGTTCTTGGTCATTTCACTCTACTCCACTCTTATGGGGGAAGCAGAGATTTCACCCTCAATGCCATAGAAATTTCTTACCTCCCCACATAGAAGAAGTACAGTATTTTGAGGGACAAAAGTGGTAAGAGTTATGTTTGTCTGATCAAAATACTAAATTTTAAAAGTTCTTTGAAGAAAGAACACTGATGATATCAAAAGGATATGCAGCTGTAGGGAAGAGCAGCATATTAAAAGTATTGTCTGATGCTGACAGGGATGAAGAGCTGTGTATCTGAGGGGACACGGTTCAGAAGCCAGTATGAAGTGATCTCTTCTGAAAGAACAGGAACCAGTGTGCGGCTGAAGTACCCCCTTGCTTTTCACAAAGTTAGTTATACAAACCAAGATCCTATAACACTGTGGGTACTCAGTAAATTTTACTGTGCACTGGATGTCAAATGCATAAAATAAAGCCCTATGAGATCAAACCAATTTCCCCTTTAAAATTGTTTCCTGTAGTCCAAGTAGAAAGTATCTGGGAGGACAAGTTTGATAGGCAGAGTTGGACAACGTACCATAAGGCATAGTTCTGACCATTGCCTAAACTTTTAAACATTTTCTCAGACCCTGAAATCTCTCAAATACTCTTTAAGTCTCCGTAACCCAGTTCCTCTCCAAATTCCTGAAGTTTCTTCCAAGCTGAGGTGCCTGAATCCGTTCTCTACATTTGCTGCCCCTCTGCCTCCTTTGGTTTGGGTATTTACCACCCTGTGATCCGTGTGACCGTCCACAGCCGGATCCACACAGGCCAACCTCAGAGGCTTTCTGGACACATCTTCAAAGCCCAGTTCTAGCCGTCATGCCCCCTGGGGTGCTTCCCCTTCCTGCTATAGCTCTCCTCGCTGGTTTCCCAAGATTCCCAACTGGGAGGGGAACATTTCCTTCCCTTTGCTCCCTCCTCTCAGATACTTTGTGATTCTCCAGTTTGGAACCTACATTAACCTTACCTCTACACTTGAGGTCACCTACAAAATAAAAAACAAACAGGTAGGTTCTTTTCACACAAAAGCAGGAAAGTCTGATATATTACCTATAGCATCGTTCTAGTTCATGAGCTCAAAGACTAGTTTTCATGTAAGTTGAATTACTGTATGTTTAAATTTCTTAGTGATATAATACTTAAAATGAAAGCCAGCTAGACATATAATAACAAAAACAATAAACTCAGGAAATCCTTGAGTTCTCGAAACTTCAAGTAATATTTCATTTAGGAAGAAAAGGAAGAAGAGTTTACTTCTTAGGGTGGAAGAAAATATTTTCAGTCTCCCATTTTCATTCTTTCTGAACAAATTTTGATAATACTCCATTTGGTTTTAAGTGAGGGTTAAAAATCAACTACTGGATTGATAATCTTTCAATTTCTAGTTAATGAGAATTCTCAAAAGCAGCTCACACAGGACTCAATGTCACATGACTAATCCCTGATCTCCCTCTCCGCCAAGATTTCAAAAACAATTAACTCCACTGTAAGCACCACATTTCTCAGAAAGAAGTTTTGCTTTTAAGTTAATAGGATTTCATGTGCACACATGTTGATCACAGTTGGCAAGTGTCAGGGGGCTTGATTATGCTTTTCATTAAACTTTAAAAATGAAATGTTTAGATTACTGATTTTACTTGTGTTCTGTGGCCACTTGGCACTGTTTTCCTCCCTGAAATAGGCTGAAAGATTGAAAGATTTAATTAACTTGTGGGCCGGTCCCAACCAAGTTCTCTACTTTGACAGAGGCTTTTCCTAAATCCTGCGGTACCTACCCGTCAGAGCTACAGACCTGTCATCGGGCACTTCCACCCCATGCTGCTGCTATTTGTCTACATTATTACTTATTTTTATTTCAGAAGACGTTTCCCCAGTATACCTATGAACTCCCTAGGAGGGTGTAATGATGAAAGGACATGGGTTTTGGAGTCAGAGAGATGCGGGTTTAAATCCTGAATCCAGCACTTATAAACTTTGAGGACCTGGGGGGAAGCTTAACCTCTCCCAAGTCTCCATTTCTTCTGGCAAGTGCTACACACTTCACAGGGCTGGTTGGAGGATTAAAGGAGAGGATCTACCTAAAATGCCGAGCACTGCCTGGCTCAGTGCTGACCTACAGATGAATGGAGCCTTAGAAATGTGTTCCCACAGCCCATGATATCATGTATTTTGTATTTTATGATTATGCATTATGTATGATATATTTTAAAGGTATAAGTTAACGTGGTATCTATTGGGTTATATTTGAAATGCAACTCTCCCGCTCTGAAATAATTGGAATAGATGATTTGGTAAAATATTGAGAGTTACGTGTCTGGCTCAAATTGAAGTATCCCTTGTTCTGTAGAAACTCAAGTATGAACAACTCTATAGAACAATGTCTTGATCTTTGTAGCTACCCTGCCACTATCTTGGAATGACCATCTTATCTTGTCCCTTCTGTTAATGCCAGCAGCGGGCCCCTTTCCATCACCTAGCTGCATTGGAGCAAAACTGCGGCCACTGGCAAAAGCCTGGACAAAATCACCCCTTTTCCAGGACTGCTGAACAACTGGGTTGTACAGATAGTCTTTAATGGGAACACCAATCACCACCTAAATAAGTAAATTAGTAGATTGAGAGCTCAACACAGTTGTAATTGACTAATTTATTGGCCATTAACCGACACTGGTCAAATGATTGATACAAATTTACTTCAAACAATTATCCACAATTTCATAACAATCATGTGGCTTGCTTTGGCTCACCTTCACATCAAACTGTGGGTAGGCAATTACTGAAACCTGCTTTTGACATGTTTATTGATTAGGGAAGATTCACCATTTCAAAAATGTTCATACCATTCAGCAATTAAAAAGGAACAAACTATTGATATATGCAACAACTTGGATGGATCCCGAATACATTGAGCTGAGTGACAAAAGCCAATCTCAAAGGTTATATAGTGTGTGACTCCATTTAGATAGCGTTCTCTAAATGACTAAATTATAGAGATGGAGAACCGATGAGTGGTTGCCAGGGGATCAAGGGAGGGGGCTGTAGTTCTAAAAAGGTAGCATGGAAGACCCTTGTGAAGGAACTCTTCTGTACCTTGACTGTGGTGGTGGTTATACAAATCTACACATGCGATAAAGTTGTATACAACTACACACACACAAGAGTCACTGTGAAACTGGTGAAAAGGAAAAAGGTCAGTGAACTGTAACAATGTTAATTTCTAGTATTGTACTGCAGTTATGGGGGAAACCGGGTAAAGAATACACGAGAGCGATCTCTCTATTATTTCTTCCAACTGCATGTGAATCTACAATTCTTTCAAAAGAAAAAGTGGAAAAAAAAAAAGATTTACAGGTAGAAAACATTTTAAAGTCCTCGCAGGGTAGATAATGTCTTTATTTCTGTTCTTACATGGAAACCTGGCCTGGCTGGCTCTAGATGTCTATGTTCAAAATCATTTTCTCTCAGATTAGAGGATAGAAGGCATTGTTCTCCTGGCTCCCAGGATCTCAGATGGTTTCTGGTTTAAAGAATCTTTGATTCTGAGTTTGTTTTTATTTATTTATTTGTCCACCAACTTCAGCTGTGCTTTGTACTTATACTCCCAAGGTATCAAAATAACTAATATTATAGATAGCAAAACCCATAATTTAAAACAATGGAGCAAATCAGTGATACCATGGCATCATGAAAGAGTGAATTTACCTATACCTTCTTTTGCAAGTAAATTTTCAAGGCATGGTACAGAGGTGTGGAGTCTATGATATCTATGGGCCCTTCTCACGTTTTGGCTAAAGTCTAAAAACAAAATCCAATTCCTTATTGATAAAAAGAAAATAGCTTAAATTTAAGCATTATCACCACTAAGAAATGTTTATCTCCTTTCTATTACATCTGAAGCACTTTTTCCTCCCAGAGATAATCGGGAAGGCAACCAATATATATTTTTAAAAAGATAATGAACTGCCTAAATGCAAAAAACTTAATACAAAACAAAATTATAGCTGAGGGGGCAAGCACAAGCCATCATGCTATATTAAACATTATAGAAAATATGGGTTGCAAACATGCCCCCAAAGATGATAAGAATCTAATCTATAAATTAAGAGCTTGCCATCCATAGTTCAAAAGCCCCCAGTTTGCACATCAAAAAGTTTCAGTATTAAGACTGGTTTCATTAAATTCTGAGAATCTATTAATATTTAGGGTGACAGTCATTTGTGTGGAAAAAGATAATTGGTTCTATACTATCTAAAAATTAGTAACTTTGCTGCTCAACAAATAATGATAATACATATAAAATAAGTCATTTAGATTGTTAATTTTCAAGACTGCCTCTCATATGAATCCCATTTGAAGGAATAGAATATATTTGGATTGTAAACATGAATTCTCAATAACACACTTTGTCTTAATGTGATTTCTCCAAACAGAGTTTTCAATAAATATTGCAGGATGTAATAATTTAGCAAATTAAATGATATGGGAGTCTAGATTTTTTATAGATATGTCAGAGAAAAAATAATTTTAGCAAATTAATAATGAATAATTCCTACTGAAATAGTTCTTTCGCAATTTAACACATACATTTTCAATTCAAAAGCATTTTTTATCATAATATTGCAGCATGTATTGAGTGCAATAAGCCAGGTGTCGCAGCTGCAAAGACATATAAGGAATGAGCTTTGCCTTTGAGATGTTTACGCTCTAGCTAAGAGATAGTGCATACATCTGGAGATAGAGGTCGGTATCAGAATAAAGTCTAATGGGTGCGAATATTCTCACTGTCCTGATTCTGTGATAATCAGGGTGGGCTAAACATTCGCTATATTAGAAACCATGCATGTGTCCCCAGACCTAGTTTTCCTCCCTAGGTCTGGTTTTTAGAATGCTGGTGATAAACTAAGCCTGATTTATTATATGTCCATCCTGTATGGGAAAAGACTGTAACTCTAGGTATCTCTGGTCAACCTTAAGAGATATAGCAGGGGGCTTTATCTGGTTGGCGTCCATCTCCCATATGGAGGGACCTGGGTTCGATCCTTGGGACCTCCTGGTAAAAATTTAAAAAATATATAGAAGGTACGTGGGCCGCCAGGCCCTGTGCGCGGGCGCACCACCAGTTCCCGCGAGCCACACAGCAAGATGATGACATAATAGGAGAGTGACACAAGGGAGAGGCAAGATGAGACGCACCGAAAAACCAGCAACTAAGGTTGCGCGGGCAGGATGCCTCTCTCCTACATCAGAGATTCCAAGGATTGAATCCCAGTGAAGACAGGAGGAGAAGGATGAGAAGAGAGGGCAGAAAATGGACACAGAGTTGCCCAGCGAATGGACACAGAAACAGAAAAAACGGGGGGGAGGGGGAAGGGGTGTAAAAATGGATAAAAGTAAATAAATAAATCTTAAAAAAGAAAAAAAAATAAAGAAGTTGCCTACCTCTGCCTAAAAAAAAAAAAAAAAAAAAAGTCTAATGGGAAGTGGCTGTGGCTCAATCAGTAGGGCTCTCGTTTACCATCTGGGAGGCCCTGGGTTCGGTTCCCGGGGCCTCCTGGTGAAGGCAAGCCTGCCCGCACAGCGTGGTTAGCTGACCCAGCGAGCACAAGCAGCAAGGGGGGGATAAATGAATAAATAAATAAAAATCTTAAAAAAAAACAACAGTATTTATATAAAAAAAAAAAGAATAAAGTCTAATGGCCATTAAAACATTGTTCCCATGGGAAAATAAGTGAAATACAAATATACTTTTGTAATACAAATAACTCAATCTGGGGACAGCCAACATAGCTTTAGTAAGAAGTGATTCAAAGTGGAGATCATTTGCTTTATTACATTCCCAATGCTGTAGTTGTTAAGTATTGTAGTGACCCTGGATATTTCCTCCAAAAGAGAACTTAAAATACAGCTGGATACACTGAAGTCACTAAAGACAGATTTTCTTGGCCATATATGGAAACCTGTCTCTCTATCATCACACAGTTTATTGTATTTATTCACTTACTCAAATATATATTCCAATAAGCATTGATTAAGCACCTACAGTGCATTGGGCAATGGAGATACAAAGGCAGATAAGGCTTGATCCTCAGCCCCAAGAAGCTACACGTGAATAAATAAAACGGTGTGTTAAAGCCCATGAAAGAGATGCTTGGAGAACCACACCATGGTGGTCTTTAAGGATCCCCAAGATGAGAAGAATGGTGAAGAAAAGAGGGGAAGATTGGTCCATGCAGAGTGAGGCACACACGCAAAGACCAAAGAGAAATGGGTCAAGTAGATCAGTATGGCTGGAGCTGGGGGGATGCTCTAAGGGAGAGAGAAGGCTGAGGGAGGAAACTGATGGAAGCATCTAGAAAAGGTGGTAGGGACCAAATCAGGTAGGATCTTCATGTTCCAAGCCAGGAAGTGTGGCCTTTGGCCCACAGGTAGTGGGAACCTTGCTTGGAGAAGGCGGGATTCTGACCAAAGGATCATGCTGGCTGCAGCAAGAGATGTGATAGAAAACAATGACACTGAAAACTAGTTAAGAGGCTACCACAGAACTCCAGGGGATGAATAACCAGGGTCTCAATAAGGCAGTGGCTAAGTATATGGGAAGGAAGGAGAGACTTAAGAGTTATTTGGGAGGTAGAGTTAGATGGGACTTGGTGATTTACTGAAAATGAGGAAAGAGGGAGAGGAGAGGAAAGGGTCATTTCAAGGCACTGATTTGGGCTGCCGGGAGCATGATGATGATATTTCTGGACCAAGGAAGATGGGAAGAGCAGAAGGCTTGGGGGAATATGATGGAGTACCTGCAAAGAGCAGCTTTCAAATATGACATGCATCTCAGCTTTTTTTGTTGTTATTTTTTTTTGGTACTGGGGGCTGGGAATTAAACCCAGGACCTCGTACGTGGGAAGCTGGCACTCAACCACCACTGAGCCACATCGGCTTCCCTGAGTTGTTTTTTTGTTTGTTTGTTTTGCTTGTTGTTTATTTTGGTTTTTCAAGAGGTACCAGGAACTGAACCTGAGACTTCTCATGTGGGAGGCGGGCACTCAACCGCTTGAGCCACATCTGCTCCCTCAGCTTGTATTTCATGTGGGAACCATAGAGGATGGTTTGATGATTTGAATAAATTCTGCTTCCTCTTTCTGATAGAAAATGACCAGTGTTGTCTTTGTAGTATGCCCTGTTTTCACCAGTTTTTCTCGGGGCAAAGTTCACTTACAGGTCCAGACACTGTCACAGCAGCAAACGAGTGCGGTGGTGATGGCAGAGGGGAGGCCAAGGGACAGGAAATGCGTCAAGAAAAGGGACTAATTATTTATATATCCATTTCAGAAGAGCTCAGGGTGGGCCAATGTGCTGGGTGGAGAAGGTGGCCAGGGGTGAAACATCACAAGGGGGCAGGCTGAGATGCCACAGGCAGGGCAAGCCAGGGAATGGGGCTTGGGGCTGCTGGACATGGCCTTCATCAAGAGAGTTCATTGTAGGCTGAGGCTGTTCAGACATTTCAGATGAAGGGTCCAGAAACTGCAGCTCTGACTGGGACTCAGAGTTGTCCAAAGGGAATAACATAGGTCAGGCTGGGCCAGTGAGTCACACGGATGTCTCCCAGCCAGCAGTCAGGCCAAGGGAAATCGAATTCTTGGGTGTGAGATGTCAAGCCAAAATATGAAAGGGGGTGGGGTGGGGTGGGCAGTGGGTTACAGGGGATGCAGAGTGAGAGCAGGAAGCTAGGTGAGGTTGGCAATAGGTTAGGGGCTTAGGGTATCTGTCTGGGGTACAACAGCCAAGCTGGGGTCCAAAGGTCTGGGCTGCTTGGATTTGCCACTTCTAAGCCCTTAAGAAGGGCCTTCTGACATTATCTGGCTGCTGACCACTCCTCTTTCCTCCCTCGCAGGCTTTCCCTTCCTATCAACCGCTGCAATATCAAACAGTTAGATATGCGTATGGGGAGAAGGATCACGTCGTGTGATTTCATGCCTAACCTATACAGTTCTTTCTTTCTGGAAATGCGCTCCTACTGCTTTCCCTATCTGGAGGACTTCTCTTATTCATCAAAACCAAGCTATAATGCCACCTACTCCAATCCTCACATGTCTTATATTTTCATTACCCTTAAATATATTGTATGGCAAGTTCTCTACACTTCTCTCTCAAGTGACTAAAAATGGAGGTCACTCACCCTATGCTTGGCACAGAGTATGCTTACAATACGTGATAAGTGAATGAAAGAATGAATCCTAATATGGGTCTAGTTTACCTTTCTCTGGCTGGGGAGCTGAAAGTACTGTTGTTCTCCTGACTGGTTTGTTTCTGGATCTTTTGTGGCATGGCCTCATTTAGACAGAAGAATTTTAACAGCAGAGATTCCCGATTGTTGGATGCTGGCACCGGCCCCAGGGGTCCCCTCACAGCTTCTCTGGATCTCCATGGCACCTCAGCCAGCACCAAAACTCAACTCTGTAAAGTGTATGAGTTATCAGGGCAACATAACCACTCCTATTCCAGCCATTCAGGGAGTCGGCCCTTCAGAGCGAGAGAGAAAAAGAGAGAGAGAGAAACTGCTACACGGTTCTAGGATGGGGAGTCTCAGCCTGGGGCAGTGGGGCTCCAAGGACTTCATGAATCCTTGTGTGGATAGACATTTTTCTGGCAAGAGTGTTCACAGATTTGCAAAGAGGACCATGACTATTAAATATTAAGACCCTTCATTCCAGAAATGTGCCTTCCTCAAGGAGCTCTGCTGTGAAAACCAGCTGCTGACTACAGATCACTGAGGACTCAGTTATGATCGAGGCAGGTGAGGGCAGGGGGTCAGGCTTCTGCATAGCCCAGCACTTACATGCTCCCACATCACCCCAGTTATAGGCTTTCTGAAGAGACACGCTGTGCTTAATTTAAAGTGAAGTTTCATGACCTATGTCTTGCCTTTTACAAGACCAAATACAAAGAGTCACAGTAAGTTAGCCTTAGGGTACCTCTACACTTGACCTTTATACAGGATATGCAGGATATTCCTACAACACAACTTTTTAAAAAGGCAAATCTTCAGGTGCTCATTCCTGATGAAAAATAGTGATTGACCTTGTCTTCCAGTATTGGGCTCAGGAAACACTAATAAACAGACAAATCCTGGGCAATGGCTCTTTTACATTTGACCTTTCATTTTTTTTCTGGACTAGAAGCCTGTGGCTTTAGAAGAGAACAGAAAAAGGCTTTCCATACTAACGAGACAAGCAACACCAACACAAAGTGAAAGCAAATCTAAAACTGGAGAGCTTTGTACTAAACCCTGGGGATTTGAGAGTCACTTTTCACCCACATCTTGTAAGGGTAGAAAAAACATGAAAAAGCTTTCTCCTAAAATGTGTTTTTTTTTCTTATTTTAAAGAGAACATGAATCTCCCATATTTACCCATAGCTCTGCTGGACACTTTGTTTTGTTTGCTTGGTTCCCACTACCTTCTGAAAAAAGAATTTTAAAAAATCCTTATGGTGAATTTTTACATTTCAGTTGTTAAGAACACATTTTCTACCCAAACAAAGGTGGGCTGTGCCACTGACTTGCTAAAGAACATTGGATGAGTTTCTTAACCTCTGTAAGAACCCAATTCTTCATCAGTTAAAATGGGACTATGAATAGTACTGACTTCAAAGGGTTGCTGAGAGAATTCGCTGAAATAATATATTAAAAAATCTTAGCCTAACCTGGCACACTATAAAGTATTCCAATAAATGGTAGCTGAAGAATAGGATCTGTGAAGTAACATCTCTACCAACAAAGAAAACAATTTCAAGGGCATATTTTTATATGTTGTCATATATATTATAACAGGTAGAAAGAAAAAACAGAAATTGCAGGACTGTATTCCTCAGTGATGATCCCGTCTTATGCCATTAATGGGGCGGTTAGACTGCCCTCACCTTCATTCAGGTGAGCGTGGGTCTGGCAGAAAAGGGCATGGGCCTCTCCTGCACAAATGCTGGTCATCTGTCCAGGCCCACAGATGGCCCAGAAGTTCACAGTCTGGGAAACAAAGCCCATATATCCTGTAAACGCCTATCACCCCTCCACACCGCAGCATGACGGCACTGCCTCACCTCTACAAGGCCACCTGAGCAGCGTGCCTGCACAGTCCTCCCACCTGCAACTGGCCAGGAAATGATCTTCCTTGGGATTTGTTAATTAAATAAGCATTGGCTTTCAGAAAGTCTTTCTTGTCTTTTTCTCCAAAAGGACTTTTACCTACCTTTTGCAAATTCATCAGGTCAGAAAAATCTTGCCCCAGGTTTTGTCCTTACATTTATTTTTTTTATTATCTCAGACTGGGGGGCTGCACACCATGAATTCCTCCAAACTTTGAACAATCGCCCTGCCCGAGTCTGCATGGAATGGAGCCTCATTCCTGACTGCCTCTCATTCAGAGAACATATAACAATTTCAGCAAACTTGCTGCTCACGAAATGGCTCTGCATCCACACAGCATCTCCAGGGATCCACTTACTAATCCCACCAAGTACATATTCCCTAAACTTCTCTTCCCTATTAGAATCTTATTTCTTCCAAGATTTGTATATGGATTTTCTTGCTCATCACCGTATTAAATCTAACTTTCTTTTCTCTCAGTTTAACTACCTTTTTTCCACAGCAGAGGATGAAACGAAAATAGAGCTTTCTTGATTCAAAGGAAGCTGACTTAGCTTACTACAAAAATCATCAGAGATGTAAGTTAAGAGACTCTAGACGATTCCCTATCATCCACCAATTCCTTCCAGAAAAGCATGGATCAGCCCCTGGACTGGGAAAGAGGGATTCCATGTGTCCATTTTGGACATTCCTTATTTCTATGCTTTCGAAAATCAGCAGCTGAAAGTTACTTTATCCCAGATGACCTGACCAAGGAAATCAGAGCAACATCGTTTCCTTACCCGGCAGTCTCTCTGAAGCGTTTTCATTAGTGCATTGTATGTTTCTGTATCAAAATACAACCCTTCGTGCATGTCTTGCAGGAAATCTAAGTCCTTAAATGTGGGGTTTGATTTCTCTCTCTCTTTTCGGGATGCTCTTCGCTTATAGGTCGAGCCTTTCAAGTCATACGTAAAATGCATTCTCATTGAGCGCGGCAAGACGTTGTTCATCACCACAATCCTGATGTTAATGCCTCCTGACTGCATGCAGTAGAGTCCATAAAATTTTGGCAAAAGAGTCCTTGGGTTCTGATTTAAATTCTGAGAACAGAAAAGCAAATAATGTTTTAAAATCTCCTATTTTTACAAAATAATGCTCCAAAAACATTGTGTTTTCATGCTAAGATGATAATTAAAAATAGAATGATTCTTTTTATCAACGGTCATTATTAAAGTTTTGCTGTTTCTAATTTATTTCTTAAGTTTGCTTATTGAAAAGCAACTTTATCACTCTAAATTCATTAGAGAATTAAGAGTGGCAGAATTGAAAATGGACATAATATCCCAAATTAGCTCCAACTAAAAGAAGGGCAAAGAATTGATTGGTACGTGTGTGACTATTTCTCCAAGACAGCTGAAAAAAACAATTAATTGTTGGGATATAGGGAATGAATATTTTACATTTTAATATGCCCACAGAACTGCCTTCCAAAATGGCTAGACCAGGTTCAATGCCACCAGCAGTAAGATTTCGTATCTCCCATCACTCTTACCATTGTTGAATATTCTCAAACTTTAAAATTTTTTCAAGCATGATTGGTGAAATACGGAAACTTATTTTTTTAAAATCTGAATACCAGTGATTCTTATAGAAATTTAATTATTTGGGGCCATTTTTATCACCTCAAAGATAATTCTGTATCAATATCCTTTGCTCATTTTTCTATAGGTTTTTGTGGTTGGAGTTCTTGATATATCCTGATATTTATTTTTCCTATGACATATGGGATAAATATTTTTCCCAGTATGTTGTTGTTTTAATTATTGTAAAACTAGGGAATACATGCTTATTTTTGTTCCACTTTAAAAGTAGGTAAGAAATTAAGATAGTTTACTAAGGGCATATAAAAAGTCTCTCTACTATCCTTGAGCCTCCCTCCAAGTCCCAACTTTTGAGGGACCTACTGTTCCTACTTTCTTTTTATCATTCCATAAATGTTCTATGTGCTTATTAGCTTATTAGCACATAGAACATTTATGGTATTTTTTGTTATACCAATGTTTTACCTTCTGATGTAGTCGTATTTATCCACTTTTTTCTTGTGCTTTCTGTTCTTCTTGTCCACCCCCCACCCCCCCCAAGATGGCTCCCTGGCCTGTTTACTTGCTGTTTTTGCTCTTGTTTTGTGCTCATTGTCTGCTTGTTGTCTGTTTTTTCTTTAGAAGGCACTGGGAAGTGAACTCGGGACCTCCCATGTGGGAGGCGGGGCTCAACTGCTTGAGCCACATTTGCTCCCCTATTCTTGTTTTTAACAAAGTTTTTTATACTCCAAGGTTATAAACTTTTTTCTTCCAAATATTTTTAACAATTTTGGTCTTTACATTTAGTCTTCATCCCATATGGAATTAGTTTTTTGGTGAAAGGTCTAAAATAGGAATTTTTTTCTCTAATGGATAGCCATTTACTGAACACTCTGTCCTTTTCCAATTGAGTTCAATTCCCTCCTATATAATAAATTGTTAAACACACATGGGTCTATTTCTTGATACTTCATTTGAATCCACTGATCCATTAGTCTAGAACTGTACAGATTTTGGGTATATATCAGGGCACATCCCATTCTTTTTAAAAAAAATGATTTGGTCATTCTTACAACCTTGCTTTTCCATTGTTCATTTTTAAAATATGCTTTTAAAACAATACTTGTTTTCTCTTTCAAATGAATCAGCTTAGTCAAGTTCTGGAAAAAATCCCACTGGAATTGGACTGGATATAAGTTGATTTGGGGATACTTGATATCTTCATACTAAGTTCAAGGACGATGCATAATCTCTTCATATTTCAGGCCTTTTTGTAGTTTCCTTCATATTGGTCTTGTACATTTGTTTTTACTGGCTTCAAATATTTTAGAGTTTTTCTTGTTATTATGAAATATTTATTTGAATTGATTATTGCTCATATCTTATACTTACTATGAATTGCTTTCCCAATCAGAATTATAGTACATCTTCATTTATCTGTATCTATTTTTCTGGTGATTTTCATTAACTTAAAAAACTAACATTGATTATTGTCATCTGGAATGGGATCTCTTTTTTCCTCATTATATTCTCTATATTAACTCTATAAAGGAAAATAATGGATTTTATAGATCTAGTTTATATCCTACAAATCTGCTAAACTTATATTACCTTTAGAATTAGTGATTTATATTCTTGAAATTTTGCACATTTTCAATTATGTTATCTGCAGAAAACAGTGCTTTTTTCTTGTTTCTTTTTCTACTCAAAAAATATTGCCAGAATTTCTATCAAATGTATCAGAAAGAACTATTGATGGAGAATATCCTTGCTTTGTTTATTTCTAGTGATCTTGATCTTCTCCATGAGATATGTAAACTCTTGGTGACTGATACTTGTGCATGTGTTCATTTATTTACTAATTATGATAAAAAAAACTTTCCTCACCTATTTTTGAGGTTTTAGTCAACACAAGATGTTGGCTTTTGAGTGCCTTTGTTTCTCTTCAAAAACTACTGGGATAACCACATGATGGTCATGTCTTTTTCCTTCTTAATGGGATGAACTGTATTGTTTGTTTTATTAGCTTATATGATTGGGATAAATGGACTTGTTCAGGATCAAAACCTTTTAAAATCCCTGCATGTTGTCCACTAAGGTTTTTATTTAGATTTATGATTCCTAGATTTTTATGTGGGATTGGCGGAGAACATTTCATGTCATCTCTATTGGGTTTTGGAATTAAAACCATATTTTAATTTTTTTTAACTTTTTAAGTTTTATTATGCAATGCTAAATACATACAAAAAGGTAACAACAACAACAAAACCAAAACCAAATTTTTAAACACAAATGAGCTGTGCAGCATCTCATCAATTTTGTTTTGAATCACAGATGGCAGTTATCACTCATAGCAAGTGAATGGCAGAACTGGGTCTTTCAAAATCCAAACTTCTGCATGTAGCCATTCCAAATCACAGAAAATGAAGAACTGTGATGAAAGAACAAAGAAACCTGAGGTATGAAAATGACAGGATGATTTGGGAATATTGCTTATTTTTTAAAAGTTTGGATTAAATGTCTAGCAAATTAGATTTAGATCCCCAAATATCATTGCACTTTGTATCTAAAAGATTATATGAAAGGTGATTTTCACGTTATATTTAACCTATGAAATCCTAAATTCTGAAGAATAGTAGTTAAGAATAGCTAAAATTGAATAAGTACTGGTGTACAGCATAAGGGTTAAAAATGCAGCCTCTGAAACTCAAACACTTGTGTTCAAATCCCAAGTATGGGGCATATGAGCTCAATAACCCTGGGCCAGTTACTGCATTTATCTTTGCCTCAGTGACTTCATCTATAAAGTGGAGATAATTACAATACCTAAAGTTACTGTAAGGATTAAATGAGTCAATGCATGCAAAGTTATTAGAGTCATGCTTGACACACAGTAAGCACTCAATGAATGTTAATTCTATTACTACAATGTACTGGGTACAAAGTGATTGGCAATGCATTTTTTTCCCTTTATCTTATATCTAGTATTCTTCTCTTTATCAAAACAAATAGGTAAGATTATTTCCCAGCGTTCAAAGACTATGGGAACTAAGGCTCAGAGCTTGCTTACTTAATACTGTTGCTTACTCACAGTCACATAGCTAGTTGATAACAGAGCTGGGATTTGAACCCAGGACTGTGTGATTTAACAACTGCTCCCTACTGCTCAGTTCAAGTTTACTTTTTTTCTTTTTTTTAAAGATTTGTTTTATTTACTTTATCCATTTTAACCGCCCCCTTCCCCATTTGCTGTTTTGTGTCCATTCGCTGGGCAATTCCCTGTCTGTTTCCTGCCATCTCTTCTCATTCTCCTCCAGTCTTCACCAGGATTCGATCCTGGAGACTTCCGATGTAGGAGAGAGGTGTTGTGCCACCTGCGCCACCTCAGTTCCTGGTTTTTGGAGCTTTCAGAGCATCTCATCTTGTCTCTCCCTGCGTCTCTCTCCTGTTACGTCATCATCTTGCTGCATGGCTCCCGGGGCCTGGAGGCCCACCAGCACAGAGAGCCTGGCAGCCCATGTGCCTTCTATATATATATTTTTTAATTTTACCGGGAGGTCCCGGGGATCGAACCCAGGTCCCTCCATATGGCAGACGGACGCCCAACAATTTGAGCCACATCCGCCCCCCTCAAGTTTACTTTTTAAACCATTTTCAATGAATGTCCTAGTATAATGCAAAGGCAAAATAAAGTACACTAAAGAGAAAGAAACACGCCAAAGAATCTCTCTGGGGAAAAAAAAAAACAAACACAGGAAAAAACTGTTGAGGAAAATAATTAAACTTAAAGTAGAAGCTTTAGTTATGTGCAGGTACTGACCATGTAATAGCCTGGTAGTAGCTTCTGAAGGAACTCAGCTTCTTTATGCTGGACGGTTTTGATGATAAATTCATCATCACTGGTCACAAAAAACAAGGATCCACTGGCCCCGGGGTTGGACAGCTCTATTAGAGGTTCACTGCAGATGGAATACTAAAGGAGTAAATAAATAAAAATTTAAAAATACATTTAATGTACATGATGCTTCCAAGGAGGACAATCACAACTGTACATATTTTGGACATTTTGAAATAGAAAG
This sequence comes from Tolypeutes matacus, assembly GCA_026826555.1. Classification (NCBI taxonomy): domain Eukaryota; kingdom Metazoa; phylum Chordata; class Mammalia; order Cingulata; family Chlamyphoridae; genus Tolypeutes; species Tolypeutes matacus. The sequence goes on along the minus strand of JAKSZT010053764.1, from coordinate 22,449,587 downwards.
CCCTCTCCATGAACTTTAAAAAGAGGCTCCACGTATATACTAAGGAGGCTCTTTGTGAGGTTCCTAAAGATTTAATAGATTCATTTATCTTAGTAATTCTATGATGGGAAACAGCCCCTTTCCCCTCCCCCCAAGGGTGATAATTATGAATCACATCTGTCCAATGAGATAACTCAAACAGCAATGTTGACTAAGATGCTTTGTTTCTAGGAAGTGCCCCATGAAATAACTGAAGGTATTATCCACACTGGGTATTTATCAACTGAAAAATACACATTCTTTCCTCACTATTTATTCTCCCGAGAGATGCCATCCACTCTAATGGTTTTGGCAAGGAGATGATGCCACAATTTCCATCTCTAGCCTAGATCTCTTTCTAGGCTCCAGACCTGGGTGTCCAACTTTTTAATAGATATTTCTACTTAGTTATACTGTGAACACTTCACATGCAACAAGGTCAAGATCAAATTCATCTCAGGACTGCCTTTGTTCTAAATAGAAAGATTGTACCTCCATTCTTCTGGCAGGTGCCCCTCTGGGTCATGATACAAGGCTGGAGAGTAGAGGAAGGGCTGATTCCCGTTTCTACTCTACCTCAGTCAGGAAGCCTGGGGCAGTGCCCACTCTGCACTGGCATACATGGTAATTCAGGATTATCTGTCCCCACCCCCTTTCCCCCATCTTAAAGAATGGAAACATCATTTGCTTTGTTCCCCAAATCAGATACTACAGTGCCATCTTTGACTGTCCTTAGTTCCTCACCTTCCATACCCAGGGTGCTGAGCCTGTCTGCTCCCTTCAGGCCGTCACTTCTACCAATACCCTAAGTTCAATGGTTTCATCATTTCATGCCTGGATTACTAGAGTAAGCTCCACTTTGTCTCAATTATCCCCTCTGATCCCCTTCAGTGCATTCTCCTTGACACCAGTTCATGTTTCTAAAATGCAAGTCTGAGCATGTCCTTCTCATGCCTTAATACCTTGCAACGGCTCCCACTGCCTAGATTTGAGGATAACATCTGACTTTCTTAAATGATCTTTCAGGGCCAGTGCTTCTCTCTAGTCTCATCTCTTGTCACTGTCCTCTGTAAACTCTAGTTATTGAGAGCTGCTTCTCATTTTTTCAAATATGCTACATACTCTCCCTCCTAGGCTTTTGTATTTTCTTCTGTCTGAAACAATCTTCATTTTACCTTCACCTGGTTAACTACTACTCATTCATTCATCCAACATTGAAAAGAAAACCTACTGAGTATCTACTAAGGCTGAGGCACTCATGAAGCTTATATCATAATGGGAGGAAACAGACAGTGAAAAAATAAGTAAACTGTATGTTAGACTTTAGTGTGGGAAAAAAACAAAGCATGGAAAGGGGATCAGAGAGTACCAGCAATGAGTGAAGAGTGGTGTAGCAGTTTGATATTATTTATGAATTCCACAAATAGATAATGGATTATGTTTGTGAACTGGTCTTTTCCTCTGGGCATATTAGATTATATTGGATTCAGAAGTTATACTTTTACTTGACTGAGCCATGTCAGTAGGACGTGGGCCAACCAAGGGGGTGGGGATTCACAGAGAAAATGCCCCACAGAGAAGGGAGTTTTGATATTTGAGCTGGAGCCCAGGAAGTCAGCATACAGAGCAGAGCAGCTGAGCCCAGAGAAGCAAGCCCTGGGAAGAGAAGAATCCAGGAGGCCTGAACTCTTGGCAGATGTCGGTAGCCATCTTGCCCCAACACGTGGCAACAGACTTTGGTGAGGGAAGGAACTTATGTTTTATGGCTTGGTCACTGTGAGCTTCTACCCCAAATAAATACCCTTTATAAATGCCAACAGATTTCTGGTATTTTGTATCAGCACCCCTTTGGCTGACTAATACAAGTGATTTATAAAACATTCCATGTAGGGAAGTCATTGAAGGCCCCACTGGGAAGGCGGCATTTAAACAGAGCTCTGAAAGAGATGAGACAGCAAGCCATGTGATACCTGATGAAAAAGCACTTCAGGAAGAGCAAATGGAAAGGTCCTGAGACTTGGTAGCTTTAAGGCTCAGCAGGGAGGCCAGTGGCTGAAGCAGAGTTAACAGGGAGAAGAGTTGTAAGAGGTGCAGGCAGAGAGGGCATTACTGTCTCCCAGGCCATTGGAAGGACTTCTGCCTCTTTTTTAAAGGTTGGTGAAAAGCCAATGGGAAATCTGAAGCAGAGGACCACTCTGTCTACTCCAGGGGAGCAAGAGGATGATGCCGGCATCAGGTAGGGGGCTATTACAACAGCTTTCACCTTCAAGTGTCTGCTGGGACAGTACTTCCTCTGGAAAATTCTTCCTGGATCTGTGAGCCTCAATCAGCTCCTTCCTGGCACTCATCCTGGATGCTCTCAGCACAGAGTTACCACAAAATACTATAATTGCCTATTTTCTTATCCTGATTCCCCAGTGGACTATATAACTCAGTGAGGGTAGAAACTATGAATCTTATACTGTGATACAGATCCATGGCCTGTACTTCATACATATCAGGCACACAAGAGATTTTTGTCATATAAATGATTGACTGAATACCACCAATAAGTGAAGGGTGGTAATTCTCAAAAAAAAAAAAAAAAAAAGAAAAAAAACAAAAAAAAAGTTTTTTTTTTGTTTACTGAGTTCATTATTGATTATCAGAGAAATACTGGGGGGGGGGGGCAGAGAAAAAGGTATTGGCTAATGCAGGTGTGAGAGCAGAGCAGTCTGTCCAAGTGGCAAACACAGGCACTTACAGAACTGTATCTTGAGGTTGGAAGCATCTGAAAACACCAAGGCTGAAGATTCCCCCCTTCCCCTACAAGTCTTTTTCTGGGCTTGTGAATATTTTAAATCCTCATCATAGCAAAGTCTGTGAGTGAGGGAAGGAAGAAAAGACAGAGGGAGGGTGGGGAGAGGGGAGAAGGGGGAGAAAAACTGGGAGAAAAATGATTAAAAGCCAGTTTCTAGATGCCACCTTTTAAATTTATCTTGTTTTGGTAGCACTGTGTTCACAAAACTCTCTAAAAGAAAGAACCATGTGCTTGCTGGCTCCCTAAAAGTCATTAGCAACTTCAATCTTCTTCCTCCTCCTCTTTCTAGCCTTGTGTCTTGACACTCTCTTGCTCATCAGCACCAGAGCCCAAGCTCGTAGGGAGTTGAGGCTAAGTTAGCAGAACAAAAATAGCCCTCAGACTGCAGACAGGATGCCATAAAAGCCAAGAGGAAGCAGAGGGCACTTGCCTGCTGCGGGTGCTGACAAAGCATCCACGTGGAAGGCTTCTAAGTGGAAAGGGCATGGGATTTGGAATCAACAGATGTTTGTAAAGTCATGGCTCTGCCAATTTCTAGTAATGTGACTTTGAGTGAGTAGCAGCATCTTTGGATCTAAGACCCTCCCCTCTAAAATAAAGACAAAATACCTTGGCAAAAGGAGGTGAAAGTTTACAAAGTGCATGCTTTTGAAACCCCTGGCAAATAGGGACCAGTTAGTTACTGCTGTTGCTATTTTTTATCACATGATCATAGGCAGGTGAGAGGGGCACCCACCCTGCAATACACATATATTCCACAGGCAGGAAAGAAAGAGCTGACAGTGCCCTGGGAGGCACAGAGGTTTTCAACCTAACTCCAACGCCAAGAGGGTTACCCGAAGACACACTACGTCAGTCTTAATGAACCAAGAAAAAAGTTGGGTCTTTCATATAATCACGACTTTGGGACCCTGGAAAATAAAGTTGTGGACTCCAAGGTCTCATGAAAAATGAAGGCAGACCCTGGACTCTTTAGAAATTCTCATTCTTTGCTCCCCAGGATTTGAATTCCTGGCACAGAACCTTGTTATGGATAGGAGATGATGTTGTGAAAGTACAAAAACAAAGGATGCAGAAATTAGAGGCTGCAAATGGAGAAATTAGGGGGTGATACAGGAAGATCTGTATCTAGAGAGATCTGGATTCAAACCTGAACATCTGCTCCCAATTAAAATCTCAAATTCGTCTACAAGCAATGACATAATATAGAGACTTTTGCTGGCTATTTAATTAAAACACTCCTTGATCATGTAATTTATAAATTGTTAAATGGTATAATAAATCGTTTTGACCTAATTGAACCCTTTGTGGGCCACCGCTAGCACAGTGTCAGTGTTCAAAACACTGGAAGTATGACACTGAACGTATCACCATTTGTGCTCTATATTCTATTGCTTCTCACCCTCTTCTAAGCAACCTTGTTGGTAATGTGGCCTTTTAAGAGTAAATAAAGATGAGAGATGTGAATGTTTTAATTAACCATGATCAACAAGCCCCCGTGTGCATGCCTGGGTTTTATGCACCTTCTGGCACTTTCATCTGTACCAGAGGTTCAAGTGTATTCATTCTCATTCTTCAATTTCCTGTAGGGCCTTCCCTGCTATAACCATTGGAAAGAAAGCAAATACAGCCCAGCTGGGCCCTGCCAATGCAAATTAACTGTATAAACTTGTCCAGTGTGGCTGAAGTACTTTGCCCAGCCATTTCTTCCCCAATAGTGTCAAATATTCACCCAGCACAGGTGAGCCTGAAAAGATACCATATAAATTACCCTAGACTTTAGAGTACCTGGGCACATGGCAGAGAAGGAAAGGAAGCACTGGCCTGTTGCCCAAGCAGAGGCAGGTGTAATGCTGGGCCCCGTGGCCTTCCCTTGGGGAGGCACTCAATCAGGAACAAGTTTGAAAGAAGGGGCATTTGCACCCTGCGCTTGCAGAAGCACCTTCACTGTGCTGGCTCACAAACCCAAATTGTGCATGTTTAGACACAAAACTTGTAACCAGCATGCACATGGTGAATTTTTTTTTTAAGGCTAGTAAAAAGAAATGGGGGAAAGAACAGAGCTTGCTTGGAAATGGGAGAGAAAGACGGAAATACACACCAACATTTGGTGTGGAACCCTCTAGGCAGAGAGCCCACATGGTGAATTTTAATGGCACTGAGAACAAAAATAGAATAATTTAGGCTGAAATCCAGATGCAATAACAAAAACTAAGTAGAAATACATACACATCATTAAATATTGAGCCTATATTAGAATTATCAGATACTACATAATGGTACCTCCCCCTCCCCCCTTTAGATCAGTAAATCTTCACAAATGTAGGTTGGAATAGCCCCTGTGTGTGTGAGAGAAGTCAAGATGTATTTTGTGATTTGTACCATTCCTTTATTTTCTGTACATATAGTTGTTCAAGGGACTTCCTGTTCTCATTTTTCTTTGCTTTATTTGGGTTTTACTCTTCCAAAATGTGCTTTCTTAGAGGTGTTTAGTCTTTTGGCGGCAGTCTTCAGAATGGGTAATCACAACTTGATGGGTCAGATGGCCACTACCTTGAGACCATATTTAGCAAGAGGTCTGTGACTGAGCAGGTTGTAGAGCATACGGCTAGCTGGGAAAGAGGACAAGGGAAAGATGGGGAGACCACTGTTCTGGTCTAGGCTCTGCCCCCACCAGTGAGGACCTAAGGCACCTCCCTTCACTGATCCTGGCTTCAGATTCCTCATCTATAAAATGAAGAGTTGGGCTAGCCAGTCTCTGAGGGTTCCTTCCAGCTCACATAGGAAATGGACTCTTTGAAGCACGCTGTGTATGCTTCATCTACCACATTCCAGCTCAGTGAGTAGGGGTCCCTAAATGGAGTAGTTTGGCGGTGAACTTCCAGAGGCTCCGAGATCTGGGGGAGCTGCCTCAGCCCTGGGCTGTGGGTATCCAGAAAGCAGGGGCTAGAGAGTGACCGCTGCAGCCTCAGCACCAGTCAGCCACCTGTGACCGGCCTTGGGGGTGTGGGCAGCCATGTTTAGCTAGAGGGGGCTACTGCCCTTGTTCTGTTTCTTCCAGGTCCCAGAGAAGTGCTGAGGCTACTGGATGTGTGCACAATGGGGCGGGGGGGGGGGGCGGCGGAGAAATGTAATCAAACAAACGCATACTCACCTGTCTAGCTCTTTTTTTTTTTCCTAGCTTTTTATTATGGAAAATGTCAAGCATACATAAAAGTTAAGAGAATCCTGTAACTCACACGCACTTATCTTCCAGCTTCAACAATTCTCAACTCAGTCAATTTTTTTTCTCTATTACCTCTAACTACTCCCTTGCCTTGCTCTCTCCAGATTCTTTTGAAGCAAATCCGAGACATCAAACCATTTCACCTGTAGATATTTCAGCATATGTCTCTAAAAGACACGGATTCCCTTTCTAAAATATAATCACAGTTTCATCATCCCAAACCCCAAAAATATTCTTCAATATCATCAACCACCTGGCTAGTATTTACATTTCCCTAATTTCCCATGATTAAAAAATAAAACAAAACAAAAACCAGTGTGTTTGTTTGATTTGTCTGGCTCTATCTTTTAATGTTCCTGATCAAAACATTCCCCTCCAGCGATATTGGTCCATTAAAAGTCTTTCTTAACATAGAATGCATTCATTCACCTGCTTGGTCTCATAGTCCTAACACACAATCCTGAATACTTCCCCTTCCACTTATTCACATCCCTTGTAACTTTTAAGGCAAGTTTAAAACCACACCCTACACCCTCTTAATCATTACCCCAAGAGATTATGCCAGTTTGAAGTTCTTTTTAATCTCCAAACATTATATTCTTTAATCTATTCCTGTGGGTATGGTACCCTTTGATTGCATTAGATTCACTTTGATTACTTGATTAGATTGCTTTTGATTGGACTATGTCAGTGAGGGGTGACTTAGTTTGAGCCTCTGCCCTCTTGCTGGGTCTTATATAAACAGAGACACAAGAAGGAGAGAGAGAGAGAACGGAAGCCACCATTTTTGATCCTGCCATGTGAGAGAAAGGAGAAAGAGGGCAGAGGGAGGGAGAGAGGGGGAGAGGGGGAGAGAGAGAGAGAGAGAGAGAAAGAGAGAGAGAACACTCCAGGTTGGCCTATAGCTTCAGAAAGGCAGAACAGCCCCCAAAGACTGAGAGAGGTCCTAGAGTCTGGAATCAGCAGAGTACAGAGGCATGGAAAGAAGTCCCCGAGGGCCTGGGCCTACGGAGCAACTAAAGGCTAAAGAGATGATCCATATGCCCAAGAGCCCACAGCTGAATGTAGGAAGAAAGAGGAGCAGCCGAGACTGAGAGAGAAGGCTGGGAAAGAGACAAGCCCTATGCCTGGTCGCCCACAACTGGAGATGGCGAAGCCAGAGGAGAAGACAAGGACCTCGGCAGAGATTGAATGCCATCTTGCTTCACCACACGGCAGGACCTGAGGATCATCAGTAGCTGATTTTGGTGAGAAAGCTTCTCTGCTGGTGCCTTGATTTGGATATTTCACAGCCTTGGAACTGTAAGCTTTTATCCTAAATAAAATTCCCATTATAAAAGCCAACCCATTTCTGGTACTTTGCATCAGCAGCCCTGTGGCAAACCAAGACACAATCCCTTCCCTCCTCTGAAATCCGGGAACACTTAATGTTTTCCTTCAGTCTTTTTTAGTTACTACCTGGTAGAGTAGGTTATTTTTATACATATAAAAATCCTCACTGCAATTTGATGTTAAGATCCATGAGACATGCCCTGTAAATTTTTTGAATCACCTTCATTATTAGCAAAGTATTTTAGATACAAAAAGTGTCTGAAGAACCTCATGGTTGATTACTTTAACTATTGCCAAGTACATGTTAGAGGACTTTTTTTTTAAGCCATTGGCTTAAAGTTTTTATTGCATTTTACAGCATTCCTTTTTTTTTTTTTTTCCTCCACTAAATAACTTTTTTTTTTTTTTTTTTTAAGAGGTACCTGGGATTGAACCCTCTACCTCATATGCAAAGCAGGTGCTCAACCACTGAGCTACACCCACTCCCATTCATTCCTTTTTTAAATAATCCAAACCCATTATGAAAATACTTTTCCAGCTTAAAGAGTCATCAGGAACTTGCCTGAGCTGCTTGAGAAGTTGTTTAGAAAAGGACCTTCTCTAAAGAAAGCAATTTTGTGAGTCAGAAAGAGTGAAAGAATAGGCCTTCTCAGCCTGCAGGACAATGGACATACAGAGGGCTAAAGAAAGACCTATTCAGGCGACATGTAGATGGGTAGCCATCTTGTCATACAGATTAAATGAGTGTCATGAATGCAAATCTCTGGCATCTCCCTGTCTGGCAAAAGTTGAAGGAAGTTCAGAAGAGAATCCATCAATTTCTAATATGTGGCAAAAGATGAAAGATCAATTTTGTTTTCAGTCATGTAATGTCAAAACTCCACTGGGTTCTTCAAACATTTTTCATGCATGATGGCAATGCTCAGTAATAACAGAATGCCCAGAAAACCAAAGGCTCTTCTCCCTCTCCCTCTCTCTTTCTCTCTCTCTCTATCTCACACACACGATGGATATGTGTGTGTGTGTCTGAGTGGTGGGGGAGGGCAGGGGTGGTGGTTATAGGTAGAGACATGGGGCACTTTAACTAAAGGGGAGCTGTGAGGCAGAAAGCTCCATGGATGTACACATTGAAGGGCAGCAGGATGCCCAGGGACATTCTACTCAGTCCTCAGTGCTCCAGGGAGACTTACTGATATTCCTTGAGGAACTGGTATTATCTCATCAGGCAGAAGTCATGTGGTTTCTTAGAGTCCCACTCCAGAGGAGGATCATTTATGACAGACTCAGCTTTGAATTTAATTATTTACATTTTCTCTGAATTATAAGACACATTTCAAATACTCTTCTTTGTTACAAGTGACAAATGTCACTGTACTTCCTCTGAATGCATTATTCCAGGATCCAGTCTTATTAAAATCATTCAGAAGGGGAGGAACAATGAATATTTGATGGTATCCTTCCTACAGCTTCTTGGAAACCAATTTTGAAGAGCCCTGGGGTGTTAACAGTGAACACATTATGAAATAAACCATTTTCCTCTAGCAACAGAAAAGGAAGTTCCTGGCTCCTTGTGTAGGAATAAGGCAAACTTCTGAGATCACATCAGACTACCTCACAAAAAGGCTGTTGGCTTTGTACTTCCTGTATGCCAGAAGGAAGACAGAGAGAAAAGAGAAATCTAAGGATAAAATATGCCCTTGTACCAAATAAAATGTGTTAAAAAGAGTCTGCACAAAGATATTTGTTGGGATTTAACCTCTTTAAAATGTTGGCATTAAAGCCAATTTAAAACATTATTCAAATTTGTAGGTCAAGGTGAAAATGGTTGTGGGCCAAGGCAGGTTTGAGATAAATGGCATAAATAAGGCAATTAAAATAGGAAGGTTTTCAAATAGAATACAATCAGCAAAATTCACAAGAGTATTTAGAACTAATTATCATATATCTATTGGAATAATTATCTGAAGTAGCAACAAATACCACAGCTATTTAAGTATCAACTACCATGGTAGATTTTGTAGCTATCAGTTAAAAGCTGCAGAGTCCAATTGCATTTCCTGAAGCTAAATTTATAGTCATTTTAAAACTTGGAACTTTTACTATGCCCCAGAGCTTTATAAAATAAGAGACACAAGCTATTTGTCACTGTTGCTATGCAACAGATGTTTACATCACCCATTTCTGTAGGAGGAAGGAAAATTACAGGTTCTTACCAAGTAATCATCAGGCTTGATACCAAAAAGTTCTCTGAAATATCGAAATGCTAGTGGAGCATATGTCTTAAATCTGAAGTCTGGGTAGTGGTGAGCTGGGGTCAGATTGCTTCCTTCGCTGCAGTTAAAACAGTGAAAAAGAGACAACATTAGCAAAGACGATTGTGACTTCAAATTCTCACTCTTTTAGTTCTGGGCCAGTTTTGTCTCTAGAAACAACCATCCCCTAATAATGGGTCTCTCAAAGCTCATGTCACAAAGGCTGCATGGCCATCAGGTAAAAGCAGATGCTAACTTGGTGAGGGTCACCTCCCAGTCAGAATTCCCTGCCAACCACAGTATGTTTCCAGCGTGAAACCATCCTTCTGTGTCTTCTTCCTGAGAAAATCATCCCATCTTTTCTGGTAAAACCATAATGTCAATATTTTAGGTAAAAGTCACAGGGCTTAGTATGTAGAGCAATTTCAAAAATGAATTTTTGGACTATCAATTTTAGATACTGGATACACAGTTTAAATTAGGAATAAGTGAAATAGTTTTTAAAATATCCTAATGACAAACAGAATTGTCATAATTGAAATGGATGGGACCTGGCTCTGAACTCTTCCATACATTGCTATTTTTAAGAAAAGAGACTTTATCTATTTTGAGGATTTTCAAACTTGGTTTTCACTCCCAAATATATCATTATCTTTTTTCTCCTTTTCTGCATCTATTTTTAAAAATTTGGGAGCAATATTGATGATGTACAAAAGATATAAAAATAAACTAGTGAACACCCATGTACTCAAAATGTGTAAAAAGTAAAACATTATCCAAATAGTTGAATCCCCTTTTGTAATTTTACTGATCATGTCTCCCCCCTTCTCCTTTGGGACATTTTGATGTTTATCATCCTCATGCTTTTTATTCTTTGATGACATATACTACATTTTCACATGATCTCACACAAATCACCTAATCTACTCATACTTAAACTTTTCAGTGTGAAAAATGGAACAATGCAATAGAATGATATAATTTATATAAAGGTTCAAGATCTCTTTGGACACATTCTAGGTGGGACATTGAGGTTCTTTGCAAATTTGTGATCTGATTTTCCTGGATACCACATAAAAAAGACTGTGCCAATAAAAAGGTTTTAAGTACATGGGTGAAAAAATAATCAACAAACACCTGGAATCTATTACAATTTGAAGTTCTTGAGGGCAGTCAGATTTATTATCAGTGTCTGGCACAGAGTAGACAATAAATACTTGTTGAATGAAAGAATGACTTTTCAACATAATACAGAATTGATTCTTACATGGAGATTAGGTTCCAAAGTCAATATATTTAAGACAAAAATTCAGTATAGTAAAATATCACCTTTGAAAACCATTTAGAAAGGAGCTACACTGGAGACTGAGATATCCCATATATCCAAGGCAGCCAGTTTTTCACCTGCAGAGTTATAGATGACTGATTCTTGCTTGCAGAATACCAGAGGCAATAGTTGGCTTGTGTTGTTAGGTGCCATCGTTATTTAATAAACACTTATCTATAAAGAAGTAGATTATACCCTGGCAGAAGCAAGGTGTGTACAATGAAAGAGTGACACAGGAACTAAGACTAACTGACGGGAAAATAGTCACATCTGCATTTCACACACAGGCTCACTGGATGGAATGGCACCCAAATCGCCTGCTCATTTAAATGGCTGTTTTTCCTTTGTTTTCTTAAGCGAGCACAGTTGAATATTCATAATTTATGTATGATGCCCCTGCACTGTATCCAAACATTTCCTCATTTCATATTTTGGACTTTATGAGAGGGCATACACTCAGATAAAGGTCCCATGGGATTGTTAAAAAGGAATGATTCTGGAACTTAAAACGACACCCAGTAATTGGTTAGTGTGGGCTATGTAGAAATAAAGGGTAAAAACAAAGTGGCTCAAAGTCACCTCCAACATCCTCTCTCAATTTTGCAACCAAGTAAAAACAATCATAATACCCTGTGTTCTGCAGACTTCTTTTGAAGGGCTAAAAGTGTAGCCAATTTCTTATTTCTTCTATTGTTTTCTACCTTCTATCTCATGCAATCTAAGTAATTCGATCCGTTAAAGCAGATTCCCTTCGACATTCAAAGAGGTAACATAAAAGACCCATGTTCCACTTACATGGAATTTCTCTTTCAATAGTTTACTCTTATGCTTTTGGGGGCCCAAGCTTCTATCAAAGAGAATACAACACTTACTATTACTATTTTTATTTTCTTTCTTGGTTACCCTGAGTTTCTTGGCATGTTCACCTTTCCCTGCAGTCTCCACTAATTGCCACAGTTTTCCTCAGATTTATGTCTTCCTGGCCACTGTGGTTACTTCAGTCATAGTATGAAAAGGATAATGTGTTAGGTGTCCCTGGAGATGAGACAAACGGACAGAGACAGACAGATAATCACACACACAGACATATACCCACAGCAGAACACTCTGGGTGGAGAAAGGAAACATATTTTTCTAGGTATACACCTGTGGCAGTTTAAAATTATTTTGTGAATCCTAAAAATCAAAAGGTTTTGTTTGTAAACTAATCTATTCCTGTGGGTATGACAGCATTTGATTGCATTAAATTTGGCTGAGAAGCCTTTGACTAGATTGTTTGATAGGATTGCTTTAGGGCTACCTCACTGAGGTGTGACTCAGGTGATGTCTCCACACCCTTGCTGGGTATGATATAAAAAGAAACACAGAGAGAGACAGACAGGAAAAGGGAGCTGCCATGTTTGATTCTGCTATGTGAGAAAGAGGACTGCAGGAAAACAGAAGCCCCCAAGGGGCTCAAAGAGATGAAGCCCAGAAAGAGACAAGCCTTATGCCGAGTTGCTCACAGCTGAGCTCCAAGAGACAGTAGATTCTGTAGGAAAAGGCAGAAACCTCTACAGAGATCAGCAGCCATCTTGCTTCACCACATGGCAACAATGCCAGGATCAACAGCAGCTGACTTTGGTGAGAAAGCCTCTCTGCCGATGCCTCAATTTGGACATTCCATGGCCTTGGATCTGTAAGCTTTTACCCCAAATAAATCCCCATTATAAAAGCCAACAGATTTCTGGTAATTTGTATCAGCAGCCCTTTGGCAAACTAAAACAACACGCTATAGTTGGTTTAAAAAGCTACAAAATCATTAAAAATGAAAAAAAAAAAAAAAAAGAAATCTCGCTAGTTTTGGGCTGCAGTAAGATACAGGGAACGATGTGGGCCAACAGTGGAACAGGTTTGCCTGTATGGAACATTCAATGACTTTATTTGTATAAATGGAAAAGATGAAAAAGGGGTGGGCACAATACTTGCTTAATGCAGACATTATACAGTGTGGTAATTTATTCATGGTGCAATCAAACATAATTGTTGAGGTACACAACCTTGAATGTATGAATGGAGAGGAACATTCCCAAATAGTGGCTCCTGTAAATTAGATTTAATTAGATCTACTTTAATATATATCTACTATGATACATCTCTATTTTTTTTTCTCCTAGCAGATTTATCTGACAAATTCTGCTTTCCTTTGACTAATATTAAAGCTAGTTTGCATTTTCTTAAGTCATACTGGATACCCTATGTGGTAGTTAATAGCATGGTTTTTGTTTTTGTTTTTTTTTTTAAAGAGCATAGATTTTATGTAGTCCCAATTCTGCCACTTATGAGCTACATTTCATGAGGCTTGAACTGAACCTCTCCAAACTTTAGTTTCTTTTTCAGTAAAGTGGTAATAATACTACCACACAGGCTAGTTATAAAAACCAAATGACGAAGTGAATGGAAAGCACTGACCTCTGTATCTGACACGTGGGGACCCCTCAATCAATGCTGTGTGATACGTTGCCCTGATTTTGTGATAATCAGGGTAGGCTAAACATTCACTATATTGGAAACCATGCATGTGTCCCCAGACCTAGTTTTTCTCCCTAGGTCTGGTTTTTAGAATGCTGGTGATAAACTAAGCCTGATTTATTATATGACCATCCTATATGGGAAAAGACTGTAACTTTGGGTATCTTTGGTCAACCTTAAGAGATATAACAGGGGGACAGATGTGGCTCGGGTAGTTGGGTATCTGTCTCCCATATGGAGGGACCTGGGTTTGATCCCCAGGACCTCCTGGTAAAAACCAAAAAAAAAAAAAGAAAAATACAGGAGGCGCATGGGCCACCAGGCCCCGTGCATAGGTGCGCCACCAGGCCCCATGTGTGGGTGCACCATCAGGTCCTGTGCACAGGTGCACCGTAAGGTCCCACAGGCCACACAGCAAGATGATGACGTAACAGCAGAGGGACACAAGGGAGAGCCAAGACAAGACATGTCGAAAAGCCAGGAACTAAGATGGCGCAAGTGGTAGGACACCTCTCCCTCACATCAGAGGTTCTGAGGATTGAATCCCAGTGAAGACAGGAGAAGGATGAGGAGGGCAGGAAATGGACACAGATAGTTGTCCAGTGAATGGACAAAAACAGCAAAACGGGGGGGGGATGGATAAAAGTAAATAAATAAATAAATGAAAATTTAAAAATAAATTTAAAAAATGTATAGGGGAGTAAGATACGGACTATAGTTAGTAGAAATACTTTGACAATGTTCTTTCATAATTTGTTAACAAATGTTTCAAAACAATGCAAAGTTTTGTGGTGGGGTGATGTGTGGGAGCCCTGTATGATGTTATACATGTTTGTTTTGTAAGTTCACAATGTTTACTGAACACTTATAGTTTATGTATGTTCACGTATGAATGATATACTTTAATAAATTGTTTTAAAAAAATGCTGTGTGATGAAGGGGGCCAGTCTAGAATTAAACATGTCACATGAAGAATGCATTGATAACATAGTTAAAAAAAAAAACGAAATGAAACAAAAAACAAAATGGGAAAATAATTGCAACTCATATCATGGACAAAGAGCTAATCTAATATAAAGAATTCTGATAAACCAAAGAGAAAAAGTCCTAAAACCTAACTTAAAAAAAAAAAAAAAGGAAAATGATGTGATCAGACACTTCACAGAAATAGAAACATAAGTGACAAGCAAATGAAAAGATGATTAACTTCATTTATAAAAAAAGAAATGCAAATTAAAATGACACTTAGATACCATGCTATCTACCATAATGGCAAAAATTCAAAACTTTGACATAGTTCAAGGGAAACTGGCACCCTGAAACATTTCTAGTGGGAACATAAATTGATACGTTCCCTCTGGAGGACATTTTCACCATATCTGTCAAAATTACAAATGTAACCTTTAAATAAAAAAAAGAATAATACAAACACACAAAATTACAAGTGTACATACTCTTTGAACCAGCCAATGCATGTTTACAATTTATCCTACAGACAAACTCACACATGTACAAAACATTTGTGTACATAGTTATTCATTATAGCATTGTTTGTAACAGCAAAGGGTTGGAAACAACCTACGTGTCCTCCAGTAGGGGACTGGGCAAATTAATCATGGTTCAGCCAACCATGGAGTATTAGACAGCTATTAAAAAAAAAAGAATGAGGAGGCTTATTGCATATTAATACTGATAAATTGAGTGAAAGAAGCATGATGCAGAACACTGTGTAGAGAATGCCACCTTTCATATAAAAAAGGAAAAATATTTTCTTGTCATGTTTATGCATAAAAAAACCCTGGGAAGGATAAATAAGCCACCAGCAAGTAGTAACTTGGGTTTGGACACTGGACAAAAGGCACGAGGGTGAAAGGGATAATTTTCACAGCAATCTTTTTCAAAAACATCATGAGGATATTGCCTTCTATGTACTACCACTCCCCAAAATAAATGATTTTTAAAAGTTAGAGTTAAAAGTCATAATCTTAGACACACACACACACACACATACTGCACCACAGCAGAAAGGTTTGTGTATTTCTGCATATTTAAATTGCATGAATAGATTGCTCAGCTATTTGTCGAGAGTTACAATGCACAAAAGCAGAACCCAACAGCAGAGCCACCATGGATCAGCCAGCACACACTGGCCTCGGCTTTCTGAGCCTCGCACCAGTGGGCTTACTGTGTGGGGGTGGGGGTGCTGCCCACAGATGGCCAGCACGAAGTCAACCCAGTACATGTACAAAGGTTTACCAACCTCCAGCCACGGCATAACTGCCGAGCAATTAATCACGATGGCAACAAACATTAGCCTCCTAGCTAGGGGAAGAGTCGCACTGAAGTTTCCTGTTGGCTTTCCTTGCCTGAGCCTGGGCATTAGCAGTCAGGGGGCTCTGACCTGCTTCCAGCCTTACCCAGCAACTATGAAGTCTGCACAAGAGCAGGCTTCTTCAGGGTTTAAGATTTATACTACGTTTCTTCAAGGCAGTTATGTACCATGTGGGGGGAAAAAACCCTACTTTCCCGTCTTGGCATAACTTTGAGGCTTTGGAAATTCTAGTTGTGAGTTTTTCGGCAGTTCTAGATTTTTTTGATTACATAGACCAGTAAAATTTCAATAACCACAAAAATGTGGAGGCCAGTATAGGATTTCCTGCTTTTATTTTGCCAAGTAAGAACCTCAGCAATTAAGCAAACACACAATACTATCGGAATCACTTATAAAAGGCTATTTTAACTGCAAAAAAATGGAATAACCTTTGAATAAAGGACAATGTTTTCTCTCTATTGTCCCTTCCCCCTTATTTCACCGAGAAGTAGTTAAATGACCATGGATCAGCTCTGGCCTTTTGTCATTCCCCTCTTCTGAGTAGAGTTCAATATTTAATGCCAAAGCCACTGTTCATTTTAGTCCAAAAAAATATATTTCTTAATGGAAATGGACATTTAGAATTATACAGTGTTGAAGCTTGAGGAAGCCATAGCTACCATTTGGAATTTCCCATTTGCACATAAAGAAATCAAAGTCCAGAGAGAAAAAGGAATGGCTTAAGCTGGTCAGAAACAAACAAGATAGGAGATTAGACCCATACCTGAATGACCAAGTCACAAGCAGACACTCCTCTATTAGTCAGAAGCAGTTATTCTTTCTTCCTCTTTAGGATTCAGTTACAGGTTTCAAGGTACTCCCTGCCCAAAGATCCCAACTGCTTCCCAGGGAAGTGTATTTTACCTACATAAGTTTTGACCAGTATATGGAGGAGGCCTCATCTCCATGTACTGTAAACATCACAGCTTTTGCTTGTGTGGTTTTTAGAGCCTGAGACCTAAGTACTATTTTCGGTAGTACAGGGCTGAGTGATTTGGTGCTAAGCAATGGGGTGAAACTAATTTAGCATCTTAAAGACCTTAAGAGTCCAGTTTTGGAGATGAGACAGAGAACTTTGTTATTTTAGGGGCAGCATTTATATTTGGTGAGCTTCTTTCATTTCAAATTGTAAACCTTGATAGTGGGTTTGGGGCCTCTGGACAAAACTAGGGGCTCAGCAACTCCTGGGTAATATCGACTGGTTCCACAAAAGGATGCTAAATGTCTCCACTTTTGTTCAGCAAGCACGGCCACATCCCTGTGAGGCAGGATAAGAGAAGGGTGCTTTGTCCTAACAGACAGTCAGTGATACAGAGACAAAGAAAACTTAAGTGGCAATACAGCTGTGCAAGGGACCCTACAGTCCAGCCGCAAACTAGTGGTAGCACCCAGTCTTCCAAGTGGACCTTTGAAAGTCAGGGTCTACAGAAGCAGCCTTGAGCATTATTAATTGCCTCTGCCAATTAATAGTTTCCACATACTTCTCCTTCAACTAGTGAAAGATAAACTGGTCTTCTCTTGCCAAATTAGACAAAACAAAAAACATGCTCCTTCCTGGTGTCACCCTCCCTCTGCCGAGCCCTGCTGTGATGCAGGGGCTCACAGCTGAGCTATCTTTTGAGGCCAATCACCTGACAGCCAGTCTTTAAAGTCAGTAGCTGAAGACAGCTAAAATTCAAAACCAAGTAATAGTGCATTCTGGAGTATGAATTACTGGGGACAGGTGATATTATCACTGATTATCTAAATGTTAAATCATCCAAGAAGTTATTACTATACTGGAATTCTAAGGCAATTCCAAATAAGTTGAAATGTTGTGTAATATTCAATGCATGCCATAAATTTTTATTTTGAACTAAAGAAAGTGGTTTATAACTTTTGTTAATAGAAATTCAATTTCTCCCCATCCCCACCAAGTAAATGTTGAACAAATACTTAAGGAGTTTTGACTTGAAGGGACCTCATATTACTGGCTTGCCTAGCAACAACCACATACCTAATTTAATCCTGAGAAGACAATTCTGGCAGTTCTGTGTTCTATCCACGTATATATAACACCTGGTATTGAATGTCTATATAGATTAGGGGTTAGTAAACTTTTTCTGTCAAGAGCCAGATAGTAAATACAGTAAGCTTTGTGGGCTATACACTCACTATTTACAACTATTCAACTCTACTGTTGTAGTGGAAAAGCAGCCACAGACAACAGGTAAATGAATGGACAAGGCTGTTTCAATAAAACTTTATTTACAAAAACAGGCTGTGGGCCAGATTTGTTCCATGGGCTGTAGTTTGCTGATCCTTGGTATCGACAGATTCTTGGAGTTTATGTCAGTTTGACTTGAAATGGAGGTAGTTTTCACTAGTCTGTCAAAACCATAGCACTGAGATTTGGTAGTGTTTATGTTTGCTTGTCATTCAGAGTTAGGTTTTACACTTGGAGTAGTTCTGTGGAATTCTCTCCCATAACGATTCCCTGGCTATTCAAACAAAGTCCAAATATCAGGGCAGTCTACTTCACATCAAGCCAAATTCCCATTTTATAGGTGAGGATATTAAAATGCAGGAGGTTTTATCAATTCTTCAGATAGATAATTACTCTTGAATGTAGAATTTAAACTTTTACTGCCAGTGTTCAAACCATATTCACACAACCACCTCCTGCCCTCCCCTCCACCCTGGCCCTGGAGAAAGTAGTAGAGATGTCTGCTGAAGAAAAGCAGAAGAAAGGATTAGAGCTAGCTTTCAGGGGCCACAGAGGCAAATCTAGGTTCATAATTAACATAAGTTTCTTTTGTCACAATCCGTCTAAATACGTCTGGAATGCATGTCATTTAAAAAAACAATATAGAATCTGCTGAAAGAAATTCTTGATCTGAGTTAACTGTTTAATGACATATTGACATTTTGAAGCTGTAAATACTTTAAACTGATATACTTGAAATGTGACGGTGGATGCCTTAGACAGGGTAAGTTCGCTAGGCACCCCTCCCCCCAGTGGTGTGGCAGCACCTCAACTGCTGCTACCTTGGATTATAGAGAGATGGCCAAAGAAACATATTCCATGTGTCTATAGTTTTAGCTTCCTACTCCTAGTGAAAAATATCCTCATTTTGTCTGAAACATAAAGATGCAGTAGACTTATAATAAACTGTCCATGAAAAAAATGGGGTAGTCAGAAAGTACCTTTAAGTGCCTTACTGATAAGGACCTATTTATGTGCTTCTCCGTGTAAAGAGCCTTATACAGTGTCATGTATAATTTAGGTGCTAAAATAATGTATTTTTGATATTTCAGGTATTAATTTATAAGAGTAAACATTGCAGTTTTATTATTTGTAATACCTCCAAGAACAGATTTTGATTTCCACTAGAAAGATTATCATTCTAGAATGGGAAGTAATGACCTATACTAGTGGTTCTCAAACTGTTGTGTGCTTAGAATAACCTGGAGGGCTTGTTAAAACAGATTCCTGAGTCTCACCCCTAGGATTCAGTTGGTGTGGGGTGGAGACCAAGAATCTGCACGTCTAACAAGTTCCCAGGTGCTGCTGACACTGCTGGTCGACCCTCAGTGGTTGGCTATGCTGGCTGGACAATGTGAGTGTAAGGAGAAATCAGTAAGGATGAGCACCTGCCCCTTCTGTGACATCCTCTTCACCTGCAATTGCTCCTAGTACCCCGAACCCACTGCCAGCCACCATCCCACAAAAGTCCTCCATTCCTCTTGTTTATAGCCAAAATTAAATAAATAAAAAAGAAAAGGTTGAAATGAATGGGTAGAGGCCCCAGAATACCATGAGAGCAAGAATATCCCATAAACACATTTGCAGGAATTATGAGCCTAGCAGATCCCCAAAGATTAAGATAAACTCATGACTTCCTGGTGTTAAAGAGAAACAAATGTAGTTAATACACACTCTTTTGGGAATGATAAACTGTATAAATACACACACACAGAAAACAATTTCCATTTCTAGAAAAAGAGTAGTGTCATGAACAAATAGGATTATTTGTTTTTGGGGTTCTCTATTTTCTGTCTGGGAACTGTTCTTGTGGTTGCTAATGGAACCCTAGTAAAGCTAGCATGAAAGCTACTGGTAGATCAATTTTTTTCTTCAGCTAAGAACATTTAAAGCAAAGCTAGGCTATCTTTGGCTCATTGCTGACTTTTACCCATAGATTTAAAAAAGTGCAACTATGTGGAGAATTACTGCACATTCAACTATAGGTTTTATTTCCAGGCAGGTGACAGCGGTACATACAGATAAATAAGTAAATATGCCTCTGAAGAGTAAAAAAAATAGTAAGCCAAAGAGAGCACAGGGATATGTTACTACAGCCACTTTCACTCAAACCCAGGCATACAGGACCAAAAAAATGAATGATTTTATGAAGTGAAAAACTTCTTTTAAATATAAATGTGCCTGACATGTAAATCTTCATAGCCCCAAAGATAAAATAATTACCCCAAGTCCTCAAATGGAATAATATGTTTATTTTCCAGGTCATTTTGTTTGAAAAATCCTGTCAGTATTGGTGACATTTCCATTTTTAATAAAGATTACTCCCCTTTTTTCATTTTAAAAACAATTTATTGAAGTGCATCATTCATACATGAACATGCATAAACAATAGGTATATAGTAAAAGTTGTGAATTTACAAAACAAACATGCATAACATCATATAGAGCTCCCATAAATCACCCCACCACAAACACCCTGCATTATTGTGAAATATTTGTAACTAATCATGAAACAGCATCATCGAAATACTACTACTAACCATAGTCCATATCTTACATTTGGTGTATTTTTCCCCTAACCCATCCTATTATTTTTGTTGCTGTTGTTCATAAACTACATAATTTATCTAAAGTGTACAATCAATGGCATTTGGTATAATATCATGAGTTGTGCATTCATCACTTCAATCAATATTAGAACATTTTCACTACTCTAAAAAAAACAACAAACAACAAACCACTATCATACACGTTAGCGCTACTAATTACAGATCCTATGATGGGCTTTCACAATTTCTATTATTTTCCAAACATTACTAATAACTTTTTACCAATTCTGCACAGATTAAAACTCACATTTCCATTCTCTAATCACATTCTATTCTCTGATGCCTTATATTCTAGCTATTAACTCCATGAGTTTGCTCATTATATTTAGTTCATAATAGCAAAATCATATAATATTTGTCCTTTTGTGCCTGGCTTGCTTCACTCAACATAATGTCCTCCAGGTTCATTCACATTGTCATATGCTTCACGACTTCATTTGACAGCTGCATAATATTCCATTGTGTGTATATACCACAGTTTATTTATCCATTCGTCAATTGACGGACACCTGGGTTGTTTTCAACTTTTGGCAATTGTGAATAATGTCGCTATGAACATCGGTATGCAGATATCTGTTTGTGTCACTGCTCTCAGTTCTTCTGGGTATATACCTAGTAGTGGTATTGCCAGGTCACATGGCAGATCTATATCTAACTTCCTTAGGAACCGCCAAACAGACTTCCACAGTGGCTGTACCATTCTACATTCCCACCAATAGTAAATAAACGTTCCCATCTCGCCACATCCTCTCCAACACTTGCAGATTTCTGTGTTTTAAATAGTGGCCATTCTAGTAGGTGTGAAATGATATCTCATTGTAGCTTTGATTTGCATTTCCCTACTAGCTAGCGATGTTGAAACATTTTTTCATGTTTTTTCACCATTTGTATTTCTTCTTTAGAAAAATGTCTATTTAAATCTTTTGCCCACTTTTTAATCAAGTTATTTTTATTTTTATTATTGAGTTGTAGGATCTCTGTATATCATGGATGTTAGACCCTTGTCAGATATGTGATTCCCAAATATTTTCTCCCATTGAGTTGGCTGCCTTTTTACCCTCTTCACAAAGTCCTTTGAGGTGCAGAGTATTTAATTTTGAGGAGGTCCCATTTATCTAGTTTTTCTTTTGTTGCTCGTGCTTTAGGTGTAAGGTTTAGGAGACCCCCCTCTACTTCCCCCTCTTGTAGGTGTTTTCCTACATTGTCTTCTAATAGTTTTATGTTTCTGGCTTTATGTGGCTATTGTAAATGGAATTTTTTCCTTGATTTCCTCCTTAGCTTGCTCATTACTAGTATATAGAAACACTACTGATTTTGGAGTGCTGATCTTGTATCCTGCCACTTTGCTGAACTCATTTATTAGTTTTCATGGCTTTGTTTGTAGATGTTTCAGGATTTTCTAAATATAGGATCACATCACCTGTGCATAGTGAGAGTTTCACTTCCTCTTTTCCTATTTAGATGCCTTTTATTTCTTTTTCTTGTCTAATTGCTCTACCTAGAACTTCTAGCCCAATGTTAACAGTGGTGACACTGGGCATCCTTGTCTTGTTTCTGATCTTAGAGGGAAATCTTACAACCTCTCCATTGAGTACGATGTTAACTGTGGGATTTTCATATATGCCCTTTATTATGTTGAGGAACTTTCCTTCCATACCTATCTTTTGAAGTGATTTTATCATGAAAGGATGCTAGATTTTGTCAAATGCCCTTTCTGCATCAATTGAGATGATCGTGTGGTTTTTTCCCATTCATTTGTTAATGTGATGTATTATGTTAATTGATTTTCTTATGTTGAACCATCCTTGCATACTAGGAATAAAACCCACTTGATTGTGGTGTATAATATGCTTTTAATATGTTGTTGGATTCAATTTGCAAGTATTTTATTGAGAATTTTTGCATCTATGTTCATTAGAGAGATTGATCTGTAATTTTCTTTTCTTGTAGAGTCTTAATCTGGCTTTAGTAGTAGGGTAGTGTTGGCTTCATAAAATGTGTTAGGTAAGTCTCTCTCCTTTTCAATTTTTTGGAAGAGTTTAAACAGAATTGGTGTTAATTCTTCTGGAAATGCTTAGTAGAATTCACCTGCATTCCTGTTCTTTTCTTTGTTGGAAGATTTAAAAAAATTATTTATTTATTTATTTATTTATTTATTTATTTATATTAGAGAAGTTGTGAGCCTACAAAACAATCATGCATAGTGTATAGAATTCCCATAATTACCCCGTGGAAGACTTTTTTTTATGACTGACTCAATTTCTTTACTATGATTGGTTTGTTGAGTGTCTGTATTTCATGTTAAGTCAATGTAGGTTGTTTGTGCATTTCTAGGAATTTGTCCTTTTCATCCAGATTGTCTAATTTGTCAGCATACAGTTTCTCATAATATCCTCTTATGATCCTTTTTATTTCTGTGGGGTCAGTCATAATTTCCCCCCTTTCATGATTTTATTTATTTGCATCTTCTCTATTTTTTCCTTTGTTAGTCTTGCTAAGGGTTTGTAGATTTTATTGGTTTTCTCAAAGAACCAACCAGCTTTTGGTTTTGCTGATTTTCTCTATTTTTTTTTTTTTTTTTGTTGTTGTTGTTGTTGTTGTTCTCAATTTCATTTATTTCTGCTTTAATCTTTGTTATTTCTTTCTTTCTGCTTGCTTTGGGATTGGTTTGCTATTCTTTTTCTAGTTTTTCCAGTTGTTTCATTAGATCTTTGATTATAGCTCTTCTTTTTTTAATATAGGCATTTAGGGCTATAAATTTCCCTCTTAGCACTGCATTCATTGTATCCTGAAAGTCTGGATAAGTTGTGTTCCCATTTTCATTCATCTCAAGATATCCACTAATTTCTCTTGCAATTTCTTCTTTGACCCACTGATTGTTTAGGAGTGTGCTGTTTAGCCTCTATATATTTGCAACATTTCCCATTTCTTGCTTATTATTGATTTCCAGCTTCATTCCATTATGATCAGAGAAGGTGCTTTGTATAATTTCAATCTTCTTAAATTTATTGAGAGCTGTGTTCTGGCCCAACATGTGGTGTAACCTGGAGAAAGATCCACGAGCATCTAAGAATGTATAACCTGCAGATCTGGGATGCAATGTTCTGTATATGTCTGTCAGATCCAGCTCATTTATCATATTGTTCAAGTTCTCTGTTTCCTTGTGATCTTCTGTTTAGTTCTTCTATCTATTGATTTAAGTGGCATGTTGAAGTCTCCTACTATTATTGTAGAGATGTCTGTTTCTCCTTTCAGTTTTGTCAGAGTTTGCCTCATGTATTTTGGGGCACCCTGGTTAAGAGCGTGGCTATTTATGACTGTTATTCCTTCCTGGTGGATTGTTCTTTTTATTAATATATGATGGCCCTCTGCATCTCTTATGACTTTGCATTTAAGGTCTGTTTCATCTGACACCAGTATAGCTATCCCTGCTCTCATTAATTACTATTTGCATGAAATATCTTTTTCCAGCCTTTCACTTTCAGTCTGTTTGCATCCTTGGATCTAAGGTGAGTCTCCTGCAGACAGCATATTGATGGCTCAGGTTTTCTTATCCATTCAGTCAGTGTATGCCTTTTGATTGAGGAGTTTAATCTATTAACATTCAACATTATTACTGTAAAGGCATTACTTATTTCAACCATTTTATCCTTTGGCTTTCATATGTCATATCTTATTTTTGTCCATCTTTTTACCTTTTAGGTTACCCCTTCTCATAGTCTTCACTTCTACACTCTCCTCCAAGCCTCTTTCTCTCTCTTTTTTTCTTTTCTGGCTGCAGAACTCCCTTTAGTGTTTCCTGTAGTGCTGAATTCTTGTTAGGCACTCTCTTGGTTTCTGGTTATCTGTGACTATTTTAAACTCAACTTTATATTTGAAGGACAGGATTTACCAGATAAAGAATTCTTGGCTGGCAGTTTTTCTCTTTCAGTACCTTAATCATATCATACCACTGCCTTCTCATGGTTTCTGAAGAGAAATCCACACTAATTCTTATTGGATGTCTCTTGTATGTGATGTTTCGCTTATCCCTTGCTGCTTTCAGAACTTTCTCTTTATTTGGCATTTGGCATTCTGAATATTATGTGTCCTGGGGTAGTTCTATTTGAATTTATTCTAATTGGAGTATGCTATGCTTCCTGGATATGTATATTCATGTATTTCATGAGAGTTGGGAAATTTTTAGCCATTATTTCCTCAAATAATCTTTCTTCCCCTTTTCCTTTCTCTTCTTCTGGAACTCTCATAACACGTATGTTGGTGTGCTTTGTGCTATCATTCAACTCCTTAAGCCTCTGCTCAATTTTTTCCATTCTTTTCTCTCTGTTCTTCTCTTTTCAATTTCAGTTGTTCTTTCCTGTATGTGGCTGGTTCTTTCTTTCTTCCATGATTTTAAATCTGCTGTTGTGTGCTTCCCTTGTATTTTAATCTTACTTATGTGTCTTTCATTCCCATAAGCTGTTATTTTTCTATGCAAGCTACTGTTAAGTAGCTGTGTGCTATCACTCTTCTTTGGATTCAACTTGTTCTAGATATTTAGGATTGCCCCTGTTTAACTGCTCAAACCAGGGCTAAGGACCCAGTAATGGGGTACAGGGCAGTTTCCAAGGGCTTTGGAGAGGGAGGCAAAAAAGGCACCTGATTGCCTCTTTTATTTATTATTTTTCCCTTTTCATGCACTTTTCTGGTCTGGCCAGCATATGGCGCTGTTTGGCAGACCTCTCAGCTCAGACCACAGATGCTGGTGGGAGTGCATTCAGTGTAACTCTGTGGCGGGTGGTACAGAAGCAATGTCCTCAGGGCTGGGCAAGTCTCATAAACAAACTTTCTCAGAAGCTGTTCTCCCTTGGCAAGCTGTACTTTCCCTCCCTCTGCCTCCTCA
This sequence comes from Tolypeutes matacus, assembly GCA_026826555.1. Lineage (NCBI taxonomy): Eukaryota > Metazoa > Chordata > Mammalia > Cingulata > Chlamyphoridae > Tolypeutes > Tolypeutes matacus. Next base: position 22,424,014 of record JAKSZT010053764.1, on the reverse strand, counting down.
GCAACTAGCCCGGGGCAGTAGGGAGTGTGTTTGATAAGGCAAATTATATTTAGCTCCTTAGAGGCTCTCAGTGCACACAATGTCTCAGCCCCACCCAGCCTGAAAGTGTGGGTCGCCTCCAATGCAGCAGACAAAGTTCACTGGCCAAAATCTAAATTTGCTGTAGGCGGTGTCCCTCCCTCTCTCCTTTCTTGGGGAAGAGGACCCCTGCAATCCCCTCAGTCTATAGCCACTGCAGTCCACAGTCACTGCAGTCCACAGCTGCTGCACTCCAGAGACTGTTGTTTGCTCTGAGGGTAAGGGGATGGGCACCAGCTGCTGCTTCTGCAGTTTTAGTCATGGAGTTTTTCAGCTAGCTGAGACTCCTTTCCTTTACCCCTCTCTCTTCTGGGTGGTGTCTCGCCTTCCCCTGGTGTACTGAGCCCCAGAACAGCCCTCCAGTTTCTGCCTGTCCTCTAGCTATTTTTTCTGGGAGAGAAGTGATCCCCTGCCTCTCTAGTCCTCCATCTTCCCGGAAATTCCCCCCCGCCCCCCACAATTACTCCTATTTTTATTACTAAGGAGATAATAGACTTATTTTTTTTAAACAATTGATTTTTAAAAAGATAATTGATTTTTTGCCCCAAATATGATAAAATTAGAAGCAACCTGTGTGAGTTACCTAGGTCTTCTAGCAAATATGGTGTCAAAATAGCAGGAACCTCAGAATTTTTCTGGGGCAAAGTTAAGGAATTGTCATTACAAAATAGGAGCTGTAAGACTGAACTCAGATTTATGAGGCCCAACTGTGGGCTCCCTAACCCATCCTTTTAAATTAAGGATAGCAAAGCCTGGCACCAGTTGCTGCTTCTCGGATGCCTTCTCTTTCTAAACCCATGGCAGACACAACTCTTTGATTATCACACTCTTTCCCACTGAGGCTCAAAATCTTTGTCCATACAGGCTTCTTGGCAGACATCACAACCAATTACAAATGGCACAGAGGATGAAACCCATTTACTACATCCATATAAAAAATGGAAACCATTCCTGCTGTAACAGAAACAATTGTTTTGGTGGCTTTTGGCCTTGCCAAAGTTCCAATATGCCCATCAGTACATGTACAATGGTAGAAGTGTCCTTCACTATGGAGTTGTCATGGGGAAAGTTTCTTAGCATGGAAATCATCACAAATAAAATTGTTCTTACCTTGGTAGGAACACACTTTCCACCACATAAAAGTCTTGCATGAGAACATCCCGATCTGGCTTGGAAGTGAGATTACCCACAGTGTATCCTATTCCCAGCTGAATAGCACCTTTAATAGCAGATGATGCAGTCTGCAAAGAAACAAGGGTCTCAGGGTTAGCCTCAAAAGGTGGGGCCTTGTTCAGTGTTACAAGCAGCAACATCAGGAAAGTAGCAGCAGATTTTCTCTCTTGTTCCTAAGCAACAAGGAAGCAGAGGTGTGGGACAACGATACTTTGCTTCTTTTGATGTCAAATCTATTCTGAATATTAAGGACTTTTCTTGTACTGAAATAATTTTTGTGATAATCTTTTCTATAGTGTCTCTAAGGTCAAATTACAGTTACAAATTTCCATCTTTCTTTTAAGAATTTAGAAACTTGGTAGAAAACCTTTAATATATATATCATCATGATTTCCACCAAAAGATAAATGGTATAGTCACATTTTAAAATTCAGAATTTCTATATCTATGGATGAGCAAGAGTACTTTATTTTCACAAGAAATTAGAGTCAAAACTAATATGAGTCTTTGGAGTACACAAAGAATTCAATTTGGAAATTGCTTACAAGCCTTGTTATGGACCCATAATCAAGATTTCCTATACCCATCTGTGATAAAACACATAGCACTGGAATACCAATTTATTATCTATCTAATGTCAATCCATAATTAAACTGATATGATCTTGAGGAATAACTGCCAAAAATATGTATGAAGATATGCAGTTTTATCCCACATAACAGGAGAAATAATGGAATAACTCAAGGTAAGAAAATTAGAATGTGATCTCTTTTTTTAGGAGGGATCGAACCCAGGACCTCGTACATGGGAAGCAGGTGCTCAACCACCGAGCTGCAGGTGCTCAACCACTGAGTTATATCTGCTCCCCAATGAAGGTTGGTTTTCTTGTTTGTTTCAGTAGGTACCAAGGTTTGAACCTGGGACCTCATGCATGGGAAGCAGGCGCTTAACCACTTGAGCTACATCTGCTCTCCAGAATGCGATCTTCTGAACAGTGAAAGTATGTCATACCTTCTGTGCCCTGCATTGCCTAATGTAGCCCCACATACAAAATAGGAGCTAAATAAATGCTTAATCAGTGGTTCTCAACTGGGGGCATTTGGTGATGTCTGGAGATATTTTTGGTTGGGTTGCTTTTGGCATTTAGTGGGTGGAGGCCAGGGATGCTGCTAAACATTTACAAGGCACAGGAAAGCCCCTATAACAAAGAATTGTCGAGCCCCAAATGTTAACAGTGCTGAGGTTGGCAAACTGTAACTTAAGTGAAGGAAATAAAGACCATTTACTTTATAGAAAAAAATGCTTCCTTTTTGATTTAACATTTTCACTTAGCAAATTCAAGATCCACCTCCCACATGTTTTATTCTTTCATATTTCTTCATAGCTGTTGGCACCAAAGAACATCTTTCTCTTTTTGAAGAAATTTCTCTTAATTTCTGTGATAGAACATGGTCCTGTGACCACTTCTTTTCTGATGGTCTCTCCTTTCATTTTCTCACCAACTTCTCATATCCTACCTGCTATAATCACAGTGTCCCTATAAGTTTGGCCTCTGATCCTCAGATCTGCTTAATTACCTGATTATACTAAATGGCTTCAAATACTGTCTCTATGCATATGACTCTCAGACCTTGTGGCAGTTTGATATTATTTACGAATTCAGAAAGAGATATTGATTATGTTTGTAAACTGGACTGTTCCTCTGGGCATGATACCCTTTGATTTAAATTCAAAGGCTTTACGTTTACTTGATTATGTTAAGATTAAGGCTTTGATGTGACCACGTCATTAGGTGCAGGGTAGAGTTCTCGCCCCCTTGGTGGGCTATATAAATGGATACTCAATCAAGAACACAGAAGTAGACACACAGAGGAAGAGAGACAGCTCCAATATACACGGCAGAGGCACCGGTAAGAGAGATGAGCCATTTGCCTGATGGTTTACAGCTGACAAGAGACCACAGCAGCTAAGCCTGGAAAGAAACAAACCCTGGAAGGAGAGATGATGCCAGCCTACAGCTGAGATCAGAAGAAGCTGGACCCACGGAGCCTTAAGAGGAAGAGGAAGGCTGAACCCTTGCAGATGTCACCCACCTTCTTGCTTCAACACGTGGCAACAGAGTTTGGTGAGGAAATAACCTTGAGTTGGACTCTTTAGGGCTTGGTAACTGTAAGCTTTTACCCCAAATAAATACCATTTATGAAAGCCAACAGCGTTCTGGTACCTTCAGCAGTACCCTTTTGGCTGACTAATACAGACCTCTTAAATGGCTACAATCAATCAGTACTGATTAGTCACCTATACTATATAACTAGCAATAATAATTTTCCCACAGAGTAATCATTTAATCGTTTTGCTTATTCCAATTAATAAATATTACATCACCCTTGGTCTAAGGACAAATACACCCCCACCCCCTGGGAGTGGAAACGTGTCTGTGTTTTCCTTTATTTACATGGCTTTTTAGTTAATATCCCAGGGCAGCAAGATGACAGAAGATTGAGACTCAGGCCCAGAGTGCACCCAAGGCTTTTAAAAAATCGTTTGCTATTTTAATATTTCCTTCTCCAAGACTCCAGCTCTGCAATGCCACCAATAGCATAGTGACCCTTTGTCCCAGCAGCTCTGACTTCTGGAGGCTGAAACGGATTTTCCTCATTTTAACATTGCACAGAAATTCAAAAGGCATCTCTTCTCCTATCCATCACTCAGAACAGTCTAGCACAAGATGTGACATCAGCACTTTCCAGAGGATCCAGTACCCCAAAAGCATGTTGTACCAGACCTATCAGCAGACTCACATGCTCTCAAAGTACTTTTCCTTCCCCCATCACATTTCTGATTCTGCTTCCCAGAACCGCTGTATTTCTGCTTAATTCATGTAATCTTAGGGACAACAATTATTTAGCACTTTGTGGGCTGGAACAACCTGTCAATTCTTTGTTGACCCTGCCTTGGCAACAGATGGTGGTCAAAGTTGTGAGTAGTCTACATCTGATGATTCCAACCTTTGGAGAACAAGAGCATCACTGGGAAGGTGTGACTGGTGGGTCCCACCCAAGAATGTGCTCCTGCTGAGGATCACTGAAAAACAAAACAAAACAGAACAACTTCCTCTTATGGTATAAGATTAAATTTTGAGTCCCCAAAGGAATAAGATTTTGGAAAGGACCCTATTTACATCTGTTTAGTTAAACCAAGAAACAGACTTGTAATAATAATAATTTCCTGTCAGGCCTCTTAAAATGCAAGGGAGAAATAACAGAAGTAGTAATATAAGACACTCTTCCATTTATGCCAGGCAACTGATTGGTGGACAACAATTATAATCAAAAGTCTAGCATGATCACAGTAAATACATATGTAGTGTCTACAAAATGCCAGACACTATTTCAAGTGCTTTTGGTTATATTAGCTCCTTTTAGCCTCATAACGACCCTATGAAGTAGGCACTATTATTATCTCCATTTTACAGACTAAGGAAGGTTTAGCAACTTGCACAAGGTCACACAGCTAGTGAAGAGGTGGAGCTGTGATTCACTTAAGGGGAATGTGGGTACAGGATCCAAGATATAAATGAGCACACTCTGCTGCCTCTTTTACATTGGTATCTCCTACCTCCCTCAACCCTCTCAAGGACCCGAGTAGTGATACTTATTCCCATTTCACACGTAGGGGATTAAAGACTCAGCGCAGTTAAGTGACTTGCCCAAGTCACATGGTGAGTGTGTGGTAGCACCTGCCTGCAAAGCACCCATGCTGCTTCTGCATCTCCTTTTTCAAAACAAGTCCAAGGATCAAAGTCAGAGGTTCCCTTTTGCCTGGCTGTTTGACCTCAGCAAATTAAGAAGCCCTATTTCCTTTTGCTGAAATAGGGATAAAATATTTTCTTTGCTTCCGGTCATGCCCAACTATGGGGTAAGTCTAAGGAAAACTTGTAAGCCACTTGGTAAACCAGTATAAACACCATCATGAATGCCACTACTGGTAATATGAGGAGTTATTAACAAAAGGAAATATTTTGCTGCCACTGAGGGAACCATGCCTTCAAGTTTCCTCTTCCACATCCCCATGTAAAATTAAATGTGTTAAAATTGATGCATTTGGGTATAATTTAAAAATATCTAGTGGATTTAAAAATTTTTTATTCTAGTAACATATATACAGCCTAGAATTTCCCCTTTTAACCACATTAAAATATATAATTCAGTGCTGTTAATTACAGTCACATCGCTGTGCTAGCATCACCATTTATTACCAAAATGTTTCCATTATCCCAAAGAGAAAGGCTGCATATTTTAAGCCTTAATTACCTATTCCCTACCTCCATCCCATTGACTGGCAACCTATTTTCTAGATTCTGAATCTGTAAGTTTGTTTATCCTAATCATTTCATATTAGTGAGATAATACAATATTTTTCCCTTTCGTCTGGTTTATTTCACTTGACATGACGTCTTTAAGGTTCATCCATGTTATCACATGTATCAGGACTTCATTCTGTTTTTCAGCTGATAATATTCCTTTGTGTATATACACCACGTTTTGTTTGTCCATGACAGTACAATACAGAGAACCCTAAGGTAAACCATAGACTATAATTAATAGTAAAATTATAAAAACATGCTATCATCGATTGTAACAAATATTCCAACACTAATGAAAGGTGTTAATAATAGGGTAGTATAGGGAAACCCTGTATTTTACACATGATTTTTCCGTAAACCCATAACTTAAAAAAAAATCTTGTTTGCTTCATGCAATGTCCCCTGCCATTTCCCCACTAGATGATGGTCAAGGCAGGCTGCGATGGGCTGCATTGTAGTATTTTCTAACACAGTAAATCTTTAGCAAGAATAGGCTTTAAGACTATGAAATCTACTTGGAGTATCTCATGAGATGACAAAGAACCTTCTGTGTCAAATGCTGGTGTCTTCTCTTCTAGATCCGGCAGTTTTTTCCTTGCCAACTCTGAGCCACTGGCCCTCCCTTCCTTCATCTAGACATGCACCAAGAGACCAGCTGGGCTGCAGTGAGTCTATTCTTCGCACACACACTCAGCCCCTCCAATTTTCTCTGCATGGCTTTTGCATATGCTCTAAAAAACACTGGGACGTGATCATTTTCCCTTCTGACTCCAAGGAGGACCTCTTGACTCCTTTAAAACATATAGGTTTAGATTCTAGAACACAGCAAAACAGCATCTATTTTTAATTCAGGACTTTGAACGGGCTAACTGGAGGAAATATGTTGCCTGGTTACTAGAAAAACCTCTCAAGCATTTGATACTTGGAGAAAAATAGAACCATATAATATTCCAAAGGCAAACCACAAACATTTTCTTTCTTAGCTCTTCTTTACAAACCCAAACTTGTTCAGGTATGATGGTAATACTAAGAGTAAATGAGGATCAGCTTGCATTTGTGTAATGTTACAGTTTTCAGTGCACTTCTTTTAAATGATTGCACTTGATTTTTACCACTGTTACATAGGCAGGTAGGGTTTATAATGCCCATTTTATAAAGAAACTGTGGCAATGGGAGATGAACTTGATCTAGATCCCTTGGGTAGTGTGTGTAGAGCCAGGGATGATACCCTGGTCTTCTAGAAGTTTCCAGTTAAATCCACTACCCTTGTACACTGCTTCACTTCCCAGAGTTTTCTCTGCTAGAAGTAGAATTTGATAGAAGCCAAGAAGCATTTGAACAATGAGATAATAATGATGATAATAAAAATACATCTAAAAGCCTAAGTAAACCCACTATTAGCGGAGCAATGATTCTGGCAACAGTAAGACTTTAATGACTTTACACTGGTTACAGAAAACTGCTTTCTATAGCACATTGTCTATGAAATTAGATCACTTAACATGCCATCTGATATCACTGGCTTTAAAAGGAAGTATTAAAACATTTCACATCAACAGCATTTTTCCAAGGTCATCTAATTACGGGATTATAGCAAATATACATGTTGCCAGAGTGATTTTTCTCAAAAGAACAAATCTGTTCACGTCACTAACCTTGTTTGAAACCCTCCAATGGTTCCTCAGTACCCTTACCACAGAATTAAGCCAAAAGACCTTAGCTTGACACTGAAAGACCATCTTCTAATATTATTTCTCCAACCACTCCCTGCCTCCCACTGACTCCTATGCTCCAATTAAACAAATAAAATGAAATAAAAAGCACATGCACACAGACTGTATCCTTTGAGTGAGCTGACCTTAGAGGTACATGTCCAATGCTTTCCTCAGAAGGTCTGTTTTCCCCAAACCACAGATCTAGAGAATCTAAATCTAAATTAAAGAGGTCGTTCATCAACAAGGCACATTAGACTAAGCCATACAGAAAATATTTCAGTAACATCTCCTGACAGCAAGAAGGCAATCGCTGTTGGGACTTCAATTTTACCTGCTCAAGTTCAGCCCCAGCTTCTCTCTCCTATCTCTGAACCTATACTCAGGAAACAAGGCACAGACTTCCGATTTGTCCTAATGATAGAATTAAGAAAAAAGAAAGAGGGATAGACTGTAAAACTGGAATATGGAAATGGGATAGTTAGTAGATTGGTAAGCCTATCCCTTATGAAGGAAGTGGGATGACTCTTCACCTCCTGGTTCTTCAAACCACTACTCCTTTTATCAGTTTCCTATGTCTGTATTATCAAATTATCCCAAACACAGTGGCTTAAAACAACACTAATTTATTATCCTAATGATCGGGAGGTCAGAAGTCCTAAAATCAAGGTGTCAGCAGGGCTGCATTCCTTCTGGTGGCTCCAGGGGAGAATCTGTTTTCTTGTCTTTTCCACTTTCCAGAGGCCACCAGCACTCCTTGGCTTGTGGCCCTTTCCTCCATCTTTAAAGCCTGCCGTGTAGTGTCTTCAACTTTCTCGCTCCCTCTGACTTCTGCTTCCATTATCACATGTCTTTCTCTGCCTCCGTCTTGTAAGGACCACTGTGATGACATTGGGCCTATATGATAATCCAGGATAATCTTCCCATTTCAAGACCCTTAATTGCATCGGCAAACTCCTTTTGCTGTGTAAGGTAACATGTTCAGAGGTTCCAGGGATTGGGATGTGGGTATCTTTAGGAGTCAATATTCTGTCCACCATACTCCTGGTATTTTTTCTAGTTCCAAAGAGCTCCTCTAGGAACTCCATTCAGTCAGATGCTTTCCAGTCATTCAACAAATACTTGAAATCTTTCTGGGAGCAAGGCATTATGTTAAGTGTGGGGGTAATTATCCCCACTCATGGGCGTTCCCTGTCTAGTGAGGGAAAGAGACATTAAACAAGAAAGATACACACACGACAAACTATGCTCAGTGATATGATGATCGGGATGACATGACTGAGGCCAGAGGGTAGATATTCTACTATGGAATGGGGGAGTCGGAGGAATGCTACGTAAGGCTGAGACTTGCAAGGTCAGAGCAGGTCAGTCCGCCAGTCACAGCAGCAAAGGCTGGCTGTGTGCTGATCACATGCCAGGCTCTCTTTTTCAACTGGGGCCACAGCAGTGACCTGGCCAGAGTCCTCACCTTTAAAGAACTGACATCCTGTAGTAACTGAGGGGTGGGGAAAGAGAGAGCTACACCAGGAGAGAGGGGAATAGATTTCCAAACATAGCGAAACATACGTAGCTTTCACGGACCTACAAATAAAGCACTGTGGGTAAATTATGGTGGGAAATAGTGAGAGCACCAGAATTGGAGGTTGGAAAGACTGACTGGAGCCAGATCTGGTCCTTGTGGGCCAGGCCAAGGGTTAAATGGGTCATCAATGAGCAAGTGACATTCTAATTTTAAAAGGATCACTCTGGCTGCTGTGTGGAGAACAGATTGGAGGGAATATATGAGTGAAAGCAATTAGGAAACAGTTGTAGTAGCCCATATAGAGATGCTGATGGCTTGGAGTGTGGTAAATGAGAAAAGAACTGAATGTGAGATTTATTTTGGTGGGAGAAGTGAGGGAGAGAAAAGTACCAACAATGCCTCCTTGCTTTATCCTTGAGCAACTGAGAGGACTGAGCCGACTTTACTAAGTGGGGGAGACTGAAGAGGAACACATTTTGGGGGAAGATCATAAGTTGCACTTGAGATGCCCATGAGGCATCCAAGCAGAGATATTAAAATATCTAGAGCTTACAACTGGGGGTTGGGCTGAAAAGATCAATATGAGAGTTGTCAGCATATCAGAGGGGTTGAAAGCTAAGGGGCTGGAGGAGTGGCCTAGGGAGAGAGCGCAGAGTCTGAGGAGAGCCCTGAGCAAGATCAAGGTTTAGAGATGGCACAGAGGAAGGAGAACCTTCAAAGGAGATTCAGGAGCCACAGCAGTAGTAGGAAGAAAATCAGCAAAACACGACTTCAGAGAAACTAAGAGTTTAAAGAAAGGAGTGACTACAGGGTAAACAAGGGACTCTTTCATTTGATAATACGATGGAATAGCTGAAGCTATGGGTTAAATTCTGTGTCTATTTTTTTCTCATTTGTATCATTGATTCACACAAGTCCAGGCCTGAATCTAGAATATTTAACAAAATTATAAGATAAACTCCAGTTATATTATGCAATTTTTAAAATAATTTAAAATATGTAACTTAGAAAAATACAATATAATGTTAAGTTTAAAAATCAAGATGAAAAATACATATAGTATAATCAAGTTTGTAAAAGAAAACTCACGTGTATGTATACACATCCACAGAGGAAGAAAAAAACGGCAAGAAAATATACCAAAATATATTATTATCTCTGGATGGTGGGATATTGGGTGATTTTTATTTTCAAGACTTGTACTTCCTGGATTTCTTAAATTTTCTGTTAAATGTAGAAAGGAAATGTCTTCTAATGGAAGTACTCTGTTCCTATGTTTATGAGTATGGACTGAGGGTTGACAAAGGCATATTTGGGATTTGCTCATATTTTATCTAGTTTTCTTTTAGGTCAAGGCCTGGACACTAGAAACTCATGTAACTATCACACTGTTATGAAGTGTAAACATACTCACAACTTTATTTTTGTCTCCCATTGTCCCTCTAAGTTTATTCTGGGATTCAATCTTCCCCTGCCCCTAGATGAAATTTAGGGCAGTCCTATGACCCTTTAAGTGCCACTTAGAATATCAGGTCCTCTGTTCATTTCTAGTCACAGACCCATAAAAATGGTCTTAGATAGGTATTTGGTGTGTCTAGTCCCCCTTAATAAAACCCTGTAAATATAATCTCAGTAGCCATTTCCTCCTCCTCTAGTCTGCTCCACACAAGCTGGCTATCAGCAGTGGGAAAGGGTGGGACATTTCTTTTCTCTCTTTGTTACTGGTTAGGGGAGGGAGGAAGAAAGGGGCAGGAAAGGTCTTACTTGGGAAGTAAAATTGTAAGATGACACAGGCACTCAAAAGCTTGTCAAGTGTACAGATCTTTTTCTTGCAGGGTGCTTTCATAGGATCTGCAGATATCCCCCTCCAACTGGCTGTTGCATTCTCATCTGTAGGGGGAGAACACATCTCCTCTGGCTGGTAGTTTGGACAGGATCTGAGATGATCCCATATCAGCCCTCTCCTGAGCTCAGTGCCCTCAAATGGTCACATATCAATTATATGAAACTCTGGGAGCTTACAAGCATCACCCCCTTCCCCATCCCTGAGAGGTCTCTCTTAGTTTGGCCATCATCAGAGCTGCTAACTAGAAATTCACTTGTTCTTTCAGTTTTCCAGGAAAGATTGCAGTCTACTGAATCCCCCAGACTTCAGGGAACACATACCACACTCCTCAGTGGGCTCAGGGATTTGAGATGACAGACAGACCCTCTACTACTCCTCCCTCTGGTGGGGGCTCATTCATCACATATCAAAAGCTCTCTCCAAGATTCCTCTTCCAGTCTCTGAAGCTCACAGCGAGCCAACCAAGCTCTTTCTTAGACTGGCTGATCACTAAACTGGTCTTTGCCAACCCCTTCCTCAAGTTCTGTGTGGTGGGCTGGCACCCTATTTTGGAATGTGATTAAAATGCTTCCAGCCTCTCCACCTGTGCTGGCCTAGACTGACTCATCATAGTTTCTCCTGGTAACATGGGGTTTTGGTCAGCCACCTCAACTGATTGCTCGTGTTCCATTCCCCCTGCCCCATGTCTCATCATTTGAGGCTTTAAAATTTTTTTATTACCACCTTCTGGCATAAAAACCTTCACTGATTTTGACCATCTGCAGAAATGAGTTCAAATTCCTTTCTTTGGCCTTTAAGACTTTCTACAATCTCATTTCCACTCATGATAACTGCTATAATAAATAAATCCCCAAATGCCAAAACACAACCCTGAAATTTGATGGCTTAATTCAACAGAAGTTTATTTCTCAATGAGGAACAGTCCACAGTGGGTGTCCCTGACTGGTGGTCTGCTTTCCTCTATGGGGTGGTTTAAAGACCCTATCTCCTATATCCCTGTGGCTCTGCCATCCCCTAGGGTCTTCAAGTCCTCTGAATGCAGCTGGCTGATAGAGAAGTGGGAGTAGGGAAGGAACACCTACTTCTTCCCACCTCGGCCTGGAAGTGACAGTGCAAGAGCTGCTCCTTAACTGTTCTCCACCCTGCTGTGCACCCGGGGACACTCACTTGTACAGTGATGTCAAAGGGCTCCCTCACACTCTGCTTCCAGTTGGGTTTGGCTAATGGGACACAACAGCAGAAGACTGAAGGCAGGTTTGAAAGTGAGGTCAGGGTGTTTACTCCCTGCCCTCCTGCAGGTTTGACTTGGGCTGGCTCTGTCCTTCTGAGGGTCATAACTCCTTTCAAGTGGCCCTTTCCACATGACTCCAACTTCTGGGTTCTAGAAACTGAACCATTCTCTTTCCTCTTCAGGCCTCAGGGAAGGAACAAGGTACATTCTGGCCTCAAAATTCCATCCTTTTCCTTCTGGTTTCCCTATACTCCTGCCACATCTCTGCAAACAGTGCCTTTCTTAAACTCTCCTCAAATTACCCAATTTGAGTGTGCTATCAGGTAACTGTTGGGATGGTATAGCCAATGACCCATTCATAGTCCACTGGCAAGAATGAGGCACACGGTCCCACTGAGATGCAAGGAGGGCTGGAAAAGGTGGTCTCTGGCTTTGCAGCTGCTTTCCAGTTCCCTCTCTGGAGGATGGAGTACTAATTCCTGTGGACTATATCAGCCACAAGCCATAGATCCTATTGCCTCCACCCAAATCTGCACCTTTAGCCAAACTCGCACTTACACTTGCCTAGTGAATCCTGGTTTCTGTAAATGCTGACCTCTGTACCTCCAGTGTTTTCCTTCTCCAGTTTCCTTCTCCAGTTTCCTTCTCTCACCCTACTCTTCTCGACCCAGTTCTACCAGTCCCTCCATAAAGACCTTGTTCACCACAGCAGCTAGAAAGGTATATTCCTTTCTCCAAGAATGAGTGGTTTTTAAATGACTTGCAGGATATTCTGTTACTTTCATGGCTGGCAACTACTTTTCTAATACAAATTTCTGTATCCATCTTCATTTTCAAAAATAAGAACACTGGAGTAACAATATAATGCCGTCCTCCCCTGTGCTTGCCACTGACCCCCCATGTGGTGGAACTGTCTGGCACACTAGGCACTCAACTACCTTGGAAGAAGCCCAAGCATGATTCACTGAATATTACATTTTCTCTTATTACTAAGAAGCCTTTTAACAAGATCCCAGTAGAAGTACTTGTTTGACTGAAGATTTGCTTCTCTAAGATCTGATGGGAAAGGCAGAACAAAGAACAAAAAGATGTCCCATGGTTCCCTTTAAATGATCTTCACCCTATTAATATAGTTGGTAGTGAAGCAGATTCTCTCACTGGAATGGAAAAGCATATTAAACAAACACTTTTCATTAACAGAAAAATACCGTGCTCTTAAGGTATTTGTTGATAAATATGGCAGTGGTAAATTATGCACACTTAATTGCCCTGAAAGGACATATGCCATCAATTGCAGATTAAATTTTTGATGTTGGATAGAACAGCATTATGAATGTTGTGGAATTAGTCTTTCAGAAATATTACAGTTTTGATGGAAGAGATTCATCATACAAGTGGTGCAGTGTAATATCATTAATGTTATTTGTACACACTAGGGAAGAAAATTTCATTTGTTTTATGTATTCAAATAAAAAAGTATTCATCTGATTCAAATACAAATTTAGATTTGCTAGATAAAATAAGAAAGAATTGATTTTTCATTCTAGAATCAGCAAAAGCAGCAGATCTCACAGTCTTAGAGTATTAGATTTCATGGTAAATAACTTGTCGGTCTTAAGGGTAAAATATTACATCGGTTCTCCCCTTTTATTTAGCAGTTGTTTGCAATGAGGGGTGATTCTGCCTGCCAGGGGATATTTGGCAGTGTCTGCAGACAATTTTGGTGGTTCCCATTGGGAGGAGGATGTTACTCGCAGCTAGTGGGTAGAGACCAGGGAAGCTTCTATACATTCAACAATACACAGACAGCTACAAGCAACAAGGAATTGCCTGGCCCAAAGTGTCAATAGTGCTGATGCTGAGAAGCTCTGTTATATGCCAGCAGAATTTTTACCTGAGAATTCTGCCTGGTTCTCTTGCAGCTGTCATGTATGGTCATATGACCAGTTTCTGATCATTAAGATGTGAGAGGAAATGTTTGTCCCACTCTCAAGTCAGACCTTTAACAGGAAAGGGTGTGTTCTCTGCAAATGTGAAAGCTAGAGATGGAGTAGTTTCATCATGATCTGGAAGGTGTGCGTTGAGAATGGCAGAAAAGCAAGACAGAAACCCGAGCCTCTGAGGACTCTGCAGAGCCAAGTTCTCCTGCATTCGCTTTAGCACAGGCCCAGCTAAACTCTAAGGCTAGTGGAACTGCTTGTCTCTTGGCTGGGTGGGCCTTTTCCCAAGCAATGCCGGGTCATTTTCTACTATTTTTATTTGTATGACCAGCAACTCCACGGTTAACTCTCTTTGCCCACATGCATGGTGGTGGATCAAGGTCAAAGCCAAGCCTCCCTCCCACAGCATTCCTCAGGAGGCATTTTCACAGAACTCTGCCAAGTCGGGTTCAGGGAGTCTTGGGCACCAGTCTAAAAGGCATTGTAGATGGAGCCAAAGTGGACAGGTTTCACTGTAATGCTGGCATTTGTGAACCTTCAGAAAGGAATTAGAATCTGGGCTTTTCCACTGGCTTTATGTTGGGCAGGCTGAGGACAAACAAACCCTTTCCCCCAGAGAAACCCTTCAGCTACATCTAGTTTCTCACCCATCCTTTGTGGCCTTATAGTATCTCCACCCACTCCCAGGGGATACTAACCCTTAACCCTGCCCTATGTCTCCTACATCAAAGCTCTTACTTCAGGGGAAAACACACACACACACACACACACACACAGCTGCTGCTGTTGCTGTTTTAGTAGATGGGAGGGGACAATTACAACTCCCTCAGGGAGGCTAAGATCTGCAGGGAACTTTTTCATACTCCTGGAAATACCAGTGGCACACAAGATCCTGCTGTTATGTCTTTTATTGCCTACAAAAGACTGTGGGCCTTCCTTTTCACTCCACCAACTGATGTCTTCAGTTTTAAAAAGAATGTATTTAGCTCAGGAGGGGAAATAAGCCAGCACCTCTCAGTATTCAGTGTTGGCAGAGCCACTGGTCACTATGCTGCAGTTAATTCAGGAAGTAAATTTTCTCTGACTTCACCAAACAGTAGGGCTCAACGACCATCTGTTTACCCAAATAAAGAGAACAAACACAGAATTAAGGCTTCTTACTGGAGCAGGGATTGCTGGTGTCTGGTACACAAGCAAGTCTAGAAGAAATAAAATTGCGTTGCCACTCCTTTCAAATCTCTCCCAGGATAAGTTTTTCTCTCTTAGTTTAATTTTCATGATAAACTGTTATATGTTAACAGAATTTTTACCTGGGAATTTTAAATCTGTAAGTGGGCTAGAGGGAATTTTATATATATGATATATAATATATAATATGTTTAATCAGGAATAAATAACATTTGTGGAATAGGAAGGCAAAGTTTAGGGATCCAAGATTTAAAAGGAAGAAAGGGGAAGGGTTATAACTTAAATAAGACAGAATCATGGATAAGACAAAAATAATTCTTAGAAATTGAAAATAAGGGGGATTTTTTGCTAGCAGATGTGCTTTTTCCTAATCTTCAACCACTTTCCCCTATGTGGGCCCTAAACACTCCTTATAGAATAGGGCCAGTAGAAGTAAAGACTGAAAAGTGAAGGGGGTTGATAAAGGCTGTGAAAAATGGCTTTTCTAAATTCCTATGATCAAGCTCTCTTTTATGAAAGACTGAACAGGAAAGATATCCCTCCTTTCAAAATTAAGTTATTTAAAATATTTGCAATAGTAAATGCAATAAAATATTTGTAAGAGTAAATGCAATAGTATTATAATATCTGCCCAGTAGTTCAGGTACTATTTTTGGAAAGCCAGAGAAGAATATTGACAGAATTTATATGAAGGGGCTTTAATATTTGGAATTTAGGTGTTTTTCTGAGTAAAGAAAGATTGGTCTTATGTATTAAAGGCCCTAATGCAACAATTATCTTCTGTGAGATATTTGTATGCATTTATCTATTTATATAATATCCCCTTACATTCTGTTGTAAATGTTTTTAAGTGCTCATTATGTCCCAGGCTGAGTTATACACATTACTTCTTACCATAACTCTATTATTTCTATATTACAGATGAGGAAACTGAAATTCAGAAACCTAGGAACCCTCTGCCAGTAAGCATGTCTGAAAAGTAAATATTGGATTCACTTTTCACAAAAAGACTAGCAAATGGAACTTTCTTTAAAAGTCTATAGACCATCACATCAGGGGCCATTTATGTGTTTTTCAAGAATCTCTATAACCAGGAAAGGCATCAAAGTTGGGGGATAATTTTAACTATTATGCCTACGTTTGGATTTGGATTAAGCATTCTTTGCATTATAACCACCTCTCCATTTCAAGATCTAGGCTTATGCTGCATTCAAGATGTGCTTATTCCCCCTACATACTTTCTCTTTTAGAAACATGGGATTTAGTTTCTAAAATCCTCTATTTCTGAACCCTGTGCATTTAAACAAACAAGGCAGACATTTCAGGAGCTCAGGCCTCTCCCGCCTGCCTGTAACTCTGTCGCCCCAAGTCCCCTGGCTTTTCCTCCCTGGCCCTCTACATGGCTCTCCTTCTCTCCCTCATGGCCTTGCAAATCGCTGTTCCTCCTGGTCCCAGAGGATAGGGTCAGTCCTTCTGCCGGGAAAGCACCTGAAGTCTTCAGAAGAAAAGCACCAGCAAAACCAGCTGCATCCCCAGGCTGCTTCCAGGAACTGAGGACGTGGTGGGCTAGCAGGGTAAGCACCTTACCCTGTGTCCCTGAGAAGTTCTACAGGTGGGTCATCTACAGGTGCATAAAATGTCTCTGCATTCACAGGCACATATGCTGAACTTGGCTCTGGCTCGTCTGGGAAGTTTCTCCCAGGATTCAGGACCCGGCACCGTGCAGCCACCTCCCTGTCACAGGCTCTCCCCGCCTCACCACTAGAGCCCAGCCCAGGGGGTGCAGGATCCACAAGGAGGCCAGGCGCAAGGGAAAAGACCTTGATCCCAGGCTCCTAGCCCTGCCATTCACCTGCTTCTTGACCAATGGTAGGAAGAGAGGAGAAAAAGTATTCCCAGAAAATGACTACTATCCTCCATTTCAGAAAGCCCACCATATTCATTTGCAAATATAGACAGATATTTGGGATCAGCAATAGCAAGAAAAATCAACTTTTGAGACCCCTTCTCCCACCAGGGGGCTGTGAGACTCAGAAAAGGGGCATGGGATCACTGGGTCTCAGTTTCCTCCTCTAGAAAATGAAGGTGTTTGACCAGATGACTGCCAAAATTTCTTCCCCACCTAAAATCCTATCATTCTATTTTCTGATTTCATTTAATTTTCAGTGTATGTGGCAACCAACCAGCAGCCACCTGTTCTGTAAGTTTAACATAATTCACTCAGCATCTCCTCTGTGATTTTCTTTTTCACTTACAGTTGCTCCATTAAAAAAAAAAAACACTACAAAAATTAACGGCATTTTGCCTACTTTGGATTATAACTGAAAGTAAAACTGATGCCAAGAAAGGAGAACAAGGCAGGCACTTCTCACAAATGAAGCAGGAAGAGACAGCTTTGCTTCACCCATGTGCAATTTCCAGAAGTGCCAGCTGGGTGGAGGCAGGGGAGTGCTGTTTATTTGTTTATTTTTTTTCTCTTGAACTTGGACAGATCATTTCTAAATTGTTTCTGAGGTTGCCTAAGGTCACAAAAGTAGGTGTCAGTTACTGACAGATGCCTAGTTCAGGACTCTTCCCACTGGAGCTCATCTCTGGACTCGGACTACCTTTGTGGACTCAGGTGAAGTGACTGTTCTCAGCAGGTTTCCTAGAACCTCTTGAATTTAATCCCAACAAACCAGTCTTCCAGTGGCCGAGTCCAAAATGTATGACTGAGGGCCTACCTAGTGGATGATCTGTTACTCTGGCTTAAGTCAAAGAGTCTGACCCATAGTCGATTGCTCAACAGGACTTTTGCTACCTTCCCCTTCCTTGTTAACAGTCAGAGGAAACTGGAGGGTTTCAATAGCCCAGAATTCTGACCCCACACTCATTTCTCCAACAACGCTAACCTACCTGCCACCTGACCAAGGTCTTGCTCTCAACTCAGTGCTGCCTGAACAACTGATGACACCAAATGTGTAATAAAAGGTCATCTCAATACCAAGATTTTATGAGATCATGGATATATCCCCCTAATGTAGGGTTTCCCCTCATTTAGGCCCTGCAGCAGCCAACTTTCAGGATGTACAGAAGCAAGCAGTTAACAGTTTAAAAGTTTCCTGTTAATGCTCTCTTACATGTTCCCTGACACTGCCGGACAAAAGGCCTAGCTGATTCCTGGCCTTGTCTTGACCCCTGATATAACATTGCTTCCTCTAACAGCCTCTGTCTTCCGAACCACACTTCCAACTTGTGCTCTTCTGGATGCACTTGATATGGCTCATACCTGTGCAGAATCCTTTCATCCTTTTACCAGTACCAGTGCCAATCCCACCTCTTCAATCAACGCACAAACCCGGGTTGGCAGACAAAGGCACAATGGAGTTCTGATGCCAGGTGCCACAGCTGCTAATACTTAGCCCTTGTGTGGGTGGTCAAGGGGTTTGTGGAAGAGGAACCAACTCTCCAGTAGAGCTACAAAATGGGCATGACTGGACATACCTGTGTCTCTAGCCCATGGTTTACTGTTTGGAATTTAGCCAGCTGGCAAACATATGAAAAACACAAACAATATGGAAAATTTCTTTCAAAGGTTCAAAGAGGAACAGGGAAGTACAAATCACTCTTTCTATGCCTAGTCCCTGGACTGTGCTCTAGGAGTTCCTAATCATTTCCTCCCTCCCTGACACCCCTCCTTTTTTTGATGTCGACTTCTGCTGCCATAGTGGTCTGTCCCAGACTCGACCGTGCTGAGGCCCAATTCCACACTTACCAGAGGGTTCCCTGACTGGGGATGTCTTTGTAAAAAAACGGATAAGGGCAAGACATTCCTTAGTTCTTCATAACCTTAATCATTCCTTTAATCTTCTGTTTGGCTATCCAAACTGCACCACGACCACCAAAACAGAAACAGCACCTCTAAATCCTCAGTCACAGAATCCACAGATGTGAAGAGCAAAAAGAAGCTGATTTTCAACTCTGGTCACTGAGCACAGAAGTCTGGGAGGGAGAGGGCAGAGAGGAGGTGCTGGAACTGCGTTCGCTCACTTCAAGGCACAGAGGGCAAACCCAATGGCACTAGAGAAATTTTCCCAAGTCATAAACCATACCAGGTATGTTTACTTTAAAAGTTAAGCTGTTTTTTTTTCCTTTCATTTTTTATTTTTATTTTTAAAGAAGCTTTAGATTACATAAATGTTACATCAAAAAATATAGGGGATTCCCATATACCCCTCCCATTCCCTTTCCCACACTTTCCCGCATCAACATCTTTCATTAGTGTGGTACACTTGTTACAACTGATGAACACTTACTGAAGCATTGCACTAACCATGGACTATAATGTACACTTTGCCCTGAACAATTTTATAGGTTTTGACAAAAGGTATAATGGCCTGTATCCATCACTGCAATGTCATGCAGGACAATTCCAGTGTCCCCCAAATGCTCCCATGTTACACCTATTTTTCCCCTCCACATGGACTTCTACAGCCAAGCATGGGATATGTTGTGAATTCCCTTAGACCAGGGTTTCTCAGTCTCAGCACTGTTGACGTTTGGACTAGACAATTCTTTGTTATGGGGGGGGCGGGGCTGCCCTGTGCATTGTAGGATATCGAGCAGCACCCCTGGGCTCTACCCACTAGACACAGTGGTGCTGCTTTCCCCAGGTGAATAACCCAGTATGTCTCTGGCATTGCCAAATTTCATCTAGGAGGCAAAATCACCCCTGGTTGAAAACCGCAGCTTCACCTAAGTGCAAACCTCTCATAATGCATTCCCAGAGAAATGACTCTTCCTTCTGCAGATGAATGTACCACATTCAATACTTGTTTTTGTTGCCTGCATATATGTGCCCATGTTAGTGAAATGCCTTATATTCTAGGTTTGTCAAGAACAATGTTTTAAAATTACAGAGTTGTTTTAACTCACATTATGTTCCATTAAGCCAAAGGCAAAACAAGAGTACTTAGTTTTTTTGTTATTGTTTTTTTTTTTGAAAACAAAGATGGAGAAGCAGTAAAGGAAGGTGAATTTCCTTTCACTTTTTTCCAGATCTGGTCCTTAAAGAAAGCAGCTGGTACACTTATGTGTACACCCTCCCTATCTTCCCCTCACAAACACCAGCTATCCCACTGCAGATGTCCCCTGCCAGTTCTCAGCGGTAACTGCAAGAAGTATATTCACCATCTTAGTGTGAGAAATGCCCAAGTGGAAATCTACACAAAGGACATCTCTGGGACAGATGGCTTGGTCTTGCTGACCTCAGGGAAGCCGTCAAAGATGCTGGAGATGAGTGCAGCAGGTCAGGAAAGGATCCAGAGGCTTGGAAGGAGAGCTCCCGCTCTGCCTCTTCCACTTGGTGGGATCTTGGTCAGGGGAACTGCCAGTATTTGAGCCTCTGTTTCCTCATATGTTAATGAACAGGCATATCAGAGGCACTTCCAACTCTAACAGTCTAAGTTTCTAAGAATACAATGTAGACAAATTCCACTTCCCCCCACCCCAAGAGCCTTCTCTTTTCTAAACTAATCATTTCTGTTATTTCCACCTCCAATGGCAGTGAATATTTCCAATTTGACGAAAGCTGCAATAATACACAAGATGCCTAATTACTTTCAGGAAAAAAGGACCAATTTGCTGTCATCAGAAAAGATAATCTTATTCCTATTTTTTGCCCAAGGCTAAATCTCTGTGGATAGTCAATATTCCATTTTCAAAGAACTTAAAAAAAAAAAAAAAAAGCCTTCCAAGTTTATCCAAACTGTGTTGAAAGATGGAAAATATCAGTCCCATGGTACATATGAAGTCATGGCATATTTATAGCTCTTGAGTCCAACCTTGGGATCACCTGACTCTCTACCCCATGTAGAGATTTTCCACATATCATTTCCTTCTTCCAGACATGCTTCATAAACATGACCTGCTTCTGTAAACACCAAAGAAATACCATGGTAAATGGCATTACGGGAGATGAATGACAATACAGGAAATGAAGGAGACCACTCTATCTCAAATAGCAAGCTCAAAATTTTATTTTGAAACTTGTGTACAGACACTAAATGCCTAATATTACAGCAGTAACGTGAGCCATATTTGCTTTTCCATCACAGGGAGTAGTATCAGAAGCCCAGTTTCATGCTTACACCCTGTAAAACAATCTCTTACTAACGGTGCATGTAATGTTCATTGACTTGAGGGAGAGTTAAATGGAAGCGGGAAGGGAAAGAGAAGAGACAGAAATACAGACCTGAGATAGTGTCCATACCTCAGGACCCTGGTGTCTCCTGAGAGTCCCAGACAGACTGACAGTCCTAGGGTAAAGGGCTAACAGAGTGCTCTAGGTGTGCAGAGAAGGAGACTGCTAAATTATATTGTGGTAGGTGGAATAATGGCCCCTCCAGACATCCACATCCTAATCCCCAGAGCCTGTGCATACACTGCCTTCCAGGGCAAAAGAAAAATTAAGGTTGATGGTGCAAGGAAGGCTGCTAATCTGCTGACGTAGAGATGGAGAGATTATCCTGGATTGTCCAGGTGACCCAATCTAATCACATTAATCCTTAAAAGTGGAAAAAGAACAAACAAAAGAAAGCCACAGATGCGAGTCATGGATGCTATGTGAAACAGACTTGACCCGCCATTGCTGGCCTGGAAGATGGAAGAAAGGGGCCGTGAGGCAAGGAATGGGAGTGGCCTCTCTAGGAGCTGTAAAACGCAAAGAAATGGAGCCTCTAGAAAAGAACAAAGTCCTGGTGAGATCTTGATTTTAGTCCAGCAAGGCCCATGTCAGACTTTTGACCTACAGAATTATAATAAATTTGTGTAGCTTTACGGCATTAGAAGTGTGGTAATTTGTCACAGCAGCAATAGAAAACCAACACACATACCAACTTTACAACACTCAGTACTTTTAGGTCCTATCTACCCGAGGCAACCCAACATCTTCCCACAAAGGAGTGATTTATTTGTAAATAAAATATTCTACTGGGACTTACCAGGAGAGATTTGGGATATGTTATTAGTTTTTGTTTGTTTGTTTTCAAGGCAAAGTCATACTTGCCCACCAGGACAGTGAGCTCAAACACATGAAGTCAGACAAAGGGGGCTGACTATTGGCTGAATATCTCTATCTTTAAACTGAATACTTCCAAAAAATTATTTCCAAAGCACTCTTCACTACTAATTTGCACTGGGATAAAATTAAGGTCAGTTTTCATCTCGATGGTCCCACTGTATGGCACAAAGCAGGCAGGCCCTAAAGAACTAGATGTTGAATGAATTCATAGATGGATGGGTTTATAACATGGAAGAGGGCACTATGGCCTTGTGGACCAGGGAAGGACCTCTCTGGACTGGAGGTGACCAAGGTTAGGTCCAGAAGTATCACAGCATTCTGGCCTTTCTCTGCTTTCTTTCTGCAAGCCCAGTTTTACGTCTTAGACTTGGTGTAACAGTTGGCCATTTTGATGTAATTATGAATTCCAAAAATATAATTAAATCATGCTTGTAAACTGATCTGTTAATCTGGGCATGATTAGGTTATGATTAGGGCGTTGAGCCCCACCCCTTGGTGGGTGGGGAATCGAATATAAAAGGCAAGGCAAAGAACAGAGTTGAAGCAGTCTTTTGAAAAGCCGTTTTGATGTTGGAAAGAAGGCCCCAGGAGAAGAGAAGCAAGCCATTCGCCTGATCGTCTACAGCTGAACTTGTGGAGGAAACAGGAGCTAAGCCCGGAGAGAAACGCAGCCCCGGGAAGAGAGGAACCCAAAAGCCTGAACCCTGGCAAACGCCGGCAGCTGTCTTGCTCTAACACGTGGCAATGGACTGTGGTGAGAGAAGAAACTTAATGCTTTATGGCCTGGTAACTGTGGACTTCTACCCCAAATAAATACCCTTTATAAAGACCAACACATTTTTGGTATTTCACATTAGCACCACTTTGGCTGACTAATACACTTGGTAATGTCAGAACCCCCCTAGACTTGAAAAGGTAGGTGGTGGGGGGTGGCAGCATGGTGCATGTTTTATGCCACTCAAGTTTATTCCCTACAAGATTAAAACTCTCTCATGACGTAGTTTTTATAATTTTCTGATGTATTCTTTTTCCCTAGACCATAGAGAATTGAGAGAAACTCTACTTTTTCTCATAGAGTACTAATCGTTTTAAGCCCATTTCAGTTTCTAAGCCACAGGGTGTTTGAAGGGGATTAGGAAAAAATGCAAGATATTATTGCCTTTGCACCAAAGGCACCAAATCAGCTCAGGATCTTTCAAATCAGATGAGAAATAAAATGTAACTCCCCCTCCATCCATCACCTCTCACACTTCCAGAGCATTGTGCATACCCTTAATAAAGCAACTGCTGCAGGGGAGGACCGTAGAATAATTTTTTTTTTTTTAAAGAAAGAAACTTAAAGGACGTTCAGCTGTTCTCCATTACTTAGATTTTACAAATGAAGAAACATAAGCCCAAATATAATATGAAATTATATTAAAAATCTTAACAAAAGTAAAACTGACATGTATAAACTGACCAAAAATTGTACTCCCCCCGCCCCAAACCAAAATTTCTCAGGAGGAATGATTTCAACAATTTACCTAACCCAGAATAGCTGGCGAAAAGCATTAAATCTTAGGAAAATTTCTATATAAATTACTCTGGCGTAGGGGAAAGAGCAGCAGGCCTATAGGAAGACATTCAAACATGTTTTCCTCCAAATCACAAGGAAATACATTATGACTTATTAAGAAAAATGCCATCTATCTGGATTGATGGAAAATCTAAATAATATTTGAAGAGAAATATAGCTTTATTACTTTCAAGTACTAGAGTATTTCAAAAAGCTATGCTTACAATGATTGCTGTTCTATGATCTGCTTATATCAATTATAGTTTAAAAAGTCAATATCCAATTGAGATTAACTTTTTTAAATAGAAAAACTGAAGTCAGGAAGAAACTTTCTTAATACGGAAAACAATTTCTCGAACTAAGTGACAATATTATAATGGAAACACTAAAGTGACAGACACTTCCTAACCAGATTTGACTACAGGACTTATAATTTATATATCGATTAATAACCCTTGTATACTGAAGAATGCACTCTGAGAAGCAGTAAAAGAGCCATTTGTCCTTTAAAGTCATGGACAATACAAGGCTGACCTTTTATCACAAAGGATTTTTGATATGTTTTGAAAGATCAAGCTAGTAAAATAAGACAAGTAAATCAATTACAAATATTGGTAATGAGGAGTAAAATTATAATTCACAGATGAAATGACTGCTACCTATTCACCCAAGAATCAATCATGGACCTAATGGAATAGTTTTAAAAAAGTAGGTTGGAATTTTGCAAAATAAACACACACAAATCAGTATCTTATGTATTCCCAGCTAGAAGATATAATGGGAAAAAAAATCCCATTTGAAATAGCAAACAAAATAAAACCGTGAGTTACTCAGGGATATATTTAACTAAAATTAGATACAAAAATTAATGAAGAAAAAGTTAAAAATTACTGAAGAGCATGAAAGATAATAAATACATAGACATTTCTTTCTTCAGAGGAAGACTTAAAGATGTTACTTCTCCCCAAATTCATTAACAAATGTAATACAATTTCAACAAAATTCCAAGTAGAAATCTTTTTAGGGGTATTGACTTTATTCTAAAGTTCAATTAGAGGAAAACATCCCCTAAGAAAGTTTTGAAAATTAAGAATACCATGGGAAGTCTTGTGTTACAAATTATTATAATTAAAACAATGTGTTACTAGCACAACATTCAAAATTAGAAGTAAACATAAAAGCCTTAAGAAATACTGACAAACTTGAGCTTTTAATGGGAAAACATTTACAACAAAAAATGCAATGTCCTTAATATATAAATAGTTCTTACAAATAAAACAGCAAAGGGTATTCACAGCTAATTTTCAAAAGAAGAAACACCAGTGAATAAAAATCATCAGAAAAATGGTCAAACTTACCAGTAATAAAAAGTGAATGCAAATTAAAGTGAAAATGAATGTATTTTCACCCATCTAGCTGACAATATCTTTTAGAAAGCATAGTTCTCATAGTTAGTTAGGGCTTGGGAAAACAGGCACTCCTGTAATTGGCTGGGGGAATCAAAATGGGATAACTTTTTTAAAGGTAATTTAGAAATAGGGCTACAATGTCCAGGCCCTTTAACTTGCTTCCATGAAGTCAGAGACCATGTCAGCTGTATCCCTGTTGCCTAAGGCAAGTGGGTAGCCAGATTTATCTAAGGGAGGACATGTGGGGAACAGACTCTCTTGAGTCTTGGAAAGGTGGAAACAAAGATACCGTTCAGGGCATCTGGGTGCTGAGTGCTTTTGGCCCCAGGTGACCTTGTAAATGCTGAGTCTGGTTCAATAAGAAGCAAGGGCATGGATGTCTGTACTGTTTCCTATTACAGGAGTAGACTGAGAGTTTAAATTCCTCCTCCAATGAGATGGACGCCTGAGGGTAAAAGGGCTGTGGTCTGGCAATCCAGATTTGGCCAGACACTACCTCGGGTGGACATGTACTGGTCACTGTGCGTCTCCTAGGCACTCTGAAATATGCTGCACCTGCTTCTGCTCTGTGTGGCCACCTGGCTTCTGGTAATATACCCTCTTCTTGGCTAGGTATTTCAGGAGCTTTATCTTACCATGTAGTTTCTTCCTATCTATCGTAAACTCACCTAAAAGAATTCAGTACCTCCCTAATTTGAAAAAAAATACAAATTTTAAAATTAGCAGTAACTGTGTCAATGGAAACATCCAATATGCTAAAACAAAACTTGCCTAGCAACAAATAAATAAGTGAATCAAAGCATGGAGATGAACATCAAGCAGCTTTAGTTGGCATGCCTGAAATTCCAGAAAAAATGGAAACTTATGAAGTTTTATTACATTGAATCCTTCCTTGGAAAACAGCATGCCCTTTTACAAAGCAGAATCTAGTTTCCTCAAATTAAAGTATATGTGGAGACATGGAGAAGCTACAGTATAAAACTTTTAATTTTTATTTAATATGGTAGGAATAAATAAATAATTTTCCCTTTTTATACGTGGGTTTTTTTTTAAAGATGTCTTTAATGCATAAAAGCTAAATTTCCTTTTGCTGTAGAATTCCACTGTCCTTTGTCACTTTAAATAGTCATTGAGTCCTAAGCCATTTGAAACTCCAAACTTTGAGCAGTGTCCTAGTATGGAGAAGGTGGCAGTAATATAGGTTCCTTCACCAAGGATTGAGTTCTACCCTATCTGCCAAGTCCCTGCTCTCATCGGGCTTAAGTTCTACTGGCAAGAATAATAATTTAATCTGTAGAGCCAATTACCGTCTTACAAGTGCCTTCTCATACATCATCACATTTAATATACAAACTAGGCTTAGACATGGAGTGTCTCAGATGAAGCCAAGCTCGTAATGGCAGAGCTGCGTAATGGTCTCTAGGCCACAGCTTCCCTTCTCAGTACACTGCTGGTGGAGGAAGGAAGAAAGAGCCCAAGGCTCAGAGTCCTGACTGGTCTCATCATGGTCTTGCCTTTGGGCCCTAAGTGCAGCTTTAAATCTACACTCCTTCATGACTTTGTGAGGCACATAGATACTTTTAAAACTGCAAGGTTATTGTTCCCTATCCCTTTGAAACAGCAATCCTGTAAAATCACTGATCCTGTGTCTTTCATGTTACAAAGAGAAGACTGCTTACTATGCCCCTGTGCTGGAGAAATGGACTGTGTGACCAACCCCAAATCCTGACTTCCCCTGCCCCCAGACAATCACTGGTCTCTGTCTAAGTGGCAGCATTTAATCAGGCAACATCTGGAAAGAATAGAACTTTAAAGCGACAGAGTTGGGAAAAGATGGTCTTCTTTAATTTGTCGCTGAAGCATCTTCCATGAACGGATGGTCATAAGCAGTCTGTAGACAACAGATAGGCGACTTAAGAATGCCACCTAATTAAATCAGTCAACTTTCAAGTACCCATACAGTGACATGTGACACAGATAATCACTATCATCTTTGAAGCAGAAAAACAAAAGGAACAGAACTGAGTTCTTTCAAAGTGTTCTTCCTGAGATTTGAAAGTTCAAAGCACAAATTCCAATCCCTCCCCCACCCCATCTCTCACCTCTAATTGCAGATCCGGAACTGTAGGCTCAAGAACATATCTCTCTGGAAAGTCTATAATAATTTTAGAATTCAGAAGAAAAAAGTGATACATCTCTTGAACGCTATGTGCCAGGCACTATGTGGGATCCTATGGATGTCAAAATGATTAGACAAGGCCATGCCCTCCAGCTGCTCACAGTGCAGCTGGCAGGACCCAACTGCAAACAATTATTACAAAACAAAGTCATCCGTGATATAATAGAGCTAAGTGCAGGGTGCTGAGGGAGGCTGGGGAAGGGGTGGCTGACGCCCATCACCCGGGAGAGTGGGGAAGGACATAACAGAGCTGTCTCTTGACTGAAGATAGTACAGACAGAATGATCGCCATGTGCCGAGAGGAAAGAGGTTGTCAGAGAAAAGTGAAACATTCATTGCGTCCAGAGTTCGGTGGGTATCGAAGATAGTGCCTGGAGATGGGTTAAGACATGCCCACTGGGGACAGACCATAAAGGACTTACGCGCTGTGCTTATAAAGTGTGGATTTTTCCTGTAGGTAACAGAAGGCCAGTGAAAGATTATAAAGGAATGACCTGACAAGCTTTGTTTGTTTTCAGAATATAACTCTGGTGATCTGTGGAGGAGTCTCAGGAGGGAATATCAAAATGTTGATGTCCCCCAATCCTGGGGCTTCTCTGCTCCGTCTATCTCACCAACTCCTAAGGATCTATGGCTTAATAAATTGAAGCTAAATCCCAGACTTCTCCCCTAAGTTCCAAATCCACATTTCCAACCCACCTACTTGCTTCTCCCTTCCACTGATGTTCCCAAACCAACAGGTCCAAAATGGGAGAATTGGTTTTCTTCACAAAGTTTCTCCACATCATTCTTCTCCATCTCACTAAATGGCCCCACATCCACCCAGGTGCTCAAGTTAGAATCCTGGGATTATTGTCGATTCCTATCACGCCCTTTCCCCAACACCCGACTGTGGGCCATTCCAGTCAATAGGAACTCTGGAATGTATCTCCAACCCATTCTCTTCTCTCTTTCTCCCCCCTTGGCAGTTAATCCATTGTAAACATTTCCTCACGCTGTGTTTGACTTTTAACTTTTTTACTCTTGGGGTGTCTTTTACTGAATATATATATATATATATATACACACACACATCCCACAGAAACAGCAAACCACCTTCCTTTCCTTTCCTCCCTGAGGACACGTTGAGTGTTTCAAGGGTGAGAGCTACTGAAGCAGGTTAGTTTAGGAAAGGAAAGACGAGTCTAAAACCTGGCAGAAAAACATGGCCACGAAACGTGGCCACAGAACCCCGCCTGGAAACCCCCTGAGGGGAAGACAGACACCAAGGAGGCTGCCGAAAGGACCCCACAAAAGCCCGGCCATGAGAACCCCATTTGGATCAAGATTTCATTCAGGGTCAAGAGAAAGCCCTGGATATCAAGGGGCCTCACCATTGGGCCCCCTGGGGAACTGACAGGTGGAGTAACCAATCAGAACAGCAAAGAGCTGGGGCCCCTCCCTTGAATATTAGCAAGAGGAGGAATAATTAATAGCTTAAAAAGTAACCACACAAGCCAAATCTCTCTCTCTACCTGGAGCAGCCCGCACCTACACCAGGAGATGTGTAATCGGTTATTTTCTCCCATTTCTGTTCTATTCTCCCATTTTCTCAATAAACTCCTGGTCTAACTAAACCAGCATATTCTTAAATTCTTTTATGTAACATAACCAAGAACCTAGAGGAATCCATCATCCACCGACTTCCCCCAGTTTCACTCCTGTGTGAAGAAACGTCCTGCCTCAGCTTCCTTTACGTGGTTAAATAAAAGCCACCTGGACAGGCCCAATGGACAGTGAACTAAACTCCCCAGAAAATGCACCGAGGGTCACTTGTCCCATAGGAGAAAGGACTTTCAGAATAGCCACACCCTTACTCAATACTTAGTTTTTCAGACCTTTTTTTTAATTTTTTGTCATCGAGCAGATTATTGGTGAGTTCCTCTCCTCCTGCTGTGGCAGTCCACCGGCCTTTCAGGCAGTTAGGTTTTAAAGCATGTTCTCTTAACGTGGCATTTCAAAACACAACACCCCCCTCCAAGTGTATCTCATCGCTTACTGTCGATTTTGAGTTTACGCTCAGGAATAATTTTCAAAATTATCAGCACATTCATTTTATCTCTGGTGTTTTGCACAGGGCCCATGGGATCAATTTGATTGTTTTTCATTTCAAAACGATTGTATACTTTCTAGAAAAAGGTATTCATGAGGCTACAGTTCAGATCATGTATTCAGAGGAAACACCTGTTGGATGAGGCAGCAAAGCCTGCCTTTGAACTACTGAATTGGGGGAAAACATGTTTTATGATTGTTAAGTTCTATCCATTTTATCCCGTTCCAAAGTTGACTGGATTTATCTATGCCACTGGCCCCATATTAAAGCCTATAATTGAGGATTAACCAATTAATGCCACAGCATTGTTGTAGACCCCACAGAGGTGGCATAGGGCAGTGGTTAACAGCACAGACTCTGGAGAGGGATAGGCAGGGTTAAAATTCCAGCTTTATTCTGTCACTCGCTGTGTGCCCAAGAACAGGTTTCTTAACCTCTCTGTGTCTCAGTTTTCTCATCTGTAAAACGGGAATAGGACTACCTAACCTCATAAGGTTATTTATGAAGATAAAATGAGGGAATAATTCTAAAGTGCTTAGAACAGTGGCTGGCATATACAAAGGACTTAATAAATAGCGTTTATTATTAGTAGCATGGCTTTTAAAACTGTTTCTGACTCTTAATATTAATGCTTTAATTCACTGAGTTAATAGGTTTCTGGCTAGAATAAATCCAAAAGCATTTGATAAATAAGATTCTTCCAGCAGCCAGTGATTATAACTCCATAAAACAGCAAATTTTCTGAATAAGCACATGGCATATGCTCTATTCATTTTGTTAAGTAGGCATAAGGCTAGGACCTGACTTACACTGTCAGTGTTCTTTCTTAGAATCTAGAATAAAAGATTCTGGAATTTTAGGGAGCAGATATAGCTCAAGTGGCTGAGCGCCTGCTTCCCATGTACAAGGTCCCGGGTTCGATCCCCGGTACCTCCTAAAACAAGCAAACAAAAGAAAAAACCAACTCTTAACGGGGAGCAGATGGAGCTCAGTGGTTGAGTACCTGCTTCCCATGTACGAGGTCCTGGGTTCGATCCCAGGTACCTCCTTAAAAAAAAAAATTCCAGAATTTTAAACTTCGTGTTCCTATGCAACTTGTTAAGAGCCACTTTAAAAAATCTCTGCTGACTACCCAGGCATGGGGGATGGGGTGATGGTGATGGAGATGGACAAACTATAGGCCGTGGAACAAGGAGACCTGCTGGCCACATCAGAACCATGTAGCCTGAGCTGTGCAGGAAGGCGTGCAGACCTGCCTGTATTTTGCCTTTTAGTTTGAAAACAAAAGCAACGTTGTGCCCTGGGAGCAGGAACTGCAGCTCAGATGGCCCAACAGGCTGTAGAAACACAAAACCCCCGCCTCCCTGCTGGCTGTTAATACCAGACCCAACAAAGTACTGGTGGTGGTTTTTGTCCCTAGAGGAAGTTGGGCAGTAAGTTTTAGGTTTAGAATATTAATTCCTACACTCAGTATCCCGGGGATGCCAATGCAATGTTTATTGGAATCAGGGGACAAAAGATGGGCTGTCCATAGTTAATCAAAGGCAGAAGTGTAGCAAACCTGGGAGGCTTCACAATAGATGCACCCTCCAAAGTGTGCTAAAAGAGGTCACTTAAAAAGGAGCAATTCAGAGAAACACACCCACACGAGGGTTAGCTTCTTCAGTGGTTTTAATTTGAAGCTGTCGACTGGGTTTGCTTACTTATCTGTACTTGCTTAAAGGTCATAAAAGCAGATTCGAAATCACTTGCTTTAGTACTTAATTAGCGAGGAAGAAAAACACACAAGCAAAACTACTCAGCTGAGGTATTTGGAGGAAGTGATCTGCAGAGGGTGATGGAAGGAGATGAGACATGATTATAAATGCTTCTAAATCTAAGGGATTTATTTAAAAATCCCCTCCCTTGGAGTTATTGCTTGATGAGTACAGAGTTTCTGTGATGGCTGATGAAAACGTTTTGGTAATGGATGGTGATGGTAGCACAACATTGCAAATGTAATTAATGCCACTGGGACATTAAGAGTGGTATACTTAAAATGGATAAAACGACAGTTGATGTTATAGATGTTACCACAAGTTAAAAAAAAAAGAAAGAAAGAAAGAAAAGAACTCCCCCTCCCCCAACAATACAGCCTGTCTCCTTGCTGCTTATTTTTAAAAGCACAATGGCAGTCCATTACCAGGAGCACATCTCTGTCTGTTATTGCAGAGTGCTCATTGCTGGGAAGCACACAATGTACTGACGCCAGCACTGTCTACTCTCCCATCCCAGGCCTGACCAGGGTCTACACCAAGATGCTGAGAAACCATCCTCCCCATCAGCCGAGCCCTGGGGGAGGCAGGAAATCAGTGGCTGAGGGATCTACTAGTAATGTGTTCACATCTGTTAAATCGTTTGATCCTATAACACCATAAGCAAGTTGGGGTAGGTATTAATTACACCCATTTTACCAATGAGGAAAATTAAGATTCAGATCAATTAGGAGAAATACCAAAGGCTACACAACCAGCATCTGGAAGAGCTCGACTCACATCTATTCTCCTCTAAATGGGTAGTTTGGTGTGGGCAGAGTTTCTCAGCCTCAGGGACATTTTGGGCCAGAGAATTCTTTGTTGAGGGACTGCCCTGTGCACCGTAGGGTGTTTAGCAGCACCCTGGCCTCTACCCACTAGATGCCAGTCGCACCAGTCTCTTGAGTTGTGACAACCAAAAATGTGTCCAGACATTGCCAAATGTTCTCTGGGGCCTGTTGGTTGAGAACTACTGGGTTAGGTCTCTCTGGATTAAGGTGAATTGGGAATAACATTTAGAATGTGAAAAGATCACTCTTCCTAGAGACCAACATGGCTGCTATTCATGACAACTGCTGCTCACTGCAAGCTCAATCATGTGTCTCTGTTACACTACACATGTAGTCCCATCAAGTCAGATACTAAGTTAGTTTGTTGGAAAGTTTTAGCATCTGAAGGAAAAGAGGAACGGTCAGGGCATGGGACACAGGCCCAGGTCTTCACCACCCTCCAAAATTTTTTAAAGTGCTATTTATTCAAATTTTGAATAGACAATACAGTCACCTAGTTCAAAATCAAATGAGTATAAAAAGGTATATATGGAAAAGTCTCCCCACAACCCAAGATTCCCAGCACCCAGTTTTTCTCCCCAAAGGCAGTCAATGTTAGTAGTTGCCTGCATATCTTCCCAGAGATGTTCTATACAAGGCTTCTATTTAAATAAATATGTCCTCTTGGGTCAAAGTATCTCTGAACCATTATCTCACTCAGGTTTTAAAAAGAAATTAAAAGCATCTTTTCTTGTAATGGGCTAAGGGGCTGAGAATTCTTATCCTGTGTCTCTTCATCACCCCCTGCCTCCACTGGCAGGGAAACTGGCCATGACCCTGGAATTAAATGACAGTCAACATCTTACAAAATAAAACAAAATGAAAAGAATAGGGAACTTGGGTCAAGGATCCTCATCGTGTCCTAGTCTGGTCAGTTTCCTGCTGGAACATGCTCATTGTGGTCATCAGGTGACCCCGTCATGGTGGAAAGCAGTTAGAGCTTCCTCTGCTCACCGTGGCCAGGTGCTTATGCCAACCTCCACACCATGGCAGCCTGTGGTCTTCATTAAAACCTGCATCTCCCAGAGAAGGCCTACAGTGGGCAGGCCTGGGAAGAAGGGAGAAGTAGGGAAGGAGTTGGGGAGAGGACTAGAATGTCAACCTTTTGAGGAGAGGTGAGAAAGGAAGAAAGGCAAAGTGAAGTGGTAAAAATTTCCCATGCCAGCCCATGTCCAAGTGGTTGGAAAACACTGATCCATTCCTATGGACACATCACAAAATGAGGACATCACATGGCTGGAGGGTTTAATCATCGCTCTGACAAAGAGCTGCTAGGTGACCTAGAATAAACCGCTGAACCACCTTGACCTGTTTGTTTTGGAATAGGCAATTTTCATGAATACAGAGAAAACCTTTATCTCTGGCATCAGTACTTTACCTGAATTTAAAACCATTATTCAAAAAGTGAACTCATGTCCAGACTCCTGCTTCAAGTCTCTTAGCCTATTAAAAAAAATGAAATCTCTCCCCCAAACTTCTCTAGTTCCATCAATGGCAGAAAAATTCTGGTAGTTACCCTAACTGGATACTTTCAGGTGAGTATTCATGGTTCCTCTTTATCTCCTGAATATAAATAACCACGAAGTAATTTTTTAAAAACAATTTATTGAAGTATATCATTCATACATGAACATACATAAACTATAAGTGTTCAGTAAACATTGTGAACTTACAAAACAAACATGCATAACACCATACAGGGCTCCCACACATCACCCCCCACAAACACCCCATATCGCTGTGAAACATTTGCTAACTAATCACGAAAGAGCATCGTCCAAGTATTACCACTAACTATAGTCTGTATCTTCCTCCCCTATACATTTTTTTAACGATTTATTTATTTATTTATTTATTTTTATCCATTTCCTCCCCTCCTTGTTTTTGCTGTTTTTGTGTCCATTCGCTGGGGGAGACTCTGTGTCCATTTCCTGCCCTCTCTTCTCATCCTTCTCCTCCAGTCTTCACTGGGATTTGATCCTTGGAACCTCCGATGTGGGAGAGAGGCGTTTTACCGCTTGTGCCACCTTAGTTCCTGGTTTTTCGGTGAGTCTCGTCTTGGCTCTCCCTTGTGTCACTCTCCTGTTATGTCATTATCTTGCTGCGTCGCTCACAGGGCCTGGTGGCCCACACACCTTCTATATTTTTCTTTATTTTATTTTTACCGGGAGGTCCCAGGGATCCGTCCACCTGCTATATCTCTTAAGGTTGACCAAAGATACCTAAAGTTATAGTCTTTCCCACACAGGATGGTCATATAATAAATCAGGCTTAGTTTATCACCAGCATTCCAAAAACCAGACCTAGGGAGAAAAACTAGGTCTGGGGACACATGCATGGTTTCTAATATAGCGAAATGTTTAGTCTACCCTGATTATCACAAAATCAGGACAGCAAGAATATTCGCACAAATGATTTTCTTTACAAATATATTCCCTGCATTTTTACCATAACTCTACACCGTGCTTTGTTGTTCAACCATTACAGAAGCCTCCCTGCCTCTTTCTCCCCCCACCCAATGCACCTTACACACTGACATGAGGCTTGTATGTCACTTCATCATGCCGCTAGGCTTCAAAACAATCTCATGGTACCTCACTGCTGAGACCTGCTCTGTCCAATAGGGTAGCCACTTGCCGTAAGTGGTTATTTAAAGTTAAGTAAAATTAAAATTAAAAATGTAATTCCTCAGATGCACTTTTGGGTGCTCAATAGCTACATGTGCCTAATGGCTACTGTATTAGACAGTGCAGATTACAGAACATTTCCATCACTGCAGAAAGTTCTATTGGACAGCACTGGCCAAGACCTTAAAATCCACACTCTTCACACCAGCACCCAAGGCCAGTTGTCATTTAGGTTCAGCTCATACTTCCAAAATTGCCTCCTACTTTCCCCAAACACGGACATGTAGCTTTGCCCAGGCCAGTCTCTTCTGTTCCTCCAATAAATCATACTCGTCCCTAACCCCACACCTGGCTCACTGAGACAAATGAGGAGGTTCAATCAAAAGGCACAGTCTCTAGAGGTGTGAGAACTTCTGTCATGACAAAAACTAATGAGACTATGAAATGTGTATCCCAGCAAAATGCTCTGCTGACTAACAAGCCTGAGAAAGGGACTTTTCCCCTAGAAGACTGTAAGGAGCTTTGGGCTCATCAGGATTTGCTAAAGGATTAAATGAAAAGTTTGGGAACTTAGTACTGATTTGAGTTGGTATTTAATTTTTTCATGTGTGTTCATATTTTTTTCTCCTAAATAAATTGTAAGGTCGCAGGAAGCAGGCACTAGGTGTTATATGTATATCTTTTGCATCACCCTCTTTCCTATCTCATTGTTCTATTCAGAGGTCAGGGGTTGCAAGCTAGCAGCCTATGGGCCAGATATGGTTCATAGGTATGCTTTGTCCAGAGTGTGTGTTTTAAGAATTTTAAATGAGTTGCCAACATTTTAAAAATTGGGATATTTTACATCAAAACACACACTTCTGGTTTCTCGACAATTTAGCCTATCTGGCAACTCTAGGTGAGCCTCCACGTATAGCTCTATTAGCTGATGCTGAGTGCCAATGCCCTCTTTAAAAAAGGCATTAATTCTCCTGTTTTCCTCCTGACTAAACTACTCCCTTTTTTACTTGCCTGATTTGCATTTACAATTCTTGCAGAAGATAATCAATTAACTGGGAATGGAAATACTATACTCTGTAAACACAGCCAGGCAGCCCTTAATGCCTGTCTTAATGGGCAACATGTTTGTTTTAAGCAGTTAAAAATCAAAATTCTTACTTTAGCCATTAGCTATAGACATTAACCTCACCAACTGAAGTTAGCTATTCTTCCTGTGCTTGCCAA
The DNA here is from genome assembly GCA_026826555.1 of Tolypeutes matacus. Lineage (NCBI taxonomy): Eukaryota > Metazoa > Chordata > Mammalia > Cingulata > Chlamyphoridae > Tolypeutes > Tolypeutes matacus. Next base: position 22,388,189 of record JAKSZT010053764.1, on the reverse strand, counting down.
GAAATGATAATAATGGATTAGGGAAATGGTCAACTGGAAGAACAAAAAGCAGTCAGCCTAAATAATCATGTGCAAATAACTGAGATGCAGAGAGTATAAAATCACTCCATGAACGCTGAGTGTTCCCTAAAAACACGTGAAAATCAGAGCACTTATGATGCTGAGTGTTGCTGGCAGCTGCCCAGGAAATCTGAGGCTTGATTCAGAAAGCCTAAGCCTACTGGTCAACTCCAACCCACATGGGCTTCTCTTCTGAGCACTTTTATTATAGCCTCGACTACGATGTTTTAAATAGGTTTTCATATCTTTCCTCCTCAACTGGACTGTAAATTCCCTGAGGGTTGACTATAAACTCCTTTGGTAGACTCCACGTGACTAAGCACAGTAGATGAGGGGTGGAGGTGTCTTAATCTGGGGTCCACAGATTGACTTCAGTCACAGGCAAAAAACCACAATGGGTCGTCAACACTCATGAAAAAGAGCCCGATGATCAGGGCTTCAGGACTAGGAAAGAAATATATGGAATTTGTAAAAGTGACAATTCCAATTGTATGGAATGCATAGTGGTCTCAGTGACACTCATCTAGTCTGCTAGCTCTTATTCCCAGTTTTTTTTTTTTTTTTTTTTTAATCACTTGCACATTGCAAAGCACATCGTATATGCTTTCATTAAGGTCATGCTAAAAAAATATTAAGCCACAGGGGCCAACTCACATATCTGGCTGGTAGATACTAAAAAAATGTGGAGCAAAATTGCCATTCTTTGAGAACAGTAGTCCAACCAGCTACAAGCACACTAATGTAATATTTAATCCATACCTCTTCATCTTGTCTGAATGGATGCCACAAGAATCTTCCACCAGGTACCTTTAACTCAAGATTCATTAAACTTGTGCATTCTCCTTAGCCACTAGCTGAATGACTCATAAGAGGAAATGTGGCTAATCTGACACACAGTATAGCTTCATGAACCTCTGCAGGTTTCTAAAAGACATGTGCTTCTTTTCTAAATGTGTATAAACCATATGCTTAATAATCCATGCTCAAACTCTGCCAGGAAACAGTGTCTCATTTACAGTTTGGCTTGCAGAATATACCTTTTCCTCATTTTTAAAAAGTACTGTCTTCTGTCTTTTGACAACTCTATTTTCCTGATTTTTCAAAGTTCACACTCTGTGGTTTCCCTATTCTAGCTTCAAGTTCTTTTCTCTGGAATACTGCTCACTTGGGCCTAGAGGCAGACAGCTAATGTGCCTGTTTTCACCTCTCCTAAATCCTACATTAACACCTTCTCCAGGCATTTCTGCTTAATGGAGAAGATTATTCTTAATGGAGAAGAATAACATTGAATAAATAGTTCAAGAGGGCCTTTACCTGTTAGTGAAGCAGCACATTCTCTAAGTGATACTGTCTTTCTTTCTTTCTGTGTATATCACACCATATTTATTGAGGGTTTAAGGACTAGGCATTGTGCTAAAAGTTTTTTTGGTGTTTTTCTAAAGGAAAGCTATAAACCTCCCCCCCTCCATTGCTTGGATTTCTTTTAAAATCAGAGATCATCAAAAAGATCCATGCCATCACACAATTTTTTTTAAATGCTGTTTTTTTTTTTCCCCCTGTAAATTCCTTGTCTCTTCTCTTATTTACTGGAATTACTTGCCTTCATAGACTTTGCTTTTCTAGCTTTTATAAACTTCCAACATTGATGAGTCAAATATCTTGTTAGAGACACTGATCCTAGAATCATATCTATAATATTACTGAACACCTACTTTACTAAATTTCTGGGCATGGCACATTTACTAAACTCCAAGATGTCACCATCACATTCTTTCTATTACTTTCACATCACTAAAGAGCTCCTGTAAGGTCAGAATTCAGTCAAGAATCACAGTGTGTCTTGACACTGATTGAGAATACTGCCCATAATTGATCTGAGGTAATGACAGGCTGACAGTTTGATCAAATCTATGTTGGTCTCATGCTTGACTGAATTTACAAAGAGTCTTGGGTAAACAAGACAGGATTTGGTTTTCCACCTGTGTGTAAAAACGAAGACTGGTATATAGCTAGCTGCCTTTGACCAGATGCACAGATTTTATGATACAATCTGACATTTTTGAGCCCTTGAATCTTCACCTTACCCTTGCTCCAAGCACAATATCACTTCAGATGACAATCTCCCTGCTTATATTTCCAGGTTTGGCTAAGGAGGTAAGTCAGATAGAAGAGATGTACCAGGAAAAAGGGTATATTCTCCCACATGAAAATTGAGCAGGAAATACATCATGTTAGTCCCATGAGACCTGAGTATATGGTCAGATCATATGGTTCATGTACTGTATGACAAAGCTTCTTGCTAGCTATTCACCAAAAGGTGAAGGTCAAAAGGAAAAGTTAAGATTACACCAAAAGGTGAAAGACAAAAGGAAAATTTTCAATATGCAAACCTCCTAACCCAAAGAGGGCAGGAGGGCAAGAACTTTTAAAAGCTAAAATGCGTAGTCAATTTATAATTGGGCATAGTGATGCTTGGGAACATATTTTACCTGATAATGTTTTTGAAATTAGCTTCGTTGCAAGGAGTCAAGAATTTATCAAAGTCAAAAAGTGGTAACGCAGGATACACTAGGGAAAGTGGAAAAAAGGATTTTTGTTAAATAGGCTGAATACAGGAAATCTGAGATACTTAGAAAGGTTTGAGGAGCATTTGGTGTTTAATCTTTGTTGTTTGTTTAAATACAAAGGTAGAAAATGTTAAAATTTTAACAGGTGGAAAGCAGTGACTCAATTAAAAAATTCCTATTCCCTATACCTGCTAAGAGACTTCTGCTTAGGAATAAGAAGGGTCTTCAAATCACTACTGTAGCAGTTTGGCAGTTTGATACAGGTATGAATTCCAAAAATAGATATTGGATTATGCTTGTAAACTGGTCTGTTCATCTGGGCATAATTAAGTTATGATTAGGGTGTTGATTGGGCCACGTCTGTAGGGCATTGAGCCCCGCCTCTTGGTAGGTGGGGTGTCAAAGATAAAAGACATGGCAAAGGACAGAGTTGGAGTAGTTTTTGAGTTGGAATTCTGATGCGGAGTTTTGATGCTGGAGCCCAGGAAAGTAAGCCCACAGAGCAGCTTGGTTGTGAGGAAGGAGAGAAGCTTCCTGGAAAAGAGACAAGCTGTTCAACTGATAGTCTACAGCTGGCTTTGTGGAGTGAAGCAAGCCTGAGCCCGGAGACTCACAAGCCCTGGGAAGAGAGGAACCCAGGAGGCCTGAACCCTCGCAGATGTTGGCAGCCATCTTGCTCCAACATGTTGCAATAGACTTTGGTAAGGGAAGTAACTTATGCTTTATGGCCTGGTAACTGTGGACTTCTACCCCAAATAAATATCCTTTATAAAGACCTACAGATTTCTGGTATTTTGCATCAGCACCCCTTTGGCTGACTAATACAACTAACTTTCCTTGATGCTCTATATCAAGGTTACTGTGGAAGTCAGAATATTGGCCCACCATAGATACCCACGCTTTAACCCCCAGAACCTGTGAATATGTTACATAACAAGGAGGAATTAAGGCTACAGAGGAAATTAAGGTTGCTAATCATCTAATAAGATTATCCCAGACTATCCAGGAGGGCTCAATGTAATAACAAGGGTCCTTTAAAGTGTCAACTAGCCACTGCTGGCTTTGAAGATGGAAGGGGGCATGAGCCAATGAATGCAGGAAGCCTCTAGATGCTGGAAGAGACAAGGAAACGGGGTCTCCCCTGTAGCCTCTGGAAAGGAATGTGGTCCTGTTGACATCTTATCTAAGCCCAGAGACCCACGTCAGACTTCTGACCTACAGAACCATAAGGTGATAAACCTGTCACGAAATCTGGGGTAATTTGTTATAGCAGCAGTAAGAAACTAACAGAGTAACTTATATACAACTGTTTTGGAGGAAGAAAAGACCTATGCCAATATTAACATGCCACACCATCAAAGAGTGTTCCTCCTTCTGAGCTAAAGAAAGAAAACAGAACACTCACCTTTTTGTAGGTTTTTTCTTCGTTTTGTTTTCCAGGTGCTGCATCTCCATTTTCAGCAGCAGACGACATCTATAAGAGGAAAATGTACCTGTTTGAATTTACAACTCTTTGGGTTAACGACGGTTTCCTTTTTGTTGCTGTTTCTAAGAAAGAATGAGATTTCTCAGAGTACTGAAAAATCTGTTTTCCCCCATCCTCTCAAAATAAATCTTTACCTCTGATGCTAGGTAACTCCAAGCCCATATTATGGATATATGTTTCTTTCTACAAAACTACTTTTAAAAAAAGCCAAACTTTTCTTTTGGTTATAAATGTTGGTTTTAAAAAAACTTGGAAAGTACCAAAAAGTATGAAGCAGGAACCAAAACATGACTCTCGACTCCACTACCCTCAGGCAGCTCCACTATTCACATTTTGGCATATTTGTTTCCACCTTTTGTTCTATGTGGAACATGATATTATAATACCACCTTACCCTGTATTTTCCACTGAACAGTTATATAACAAAACATTTCTCCATGCAATTAAAAACACCTTATTATAAGATTACTGTTTTCTAGTTACAAATATACCATTGTGCATTAATAGTCTAGTTAATCCCAATTTTGAAGGATAAGTGGGGTGATTCAAGGTTTTTGCTTCTACAAATAATACAGCAGTAATTATATTGTGCTTATATCTTTGTCTGACTTTAATGTTTTCTTGGAATAGATTCTTGGATTGCTAGGTCACACGAGAGTATTAACATTATTAAAGCTCTCAGTACATATTGCCAAATTTCTTCCCAAGAATACACTCATTTGTATTATTAATACTATGACAAGTGGATGGAAGCATGTTTCACTACACATTTAGTAATGGATATTATCATTTTAAATGTCTTTGTTAATTTGACAGATAAAAGAAAATGTCTCTTGATTCTAATTTGCATCATTTAAAATTACTAGTGAAGGTTAACATTGTTTTCATAGCCTTTTTTTAAAGCTCTTTACATTTCCTCTTTTGAGTTTTCTATTGTTTTGCTTTATCTATTGGGTTCTTAATGTTTTAGTTACTGAATTTTACCTCTTAAGGTTATTATTAGTGGTGTACTTATCAATTTTTAATGTATTAAGATTAATCTGTTGCCAAACATATTAATATTTTTCCATGTTGTTGTGTGTCTTCTAATTTGTTTTATAGTTATGATAAAGGCAAGTTTTTCATTTTTATGCACTCAAAACTACTAACTATCTCTGTGAATTATTCCAGTGCTTTTAGATAAAATATTTTTTCTCACTGGGAGAGATCAGATCTTCAAACATATGTTCGTCTTGCTTTTTAATGATAAAGATTTTCACATTTAACTTTTGATTCATCTGAATTTTTAATTACTTTTTGCAGTAAGCAAAGATAACTGCATAATCAGGCACCCACAATATTTAAATGTCTTATTTTAAATGACATGGAGAACATTCAATAAACCGAGGAGGAGTAAAACTTCTGACTTGAATTAAAGAATGATATACCAAGCCTAAGAATTTGCTGGCCATTGCTCTGCACTAGAACTGAATCGAAGTTTACCCACACTGCTAAGAGCCCAATGTGTCTAAAGACCAGGCCCCCAAAATCAAAGAAGGAACCACGGCAAGCCGATCTCACTGTACCTATTACTGTTCACCAATCAAAGCACCTCTTTGATAATTATTCAATTCTATTTGTGTACATTCATTCATCATCTATATTAGAAAATGGACTCTTCAAGGACCTGATGCTTTCCATACTGTATCTGCATAATTCATTTAATATATTGAAAAACTGATTTTTCCTGACTTTCTAACAATAATTTGGAGACTTTGAATAATGTATTTGGGAAATTAAAATGCCTGAAATTTTTTCCAATACCAGGTTCAGGTTAAAAACACACCAAATCCCCTACAATCCTCTTCCAACTCAAATTGTGCAGTACCTTTAAGAATATATATCTGAAGTTTGATCTCTGAACAAGTAAAGAGTTTTATAAGCTTAAAAGTTATAGAAGAATCACAAAGGAAAATAATCTAATTGATTAGTTTATCCAAAGTTATCAAGTACTTAATGTCATAATAGACAACAAAATAAATGAAAAGGCAAGCAATAAGCTGGAAAACATGTGCAATAAATGTGACAAAAGTTAATAATTAAAATACATAAGAAGGTTGTTTAAATTGTGCAGGTCCTGTCTCCTGCCAGCTATTCAAAGAATCGCTTCTGCAATTCTCCCCTTCTCTCTCCTCATCATTTCTTCACTCTATATTATACCCATCAGCAAACATTCTGCCATTTTTCCCATCTTAAGAAATAAAAGCCTCTCGACTCCACTGCCCCCCACTTCTTTATTCCCCTTTGCAGCAGAATTCCTTGAAAAAGAAATCCCAATCTCTGACTCCTTTTCTTATCCTCTCTTACGGCCACTCCAAAAGTTTTGCTCCTACCACTGTCCTGAAAACGTTATCGAGGCCACCAATGATCTCCAAGTTGCCAAATCCAGTGGTCAATTCTAAACCCCAGATTTATTTGACTTATGAGAATACTGACACAGACCATTATTCTCTCTTCCTTGATTAATTTTCTTCACTTAGCTTCTAGAGTACCCCCTCCCCCCTTTTTTCTTGCCTCCTCGGTCATTTCTCAGTCTCCTGAACTGCCTTCTAACTCTTAATGTTGGAGTGGCCAGGACTGGGCCCTCCACCCATACTCACTCTCCTGGAGTACCTCTACTCTAGCATCACTAGTACCTCATGCGGATCTCTCTTCTGAACCCCAGACTTGTATATCCACCTGCCTCCCTGATATCTCCACTTGGATGCCTAAAAGACACCTCAAATTTAGAAAATTTAAAATAGAAATCCAACCTTCCCTCCTAAACTTCCTCCGCTTGTACCTACTCCATCTGAGTATCTCCACCCTTCTAGTGGCTCAGGCCAAAAATCTCAGAGTCCTCCTCTTACACCAAAGCCAATGTGTGAGCAAAGCTTTTGAAAGACATCCAGAATCTCATCACCTGTCATCACTCCCACTGCATGGTCCAGGAGTGAGCCTCCCAGCTGGGCTTGTCTTGGCCCCTTACAATCTGTCTTTAAACTTAGATCACATCACTCTTCCCTTACAGCCCTGCAATGGCTTCCCATTTCACCCAGAGTAAAAGCCAAAGTCGTTACAATGATCTATATGGCCCTATATGATTTGCCCATCCTCTCCCCATTTCTTTTCTGACCTCATCTCTTATTACTCTCACTCATACTAACTCTGCTCCAGACACTCTTAGCTGTTCCACAAACACAACAGCAAACTGCTTCTTGAAGGCCTTTGCACTAGCCATTCCCTCTCTCTGAACTGTCCTCCCCAGATACCTGGGCTTGGCTAATGCCCTTATCTCCTCAGGTCTCTGCTCAAAGGTCAGTTTCTCTTGAAGGCTTAGCTTGACTGTCCTATTTTAAACTGCAACCTATCCAGTTCCAGTCCTCTCCCATTACCTCCTCTTATCTTGCTTTACTTTTTCTTTTTTCCTCTTTTGTAGCATTTATCAGTCAGTGTCCAACATACTTGAGTTTACTTATTTATTATAATGGAGTTTGGAGTGTGTGTTGTGCATCTTCTCCTCGAAGAATTTATGCCCCACAAAGGCAGGAATTTTGTTCATTGATGTGCCTCAAACAAATAGTACCTGGTATATAATAGGCACTTAATAAATATTTGCAGAATGGGTGAATAAATAAATTGATAAGAAATACAAAAAGACTCCATTAGATAAAGGCAGCATCTGATTCCATTTGCCTGGGTGTTTAGTGCATTGGTAAAGAGCTGAAGGATGGTGAATATAACTTTGACATAACTTAGGAGTTCGACACTATCAATCACATTGTTAATGGGATTCCTTGGAAGATGCCAGTTGCACAGCAATTTTAGGTAGTTGGTGTGGAATAAACAGCAATATCGACTCCTTGTAACTTCTCCCATCAATGAGAAAGACTTCTATGTTGTAGATGTTTCAGTAGAAATCATCTCCATGTAGGATTTAAATCATTTTTTTAAAAAATATAAAATGCTACCTATATATAAACATATTTCCATTTACCTGACTTAACCAGTTTTCAAAACTATCTGCAAATAAATCTGGTATAATATTTCTTAAATATGAAGAAGGCTCCTTGATGGTTTTAATCAAATGTATAATTATTAATTATTCTCCAATCATTTTAAAATTTAAATTAAAAAATTTTAAATAAAAAAACATTTAAATTTAAAATAATATTTAAGAATATTTTTCCGGAGAAAAGCAAAACAAATACTTTATTTGAAAATATATAAAGAAGAGAATAAAATATCACCTTTAATCCAACTACTCAGAAATAATAATTATTAATATTTGGCTATTTTACCTTCTGATCTTTTTCAAATGTGTTAACTTTTTTAAACAAAAGTAGGATCAGGCATTATATACAATTTTGTTTCCTGCCTTTTTCACTTAACTTTATAGACATTTTCCATGTCAATAAATATTAATTAGAAACAATGTCTGATGCCTGAACAATTCTATCATTAAAATGTATCACATTTTAACATTTCTTTATTAAGGGACCCTCAGGGTATTTCCTATTTTTCTCTACTACAAATAAAAAAGTACTATATATATATATATATATATATATCTCCAATAGTATGTCTAGTTAAAGCTGTCATAGATTCCTAGACTATTCTAAAATATTTCCTAAAATATCATACCTGCTTTATAACTCGACCAGCATCAAACAAATAAACCACTTTTCCAATTTGACCTTGGGGGAAAATATTTTATTTTGTATTTATTTGATTAGTAGTAAAGATGACACACTTTTTTTGTCATGTTTACTTGGTAATTTGTATTTTGTTACTGAGCTCTCTGCACAAAGATTTTAGTCCATATCTTTATTAGGGTATATTTGTGCCTTCACTTTAGTGCACTAATGGTAATAATTAAAAGGAGGATTTTTCTTTATTCTAAAACTGCTTAATAGAGCAAAAGAACAAAACCTCCCTAAAGAATGTTATTTCAACAATTTCACTTCTAAGACTTTACAGCTTTCAAGGCTGAAAATTTCAAAAGCAACTCTGAAGCGTGCCAAAATAACCTTAATAAAAAGCTGACTAATTGGTGTGACTGAAGGACAGATGATGAGTTGGTCATAAAGTAGTTTTTTATTACTTTGTAAATCACCCCTGATTCAACAGTAGAGAAGAGGAAGAGACAAGTAAGTAAGCTTCTATTTTTAAAAACCTCCCTTAGGCAGCATAAAATAGATAGTAGTGATAAAGGATGGCCATGAAACATCATCCAGATTTAAAGGATTTTCAGTAGAGGGATGTTTAACAAAGGTCACCTGGGCCTATTAATCAGGGACATCTGTGTAGGAGAGCGACCTAAGCTGCTTGGGGATATACTGGTAAGCTGCAAATCACTGTTAAAATGGTCACTGTGGCAATTACTAACTTAAGGTGGCTCGTTTGCTACTATGGAGGCCAAGGTAGGTATGGATCAAAAACATTGTTTTTACTAACATTATAATCACATAACTTTCTATGTACACATTAAAAGAAGGAAGATAGAAATTCACAGGACTGGTTATTACCTCCCGATGATGGCATTATGATTACTTTGGGTTTTCATTTTTATATTTTGCTATATTCTCCAAGTATTCTGCAGTAAACACTGCTATATTTAAGCACTGCTATAATTAAGGAAAACGTTAATGCCATTAAACATTTTCTTTTTTTTTTTATTTTACCGGGAGGTCCCGGGGATCGAACCCAGGTCCCTCCATATGGCAGACGGACGCCCAACCATTTGAGCCACATCCGCCCCTGCCATTAAACATTTTAACCACACACAGCAATTAACAGCAAAGAGACTACACCTCCTGGGTTCTGCCCCTTTAGACATACCAACATTCACAGAATTTTTTTTATTTCTATTTGCTTCTTGTTTGTTTTAAATTTAATAATGTCAAGGCTAGTTCATGATTCAGAATATTTGTAAATATACAAAGAAGAGATAAGGGCTCTATAATGAGTCAGTTAGAACTAATTAAAAATATGACTTCATTTCTCTACCTTTGTAAATGAAATGTCAAGTCATCTGTAGTTGGTAGCAATTGGCGGCCTATTCATTGTTGAGACTGTTTTCCTTCCCAGGTTCCTGTTAAAATAGAAATCGCTGATCATTATTTATTCATATCCTTACCTCATCCCCCCCAAAAGGATCAGATGTGGCAACTGAGATACATAGAATGTAACCAGTTAAAACTGATATAAAGGAATGAATGTATGTGAGGAAGAAATAAAGGTGGGAAACAAGATAACATCAGCAGTATGGGCTATGCATAGAATGTGACCCTCTGAAACTGTGTAAACCGTACAGCCTCTAGTTTGACTTTAAGCTTCCTAATGGCCACAGCAAAGAAAGACATGATCAGTTATGCTCAATGTCCAAAAGTATCTGGGGATTGAGGACGGAGAGGAACTGGCCCCCATGTGTTTTCATAAAGGAGACTCCACATAACATATGGACAATTTTTCAAAATGATCTCTATGACAAGTCAACATGATTTTTATAAGGATTTAAATGATGTAACGTCAAAGAACTATTAAATATACTTCTTTTGCTCTAATTGCTTTTTATTAGGAGGGATACATGCTCATTCTAGTCAATTTTAAAAACACCGAGAAGTGAAAATGAATAAGGTCTCACACCCTTATCTCTCCCCTCTTAGATACCCAATATTAAAAGTTTGTTGCATGTCCTTTCAAAATCTTCCCTATAGATTGGCCCCCCGCCCCTCCCCCCACAAGTTTATTTCTGCCACTTGCTCTTAATTGGTACATTTCAGTATCTTTTCAAATCTACATATATACCTCATTTTGAAACAACCCATACTATTCCTCAAGAGGGATATATCATCATTTAATCAACCACTCTTCTGCACATTCAGATTGTTTGAACACTGATGAACATTCAGATTGTTTCCAGGCTTGACTACAGTAACCAGAGTAGCAATAAACAGCCATAACCAAGCAGTTGTAATGTTTTAGTGCTTTTATTTCTGTGGAAAAGAATCCTAGAAGGGGAATTGTGGGCTCAAGGGATAAGCACATTAACTATTTCAATGACTATTGCCACATTCTTTTCTAAAAAGAGGATTAATCACTTAGCCCCTCCTTACAGACATACTTATCAGCACTGGATGTGCGCCATCTTTAAAACTGTTCACCAGCCTGGCGGGCAGGGAATGGCATCATAGTCGCTTCAATTCACCACTAACGGAGCTGGCCCTTTTCACAAGTTTATTGATGATTTACATTTCCTGTTCATGCCCTTTGCTTTTTTAAAAATACTGTGCTGTTCATATTTTTCCTTTTGTAATAAATTTGTGAGATCTCTTTGTATTTTAAAACATAAACTCTGTAATATGGGTTGTAAGCTATTATTTATCTTTTGACCTTATGTTGTCTTGTCATATAAACATTTTTTAAAAATTTACATAGTCAAATCTTTCATTTTTTTCCTCTAAGGATTACTGATTTACTCTCTGGCTTGACAGAGTTTCTCCCAGTGTGATGTTATACTTGTATTATTCTATATTTTCATCTAATAATTTTGTGGTTACATTTTTTTTATTAGAGGAGTAGTAAGTTTACGGAAAAATCATGCATAAAATACAGAGTTCCCATAAACCACCCTACTATTAACACTCTGCATTATTAGTGTGGTACATTTGTTACAATTGATGCAAGAACATTTTTATAATTGTAGTATTTTATAATTGTCCATGGTTTACATGAAGGTTTGCTGTTTGTGTTGTAAAAAATCTAGGTTTTTTTTTTATTCTAGTAACATACAGACAACCTAAAATTTCCCCTTTTAACCACATTCAAATATATAATTTGGTGCTGCTAATTAAGTTCACTATGTTGTCCTACCATCATAGATCCTTATTCCAATTAGAATCTAACCTCATCTTCCCTCAGATCAAGAGCTAATTACCCACAAAATCATTTACTTTATCATCTATCCTCTCCTCACTTTCTGAAATCTCTATTCTTTTCCAAAGAAGTACTTGCCAATTCCTGTGCTAATACTGTTTTAAATGCAGTGACTTGACAGTACATTTTTATATCTGCTGCTGCGAGTTGTACATATCCACTATTTTCCTTCCCAGTTTGGTAATTTTCTTGCAGGTATATTTTTAGATGAACTTTAAAATCATATTGATTGATCTGACAATATTTCCCCACCCCCCAAATTTACATTCTGAATAGAGTTATATTACATTTAAATACTCTAATTTGAGAAGTACTGACATCTTTGGAATAAAAAAACAGCATAGCTCTCTCTTCAAGTATTACATCTTTTACTACAACTATATATTTTTTTCATATTTGTCTTACTAAATTCATTCCTAGATTATTTTAGTTTGTCATATTTAAAACAAGTTTTTTTTCCATTTTCATTTCTAACCAATTATTCATTTATATAAAGAAAAATAATTGGGTTTCGCCTATTATCTTTTACTCAATCTTTTTACCTAATCCTCTTAGGAAATTCTAAAAGATTTTAACCTGAGTCTTAACCACATAACCTGCAATATTTATACAGCTTATTTCAATTTATTTTCTTATTGCAGTCACTGAATTTCTAAAACAATGCCGAGTAATGGTAGTAGGGCCAGGCCATTAAAACTCCTTCAGTAGTCACCATCTAACATGCTGCTTTTGTTGGTTTGGCAATATGGTAGGTTCTTTCCCCATTGGTATTAGTCAGGGTTCTCTCGGGAAACAGAATCAGCAGGAGATATCTATGAATAATATGGAACTCTAAAAGAGTCTCTCACGCGACCGTGGGGACGCACAAGTCCAGGTTCCTCAGGCAAGCTGCAAACCAGGGGCTCCGATGAAAGCCCGATGAAAGGTTGTTGATGAGTCTCTGGGAGAAGTTACCTGTCCAACGACGAGCTGGGAAATTCTCTCTGAATGTTGAAATCACTTCCACTTTTAAGTCATTCAACTGATTGGATAAAGGCACCACCCATTGATAATGTAATCTCCCTGATTGATGCAGATGTAATCAGCCATCCACGAAGTAAACTCACTGGTGATTGAAGTCCATAAATGCTCTTGTATTACAATTAGCCCAGTGCTTGCTGGAACAAACACCTGGACACAACTACTTGGCCGAGTTGACACATTAGCCTAACCATCACACCATTCCTAATTTTTTTTTTTAATTTAAGAAGTTGTAGCTTTACAGAAAAATCATACATAAAATACAGAGTTCCCATATAGCACACTGTTATTAACACTTTCCATTAGTGGGGAACTTTTTGTTACAAATATGAAAGCACATTTTTATAACTGTACTATTAACTATATATAGTCCATCTTTTACATTAGGGGTTTGTTGTGTTGTACAGTCCTATGTTTTTTGTTTTATTTTTATTTTTATTCTAGTAATATATATTCCTAACTTATTTTTAGTTTTTATTAGGAATACGTACTGAATTACATCAAATGCATTTTCAGCATCAGCTGATGTTGTCATACTACTGTTCTATTATTCTGCTGTGTCAGTATACAACATTGAGAGATTTCATAATGCTAAATCATCTCTCCATTTCTATAGTGAGCCCTAAATTGGATTTCATGTGCTAAAGTATTTAAAAGAATATTTTCATGAGTAAAATTGGACAATTGTTGTTGTCCTATCTTTATCAGATTTTGGTATTAGGGAATTGCTATTTTTCATAAAATTGGAAAGCTTTCTCTCTTTACATGCATTAACATTTTTTCTATGCTTAGTCATCTCTTGGAGTTCATTACTTCTTTTGGATCAAAATTTGGTAATTTAAAAGGGAAAAAATGGTAGATAAAATGAATTTTTATGGCTAAGAGATTTCAAAGTAACTTGGGAGGTCATTCCAGAGGGTAAGTTTATGCAAGTCTCAGCAAGATCTCATTGTCTTCCACAGTAACAGTGCCCCCAAATAGCGGTGCTCCAAGGGCTCTAGAGATATCCAGAAACTATAAACAGAGCAGAAAGCTCAGGAATTTGGCACCCTCTCAGTGGACCTTATTTTGGAATTTATGCTCCCCATTGTAACAGAGTAAGATTCGTTATAGGTTTTCTACACATGTCTCTTCTGTCCCTTTTATTTGAACATTTAATTAGCACTATACTTGATAAATATACTACCCAGAGATTTAAATCTTTGGTCCATCCATGAGCCAGTTGAGCCCTGAATTTAAGCAGAGTTGCAACGCCTACTTTCCAGTTCATTGGGCTCACCCAGGACAATTAAGGAGATGATGGACAATGCCCATTTCAAGAAACAGTGAGTGTCTAAAACTGCAGGTAAGATATTTTTCTCCATCTGCCTCATGGAAACTAAGCCCCCTCTCAATTAGAAGCTGAGTGGACATCACCATTCCCAAATCTTCAAGATTGGGGAATGAAAAATGGACTAAAGTAGACTGATTATTATTCTACTATCGATTTATTATTTTAGTAATGGAATAACTCATCATTGATGGAAAGGCAGTGGCCAGCAGAGGTTCTGAGGAATGGGGGAGGGAAAATAGGTGTAAATATGGAGGCATTTTCAAAACATTGGATTTGTCATGCATGACATTGCAGTGATGGATACAGGCCATTGTATATTGTGTCATAACTTAGAAAATTGTGCAGGACAGCGTGCAAAGTATAAAGTAAACTGTAGTCCATGGTTAGTAACAATGCTTCTATATGCGTTCATCAATTTTAACGAATGTAACACACTAAAGAAGGATGTTTTTAATGTGGCAAAGTATGGAAGGGGCAAGGAGTGGGGCACATGGGAATCCCTTATATTTTGTATGCAACATTTCCGTAATCTAAATCTTCTTTAAAAATAAACAAATAAATAAAAAGAAAGCAAAAAAAAAATTGGTAATTTATATTTTGTTAGAAAATCATCAATTTCCTTTAGAGTTTTAAATTTATTGCTGCACAGTAGTACATAATATCTTCTACTGAATTATTTTAATCCTTTTGAGATCTGCTGACTATTCCTAATGTGGTGTGTATATGTGTATGTGTATGTGTGTGTGTATTTTCATTAGTCAGATTTTCCCAATGGTTTGTGTACATTTTAGTGGTTGTTTTAAGGAAACTGCTATTCATTTTTAAAATTCTTTCTATCATTTGTTTTGTGGCTTTTACTGTTAATGATAATTTCTTTCTCTTTATTTCTTTCATTTCTTAAATGTAATACTTAGGTTTTTTAAAAATTCTTTTAAAAAATAGTAACAAAAGTATTAGGGCTATGAAGTATGCCTCAATATATTAACAATTTCCCCATAAATTCTGGTATAAATGTTGTATTTAATTAATTTCCAGATAATTTGTCATTTTGGTTTTGATTTTCAACTTGATCCTGGAATCATTTATAATAGGGTTTCTTAATTTCAGGCTTTACATTTTACTTATTATTCTTTCATTGCCAATTTCCTGTTTTATTTCCCTGGGGTAAAAAAAAAATAGGATGAATAAAATATCTCCCCCCACCCCAAATTTATTAAGTTTTTTTTCCTATATCGAGTACCTGATGTTTTATAAAATGTTCCATGGACACAAGAGAAAAATATATATTCTCTCTGTATATGGGGTAAAATTACCCTATTCATTACTAGTATATATCATTATTTATCTACTTTGGAAAATTACAAAAGAAATATATCAAAATCAAGTATAGTTTCATGATGTCTCTTGTATTTCTACTTTTCTTTCCTAATATATTAAATTATTACATTGGTCAATGTATAAAGGGTATGCATATTATAGTGTCTTTGTGAACTGTACTTTTTATTATAAAAAGTATTTCTTATTTAATAATTTTGTTCTTGGGCTCCATCTTATTTGATGCTTATATCCCCACTTCTCCTTCCCTTTTGTTTGCATTTGATTGGCATATCTTGGTCCATTTCTTTACGTTTAACTTTTTTGGTTATTTTGTTTAAGATGTGTTTCTTATAAATAGCTTAAATCTAGATTTTTCTGTTGTTTTTTTGGCCAATCAGAATCTTCGTCATTGAGAGGAGACCAACAAATTCCCATCTATTGTTTTATGTAAGATTATATTTGGTTTGCTTCCATCATATTTGTTTACTATTAATTACGTTTGTTGCTACCCCATTTATTTTTCAACGTATTCCTTTTTTTTGGATTGATCAAGTTCATAATTATATTTTTCTCCTAATAATTTAAAATTTTTACTCCATATATTTTGCTCATATTTATCATTTTATTTTTAAATCTCTCCCTGCCCAGCCATGCTTTCTCTCTTCCTCCTTTCATAGGTGCCAATCCTTAATAAATATCTTGCACTCCAAATTCCATCCCCATGCCTACTTCCAGAAAACCCATCCCCACATCTCTTCTCTTCCACAGGAGGAGATACCTGGAATATTTTCACTCTTCTACTACCCTCCAGTCCAAACTATTAAATATTTCTTCATAGTCAGTATGCCTCTTATGTTTCAAGAAATCTTAATAAACAATGAAGATTTTTATAGCCACTTTATTGACATTTATTTATATTTGACAGTAAGATTTACAAGGCTCACTGCTTATCACTTCCCCTATCCTGACATCTTGGTTCTGATTTAATCCTCAAGTATGGCTGGCTGGAGGCTTCTCCACTTGTTCCCTCAAAAGTCACACATGGATGGTCCACTCTGAGTCACTCTATGTCCAGGAAGGTCTTTTTTTTTGTCCTTATATATGAATAGACCTCCTGGCCAATTCAGGAATCCTGGCTCACAGCCCCTCCTCTCCTCTCTCCGTAAGAATCCTCTTGCTGTCTTTTCACTTCCTGGTTTATAGATGAGTACTTTGGTGCTGGCCTGGTCCTCCTGTCTTGGTAAGTTACTGGTTTTCTCTGTCTGGACACCCATGAGAGTTTTCTCTCTTAACATACAGATAAAACATTCCATAAGGATAGTTGTATCTTTTTTCATTAATCCTGCTCAGTTAAGGGAAACTAACAAGAACCTTAGGGCAGCGCTCCATGAATATTATTTCTCATAACCAAGCTTTTGATAAGAACTGGACAGTAGAGCACTCAAAGTTATAGTCTCTGGCAAAAGCCTGGAATGCAGACATCCCAGTGGCCAAGTAAGGGCAGAATCATAAGGCTGAAGTCTCCTTGGGAAATGTATTAAGATGTAATCTGACACAAGACTCCCAGTTAGTCCTTATTTTCTTAAATTATTTCTGACATTAAACAGAGCCAGTTAATGGTATCCTAGGGTTATACTGTGGAGACACCAGCTCAGCTAACAGCAATATGTGCCAGACAAGACATTTTTTTGACTATTTGATTGCTTATCTATCTTTTCTGGTATTTAGAATCTGGATTCTGTTACTTTAAGGATTAATTACTTGATACTACTTCATAGCTTTTTACATTTCTACGCTTTCACTCAATTGCCTGTTGTTCATTGAGCACCTACTATGTGTGTGATGCTGTCACATACATGATTTCATTTAATCCTGCAAATAATCCCTTGGCATTTTCTGGTTTAGCACTTGCTCCTTTGCCACTTTTGGTTGACTGCTCTATAAAGTTCGCAGGATGTTGTCATTTTAAGTTCTGCCAGGGCAGGCACTCTACTGCAAGGCTGATTTTTAGGAGGGAAGCCCTTAGTTGGCGAAGAGCCTAGTGACCCCTCCCCCGCCAGGCCCTGCCCCTCAGCCTGGCTCTGCTGTTCTTCTCTACCAGTGCTGGGCATCCAACCACCTGGGGAGCTTTGTGAAGGTTCAGATTCTTGCACCACACACCACAACAATTAATACTTCTGAGCAGTGAATCTGGGCAATCAGTATTTTCAATGTGCTTTCCAGGCTTGGGATTATCTAAACTACTCTGACTAGTAAAGACTGTAAAGACATTTTATTCTTCAAGAGAGTTGTCAGGGTCTCAAAGGGAAAACAGAAATCACTCTGGATATGTTAAAGAGAGGACATTTAATACATGGAATTGG
Source organism: Tolypeutes matacus (assembly GCA_026826555.1). Taxonomy (NCBI): domain Eukaryota; kingdom Metazoa; phylum Chordata; class Mammalia; order Cingulata; family Chlamyphoridae; genus Tolypeutes; species Tolypeutes matacus. The sequence continues at coordinate 22,370,087 of JAKSZT010053764.1, read as the reverse complement.
TTATAGAAATGATGGGTGAGCCAAGAAGCTAAAGAAAGAAAGAAAGGGTGATGGAAATGCAGGGAGTAGCATCAGCAGGAAGCCACTATCACTTTTAGAGCTAGAGGCACAAGAGGAGGTGGCATGAACAGACCTCAAAAGCCAGAGGTATCTGCTGGGGCCAGAACACCCCGGTAAGGGGTAACTGGCAGAAGGCAGGACCACAGAGGGAGAGGCATGCTTGGAGGCATGAAGAGGGTGGTCACTGTTGGAGACACCCCCACAAATGGAGAGAGGGTGAACATCCAGGCTTCTCCCTTCACCCCTCCCCCTGCCAATCCCTGTGTCTGGCTCCCTGACCCACAGAAAGCCATCTGACACGAGAGCCTGAGAAATGCAACTCACAAGGGATGACAGCCCTACGATACAGAGCAGGGCAAGAGTGAAGAATGGCACTGAGGGCAAACAGGCCAATGACTACTGGCCATACAATGAGATCTACATCTGTAATCAAAGTTGGAAAGCAGTTATGAGGTGATGATAAGCCCAAGAAACATATGCTTCTCAATGGAAATGTGGATTGGGCACTAGGCTAGGAGCTGGCACAAACATTTCTATCTTTGTGACTCTGGGAGTTTGCAAAGAGCTTAAGCACATCACTCTGAAGCAGCCAGGCTCAAATGCAGCCCTTTCAATGAGTGTAGAAGTGAGGAGAGGAGTGAGGCTGTGACATGGGGCAATTTGTCTTGTCAGTGCAATAGGTGGTAGGACTGAGATGTGATTCAGAGGTATCTGACTTCAAATCGAATGCTCTTTCCACCACACCAGGTGCTCTCCACTAGTTATCTGTCAAAACAATTAGAAGAGTGTCTAATCAATATTACACTGCAGGGAAGCGGCTGTGGCTCAATCAGTGGGGCTCCCGTTTGCCATATGGGAGGCCCGGGGTTCGGTTCCCGGGGCCTCCTGGTGAAGGCAAGCCCGTCCGCACGGCGTGGTTGGCTGACCCAGCGAGCGCAAGCAGCAAGGGGGGAGATAAATGAATAAATAAATAAAATCTTTAAAAAAAAATAAAATAAAAATAAAAATAAATATTACACTGCAGTTTTCAATTTGTAAATGCAATCAAAATGTTGGCCAGGGAGCAGATGTGGGTCAAGCGGCTGAACATCTGCTTCCCACACAAGAGGTCATGGATTCGGTTTCCGGTGCCTCCTAAAAAAAGAAACCCCCCAAAAAAAAAAAAAAAAAAAAAACAATTGGCCAACAATATTGATTTACATAATTATTTCCTGTAAAACTGGTTCCACATCCATGAGTCTCAACCTAGAGGGCATTTCTGAATTTACAGAGTATATTTTTTATTTTGCCATGAGTCTGCTCCAAAAGCAAGGCTAAGCGAAGTAGGGGAATGGCTGATTACCTAATTACCCAACTAAGAGGCAAGACTTAGTCAGGGACACTAGCCACATGTCCTTACTTGTCTTCCCATAAAAACAAACACTTCATTAAATTCTGATGACAAGAACAAGTAAGGAACAGGGGAAGAACACTGGAATAGGCATCTAATGGTTGGGGTCCTATGTCCATCTCTGCTACTAATCCTGTGTGACTTTGAGCCCCTCCACTTCTGTTCTACCATGAACTGTGCTGACTGCATTACAGAGTGCCTTTGGTTTCAGGCCATGGTCAAGTTTCTTAGATAGAGCCTCATCTCAAATCCTCTTTGGAGTAAGGAGAGTACTTATCAATTATTTGATCATTATGAGTGCCACCTGCCCTATGGAAACTGCTTCTACAAGATAGCCAAATTCAAATGTTTTTATGCCATTCAGGCTATATATGCTAACATTTCCTAGTACATGTCCCAATAGAGAGAGCAATTAAAAGTAATTTGGGTCTTGGTCATATCTGAATGTTAATGATAACCATTTTTATTTGAATTATGCTATTCTGAGTTCATTTTCATTATCTGTGAATAAATTCATTCTTTCATACGTTCAACAAACACATTATATATCTGGGAGTGAGCTCGGCTCTGGGGCCATAATAACATAAAGACAGGTCCTAGTCTTCAAAGAACTCACATAGGAAGGAGGGAGACATGTGAACAGCTATACTACAATGTGCCATGTGCTTGATTTTAGGTTCTTGGAGGAGAAACTGCCTGAGTCTGCCTGGGGGCATCATGGAAAGCTGTGCTTCTGGGAAGTCTTGAAACTGGACTTAGAGCAGTGGGCCAGGACACAAGGCTGAGAGGCGGGGAGGGTGGGGGGGAAGATGCTAGGCAATGTGGCAGCACGCTTAAAGAAAGACCCAGGAGCAGGAAGGAGCATATTCAAGTTTTCACGGGTGCACTCTGAAGATGAATTTTGCATTTCAAGAATTTACATTGAATCAGTCCACGGTTTAGGGTCTTACTGAAAGGGTTGTTAACAGACCTCCTGATTCTCACTATGGCCATTAGTCCAAGTTCAATCTTTTGCCTGAATTAAAACACATTTGTGAAAATTTCTATGGATTCGTGAATACTAGTTATTCTTAGGAAATTTAGTTTTGCTAAATAATTTTGCTAGGGAGGTAAGAAGTATTATAGCTCGTCAGTGCACTTTCTGGGTTTGGCAATAAACAACAGTAACAGCAAACAGTAAAAATCAAAGGTTTAAAAATGAGTGATGGCTTATTTTCTGAGTCCTAAATATAAGCAACAAAAATATCCCAAACTGAAAACAGTCCTGGACTGTCCCCAAAGTAGAAATGCCTAGAAGTTTTAGACAGAAGAATTCACCTATTAGAATGAGAAATCACAAGCTCAGATTTCTTTCTTTTAGAATATTTGCATAAACTCTCAAAGAAATGCAGAAAATCTTCATTTTAAATATTTGCACAGGAGAGGCCACCTCTACACACATATATATTTTCAGACATATGGTATGTTATACATTTGGAGGCTCAGAAACTTTAAAAATAGAACCATGGTGCTCTTATATTCAACTTAAAGCTCTTCTATTTTTGCTGATGAAAATAATTTAAATTAGGTTTCATTTCATGTATCTAATATTTATATAGACAAGCCATTGCCAAAACCAATTCCAAACTATGGCACCTGCTTGCTACAAATCCAAATGAAGACCAATCAAAACAAATTGCAGGGCTCTTATATTCTCTCATAAAACACATTCATCAACTCTCAGAACTGCTCTCACAAAGTGAATAAACAGAAATAGCTATAAATGGCAATGACAAAAGGCTCAGCATAATATGAACCACTTGTAAATCATTTTTCAAAAAAAAGGTTGTGCTAAAAAGAATTCATAAGTCTTTTCAAATGAAGCCTTCACTGCAAACATTAGACAGAAGAAAGTAGCCAGTAAAAACAATTGGGAGCTATATGTTGTTTTCAGACCAGTGTAACTCATATCTTTTCATGAAAACACCACTATTTCACAATCCCCGCCAATTTCATTTCAAATACAGAAAGACGTGTGTGTGTCTGAAGTCTCATGAAAATGTTAGGAGTGGGGGAAGGGGTAGAAAGAAAAGCTGACAGTTGTGAAAGGAAATACATATATAGTCATAATACCTTGGATTCCCATTTGGCATGTGGGAAAAAATCGCATGCAGATTTAACTAGCACTGTTACTTTTTTACCTCTTCCCAGACACATTTGGGGGTATTCCTAAGAATCTCACATAGTTGAACTTTTTGCCTCTATACAATGCATAAAGCTCTTCTTCCCCAGTTTTTATGTAGACATTAGTTAGCAAGTAGATTTCACGATACTATATATTTTCCACATAGTAAACTTTCTCATTTTTATTCACTGGACTGTGCTTTCTATCCACATTTTATTTCTTTTTCCCCCCAAGAATGCATGCCTCGGGTATTATTCAATCATTACAATAATTTATTGAAAACCATACATAAACAAAGCCAGTTTGGACTTGTAGGAAAATACATGAACTCAGAAATAAATAACAAAAATCTACTTGGCCTTGCACATCTGCAAAGTGTTTCTGGGCCTGTTTCATCTTCTATTGAGAAAGCCAAAGCAATACAGAATTTCTACGTTTCCCAAACACAAAGGATAGCTGTTAGTGTGCCCCAAAGAACTTCCTCCGAAGCAGAGGTCTGTGAGTCTCTGTGATTGTGGGAAAGCCTGAAAGAACAGAGAGAGTGGGAGGCAGGACTAAAAGCAATGCATTGGTTAGAGGGGATGGAGGATGCTGCTAAGGGTAACAAGAGAGAGAGGAGGAGAAAAAAGTTTGTTCAACCAAAAATTTTTTTAAAAACCTTTCTACAGTGCTGGGCCAATAATGTTAACCATGAACAAGTAATAAATGTGGTTTCAAACCAGGCCCGTGTATAAACGCCTATCTAGATAAAGGGAAACTAGTAATGAAATGACCACCAAGCACACACTTCTCCACCAGAGGGGTATTCGTTTACTCAAACCTTTATTTGCCAGAACCCCTCTGTGTAAGGTACTTTGGGAACACAAGAATGAAGACGATGGTCCTGTTATAAAGCACATAAAAAAGAAGCCGAAACACAACATACATAATAATGGAAAAGTTTTGAACAGATTTAGGAGTTAATACCTTTTACTTGGCTTTGCTTCTAAACAAGTACTCAGTCACCACAGTCAGGGGGTTTATATGGAACGTTCTAAAAGATGTAATCAAAAGTAAAAAGTAAAAAAAAAAACCCAAAAACCAAGAGATCATAAAGCAGCTATTAATCACTGAATATTAAATTTCCCAAGCATTTGATATGCACTAAGATATACTGGGCAGGGAACTGCTAACAACCTAACTGGAAGAGCAAGGCTAAAATGTGGCAGTCGGAGGGAAGGGAGGTGACAGCGGTTGGGAGTGAGCAGTGTTAAAGAGAATGAGATGTCAGATCATGAGGAAGATGCCAGATCAGATCCCTGGTAAGGGAAGCAGCGGGAAGGTAGAAGAGAAAGACTGTGGTGTCTGAGACAGCCAGCTAAGAGAGGAAGAGTATACTGATCTATTAGTGGGAAATCAGGTTGGAGAGAATGAATAGCCCCAGGCTAGATAGCCTTGGGAGCCAGCCACAGATATGGTAAGTTCAGGAACATCTACTGAAGGCCAATAAGATTTGAAAAATAGGAAAGCTTAAGAAGAGGCAAGATGAAACAGAAAGGGAAGTCTAGTGAGAAAGCAAAACTGGAAGCGGCTGTAGTAGTCATGATGATGAGAACCTAGAAGACCAGATTTGGGCCTTGAGAGGAAGGAGCCCTGGATCGTGTTTCAAGGGGAATGTCATCAGAATCTGAGGTCTGAATGGATCTGGAGGAATAGAGGTTAAGTCAAACGTTTTCACACTTGACTGACTACAGAGGTCAGTGGGAGTTCAAAGAGAACCTATCTCCTTGAACTGGTGGTGCCCCCTTGCCACCTTCCACCTCAGCCACAAAATGAACTGGGAGGGGCACTTGACCCAGGCTAAACCATCCAATTATCCCTATTATGAATTTTTTCTAAGGTCAAGTAGTGGTGGCCTTGAACTAGTCAAGACAGCCAAAGTCATAGGAAAGGTGAAAATAAGAGCTTAGTCGTCTTAATCAGCCTGTAGAAAAACATCCAGACAAGACTCCTGCGTTTCCAGGCAGCCAGACAGATGGAGAAACTACTGCCTCACAACCTTCCAGCTGTGTGATAGCTAACCATACTCCCTAGCTAGCAACTGGTTTCTAGGAAGGCCCCTGTATTTTCTTAACATCCACCATTTACTTGAGCTCTCTGAAGGGATTTCTAATCCTGGAGCCAAACTCTCCTGGACTAAAACAGAAATTATGCTATCAATCAGCGGCCACAGCTTAGTTGAGGCCATTGGCCCATCATCCACCTGCCGCTACCCTCTGTTCCGAGCTGCTCCCTAAATGGGGAAGGTGGTGACAACGTGGTGGTCACAACGACAGGCGCCAGACTGCCGGGCTTCAATATAGAATGTGCTGCCCAGCTGTATGACCTCCTCAAGTCACTTAATCTCTGTGTCCCTCAGCTTCCTCATCTGAGACACCGGGAAAATAAAGTTCCTCCCACACAGGGCAGCTGTGAGGAGTGAAAATATGTAAAGCACTTACAATATCCCTGGCACATACTACACTCCATAAATGTAGGGTGATGGTGGTTGTTGTTAGCTACTCTCACCAGAACGAGAGCTGTGAGGCAGAGCTGATCCTGCCCCTGTTCTGCTTCTAAACTCCTTGTGGCTACAGAAGAGACTCACAGCATTTGAGCCCCTGCAAAGACTGGTCCTCCTTTCTCTCCTCCAGCCACTCCCTCTGCCACTCTGCCCTCAGTCAAGGTGGAAGGAGCTGCTGTACACACTGCTCCCTCTGCCTCCCACACTGCTCTCAAGTCTCGAGAGAGCTCTCTCTTCCACAAATGTTTTGAGTTCTCCTACGGCCTCTTGCCTGTGCCCACAGAGTTTGTTCTACTTGAAATAGGCTCTCTACGACCCTGTGTATCAATTACAAATGTCTCTCTTCTCTGAGGACTTCCTTGATCCCCTCTACCTTAGAAGAATGCAGTACTTGCTTTGCTGTGCTCTCCAAACCCTCAGTCAATGCACTTATATTTTGTTACACTTAGGTGTTTGTGTGACCCCAGACTGCAACTGCTCTCAATCTTCTGAAAAATAATAATAATTATTAATATTATAGCTAATATGTATGGAGCATTCTTCTTTGTCCCAGGCACTTTTATAAGGTTTCTGTTATTATTCTCATTTTACAGATGAGAAAACTGAGGCACAGAGAGGTTAAATAATTCACCCAAGCTCACAAAGTCTAGTGGCAGGGCGTAGGCTATCCATGTCCAAAGTGGCACTCTTAACCTCTCAATCACTATATTTTAAAGTATTGTAAGACTTCACTTGTTTCCTTAAGTCTCCTTCCTGACAATCTCTGCATCTTGCCTCCTGATTCACAGAGAAACGACGGCCCCTTCCCTTCCTGCCTTTCCCACCCATGACCTCATAAGCACCAACACCCACCCTTCTCTCTGCTCTGTGTACCTCACCTGCTCTCAAATGCATGACTAAGGGATGTTCTGTGCTCCCCATCACACACCTTTCTGAAGCCCTCTCCTCAACAATTATCCTTTGTTCTTCCTGGATCTTCAACCTCTTTCCTTCAACTATTTGTTTACTCTGAAAATATGAGCATGATAACTCTTTGCTTCAGACCTTTCCTCATGAGTTCCAGAAACAACTTCTTTACCCCAAAACTCCTCTCTGGCTACAACTTTGTCTCACTTCCCTTACAGTCAAGGTCAAATTCTTTAAAATACTAGTGTATACTCCCTGCCTTCACTTCCTCTGCTCCCATCCACTTATCAACCCATAGCAATCTGAGCCCCTCCAACCACCTCAAGTTCACAAATGGACTCCTTGTTGCTTCATCCAACCAGTCTTTTCATTCCTTATCTTCCTCAATTTCTCTGCAGCATTGACCCTGAGAGGGCCGCTCACACAGGAGGTGCTCAGATCTTTGTTGAACTGGTGGTGACCCATCTCCTCAACTGAGTGCCCCTCCTCCCTGGGCTACCGGGCATGGCAGATACTGCCAGCTACTACTCCAAATCCCTTTCCTCAAGTTTTTTACTAGCACAACTCTGATTCTGTTTGGGACACAATGTGCCCCCAAACAATAAACATGCATTCCCAGACATTCTGGCAATGAGATGCTGGTAAACATTTACGTCCAGGGAGACTTGTTAAAGGAGCAGACTCTGCTGCCATGGACTTTTCTGCTACTTGTCATTTGCTCTTGACCCTTTCTCCCATGGTTGACAGACTTGAAAGAGAGCATGAGCAGGGACACCACATATACTTGGTTTCCTTTCCTGATATACCTGGCTTTCCCCTACCTCTCTCAACACTTCTCAGTCTCTTTGGTAGGCTCTTTCTTCTTTGGCTGCCTCTTAAATATTCATGTTCTTCAAGGCTGTGTCTTCTGCATTCTTTTATTCTCACTCTCCCTGAATAATCTCTTCCATTCCCAGTGGGATCAACCACAACCTACTTTTGATGACTCCCAAATATATCTTGAGCTTAGACCTCTTTCCTGAGCTCTAGAGCTGCATTCCCAGGGTTCCTTCACTTAGCTTACAGGCACTATAAATTCAATATATTCAATGCAGTTTGTCCTATTCCATACCTTGTCCCCAAGCCCAGTCTACCTCCTAAGCTCTACCCCTTCAGAGAATGCTACCATCATCCACCCACTTGCCCAACTGGAAATCAAGGAGACATCCAAGTCTCTTCCTTCTAGTTCCATCTCTACAGCCCATCATTCAAATTCTTTCCTTAACTTTCTTTCATTTTTATTCTTTTTTCACCTTTGCCCTGTTGTTAGCTTGAGATGTCATCATTTCTTACATAGATTACTGCCTCAGATTCCTAATTAGTCTGCCTCACTGGGGCATGATATTGGTAAAGGGACATTTCTATAGCACAAATCAGCTGATGCCAGTCTCCTTTAAAATACTGCAACGACTTCCCACTGCTTCAAGACAAATTCAAAGTCTTTAGCCCAGCGTATGACCTCTCATGACCCGGCCTTTTACTGATTCCACCTCACTGCCCACTGCCAGCACAGGTTTAGCCATACGGAAGGACTGGCAGTTCCCACAATGCACCGGGTCTCCTGCCTCCTGCCTTTATGCACATGCCAGAGCCTGCCTCATGCCACTTCCCCCTGTCCAGGGCTAACTGCTCTGTGTCCTTCAAGATGAAGCTCAGGCATCATTTCCTTCCATGAACCCACTCTTACTCCTCCCAAGTCAGGGTTCAGTGCCTCTCTTTGTGTTCATGGGTGCCCTGGGCCTAGCTCTATTGCGACGCTTACCAAATGTAATCATCAGTGTAATTCTTCCCACCACACTAGCAGCCCCATCAGGGCAAGAAACCTCTACTTATTTATCTGTAAATCAGAGAAACCAGCACAGTTCCTGGCACTCAACTCGAAAGTTGAATGTTTAAAGGGTATATATATGAGCATGTATATAACCCTTCTTAGTTAAGGTCCCTGAGTGCAGAAACTTGTTTTCAGTCATTGTCTATTAAACTTGATGCTTAATCCTTGTTTTCTTCCTTTTAGCACTGGGTAATAAATGAATGTTCAGTTTGCAAAGTGATTTAACAAGATAAAATACTAGGATAGTGATCAATTTAGCATTACAAATACTTCCACAAGAGACTTTTTTTTATTTTTCTTTTGTTTTGTTTGTGGCTATTTTAGGTGTAGTTCATACAAGTTCCCCTCAGATTCTTCAAATGGATTCTTGTTTGGAATTTTTTTAGAAATCTGATTATAAATGCAACTCGTATCTATAACAGAAATGTTGGAAAAACACAAAAAAATCACAAAGAAAATAAAGACTGTGAGAATCTCATCACCCAGAGAGGCCCCTGGTTAACTCTGGGGAGGACCTTCTTTTAATCTGTTTAAAACGATGCCCACACGCTGTCTTTGCTCTCCACCTCCACACAATTTCCAGGGTGCCACAAGAGGCTGGAAACTGGCCAGCACACCCCGAGCAAACCTCTGTAATCATTCCAGCAGTTTTCAACACAGCATCAGTCACAAAACAAAGTAAGAAGGCCCTAAGTAGTAGCCACTCTAAATAGTAAAGGCTTCCCACCTGAAATTGCGCTTCTCTTGTAGCAGGCTATTCTCTGCCTTCAAATCCCACTGGGCTTATCTATGGCATTGTAATCGGCAAAGCAGCCTCGCTCCAAAGCAAAAACATAATTCTGGATTCTCATTTATCTGTTAGATGAGACTCCATCCTACCCTGACACCAAGACTTGTCATGAGCTATATTAAATTCTTAACGTCTTAACATTATTATTAAACTAGTTCAATTCCTATGACTCTGAAAGGGGGGGTTGTGACTCAAATCTTCAGTTCTGGGATATATTTCAAATATCACACACCTGGCAGACTGCCTCAATTCTCACCGCTATGCTGCCATCTCAGTAATAAACACATTATATTTTCCCAGCATCAAGGAAAAGGATAAATCTGTAATTCTTGAATTCAGCCTAAGTGAAAGAAATCCAGGAAGGATCTAGCATTACTGTGATTATTAGCTGTCCAACAGGAAAAATATGCTCCCTTTCCCTGGTGTTAATACTGTTAAGTCCCCCTGGAATTCCAAGTCCTCTCCTGCCTAGGCTTGTTATTTTTCCTTGGACGGCCCCACTCTGGGATTTTCATTAGAATATACAGGACCATGTCCTGGCTCAAGATAAGCATGCACCCCCCGCCACCTCCCACACATACCCCCAACACACACACATTTCAATCCACCTTATCAGAAGGTAGGTAGAGGAGTCTGGGAACAGAACTTAAATCACCTATGCACTGATCTATGTGGTAGCAGCAGGTGCTAACTCAGAGAGGCCTGGGAGCACTGGCACTGGGCATGAAAATCAGAGTCTTGGATGAACAGTTTCCTATCTGGGATTTCTGGGGGAGAGGGAAGGAGGAGATGCAGGCACAGAGACAATTGCTCAAACAATTCTGACACTGGGATGCTTATAGCTTCAGCTCCTCAACAACTGACTAGCAATGGAGGATTTGGAGCAGGGATAATCAAATATTCCAGCCTCAAGAATATGGTGATACAAGGGAAAAGTACAATTAATGTAACTTACAAGTGATAGTTGATAATAATGTTGTAATATTTTGCAGCAATGACAAGAAGATATTATTTAAATCCTAGGACAAAATAGGGGGGTATGGGATTGTTCCTTTTGAAGTAATGAAAACATTCTAAAATTGACAGGTGATGACAGCACAACTCTGTGATGAAAATGAGAACCACTGAGTGTACACTTTGAATGGATTGTACAAAGCATGGGGCTGTCTTAACACAGTGAATCCTGTGTTGGATGATGGGCTGTGGTTAACAGAACATTCTCTCATGAACAATAAAAAATATATAATACTAATATAGGGTGTTAATAATTGGGCAGGTTGAGGGAAAAATATACCAAATGTAAGATATGGGCTATAGCTAGTAGTAATATTTTGACAATGCTCTTTCATAGTTTGTAAACAAATGTTTCACAATGTTTCACAACAATGCAAGGTGGTGGTGGTGGGCTGATGTATGGGAGTCCTGTTTGATGATATGCATGTTTGTTTTGTAATGGTACAACTTTTACTAGACACTTATTGTTTATGTACGTGCATGTATAAATGATAAACTTCAATTTTAAAAAAGTCAAAAAAATATCCTCGCCTCCCAGGATTTTGGGAAACCGAGGACTCTTGTTTTGAATAACAACAACAACAACAAAAAAGACCCCTTCTGATTTAGCAAATCAGTAGAAAAAATGAGAAAAAGATGCCTCCTCTGGGAAGATTCAGCCCTGCAAAGAAAAAGGCCCCCCTTCCCCAGCAGGTGTGAGTTTGCAGCTGTGTGTGGGCTGAAATAAGCTTCTAGTTGCCCTTCAGCAGGGCACCTTGGGGCCCTGCATAAACTATAGCATCCTACTTAGCAGCCCTCTGCAGAAGGACTCTATCCATGGACAGTCACGTGGGATGGGTCTTCAAGGTCAGTGTCAAATCAGAAAGGAGGAAGTAGTGGGGCCTAGAGATGCCAGAGCAGTTTAGGCTACCACGGATGCATCCCTGAGCCAGAAAAACCATGGACTACTGGACTATTCCTTCAGGTAATGAACATTTGTGCATGTGTAGGCCCTGTGCCGGGTGTGCAGCTGAAAGGCATGATTCCAAACCTCAGGGACTGGCAGATGAAGGAAAAGGTCCACCTCAAATATTTGCAGGGCCCAGCGCGAGAGAACAAATGAGGCCCACATACCATATGCTGCCAAGTTTCTCTTTACCCACTCTATCTAAACTGGGCACTTGCTGCCCATGAGGTATCCCCGCCCCCACCAGCATCACTATTTTCAGTTCCTAAAAAGGAACCTGAGGTAGGAAGGCCAGGCTTTAATTTAGAGTTCTCAGATCCCTCAGGATTCTGGGCCAGAAGGGACTAGCCCACGGCCCCCAGCCTGCCACCTTCCCTTCCCCACTGCAGGCCTGTCCCATGCCTTGAGTGCACACGTGTAGAGAGCCCAGCTGCGTGCCTGAACTCCAACCACCTGCCTGCAAAAGCTGCTTGCTACCCTTCATGCCTGAAGACACATTCACAGGGGCATGGTTCTCTCTCAGTAGGATGTATCTGAGGAAGGGGGCCCCAGGCTCAGCATCCTTGGGCAGGGAATTCTGGAATTTTAGGGTCCTGGTTAAATGGAACATGGCCTAGGTAGGCATATTCACTCAGAATCTTAGGCTTCTGGCTCCGTGGATAAGGGCATAGCCAGAGGAGGGCCAGAGTAGGGTCTTTTAAAGTATATAACCCAGATTAGGTGGTTCTGGGAAGGTGCCTCTCTTGCCTGGGTTTAAGAACAGTACTAAGAGACAGAAGGATAAACTGGCAATTACAGAACAGTGTGGGCAGTGCTCAGATAGGGTGGATACAGGTTGCTTAGGGGAGCACCTGGGCTCTAGAACTGCTCTTCTGAGGAAGCAACACCTACCTGTGTTGTAGCTTCAATGATAACTCGCAGGAGCAAGGTAGAAAAAGATGGAGTGAGTGTTTTCAGAGCAAAGGCATGGAGCTGGGATAACATGGTGCTTTCTGGAAATAAGCAGGTATTTGCCATCGTGGAAATAAAGCGGTGTATGCTGGGGAGGGGCCCGACATGCATTTGGAAAAGTTGGCAGGGGTTCTGCACAATAAGCCTTCATGTGCCATGCTACAGCATTTGTTTAATACAAGAGTTGCCAAGGAGGGCTTCGTTCATTTTCATAACTGGGGGTGCAACCTGAATCGAGTCACTGATGAATAGAAGGTATGCAATAAGATAGTTTCAGTATTACCAATCATACACCACATGCTTGGTTTGCCCCTTCAATCTATTAAGTCCAACATACTGATGGCAGTGTGGTTATTTCAAATAGGATTTTAGCTACAGCCCAGACTATTTCTGAATTTTGGACTGACACCTCTGTGGATTTCTCACAAGCATATTATACATAATAGGTCCTAAACAGAACTCAAATACCTCTATCCCTGCCTCTTCTGACTTCTCCATTTCACTAAATGTCATTCCATTCCCCTTTTATTCAGGTCAGCAACCTGGCATCATCCTTGATTTCTCCCTCTCCCCTCCAACCATGCCCTCCCCCCTCAAGTCCTGCTGATTTCTCAAAACCATCTTCTCTCCATCCGTACTGCTATTCCCTCAGCTCAGCTGCCAGCATCTCTTATCTAGATCAATACAACAGCCTCCTAATTGTCCCCCTGCTTCTATTCTGCATAGGCAAGAATGATCTTACAAGGCATTAAAAAGCATTTTAAGATCATTAAGAATGGTCTTAAAAGTTCAGGTTAGTCCTTTGTGTCCCTTGTGTCAAACTCTTTAACGCCTCCCTAGTGCATTCAGAGTAACACTCAAACTCCTTCCCTGGGACTGGAAGACCTTGTATGATGTTGCCTACCTTGCTCTTCAACCTCATCTTAAGCCATTCTCCCTCTTACTATGCTTCCGCCCCACTAGCCTTATTTCAATTCCTCAAGGGCAATCAAGCTCTTTCTTGCCTCAGGGACTTAGCACATACTACTCCCTCTCTCTGTGATGCTTCTCCTTGATCACCCTATCCAAAAAACGGGCTCTTCTAGATGATTCAAGTTCTTAGCCCCTTGTTTATTTCCTTCCTAACGTTTATTGTAATCAGCAATTATTTTACTCTTTTTTCTGTATGTTTTACTTAATTTCATCACTAGAATGTAAACCCCATGAAGCCCGGGGCTTAATGTGTATATTAGGAACTAGAGATAAAGTTGATAATTAAATTAAGCTCAATGTCTGGCCCAAAGAAGGTGCTCAAGAAATACTTACCAAGTGAACAAGTTAGGAAATTTCATATCAGAAATTTGTTCTCATTATTACCCTCCAGCTTTTTGTTAATTAAGCTTCCTAAACTTAAAAGAAAAATCCCTGCTTATAAAAAAACTCAAGGAAAGCGGATGTGGCTCAAGTGATTGGGCTCCCATCTACCATACAGGAGGTCCACGGTTCAATTCCTGGGGCCTCCTGGTGAAAAGGAAGCTGGCCCATATGGCAAGCTGGCAGTGTGGAGTACTGGCCCGCGCAGAAGTGCTGACCTCTGCGGAGAGCTAGCGCAACAAAAAGGGACACAGAAAAGAAACAATGAGAGACACAGCAAAATCAGGGAGCTGAGGTGGTGCAAGAGATTGAGCAGCCTCTCTCCACTCCAGAAGGTCCCAGGATCAGTTCCTGGTGCCGACTAAAGAGAAGACAAGCAGACACAGAAGAACACACAGAGAGCAGACAGTGAGCACAAAACAATGGGGGAGGGGGGGTATAAATAAATCTTTAAAAATAAACTCAAAATGAATAAGGAATCTTTTTTTTTTATTCTGTTACCATATATACAATTTAACACTTCTCCCCTTGGAATCATTATTTCTTGAGGAAGTTTAACTCAAATCTGGGCTCCAATGGATTATTTTCTTCAAGTCTTCACGTTGGCTATAATGTGAAACTCAAGGGGGAATTAAAGGGGAAACAACTATCGTGAATGCAAATTCATTTATTAAAAAGTTCATGGCGATAAGATAACAGTACTACATGCCTTATTTAATGTGGAAAATATTGAAATAAGATCATTATAGCTCCCTTACAACATATCTATTTAGTCTAAACCTCTGATTCCTTTCCATTATAAATCTACATTGTTTGAAATCTCAGAATATAGAGCCCAAGGTTTTTTCCAATCCTAAAACCAACAGATGTGCACAGTGATCTTTATCTTACTTTGGATTATTACTAGGAGTACCAAAATTTTTGCAGATAATGTGAACTTCATATTCTTTGACTCCTCTTTCAATTTCCTTGTGCATCTACAGCCAATCCCAGACAGGAAAAAAAAGTATGTCCTTGAGATAGGAAGTAGTTATAAACATGCCTTATTAAGCCATGCCTATTTCATCTAAAGAACAGTAATCTTTCAGGATTAAATTGTTTAATAATTTCCTAAAAAGGAATAACTAGGTTTTCATTTTCAAACAAAAATTATAGAGAAATAAAGAACACTGAATTTTTTTTTTTAAATAAAACTTAATACAAGAATTAATTCTTCATGTTTTAAATAACATGAAGAAGTTCTGAATAACATGAAGTTCTGGTTTGCTTGAAATTTCTAGAATACACTTTGTTCTTTGTATATGTTGCATGAAATTCTTCATGTACCCCTTGTCTCCCTGTCTCCCTCTCTTCTGTACCTTTGTATGTCTTTCCACTGGGTTCCCCGAGCATCTTGGAAATACAACTTTTATATATTGTAACAAAGTACTAAAAAGCACTGCAGGTTTTTATTTTTATTTATTTATTAATTTTAAATTTAAATGTTTGTGTACCCAACCAAGAGTAAGCTTAAGGACTCACTCATTCCCTTTTGTAACCCCAGCTCTTAGGACAGTGCCTGGTACAAGCAGGTACTCACTCAACATTTACTGCAAAACTGAAGGGTTAAGCCACCTCTATTAGTCCTTTTTGTAAGACCTATAAATATAACGACCATATTTTATAACCCTAAAATTGATAAACATGATGCAATAAGGATTTTTTTGTGTGCTTTCTGGCTGTATGAAATAGGAATATGTTAGTTTTAATTGTCAAAATACTGGAATTTCTCAGATATTTCAGTGGGCAGCTAGAGGTAACAGTTATCTTGCTGAACCTAGAAAATCTAGGATCTAAAGTTGCCAGAACTCTGAAAGAATGAAATGGTGATGACCTCAAATCTGTGGGGCAGAAACATAGTTCAGGCATCCTTCTCCACCACTCCTACACACTCCAGCCTTTCTCCCTCTGAAATGACAGAGCAATAATGATAACTAACCTCCTGGCAACCTCACAAACTCTGGGTTACATATTGCTCTGGTTTAGGAGATGAAGACCTCAGAATAGCCTTTAATTAACGATATCATCACAACTCTCTCGTTTGGAACAAATGAGGCAAATTAAATCTGAAATATAGATCATTTTTTAAAAAGTACCCCCCCTTCTTTTTTCCCAGTCACAGATGGGAGCAACAAACATGACCATCAAATAAATCACTCAAAACTGTCTTGGAAAGTAGTATTTTAAGAATGGATAAAAATAAATTAAAAATTGACACACCAGCTACTTTATATTAGCAAATCTAAGAAAACTTTGTGGTCTTTAAATTTTAAAAGTTTGTTCAGATGTACACCAGAGCATTGTTTGCAATTGAGAAAAAAATGTAAACATCATAAAGAGCCAATAATAGTTGGTTAACTGTAAAATGGTATAGCCATAGAAGAAAATATTATGCAACTGTTAAAATGATGCAAAAGTATATTAAAGACACTCACTGTATATTGTGTGGGAAAGCAAATTATAGAGCTGGATATACAGTATGATGCCATTTATGCATAAATATTACATATGTATATTTGATCAAAGA
Organism: Tolypeutes matacus; assembly: GCA_026826555.1. Classification (NCBI taxonomy): domain Eukaryota; kingdom Metazoa; phylum Chordata; class Mammalia; order Cingulata; family Chlamyphoridae; genus Tolypeutes; species Tolypeutes matacus. The sequence continues at coordinate 22,353,535 of JAKSZT010053764.1, read as the reverse complement.
AAAAACCTGGAACAATATACATGGGATGTAAACAGTGGCATCTTTGTGAAGTGCACTTCTTTTTGTTTATAGGAATTTTCTAAAGTTTCTAAAATGAACCTGTATCATTTTTATCATTAGAAAGTATAAGTTGTTTGTTTTATCCTATTTGGTGTTTCCTTCTGATCTTTTTTTCACACCATTAAAATACATGGCTTCAGAAAGTCTGCTTAAAAATAAACATCAGTTTTAAGCTCTTGTAAATATATAAAATTTAATAGAAAGGGTTAAAATTAAAGTAGATTTCTGAATTCTGAACTGTGAATATATGAATGGGGAGGAATAGCAATTCTCATGAATGTTTGGAAAACTAAAAGGAGTTCTGATTTCATGTACCATTCAAGTTAAGATTTCTTAAAGTCTAAAACTTTCACTAATGTGCAACAATAAGATACATGATGACATACATACATACATAGCTCAAAGTTTTCCATGAGCAAAAATTCCACATTGTTTCCAAGCACAATCTATCATCATTGATAAACTCTTTCTATAGATTAGAATTGGTGTTAGGAAATATAGGTAAACCACTGTCTCTTTCCTTCAAGAAATCTGCTGGGAAGATGGGGGGATTCTTTCATGTTTTATATATATTCTTCAGATTTACATGTATTCAAGATAAATAATTTTGCGTGCATTATCCCCTCTAATTCTTACTACTTTCTGAAGTAGCAACTAATATTAGCCCCATTTAACAGGTGGGAAAACTGAGGCACGCACATATCAAGTAATTTTCTAAAACGACAAAGCTGTGAAATGGGAAGCCTGGGGGTCTGGAATGCAGTTCTACCAATCTACAAAGCATGAGCTTTTAACCACTGCACAACACTACACTACGCTACACTACACACAACAAGGTAAGGGGTACAGGCAGTAGGCTACATAGGAAATAGAGTACTGAGAGGGAAACCACTACTACCTGGAGCCAGAAGAATAAGAGGAAGTTCCACAGAGTGAGCACTACTTGATTGGAGTTTTAAAAGACAGAAATGCAGTAACAAGAGAGAATAGTTCCAGGGGAAGACATTCTTTCCTCCTGCATACAAATATGGCTAGGGTGTCCCTGAGTCACCCCCTACAAAGGATTGGGACAGTCATCCCCTATAAAGGATCTGCTCAACCTACAAGAATGAACCTGACAATTATTTTATGATTAGAATGGAATCTTAGCAATTCGACGTGAAGAAAACATTCTTACCATTACTGGTCCTCTCCCACTGTTCAGCAATAATTTTGAAAAGCAATAAGGAAAAATAATCTGTCCCTAAATAAAACCTAAGAGAACAATGAACTAAAAAAATTCACAGCATTCACTGAAGAGAAAAACGTCTCTGGGTTAAGAAACTAGGCCAAACTTACAGAAATAATTGTGTCGGAAGTATGGAACTAAATTGCAATTTATAAGTGGAAAAAGACCTTCAAGAGAAGTAGGTGATAAGGGAATAAAATCAATCAGACAAATTCACGAAGGAAATCAATGAGTAAGCCTCTGGCCTGCACAGTTAAGTTTGGAGTAAAATACTTACTTAAGATTTTCCCCCTATGATAATGCAAAAAAGGGGGAGGGGGATGGGAGGAGCCACATCATTTGGCCTTAATTTCCCCCCCAAACTATAATCACATATATGTAAAGGAATATTTCTTGTGAAATGATTAGGAAAAATTTACCAATAAAAAGGAGTGGGGGGGGTGACTTCATTTACTTTAGTTCTTTAACTTCAAGGATATTAAAAAACCTAATCTCTTCAGAGATCTGTCTAAATTCTGCTCATCCTATTCTCTCTTAAATCCACTCTTCTCAAGCTTTTACCCCCACCTCTCCACTGAAATTACTCTCATCAAGGAGACCTGTAATTTCCATGTTACTAATCCAAAGGTCATTGATCAGTCCTCAACGTACTTGTCAGATCAGGTGCCACTGATACACTTGATTACACCATCCTCTTTCATAGTGTTCTTCACATGGTTTCCAGGACACCAGTCTCTTGTTTTCCTAAATCCCTGGCTACTCCTTCTCAGTCTCTTTGCCTGATCTCCTAATGTTATAGAGTACCCCAAGGTTCAGTTCTTATTTTTCTATTTTTTAATCTATACGCATCCCTTAGTGATCTCATCTACTCTCTTGACTATAAATACCATCCACAGGCAGCTGCTCCCAACAATATATGTCTAGCCCAGCTCTCTTTCTTGAACTTCAAACTCAGGTATCTAGCTGCTTACTTGACATGTCCATCTGGATATCTAATAGGCATGGCTTACTTAACATGGCCAAAACTGAGCTATTGATGTCATCTCCCCACCCCACCCCGCAAAAAAAAAAAAAAAATCCTACTCCACCCACAGATGTCTACTTCACATTTGATGGCAACTCCATCCTTCCATTTACTCAAGCCTAAAACTTTAAAATTATCCCTAACTTCTTTCCCCCATTCCCAACTTAAATCTGAATGCAAAATCTGTTAGTTGTAACTTCAAAATATATCTAGAATTTAACCTCTTCTCCCCACCTCCACTGCTACCACCTTCACACAAGCCAGCATCATCTCTTACCTGGACTGCTGCAATAGCCTCCTAACTGGTCCTCTGTTTCTACCCTTGCCCCTCACAGTCTATTTTCAACATAGCAAGAGCGTTCCTTTGAAAACGTAAGAGAGATCATGCCACTCCTGTGCTCAAATTCCTGCAGTGGCTCCCAACTCACTCATAATAAAAGAGCTGAAGTCCTGCAATGGCACACAAGACTCTATGCCATCTGTGCTCACAATAACCTTTACCCCCACACACACTAAGCTCCTCTCCAGCTATTTTTCTGTTCAATAACTCTGCTCCAGCCACAATGACCACCTTGATGTTCCTCATTACATATGTAATTTACTTATTATGTTTATTGTCGCCTCCTCAATCCCACAGCCTGTTAGAATGTAAGCAGAACATGTGCTCTACAAGGGCACAAGTCTTTGGTTTGTACACCGATATATCCTAAGAGACTAGCCAGTGTCAGGCACATAATAGATGTGCAAATAAATATGTGCTTAATGAATAAATTCCAAGTCTCTTAGCAAGCTCTAAAGAGCTAAACCATGAACCTGGACTTGCTCCACAAAGAATCTTACTATAGTCCTTTCTCTTAGAAAGCTTTTGAATAGAATTTGTCCATTCACTTATCCATCCATTAATTCATCCACTCAATATATATTTGAGTAACTATCATGCACTGCACAGGAATTAGAAACAAAAGTAAAAGGCTGAGGCCCTATTTTTGCATGGGTGAAGAGACAAGAAACCACACAAATATAAGTCAGTCTGTCTTTACAGAAGGAAGTACTGTAAAGGATCCCTGAAGAAAGTCTGCTGACCACAACTAGAGGCAGGAATGACTTTCCAGAAGATGTGCCCCTTGAGCCAAGTTTTTAGGGGCTAGTTAAGGAAAGAGGGTTGGGTAGGGACTGCATAGGAAGGGAGGAAGAACCATTCTAAACAGAGGAAACAGGTTGTCTGAAAGCACAGACGTGCATGAAGACTTGGGCACTGCAGGCAGCTCAGTGAGGCTAGAGTCGTGGAATTCAGGGGATATGTGGCGGTGGAGGGGCCTCCTTTCACTTACACTGCATAATTTGATTTAATCCTGAAGTTAAGAGGTAGCCAGCAAAGGCACATAATCAGATTTGCATTTTTGAAACACTTATCAGGTAGCAAGTAGTAGGATAAAATGGAGCTTTGAGAAAGATTATATAGATGGGTTTGGAAATTTTGAGTTAGAAACCTAGTATAAATTTGTAAGGTAAAGAGCTCAAAGGATTTTAATACTTGGCTCAAAGTAACCTGATAATATTATTGTTGTTAGTATTATATACCATTTTTCAGATGACTCAAAAGAAGAGAATATTACAGGAAAGAATCTCAAAGAAATTCTTAAACTCATCCAGATTCAACCTCAAGGCTCAAAAGAAGTGAAACAGAGTAAACAAACACTCATGAAGAAAACTACCATCAGTGCCCCTCTTTCCTAATCGGGGAGCTCACCATGATAGTCCAAAAGAATGCTCACAATGCCGAAAGAAATACCCAATCCCTGCATCATTTCCTCACTCCCACTCCCTCTCAGACATTTCACGTTTTTCTGTCCAAAAGATAACAACACTCAGTAGCTACTTGTCACTCTGGAGTTTCAGGACCCCTCTTGGCATTGCAACAGTAAAATCTTTCTCTGTCCTTAAAACAAAGGGGAGGGGCTGCCTCAATCACAGGAATGATTACCTCAAACAACCATTTTACTTTTTTGAGGACACAAAAGATCTTTCTCAATTGTCTTTCACAGCATGCCTTGCTAGCCAAGCCTTAGAGGGTTAGTTTAGTTTGGGGGACCACTGCAGGCAATTGGAAAAGAACCAGAGTCCTCTCTGGCATTGATATAGAATTGGACTTTTGGAGGTAAATAAGAGTCCTAAGTTCCCTGTTCTCTAGTCTCAATCATGCTGCCTTAAAATTTGTAAGTGATTTTTCACATTCTCCCTGGGTATTTATTCTAGAAATTTAAGAGAGATAAATAGAAATCAGGCACAAAGGGATCCTAGGTACCTAGTTCTCTTTTATGGAGGCACTAGGAATTTGGAAAGTTGATGCAAAATCAAAGCACAAACCACTCTCATCAACTGTATACACACACAGAGAGAGAGCATTATTTACAAAGTCCAACCTACCTATTTAACAATGGAAAACTGAGGAGGAGAGAATGGGAGAAAAGCTCTATGTGGCTCCAAGCACACACAGAAAAGTTCATAAGGCAGGTCAGAGGTGTGTGTGTGTGTGCGTGTGTGTGTGTGTGTATACACATACAAGTGTTTGATGTTATCTGCCTAAACTTACTCTCATATAAAATTATTTTCATAATTTTATTTTACATATAGAGCTAAAAGTCATGTTGGAAGTGATTTAAAATATTTATCAAACTTCTAAAAATAATACTAAGTTTCTGGAACAAATTGTGGTTTTCAAGGATTTGTTTCAAAATGTCTGATGCAGGAACATGACGGTGTGAAATAAAGTCTAAGCACCAATTCTAGAATGTGTTCAAAGGGGAAGTTTTCCTTTTTGGGTTCTTTTATTCAACAGTGAGTAATTTGCTATGAAGTAAATTGAAAAAAAAAGTTTCTCAGGTATTGCTCTGAATTTAAATCTCTACCTTCTGGGGAAAGCTTCCTGTAGAGAAAGAAGACAAACTTGTTGTTATTTATGTAATAAGAAGTTTTGGCTCTTCTTTGAATCCTGCTATTACTTTTCCTTCTAAAAAAAAAAAAGTATCCATTTTAAACTTATGGTTTTGGGGTATGGAAAGGATAGGGTCAAACTGGTCTTTGCCTGTTTTCCTAGGAATGGTAATCTAAGAACCAAGGATATTGCATCAAATACAAATAAGTTTTAAAAGATACAGACATTTATATTTTAAAATAATAAAAATTAAAAATTAAAATTTGGGATTCTTTATCATTTCAAATAGCAAATCAGTTTAAACTATGTAAAGTAGTGGAACCATGATTTCCCCCATACCACTTTAATTTTAATCTCATTACTAAAGTAAACAATCCTCCTGGTGGCTTCCTCTAATATAATGATGTCTAACATCATCATTTTAAATAAACATATAATTTGGTTTAAAATAGAAGTGGCAGTGCTAGCAAAATAATGCAACTTGCTAAAGTTAGATGGAAATAGCTTTATATCAATAAGAAAAAATCTGTTTAAAAGGAAAAGACAAAGAGTCTAGAGCCAAAAAGGAAAACAAACAAAAAACAGAAAGTTACAAGGACTTGAGAAAATACAGTTGGTTTTCTCATCTGCAAAATATAAATAACCACAGCACCTACCTCACAGGATTGTCATGAGGATTAAATGAATTCATATATGTAAAGTACTGAAAATAGTGCTTAGGCTCACAAGGAGTGCTCAATAAATATTAGCTGTAGTTACTATTATTGTTGGTGATGCCTCATGTTATTAGGCCGGCTCTTGCTCTCCCTATGGGGAAAGCAAGCACGGTCTTGATGGAATCACAATCTTGTGAAAATCTTGGCTGCCATGCAATGACTGGCCTATTTACAGAGGGGATATACTGAAGAGACTGCTCAAGACTCAGGAAGCAAGAAAAGGTGACCACTCTATTTCACAAAGGGGTCAGGGCTCTGATTTGTGAAGGGAGGGCTATCACTTGAAAAAGAGGAATAAAGCTTGTTCTGCATTTTCCGGAGAGATGGACTTGAATTGAATAGTGGGAGTTACAGAAGGAAATGTCCACTCAGTATAAGAAATACATTCTAACATTGAAAACATTTACTTTATAAAAGGATAGGTTACATTGAAGGATAAATTGTGCACTGTTACTGAGTGTGGAAGTAGGAGTTTCATCAGTCAAGGATAATACAGAAAAGATTCCTGTAACAAATCTAAGATAGATGACAATAACTGACAATGGCCACCCCATAATTATAAATAAGAGAGTTGATGCTTCTACAGAAATTGCCCAGCATTGGTGTAAGCATTTTACATATATTGGCCCATTTAATCCTCACCACAGCCATCTGGCTCCACAGTCTGTGTTCTTAACCCTTACAATATATTGCCTACCTCCTTGCTATGGTGCCCTGGGCAAGTTACTTAATTTCTCTGTAAATCCGTTCTTCATTTATACAATGAGGTAATAATGGCATATATCTCAGATGGTAGTGATAAAGATTAAATAGATTAGTGTATTTGCTTAGCATCTAGAACAATGCCTGACACATAACAGGTACATTATGATTATTTTTTATATAAAGTCTGTTTCAATTCTTAAGAAAATTTTATAATTGGATAGCAATTTAAGGGAGACAAAAAATTTTCATTTGGCTATAATGAGCAATCTGACTCAAATTTTAATAAAGTATAACTCAATGCTTGTCTTTAGGGCTGATTCTCTAACTGAACAAACTGAGTCGTGAAAGAAGTATGGGCAAAGCTGCTAAAGCAAGAGTCCTACAATGAGAGCCAGGTTCTCTGTATTCTGTCATGGCTGATTATAATGAAAGACCTTGGAAAAAACTGCCTAGTCCATCACCCTCTGCTTACTCTCTTAGTCCCCTAGCCAATCATTCAAACTATACTTTTAGCAGAATCCATAATTGCTTCACACACTGGACTTTACCTAGTTCCCACTGAAGTAATACCCAAAGCTAGGTCAAACCAACCCACTTTGCTCCTGCCATCCAACTGCAACCTGACATTCAATGTGGCATAATGAAACTCTTATCATCCTTAAGTCATTCCTTTACAGATTCTCATAGAGGTGATACTAAATCTTTCTCTCACACTTCCAAATCTACTCCTGCCCCATTCTCAAATATCCTAGACTACTCAAAAATTGGAAAATAGAAGCAATCAGATACAAATTCTTTCCATCTTCCACGTATCTTCCTCCACACTCCTACACCCCTGCTACAGTAAATCTATTCAACTTGCTGATATCATTACCTAGCCTTTTAATTCTCCTTTCTGTTTCAGAAAGAAAAAAAAAATTTTTTTTTAAAGCTTCCAGACCTCCATTCCAAGGCCAACTTTTTCTTCTGTTCTCTGGTCTACCCTGGAAATGTAGGTTACACCATCCTCTTCTGTTTATTGTTCTGGCAAGTATTCCTCTTTTTCCTACCTCTCTTTTAGATCTTCAGACATTTCCTATGAATCTATAAACATAAGACTCTATAAAATAAGGAAACAATTTTCCCAGTCCTGTTTCCCTCATAAGCCTTGACCCTTTCCCCCATTTTACTGCCAAATATCTCAAGAGTGGTCTCTCTCTGCAGGAATGTACTGGTTAAACTAATAAAAGTAATCATTGGAAGGCAATCTCATACAGGTTATTCTTGATTACAATCAATCTTTCAAGTATGCTTAAAGGCTCTGATATTCAGCACCCTGTGATTCCATGACCATTTTTTTTTCCATTTAGACTGTGTTTTTAACAAGCATAATAAAGGAAAATATGCCACAAAGGTTTATTATATATGACATACTATAATTTAAATGTTGATATATGATCTGAGACTTCCAGCATGAAGTTTATAGATTAGCAATACTAATACTTAAAAAATTATATTAACTATATTAAAAGTGTGTTTTAAAGGATAATTCTTACATGAGACAAGCCCTTGCATTCTATGGAGTAACAATCATAGTTATGAACAATAATATGATAATGAAAATCGTCCACAAAAACTCAAAGCATTATCGGATTTAAAAGGTACCACCTACCTAGAATAAGCTTACAGAAATGAATGCTCCCCTATGCTTTTAAGGGAAAAAGATCTGGGAAAACCATCTGAAATAGGAGAGAACATGATGTGTTTAAAGAGAAGAAACCAAGCCATTGAGAGTGGAATGCAGAAAACAAGGAAAAGGAAAGGCAGGGGCCAGAATTAATACATTTTGGTATACCATATAAAAACAGGAAGCAATTGAAAAGCTTTAAGGCAGGAGACAGAAGGGTCAGAAATGCAATTTAAAAAGAATCACTCTAGTTGATGTATGACGAAAGAATGGGTAGCAAACCAGAGTGAGTATGGCAGGGTCTAATTGGGTGTTAGGAGGCTGCTTCAGAAGCCTAAGAGGGAAATGATGGTAGCATGGGCGAGGGTGGCAGTAGAGATGGAAATAAGGAATAGATACTAAAAGGCAAAAATCAGAAAAACCTGAATGATTAGATATGAGAGAAAGGTGTCAAGAATGACAGGTTGGTTTCCTGCATTTATATACATATATACATGGAAATGCAGGGTACCACTCATATTGTATACTATACAGGAAATGTGAACAAAGGTTACCTATGGGGAGGGAAGATCAATTTTACATAGTAAAAGACAGACTTCATTTTTTACTATATAGACATCTGCACTGTAAATATTTTATAGTCAGCAGGTATATATTACTTCCATATTTAAAATTTCACATGCAGTAGAATGAGACAAAGCATTTACCTGGCAGAGGATAGGAATGGCATCTTAGGGAGACATACCACCTGTCCAAAGGCACAGGCACATGGAAGTACATGGTATATTTAAAGAATATCAACTAGTCTAGTAACACAGAGTAAGAAGGAAGGATGTGGACTGGGAAAGGGATGAGTGGAGGATTGAAGCTATTTTTAAGAGTATGGCCAAATTACAAAGGACCTTATACACCAAGTTAAAGAAATTATTCCCTAAACTGAAGGAAATGAGGGGAAATGTAATGTGTTCAAGTAGGAGAGTGAAAAAAAATAAAGTTTATATTTTAGAAAGATCACTCTAGTGGCAGCATGAGGACTGGACAAGAAGGGCCCTAGAAGACGGGGTGGAGATTATTTAGATAAGAACTTAAGCTAAATCAGGGGAACAGAGCTAGAGGAAGGGAGACATTTGAGACTCATCTCAGAAGTAAAGTTGACAGAATTTGGTGATTAAGTTGGAAGTGGCAGGTAAGGAAAGAGTCAAAGATGCTTTTCTGTTACTAGTTTAGGAAATTAGAGAGACAGTGGTAACATCAATTTAAGATGCAAGAAAAGATTAAATGAGAAGATGATAAATTTGTTTTAAAGATGCTGGGATTAAAGTGACTCTGGAGGCTGGTCAAGGTGTCCAAAAGCTTTGAATTTGAGGAACAAGGTCAGGACTAGAGCATATGAACATAATTACCCAGAATAGAAAATTTTAAGCCTGTGGACACAAGCTTAACCTCAATGTAATTTCACTGAATCTTTGAGGCAACTATCAAGAGTTGACCAGTTACATTTATTTTCATAGTTGTAAAAATTTCACATAATTATAAAAGTCCCTTTAGGCAATAACCTCAAAGAGTAAGCTGGTGCTTTTTGTCTTGGTCTCTCTTTGAGCCTTTTATTTCCCCCTCCTTCCCCTTTTGTGTGCCCTTTCTTTCTACCTACCTATCTAGTTACGTATAATATAAAACATTTATTATACTTATTAAATATTTTTATATTTTGTCTTAATTGTAAAAGGCAAAGAAAACATTTCACAATTCTACCTTTAACAAAACCTAAAGTAAATAATGAGTTACCTATGTGACTCCCAATGATTTTCTTTTGTTAAGTCATTGACCCTTAATCAACTGATATCCCCAAGGCAGTCAACTCCAGCTGTAGCTTTAACCATAGAGGCTCCTGAAACAATTCCACAGTCCTGTTGTTGCTCACTGTCAGAAATCCAAGTCACACTGTACCTTTGTCTAACCGATGGTGCCCTAGTTTTGTGGGAGATGAAGAGGAAGAACCTGTTGGCAAGGAAACAGCTGCTTCCTTCCTGAGCAAGGAATACGAGGAAGGTGACAGATGGGCAGAGCAGAAAAGCAGCCAAAAGTTGCTCTGGCTCCTTGTTGGCAAGGATTTTCAGAAATGAGGCACGACTGGGTATTTTAAAGTTTATCAACAATTGACAGAATACTGTCTGCCTGGGTACTCTGCTGAAGCTTAACAGGACTTCCCACACATTTTCTACATTTGAAAAAGTTTTACATTTGCAGTGGTACAAAGAGCCTAGCCTCAGCTTATGTACAGTGGGTGAAGACTGCAAGGCACTGTCCCATTTCACTTTAGGATTATATCCAAGAGAATGCACTTTCTAGTAAAAAAAGAAATTTTTCATTTTCCTGCATGGTACTTATATTTGTCTGACATGAGAATTACTGTTAAAATTTAATTAGAAAACATTTTTTTTGTTCTTAAATAGGTTGACTTTAAATACTTAATTTAAAAAGATTTGTTGCAAATGTTTATACTTTGTTCTTTTATCACCCCCCTCTCATCCACTTCTGACTCCCAAAATTAAATACCCAAGTATCCCTGGGCAAAATAGACAACCACTGGTTTGATATATTAACTAGCATTTTTGAAAAATAGCTTTAAGTAGGTAAGTTATTGTTCTTTACCAAATGGAAATTAGCAATCACTGAAAATAACATTAAAATTAGTGTGGGCATGAAGTATGGAATTTTAAAACATCAGTTTACTAAGCTGATTAATTCAACATTTATATTTTCATCAGAACTTAATAATCCCATAAATAAATAGAGCTCTCAATTATTTAAAAAAATCAAGGGATAACATATGTATTTAGACATATTAGCAGCGTAAAGATGTATGCTTCAACACACTTATTTGGGAAAACATCTGGAAATATTACTACACTGAATTAAAGGGCACCTGCAGAAACTGGACATAAAAGTTCTCTAGAATAACATTTCAAGAAATTCCAAAAAAGGAAAAGGGTCAAATAGGAAATAGCCTCAAATTAATCAACAAAGTTCAGTGCTTGCTCCAACTTGATTTTTTTCTCTCTCACTCTCCATTGCAAAAACAAAGTCTTGGATGTGGGTAAATCACTTGGATGACAGTTCATCTACTGGAAGAAATGGAGAGGCTGCTTGGGCAGGTGACACAGGAGAATCGGTGGTAGTACTGACTTTCGCTGGTGAGTTACAAGAAGATCCAGCACTGCTGCTGTTTCCATCAAGGGTATCCGAAGATACACACCCACTGGGATCTGACAGCTGTGCAACGTCAGAAGAAAGCATATTGGTGATGCCCTGGAAAAATCTCTTTGGCTGATAATCAGTTTCCATTTCACATTTTCTTTTCAATGGTCCAAGAACACTTGGTCTAATGCAATTGATGGGACTCTGGCTTCTCCGGGTAGTAAATCGGGTCGTTGGGCTGGGAATAGGACTTGGAGGCAATCCATTGCTACTCACAAAACTTTGCAAGGATGGTGAAAAACACTGCTTTCCAATTCCCCGGGTGGGTGACGGTGCTGGTGACACCGGAATGAAATCGATGCGCTTCGGGGAGGCGGATTTTTCCACATCGTTGTCACTCAGGCTGAAACTTTCCTCCCAGGAGTGGCTTATCTGCATTGCGGTCTGCACCTCGCGCTCGTGGACCGTCTCTCGGTTGATCAAGTCCATGCCCTCCTCCTGTTTGATCTGATGCAAGCGGCTGCTGTGCATGCGGACGGGGGAAGCCGGTAGCAGCAGGCCGTGGCGGCTCGGGAACGTTGTGCTGTTCCGCCTGGCGCTCGGCGCCTCGGCCTGGAACACCGGAGAAGTGTCACTGAGACCGTGGATCAGGGGGGCGCTGTTAGACCTCCTCAGGCCCCCGCCGCCGCAACTGCCACCGCCTTCCGTCGGGGTCCCGCCCGTACCCGGAGGCAGTTCCAAGTCTAGCTCCATCTTCTCCTGAGCCATGTCGGGGGCAGGGAGGCGGAGGCGGTGCTCAGTCAAGGCCCGCAGACTCCCATTCCCCGCAGCCCAGGGCCGCCGCCGCCGCCGCCGCCTCGAATCTGTCAGCGGGCTCGTCCTTCTGCGCATGCGTGCCCTTTCGCGCAGGCGCCCTGTAATATCGGCCCCCGCGGCGCCGGCTTAGTGCGTAAGAGCGGCGCCGCAGCCCTAGCGGGAGGGGTAAGGAGTGGTTGGGCAGGTTGTTCATTCCTTTCGCAAATAACTATTGAACGCAAGGTAGCGTTAACGCTCATTAATAAATTATCGTATGCATGAGTATGTGCTTGTTAAACATGTAAGAGTTTTGAAAGAGTGGTTCTCGGTGATGTAGGGGTGTGTGATGGGGGCTGGCTGACGAAGGGACAATCACCTGAGATCTGAAGAAGGCAAAATGGGTGCGATGTCGAATCTTCCAGGGAGTGAGAAGCTAAAGCAACATGCTAGGTGGCAGGCGGGAACCTGCCTCTCCTGGAAGGCGAGGAGAATGAAAGCCCGGCCTGGAATGGAGAGTGCGGGCTAGCGTAACATGAAATGGTGGGGACCAGGGCAGATTCTGGTCTTTATCCTGAAAACAATGGAAACATAAAAGGTGTTCAAGCACAGGTGTTAAAAACGGCGACAGAAAAACTCAAGTGGCTGCGGTATGGAGAACCAACTATTAGGAGATTAAAATCTACAGGAAGAAGACCAGAGAGATGGAGAGAATGGTAAATTTGAGAACTATCTCGGTTGGAGGGAAAGAAGTCCCTGAGTGATTGTATTACTATTGTTTTATTCACAGTCTTGTTTTTAGCACAAGCAACCAACAGATTCTCACATTTTTTTTGAAACAAAAATACCATACTTGGCTCATGTAATCAATATAAACTTTGATGTCATTAAAACTGGGTTTATATTTATTCACTCATTTAGCCAAGTTTTGTGCTTTGTTTTTTGTTTGTTTGTTTGTTTGTTGCATATTTACTGTATGCCAGGCATATGCTAGGAATGGGCCCGATTATGAGGGCATTTAATTTCTACCGGGAGGAAAGAGGATAGGAAACAATTACGCTATTTTCAGATACTGTTAAGGGCTAGGGAAAAATAAAATAGGGTGGTGTGTTAAGAGCCCTTCTAATAGAAGGGGGGGAGGCAATTTATACAGAGCTGGGATCTAAATGAAAGTAGAAACAAGTCATGTGGACATCTGGGGAATGCGTATTTCAAGCAGAGAGAACTGTAAGTACCTAGAAGCAGATATGAGATTGGTGAACTAGCATGAAAAGAAAAAAGGGTGGTGCAGCAGAAGCATAGGGAGAGTGGTATGAAGGGTTCAATGAGTTTAAATTTCATTCTAAGTGCAATGAAAAGCCACTGGGGAGTTTTAAGCAGGAGAGTGACATTATCTGACTTATGTTTTAAAGATCACTTTGGCTCTATGGAAAACAGACTGGAAGAGGGCAAGAATGGAAGCAGATGGCTTAGGAGCCTATGGCAACAGTACAGATAAGATTATTGGACTAGGTTATTGAGAAGTAGGTGGAGTCAGGATATGTTTTAAAAGTAGCATCAATAGGATTTGCAGATGGATTATATTTAGATGATGAGAGAAAGATAAGTCAAAGACAACTCAGGTTCTTGACTCAAACTGGGTAGATGATAACAAAAAAGACTGGGGAAGGAGCACATTTAGAGGAGTCCTGTTTTGGTCCTGTTAAATTAGAGATGTCTATTAGATAACTGATGTAAACTGAAAGAGAGCTTAGAGATTTTTGTTTTTGCACTTTGCCAGTGTGGCTAAGTGGCATAGTCAACATTACACAGCTTTTTTTTTACAAGTGGTAACCAGTACTAGAATCCAAGTTATTTTGGTTCCTAGTCCATCTTTTTCCACTGTGTCTCAAACAGCTTTTAATCTGAAGTCTCTGCAAAATATGGGTACTGATGGTAAAATAATTTGATTATTTATGCTCATAATTGTAGAAACTGATTTAAGCTCTCCATGTGCCAGGTACTATTCCACGTGCTTCACATGTAATTGCATTTAATCCTCACAACAACCCCACTATAATCCCCATTTTACAGGTGAAACAGATGCAGTGGTTAAGTTACATTTCCAGGATGACAGTAAGTGCTGGGACCTGAGCTTGCAAATGATGGCTCCAGAGCTTGCAAATGATGTTGCTTCTTCCAAGTACAATGGCTTCCAAGTACAACCCAACCCTCTTTTTCAGGACTGGGAGAAATCAGTTCCAGATGGTTAGCAGCTTTGTGAAGGCAATGGTATTTGAGAAGGTCTTTGAAGGATAGATAGAATGTTAATGGAGAGATGATATTTCATACAGAAGTGGCAGCATGATATAAAATAGTGAATTTTGCTAATCCATGAAGTAGATGGAGAAGAATACGTAATGGAGAAAAGTTGCCAATTAAAACAAGTCAGAAATGGAGCTCTGAATGGCAGGCAAAAGTACGTGTATTTAAATTTGCAAGGCAAAAGGGAGCCATGGCAGGCTTTTGAAAAGAGGAATAATGGATAGGAGCTATGCTTTAGGACCTAGCCAGTAGATCAAGGATGGAGTGAACTGGAAGAATGGAAGGGGAAAGGACCACATTTTCTAAGTGCCTACTACCTGCCAGGTACTTTAAATACTCCATAGTCCCACCTAATCCTCACTGCAATCCTATAGATTAGGCATAATTATGTTCATTTTATAGAGGACAATTGAGGTTCAAAAAATGCAAAAGGTCCTAGAGTTGTATATGGAAGAACAAAACTGATTTGAATCAAGGTCTCACTTCAAAGCCTATATTCTTCTTTTTTTAAACTTTATTTCAATTTCAAAAAAATAAAATAGCAGACAAAAGTCATCTTATAATCTTTTTGCTGCATTTCATTTGGATTATCAATGGAGAATCTGATGGCTGAGATGAAAAGAGAGTCTAACCGAAGTTGAAAATGAGGAAAGAGGAGATGAGTGTGGAATATAGGGAGGCAGACAACAGAACCTGGGGACTCTCTGGATGGACTGAGGATAAGGAGAGAAGAGTCACAAAAGTTCAAGTGAGAATGGCTGAAAGAATGGCACAAAATTATTAAATAAAAACAGGGAGAGAGGAGGAAGTGCTTCCAGAAGAAAATTAATTTTAGATATTTAGAAAAACATTAAATATAGAATTTATTTTATAATATCCATAGTGTATTATTGTTATTTTGCATATTACCACCTTACTACTTACTAATGTGGCTGGGGTGTACCAAAAATTGTTCATCCATGTCTGGATGACACAATTATTACCTTTACTATTATAATAAAGCACAGATCAGTGAAAGTACACAAACTAAAACACCTATGCCATTTTAATTCTTGCCTGAATACATCTATTAGAGATCTCAACTGGTTTCCCTGTTTCTACCCTATTCCTGCAGTCAATTTTCCACCCAATATTCAAGGTAATCCTTTAAAAAAAGAAAAAAAAAAAAAAAAATTACTCCCACTCAGAGAAAAAGCCAAGGTCGTTACAATGGTCTACAGAGCTCTCTCTGATCCAGGTTGCTGCTGTCCCTCTGACCTTACCTCCTACTACTGTCCCCCCTTCACTCTCTCCCCTCCAGCCACAGAGGCCTCCTTACTGTTCTTCAGCCATGCTGCCTTCTCCACTTGGAATACTTGTCTAGATAGCCACATTGTTTAATCCCTTCCAATCTCTGCACAAATGCCATTGCCTGAGAGGATTTCCATGGCTTTCCCTTATAAAACAGCAACTGCAGTACCTCACTCCAAGCTTACACACCCATCTCCCTTCCTCTTTTTTTTTTTTTCTCCTGAGCACTACATGACATATGCATTTTTTTTTCTTGCCTCTTACTCCTTTGAGAAGGTAAGCTCCACAAGGGCAGGGCCTTTGTTTTGTACCCTAGTATATGCCTAGTATCTAGAACAGTGTCCAACATGTGGTACTCAAAAAATATTTGTGGAATCATTATATGAATGAATGATAAATGAATGCATGAATGGGCAAATATAACTTTACCCAAAAGGGAAGAGAGGACTCTATGATTTGAAAATCCAGGCTACACAGTCTTTTTGAGACTGATTTACATGTTCTTTGACACTTTTTTTTCCTTATATCAAGAATATTATTAGTTATACTGTCCCTGGGCCCATGTAGGTAGGTTATCCCATTATGTGAACTAAGAAACTGAAGCCCTAGATTTCCACTCTTTTTCAACCATATGCTGACACACACTTGATAGAATTCATATGCTCAGTGCTGAGGGTTCTAAGCAGTGTTTAATATATTGAGTTACTGCTTCCTCTCAAAGGAATCAAAGATAAATGAGAAAAAATAGCCATAAAATGTAATTCAGCCTGTTGAAAATGAATGATGCCTGAGGCAGCATCAGAAGACTTCTGGTTTTACCCTTCTGGTTTCACAATGAGTACGAATTAAATACCATACTTAGTTAAGATTCATACTTACTCCTTAGTCATAAAACCTAGATATCTATCTACTCAATAGTTAAACTTTATTCTGATTACTATTAGATTTTTTAAATCAGCAGATAGTTTTCTTTCAATTCACAAGGGCAATTTTTCACTATTAATCCCTCAAGCATAGGACAAAGGAAATTTCCACCTTTGAATCCACACTGAATGAATATAAAATATGAAAGTGTATGTTTGTGTATAATCTGCATAGGCTGGCAAATATCTCAACTCCCCACATTAACTAGCATCACCAACCTAGAATAAAGATATTGCAAAGGAAAATTGTACTTGGAAAGGATAGGAACATAGGGAGTGTTAAATGGTACAACTACTTGTTTGGCAGTACCTACTAAAAGAAAACATGCCCCATGACTTCGACTCCTATGTATTTACCCAATAGAAATGAGTGCTATGTCCATCAAATGAGACGTACAAAAATGTTCCTGGCAACATTATTTGTAAAAGTCCCCAACTGGAAGCAAAACAAATATTCATAAACAGTAAAATGGGTGAATAAATTACAAAATGGACTTCTATACTCAACAACAGGGACGGATTACGGAATAATGTTAAATGAGGGAAATCAAACACAAAAGACTACATACTCTATGACCTCATATAAATGAAGTTCAAGAATAGCCAAAACCAATCTATGGAGATAGAAGTCAAAATATGATTACCCTTGGGACCACCAACTTGGGAGGGGGCACAGGAAATGTTCCATATTCTCATCTGGGTACTGGCTACCTGGTATACACATATGTAAAAATATATTGAACATATACTTGAGATTTATATACTTACTGTATATAAGTTGGACCTCAAAAACGCTATTGGGGGGAAAAAAACAGCATGGTAACTTGGAATGTAAATGGAGAATGACTGAAGAGAGTAACAGGCAGAGACTTGGGAATGCACTTCACTTAGAAGGAAGATATTTTGTTCAAACACTAATCATATGTCTAAGGCTAAATTAGAATGCTGAGGCCCAAATCTGTCTGACAGACAATAATATCAGTGGAAGAGCAGACAATAGAAAGGAGACAGAAACACACGCACATCCCTTAAGCTGCATTTCACTGGCACCCTAAACACCAATGGACTGGGGTACTCTCACATCAATACTGGAGACTCATCTGAGGCTGGTTTCAGCTTGGCCCTGTTCCCACAGTGCCCTCAGAATTATTTCTAAGAAGGCATGAAGGAGGAAATGAAGCCCATTTTACTGCCTTTAATTTTCTCAACCTCAGTCTTCCTGTATGCTAGTCAACCAAAGCAAGCTCTGTTGCCTTCTCCTCAGTATCCTCCTAGCATAATTCGTGAAATGGAAGAGAGTTAAGTTGCATAAAGGAACTCGACAGGGGCTGTTAGAACATATGTGAAGAATAGAAACCATGGTTAAGGTCATGATTTTGGCCAGAAGGAAAGTATTTATTATCAAGATAGAAGATGAGTAGATGATGTCAGAAACTAGTCTGTCTACTTAGGATCTGCTAAGTACAGATTCTCTTTCTGGTATTTGCCCTCAAGTTGCTTCATCTGGCCCTTAAAATTTTAAATCAGCAGCAAGGATTAGAAAATAAGGCAGAAACCTACTATGGGGCTGCTGACCCCTCTCATTGTTCTTTTTTTTTTTTTTATCAAAGTCATCACATTCATGAAGCCATGTCCACCATATATGGGAAGTAAAAGGGTATAAAGGGGCCCAGAGATTTGCTGGAAGAAGCCTACAGCCCAGGCCCTCGGCAAAGTTCAAGTAAATAAATAAATGTGAATTGTAATTTCTTTCTGCAATTTCTTCATGGGAAAATATTAGGGAAAATGTTACTTAAAAGCTACCCTGCCTTCACCTTCTACTTTCCCTGAAGCATTTTAAATAGAATTAAAAAGTGAGTCAATATTGCTCCCTTGTCCTCACCAATTTCAAATATTATTGGCAGTATCCATTTCTTGATGCCATCTGTTTGGCATCTACATCTTCCAGGGCCATAACCCAAGGCTATGATCAGTAACCCTTTCTATGGCCATATGCCTCTCTCTCTGCCTGTGCATCATTCCCTTGAAGTATTAATCTGCTCACTCTTGGCATCCACCAGGTGAGAAGAGAAGAGAGAAAAGAAGAGAGGAGCCTATGGCTTTATAGATAAAGTTAATTTTAACACATGCATAGTTTGCCAGTCTAGATGGATTTACATACTTGGGCCTTCCAGTTGAGTGGAGTGTTTGGAAAATGTCTTTAATGGCTCAATGTATTAGTGCCCAGCAGGACTATAGTAAACAAAGCATGCAAACCTTATTTCTAGAACCATGGTCTTGGACAAGTCTGCCAGCTTCTCTATTATGAAATATCGTATAATGTCATATTGTACTGTGGCAGTCATTTACACTATTACATGGGCTTCACTATTCTCATTAATAAAGTGGGACACCACCTTGTTAAGGATCGAGTGATAGGCTGGTTGTCATAGGCTTTGCAAACAGCAAAGGCCTGATGCAATTAGAATAGGTTTCTCTCTACTAAAATGCCATGAACACAAAATGATCCTGCCCACTCTTCCACAGCACTCACCCCATCCTTTGTTTTCTTGCTTTCAGTTTAATTCTGTGGAAGAAAACTCTTTTTTCATTGTTTCCCTAATACACTAGTAATTTCTAGAGCCATGCATTTTCTAAAGAGTAGTCTAAAGAGTATGTATTGAAAGAGGCAATCAGGCAGTCAGTTTATGAGGAGAAATAGGCAAAATCACATTTCAAAGATCTTTACTATCCGAGTCTGTGTGTCTGAGAAAAGATGGACACTGGGGGAGAGAGAAGCCATCAGTAACTAAAAATGTGGCTGGAGCAGTGACTACTATTCCCTGCAGCAAGCCATTTGTTAATCCCCCAGATAGCGGCTGTCCTCCCTGGTAGCGCTGAACTTTTCAACTGGGCCTAATCCCAGAGGCTTATTCTTATTTATTCATTTAAAACCCTGTTTTGAATTACTGCTATCATGCTACTGTCCTTGTCATACAATAAAGTGCACAGGACACGCATTTGGCTGTGTTTGACAAACAGGTTGAGCCTGGCCCCTCTCAGACTCAGTAAGAGGAGTAAAGGGGAAGAAACTGGAAAAAGATTCAAGAAGTCTCAATAGTTACCATTCCTCAAAATGTGTCTTTCCCTCCATGTAACTGGCACCTGTCGACATGCTTTAAGGAGCCGGTCAAATGTTCCAGAGGAGTCTAAGCTGCTGTCCCAAGCCTAAAAAAATCATAAGCTATATGCTTTAAGGCAATTAGTTGGCTTCAGTGGGTGACAACTGTGCAGCCAAGAGTTACTAAACTCTAAGGTGCTTCAAGATAGTAAGGTTTATTACTGACTAACAGGGCAGTTCATACATTCAGTCCTTCCCTCAAATTAACTTCAAGCTAAATATGACAAGTAAATGCAGCAAAAATAAAGAGCACTACGGGGAGGGCTCTCTAATTCCTCTGATCTACTACTAACTACCTCATACAATGAATGCAAATGTATTCCAGTCTTGTAGTATCCATGTGACTTTTTCATCTGCAGCTCTATTTGTTAACTGGAAGAGAATTTTTTTCTGCCCATGGAGTTCAGCTGTCTGAAAGTTCTCACTTAGGAAGGTACAGATTTCGCTTCACTCTCCTTTTAGAAAGTGAAAGTCTAAGACAGTAGATTCCTTTAGCCTTTACAATCAAGAGACTTTTCACCAGACAATATGGTCATTGACATGATTAATACAATACAACACGATATGATATGATCTGACACAATACATCACATGAGAGCAGGAACCTTCCATTTACTTAGTGCCAGGTACTGTTCTAAGTATTTTATGTATATTAACTCATTGAATCCCTACACCATCTCTAGGATTATTGTCCTTATTTTATAGATGAGGGAAAGGAGGCAGAAAGGTTAACTAACTTGCCTGAGGCACTGTAACTAGTTAAGTGGGAGAGAATTAAAGCCCAGGGTCTGCCTTCGGAGTCTGAACTCTTAATCATCATCCCTTATGAAATATAATTGCTTTTTCAGACCTTCCGCTTTCTTAGTACTCAGGTTATCTTCTAGAAATGTTGCTAGGGTTTATGTGTATGGGATAATCATTCTGCTTATCAGAAAGAGAGTTGAAGGGTCTATGTAATTATACAGACTTACGGATACTGGAGAGGTTACAAAATTAAGTAATTAATAAATGCCCTATTCGTCCCAAAGCAGTCATGAAAATAAATCCAAAGGATTAGAACCACCGAATGTTAGATCTGGAAGGGGCTTTAGAAATTGCCCAGTCCAACCTTTAATTTATCAGCAAGGAGACTGAGGTTCAGAGAGAGCCAGGGATTTCTTCAAGGTCAAAGAGGCATCCAGGACAGAGCTAGAACAGTTTATATACTCCAGAGGGAGTGCCTCCTAACATGTGGGCCTCGAGTTACCCTGTCATTTTACACTCTTTCTTTAAGCAACAGCAGCCACAACTATGGTTTTGGCATCCATTAGTTGTTTTTTTTTTTTTTTTTTTTTTTTTTACCGGGAGGTCCGGGGAATCGAACCCGGGTCCCTCCATATGGGAGACGGATGCCCAATCAGTTGAGCTACATCCGACCCCATTAGTTTTAACTACACTCTATATCCTGTTATCTCTGGAATTTATATTTCTATATAGGGGCTGACCTATCTCTAGACCATCATATGTAATTACCTCCTAGACATTTCCACTGTATGTTCCACAGCTCCATCAAAATCATCTTGTTTACAAATGAACTCACTTCTCTACCCCAAATCTATTACTCCTCTTGAGAATAAATTGCACAGTCTCTCCAGACCACCAACTCAAAATTCAAGTTGTTCTAGATCCTCCCTCTCCTTCATGTCTCTCATCTAATCCATCACTAAGTCTCTTCAATTTTATCTGCCAAACATCTGATATCCTTCTCTTCCTTTTCACCTGTTACTAAAGCATTTTCCCTCTGTCCCCAACTAGTGCAATGGCCTCAAACAGTCTTGCTCGTGTGAGGATGGCTGAAACCCTACCAAACATCCATAATGTCCCCAGAGTGAACTTTCTAAGTAGTCTCACCAAGGTATTCCCCCTTCCTCTTGCTAAAAATCCTTTGCTAGCCCCCATCCAACCACTCATTATCTACAAGATGAAATCTAAACTCGAGTGAAGCATCTAAAACCCTCCACGTTCCATTCTCTGTGCACAGCCTCATCTCCTCCATTTCACCAGTCTCCCTCATATTCCAGCCACTATGAATGGCATAGTTCCCAAATGGCTACATACACTGTCCCACCACTATGACTTTAATTTACTCAGAATGCCCTTTCTCATCTTTCTTCCCCCCCTGCTCCCACTTATGCATTGGTTGTCCCTTCCTCTAGAAAGACTTTCCTGATTGCCCCCACCAGAATAAAATTGATCAATCTATTTTTGGTGCCCCCTATACACCTACAGGAAAGCACTCTTCCCCATCTGAGACCATTTGTAATCGTATTTTGCTTCCCTGCTCTCCAAGAGGGGGAAGTGTTCTTACTGATTCTGGTACTCCAGTACCATAGTTGGTACTGAAATATTTAAGAGAGGCCAGGAAAGTAGACAGGTGGACTGGAGAGAGGAACAGGGGCTGAATGGAAGGAGGGCAAATGGGAGGGAGAGGGGAAAATGGCTAAACCAATGCCCCCCACCCAAATGTTCTAAAACTCTACCCTGTTTGAATGAAACATGCTACAGCATACAGAATTTGGGACTCTGAAGTCAAAGAATCTGAGTTGAAATCTTGGCTCTGTAATTTACACATTGTGTGACCTTGGGGGTCAAGTTACCCTCTCTGAGTTACTCAATTTCCTCGTCTGAAAAATGGGAATAATAGTGTATTTATCAATCAACTGTTGTCAGCATTAGTTGAAGTACTATGCATGAAGCCCTTAGAACATAGCCAGACACATCATATTTCTCAAAGCAGATCCTGGGAACCATAACCAATCCATCTTATTTAACTGGATTATTGTCTTGCTTCTCTTTCTTAGGCACTGACCACCTAGCCAGCTCCTCATCCAATATTTACTGAGTACTAGAACCATATATTGTTCAGTTTGAAGTCTGAACAACTACTGGTAACAAAGTTTCTCTGTCAGAACTCTGAGATTTCATATTCATTTATTCCACACACACAAAAAAACTTACTCAGAATCTGTTATGATTTAGGCTCTAAAGGAGGTATCATAAAGATGAAAGAGACTCCCAGGAATCTGGACTCCAGGAAGGAGGTAAGAGTCACATTAACTATAATACAGGCTAGATCTCTTCAGCCTTTAGTGGGCATCAGAATCATCTGTGGAATTTTTAAAAACAAACACAACAGAGTTCCAACATAAAGATTCCCATTCCACAGGGCTGGGACAGGGTATTAGCATTTTTATTTTTTAAAATTCTCTGAGCGAATATGCTGTGTCCCAAAGGCTGAAAACCACTGGAATAAAAAAAAAACATTGTTCTAATCCCTAATAGAAGATGATGGGATTGCTTTTAGCTGCTTGAGGGGTGGAGCAGAAAGTCTATGAAGGATCCTTGAAAAAAGCAGTCACAAGAGGGAGTCAGTTTCAATCTGCCCAGCATGGGGTGTGAGAAACCATCTTACAACAGTACTGGTCCACTAAGACCTTTGAGTGAGAATTTTCATCTTCCTGTTATCTTGACTCCCTCCCCTCCCTGTTCTGACCTCAGGGGATCAAAAACCTCAGCAAGTTGCAGGGAGGACTGGTGGCAAAAGGCAGGGAGAGAGAACTGTGCGCACCCCCTTACTAGCCGAGGTTTTCTGCCTGCATCAGGCCCCAGCTAAGAGAGGGGAATAGCTGTAATGAAGTTGAAGGCTCTGCCAATTGCATGAGACCAGACATGTGAAGTGTCAGCTTGAAACAGCAATTTAAAGTGACAGTAGGGCGTTGTATTGCCTAAGAGTGAGCAGAAAGTTCAAGTTGTCGTCATTCAGAAGCAGGGAAAGACCTTCCACCATTGAATAAATTTACAGGAAGAGGCAAATATAAAGAGGATTTCTGATGATATCCCATGAGTGTTGCTTGTTACATAAAGACAGATGTCATTTGTCAAATGTAGCAGAAATGCTGAGGAAAATAATGATTGAAAATTTTAATTATTTTTGGTGACTGGGAGTCACCTGGGATCTTGGACAAAGACCTCCAGTAGAGGTGGAGTAGGGGATGTATGGATAAAATCAGACTGCCAGGAGCTGCACAGTACATAGATGTTGAGAAACTGGGGGCAGTGAGATAGATTCCCCCCCCACTACCACCACCAAAAACTGACTGATCCAAATTTAGAAAGCATTTTTTCAAGTTGGGTGCCAAGTACTTTCGCATAAACTGAGAGCAAAACAAGCAATATAATAGGTCACAGAACAGTTCTTTTTCTTAAACTTTTTTCTTTTCTTGAGAAGTGACTAGTGGTCAGAGAAATACAACAAAAGAAAAGATAATTAAGACCAAGAGTCTAAGAGGGGGTTGAGGCAATGGAATGATGGGTTCAAATTATATTTATTTACTTAAAGTCCATAAAATAAGCTGTTATTTCTGTGGAAACTAAAATGTTCTTTTCTTCATGAATAATAGCTAGTTACAGTGTCAGAGTGCTGCATATGTTCATCTGCTCCATCACTGAAAACATAAGAGCTTCCACCTTTTATCAGCAGAAATGAAGGGAAAATGAAATCAGTGCTATTGCTTCCAGAATACCTAGAGTGCCTGGCAGTCAGGCATAGAATATAAGCTAGGGGGGAAAAAACACAGCAAAAATGACAGTGAAAGCCAGTCTCATTTTTCCTACGTAATTTGCTTTTGGAAAATATAAAATCAAATGGTTCAATTAATCGTAATGATGTGTCAAAGAACAGAAAAATTTCTCTGGTCTAAAAAGCATTCTGCACATGCAGCAGAATTAAGAAGAGTGCATTGAGGAAGTTGTAGCCAATGGCCAGTTCCCTGCAAAAATGGCCCTCAATATATTTTAATTTTAAAATAACAATTTTTCAATGTAAAAAAATAACATGGTGAAATAGAGATGTATATTGGATGTGAACAAGTTGTGCATTTAGTGAAGCAAATATTTCATAATTTGTTCAAATGCTTCCATCATTATCCCCAACCATCTTAAATTAAAAAAAAAAAAAAAAACACGTAAAGGAAGGTGGAAATATTAGGCATACTAGATAATTTAAAAATATATCTTCTGTGGGGACAGTAGCTGGGGAAGCTTCTGGTGTGGCAGAGTCGCTTCTGAGATTAATTTCCTGGTGGATCCTCACAGCAGTAGTATGTAGATGACTGGCAGTAGCTTCTCTGGCAAAGAGAACACACATAGCACTCCTCTCAGGTATGAATTCTCTCGTGAACCTGAAAGTTAGTTTTATGGTTGAAAGACTTTTACATGTGCTGCATTTGAAAGGCTTTTCCACTTTGTGAGTCTTCTGGTGAGTCTGATGTCTGGAAGAAACCTTTATAACATGAACAAATGGTCTCTCCTTCCTATATCTTCTCTGGTGGGTATATAGCTACGAGAGATACCTAAAGATCCTGGGACAGTCCTCACCTCTGTATGATTTGGGGGGGACCACAGACTCTTTCTTGGTTTACCCCACACCTGGATGTTTCATCATTGCTTTGGTCGGTAGGGACAGGCTTTGGGCTGGCTTGGGCTGGCCTGGGGAGAAACTGTGGTCCCACCTCCATAGGGATGTCTACATAAGACGGTCCTCCTAGAGATCCTTCCTGGGATCTGGAGAAGCCAAGCTCTGCTCTTCTGGAATTATGTGGGTTCTCCCAAGAAACATTCCCCTCTTCAGGCTTAGGGCTTTATCTTCCTGAATGTTAAAGGGAAGGTACTTGATTGCCTAGACCAGTAATACTGGCATTCACTTGATTAGTTTTCACAGAAATGTTGCTGCCATCTTCTTTATATTCATCTCCTTGTCCTGTTTGAAGGACAATATCTTGGGGATCCTGGAAGGGTGTCCTCATGCTCTCTCCTCTTGAGGTTCCTGCTGGTGTTTGTTCCATGAGATGAAAAATGACTTCTCTTAGGGGCATATTCTCAGAGAAGAGGGGCTTCCTGTTCTGCATGAAGACATGGACAAAGCCAGATGACTTCACATAATCATCGGTAAGATCTTCCATGAGTTTCTCCAGGTTTCTTCCACTTGAATCCCTTTCTCTCTCAAAACAGACCTGTTTCTGCAGTGTCCATTCATCATCAACTGTTCCAGGGCCAACGGAGAAATAATTTCTTCCTTGTTGTGTTTTTCTGGCTGCAGCCACAAGTGAAATACCTTACTGAGTCTTTTTAGTTCCTACCTTACAAATGAGCCTTGTTGGTTTGACATAAGCTGAACTGAGGGTCCTGAAACTTACAGTTCCCCTCTCCCTTCTGGTCATCAGGTCCTTGGGTGGATTCACACTCTAGATTGTCTGATCCAGGTTCACTCCTGGATGGATTACATCCAAAGGAGGTTCTCAGATCTAAAGCCATGCTTAATGAGATTTCTCAGACTGACTCAACCTAGAGGATTCAGGCTCTGCTGATTTGTATTCCTGAGTATCTGTTTTAACAACAGGGGGACACTTGAAGACTGCAACCTCTTTCTGGATTGACTTTCTGAACTGGGTAATTCTGAGCTGAATGCTGATCACTGTGTGAATTGATTTCTACACTGGGTTCATCTATCCTTCACCTTCTGTATTAGTCAGCCAAAGGGGTGCTGATGCAAAAATACCAGAAATCGGTTGTTGTTTTTTTTTAAAAAGAAGCATTTTATTATTCTATCACTAAATTCTATTAGTAAAAATAGGGCATGGAAAGTCACTCATTTTAAAAATCACTAGGCATTGCTAAAATACTTTCATAATGAATACCAAAAATATGTAGAAATAGAGAATAATATAAAGGTTGGTTTTTATAAAGGGTATTTATTTGGGGTAGAAGTCCACAGTTACCAGGCCATAAAGCATAAGCTTCTTCCCTCACCAAAGTCCATTACCACATGTTGGAGCAAGACAGCTGCCGACGTTTGCCAGGGTACAGGCTTCTTGGGTTCCTCTCTTCCCGGGGCTCCATTTCTCTCTGGGCTCAGCTCCTCTGCTTTCTCCACAAGGTCAGCTATAGACTATGAGGCTCTCTAGGCTTTGCCTCTCGCCACAAGGCCAGCTGTGAACTGTCAGGCAAACGGCTCGTTTCTCTTCCTGGGGCCTCCTCTCTTTCCTCACGACCAAGCTCTTCAGTGTGTTCACTTCCCGGAGCTCCAGCATTAAATCTCAGCATTAGAACTCCAACATCAAACTATTCCAACTCTGTCCTTTGCCATGTCTTTTATCTTTGAGACCCCACCCACCAAGGGGCGGGGCTCAACACCTTACTGACGTGGCCCAATCAAATCCCTAATCATAACTGAATCATGCCCAAATTAACAGACCAGTTTACAAGCATAATCCAATATTAATATCTATTTTTGGAATTCATAACTATATCAAACTGCCAAACTACTACACCTTCCTTTTTATGTGATACCCACATATTAAATTTACCCAAGAAAGACTTCAGATAGAAAAAGAAACAAAACAAAGCAAACCAAACTTGTGTTTTCCCCTTTTATTTCCCTCTTTTCAATGTGTTGATTTGGTGTTTTACCATTAACCAAATGTAAGAGTATTTTATTTTAGTAGTATTAAAATATAGGACTTTGGGAAGCGGCTGTGGCTCAATCAGTAGGGCTCCCGTTTACCATATGGGAGGCCCCGGGTTCGGTTCCCAGGGCCTCCTGGTGAAGCTGGGCCCGCCTGCGCGGCGTGGTTAGCTGACCCAGCGAGCGCAAGCAGCAAGGGGGGGATAAATGAATAAATAAATAAAATCTAAAAAAAATAAAAATAAAAAAATAAATAAATAAAAATAAAATATACGACTTTGACTCTGTTTTAATTTTTTGCAAATATTATTTTGCTGCTGAAGATGTTTCCCCCTTGGCCATTGGGAACCTTCACATTAGCACTTGTTTTCTGTGGATATCACCCCAATGGTTTTTCATGGCTCCTTTGCTTTCTTGTATAATAAGCAATTCTGAGTTCATGTTCCATCACTTCTGTCCTGGATATGGATTTAACCTTTTCTTTAAGAAGCCCTGTTTTCTGTTAGTAAAAACAGTATTTGGGGATGACCCCAACCAACCAAGACTCCTCCCACCAGAGCAGGCCAGCTGCAGCACATGCAGATAATGGAAGGCCATTCAGCATTTAAAAGGAGGAGATGGCTTTAGGAGTACCCATTGCCAATAGGGAGGAATTGGACATACAATGAAGTGGCAGCTTTAGGTTGTCCATGATATACTGTTAAGTGAGAAAAGCAAACTGAAGATTGGTATTAAATTTATGGCTGTGGCTTTATTGTGAAAAACATCTTGCATAAGATATGTTTGAAAACACATGTGGACATATTTACACAGTGACACACACGTGTGCAGACACCATCCTAAAATAATACATACCACACTGTAAACAGTGGTTTTCTTCAGGAGGTAGACTTAGGGACTGTGGTTCACTTTCTATTTTATAAATGTACATAGCATTGTACTCCTTTAACGAGTAATAGACAATTTGACATTTAATATATTGAATGTTTTTTAAAAAGACTTAGGGAAACAAACCTGTACTGTTGTGTTTTTGCAATTTTAGTTCAAAATACTGCAGCTTTAGACAGTACTACTGTTAATCACAAGAGACACAGGCACCCCCTCACGAGAATCACAGCAAAAGGATGGAAATCACCTAGAAGGCTTGTTAAAACACAGATTCTTAGGCTCCTGTCCCCAAGTGTCTGGTTCAATGATTCTAGGTTTGAGATGGAGAATCTGCATATATAACAATCCCCCAGATGCTGGTGATGCTTCTGATCCAGTGTTCAAACTCCAACAGCCAGTTTTTATATAATCTAGGAATGGTGAGACCAGGTTGGAATGTTCCAGGGCCCAGGTCACTGGGCTGGAGATGTGCAGACCACAAGGGACAGGGTCCACAGTTTTTATAGATTCCTCTGAAGGTGACTGCAGTGAACAAAGCACATGAGTGCCCAACAGGGCTGTTGCTCCCAGACCCTCCACTGGCAAGGGACTTTGTGGGGATGCCCTGGTTTGCCCTGGGCCAGATCCCAACTACTAAAGCCGCCAAGCTATCTGATTCTTTATCCTGGAACTTAATCCACCCCCTCTTCCCGCCTCCCCCACCCCCTCCAAAATACCCACAAGGCTCATCCTTCACCTCTTTCAAGCGTTTGCTTCACTGCCCTCTTATGAAGAAGACCTGTCTTACAGCACTGTGTGGTATTACATCTCTTTCCTCCATATCTCCACTCCCTTATCTTCTCTCCTTTTTCCATCACACCTACCACATTCTAACATAATATACAATTGTTTTTCTTTCAGTTTTCCTGTCTGTTTTCCTTGAATAGAGTGTAAGCTTCATGTGGGCAGGAGTCTTTCTCTTGTTGCTGACTTGCCCTATGCCCCTACAAAACTGCCTGAGACCCAGCAGGGGCTCACTGAACAGTTGTTAGAATATCGACTAAATATGGCACCATGGATCCCATGTCCATTTTTACTATCCTAGCTATCTTAAATGTCCTTTCTAACACTCCCTCCACACTAGTATGGATCAAGTTATTCGTGAACTAAAAGAATAAAAAATTTTTCCACAACAACAACAAATTTAAAGTTAACACACTGGGTGGCACTAAGCAAAAGGGTAAAAATAATAAAGGTTATAGGTGGTTCCAGCTCTGAAGCACAAGCTTGTAACCTCTGAGAACCCATTCTTTTCTCTCCTTAACTTTATAGTCTTTGCCTGTCTTTCCCCAGGACCATCATTCCTCTTCTGCTGCTTAATGATCCCTCCTTCCATCAAGTCCTTTGCCACTTTTATTTATACCCAATGCCTGTCTCTGGCCACATGTTCCCTAAGGGAGGGCAGCAGCCATCTCTAAGGTAAATAAATGCCCTGCAATGCTTGGCAAAGGCATATGAATAATGGCAGATGATACCTCTGAAACCTCTCCTAATGGATTACGTATGCACCCAGGTTTCCCTCTTTGTCCCACCTCCAACCCCATCAGCACCAGTTATAACACCAATCATAACTAGCCATGGGCTTCTCTTATTGTTTCTCAAAATTTTCCAGCTGATTGTCTACTTTCCAGGTATGCAGTCATAATATCTGTAAATACTGATAAGTTTGCAACTTCCTCTCCAATATTTACATTTATTATTTCTTTTCTTATCTCTTGGCTGATACTTTCTGAGAAAGGTTTGTAATTTCAGTGAAAGCAAGTGTCCTTATCATTCATTTGATTTAAATGGCAACACTTCTAGTGTTTCACAAATTATGACACTGGTTTGGCATGAGAATATATATTTAAAATAGTGAGACTATTATATTTAAAATAAAGTAACAAAAGTAACAACTTCCACTTATTCCTATTTTACTAAGTTTTTTTTCTTTTTCATCAGTAATGAATGTCAGATTTTTCTTTCTGTTACTATAGACTGATTCTGTTTATCCTTCTAAATGTTAAGTTTATTGAGGTAAAATTTACATGCAATAAAAGTCACCTTTTAAAAAAATATAATCCAATGAGTTATGCAAAACGGATATAATCGTAACCACCACTGCAATCACTGCATGTTGAATTTTAGCAAAGCATTTTTGGTGTCTATTAAGATTTTCTAAAAATCTTTCAATATGAAGACAATCTTCCCCAATATTGAACTAAGCTTGCCTTCCTGTGATGTACCCCACTTGATCATGGTATTTACATAATATACTGCTAAATTCTATTTGATGGTATTTTACTGAAGGGCTTTGCATCAATATTCAGAAGCAAGATTGAGCTGTAGAGTGTGTGTGTGTGTGTGTGTGTGTGTACTATCTTCGTGAAGTTCTTCTTGAGATCATCTTGGCATCTTAAAGAAGCTTGGAAATCTGACTTCATGTTCTATGCTTAGAAAAAGTTAACTAGCAGTATGATCATTCATCCAGTATGATCATTCATCCAGGTGTACATGGGATAGTCCTGGTTTAAACCTGTCTCAGTGTCCCATAAATTAAAGCTCTCTTCAAAAAATTATATGGTCACCCTGCTTAATAATATCAAAGCCCTGGAATATGAGAATTTACTCAGGCCTGCTGGAGCTGGCACTTTGAATGTAGGGAGCACACTGTGATGACTTTTCCATTTCTTCCACAGTTACTAATCGAGGTTCCCTCTCCTGGGAGAGCCACTCTGATAAAGTAAACTTGCCTAGAAATATCATCCTATTCATCCATCTGCACTGAGTTTCACATAGCACCACACATTTTTTTGGTTATGTCTGCCTTTTGATCCCTAATTTTGTTGATTTCTACTTTTTCTGATAAAAAATAAGTATTTGTTCATTGTAAAGAGTAAAAAAAAATACAGACACAGAGAAAAATGTTGAAAACTGTCCATAATCCCATCACCCAAAAATAATTACTATTAATATTGTCATGTAAAACATTCCAGACTTTTATCTGTCTACATAACTACCAACTCATCTGTCTACAAACAGTGTTATTAAACTGCCTTTTCCATATCAATAAATACAGATTTACACCTTTACTTACAATGGCTGTAAAGCATGACCATGACTGTGGCAGTTTGGCATTGTTTATGAATTCCAAAAACAGATATTGGATTATGCTTGTAAACTGGTCTGTACCTGGGCATGATTAAATTATGATCAGGGTTTTGATTGGGCCACATCAGTAGGACATTGCATCTCTGCCCCCTTGGTGGGCAGGGACTCACAGAGAAAATTACATGGCAGAAAAGAGAGTTAAGAGTTTTGATGCAGAGCCTGAGGAAGTAAAGACACAGAGAAGGAGGACGCAAGGGAGTTTTTTTTTTGAGCTGGAGCCTGGGAAGTGAACACACAGGAGAAGAGAACAGAGAAATAGAGACGGCTTCTTAGACGCAGCAGAAGCCCCAGGGAGAGAGACAGAGCAGTTCGCCTCATAGTCTGCAGCTGGCCTTGTGGAGAGAGCACAGCAGCTGAGCCAGGAGGGAAACAGAGCCCCAGGAAGGGAGGAACCCAGGAAGTCTGAACTCTTGGCAGACGTTGGCAGCCATCTTGCCCCAACATGTAGCAACAGACTTTGTTGAGGGAAGTAACTTATGCTTTATGGCCTGGTAACTGGAAGCTTCTACCCCAAATAAATACCTTTTATAAAAACCAACAGATTTCTGGTATTTTGCATCAGCACCCCTTTGACTGACTAATACAATGATCTTCTTTCTTAAGTTCCTAAGGAGGGTAGGCGGTTGGTTATTTTTTTTTTTAAACTATTTTTAACAATGTCGTAGCAAACATTTAACATATATTTTTGCCTTCTCATCCAAAATTATTTGTTATTCAGATTACAAAAAGCAGCACTGCTAAGTCAAAGATGGATACATTTGAAAGCTTTAAATAAAAAATTGCTAAGAAATATTATGTATATTTTTATATAAAAATAAACAAAGAACAAAAGAAAGATTCTTGGAAATCCACTGTTAACATTTTGTTTTACACACACACACATCCTCCAAGTCTCAGTGCACGCTTTCTTTTTTAACCATAAACTGTAAATGGTTTAACCATAAGCTATACATACTAGTTTATAACTTAATAATATTATGCCATCTTCTCCTGTACAGCATCATTCTACATAGTTGCCAGGTATTTAGTGGATAAAAGAACCATAATTTAATTATCTCCTGGTGGACAAAAGAGATGTTTTCAGATTTTCGATTTTATAAACAATGCTACTATCCTTACACTTATGTTTTTTTGCCCTTTGTTCAATTATTTCCTTAGGCCTTATTCCCACAGGTGGAACTACTAGATCAGAGGCTATGTAATTCAAGGCTTCTGATAAACATGTCACCTTGAGAAAGTCTACCTTCAAGGGACATTCCCGAAAGAGTCTAACTTGTTTCTCCACATGCACTTTAAACCTGGATATTATCATTCTTCTTAAACTTAGACTTAGAAAACAGAAAGTATCACTTCCTTGTGTTTTGAATTTGCATTTTAAAAATTAACAAGTCGAACTTTAAAAAATATGCTTTTCAGCCCTTTGCAATAAATTAACAAATGACTTTATATGATCTATTTTTTTCTATCTATACATAATATATTATATTTATTTCTTAAAACTTTAGGTCCTGTTTTGATGGAGAATTAAAAAGGCATGTGCTCTGTACTTTAAGAAATTGCTCTGGTGCTATTGCTGGAATTTTGCTTTAGGTTTGTTCCTAGTAAGGGAGAACCATGCTCTCCATGTTGTATTAATATAAATATATACCAGAACATCATTATAAAATGTTTTGCTAGAGCAGAGAATTCAGTACAGCACAGATACACCCTCAAATTATCAGACCATAAGCATTTTAATAAAGATTTCATTATAAGACAGACTCATCTCTGCTCCATGGAACAAACCTCTAAAATGACACTAGAGGGAAGCTCTGTTTCATCACAGTGTCAACATCTGTGATACTTCAAACACTAAAAATTAGGGGTGCAATTTTCTCAGAGCTTTCATTTGTAAAGAAGCACTTATTAGGAACAATTGCCACTGATTTCATTTAAAGCAAAAACATGGTGAATACTCACATTTTAAAAAAACAGTTAAGAATGAATGACCTGCAAGTGAATTCAAGATAATGAGTAATGATTGTAGCATTCCATCAAAATAATCCTTTAAAAACAATATTCAGAATACATATTCCAAAAGGCAGTGAATTTACATGGGCCTTCCTACCATTTTTTAACCCCAGTTTTATTTAAAAATGCACATCTAACAAGTATAAAGTGCTTCAGTTTTAAAAATAACTATCATTTAAAGAATCAAGGTAATATTTCAATTTCAAATAAAATCAATTTTGGGGTGATTCATTGATGTTTATGATTAAGAGATGCTACTAAGAGATCACATTATTATTTTTTGTTTTGATAAATTATTGCTTAATTTCTGATACCTTGCAACGCTTGAAAATATGTATAAGGTAACATTTTTTTTTTGTTTTGTTTTGTTTTGTTTTTTCTCTTTTTTTTCTCTTATAAGGTAACATTTTATTGTTACATAGTAGTGTGAAAATTCAGTAGAATAAATGTTTATATTCCCAAAGCATTCAGTAGAAAGATATTCAAATTCTAGAGCCTAGAGATAAAAGAATGCTTGATAATGCAGCAACTTCATGAAACAAATTTTAACCTCACAACTCATTCATTGCCCTTTAGGCTCCCAAATATAATGGATTTCAAAATCACATGTAGGAGATGACTAAAGCAACAGGTCAAGGAAATAAGATGACCTTTGAAAATGGAAAGGCCCTCCTGTGTAATTAAGAGTATTATGGGGAGTCAGATGTGGCTCAACTGGTTGGGTGTCCGTCTCCCATATGGAGGGACCCGGGTTCGATCCCTGGGACCTCCCGGTTAAAAAAAAAAAAAAAAAAAAAAAGTATTATGAATTCATCTGTAATAGGTGGGATTCACTAATTAAATATTCCCCAAAATAACTCACTGTTTAACTCTCAGATGCAAAGAACACATGAATACTGTGGAGACTGTTTATTGATGAGATTAAGGTAAACCCTGAAATATCATCGAAGAGCAGCCAACCTTAAAGAGAATCAGGATAAACTGGAAAACCATGACATCTGAAAGCATGCCAAAACAAAAAAGTTGATATTTTTAAACAGGTGGGAAGGGAGGAGGGGAGGAAAAAAAAAAAAAGGCAGGCAAGGGTTGGGGGGTATAGTTGTAAAAGGAGAGAGAGGAGAAAATCAGAGTGTCACCAGCATTTCCAGAGAAGAGAGTGTCTTGAATCAGGTGCCTTGGAATGGCTGGCAGACACGTACATAAATAAGCATGGCTGATTTACTGGGTCAGCATCATCCGATGAA
This sequence comes from Tolypeutes matacus, assembly GCA_026826555.1. Classification (NCBI taxonomy): domain Eukaryota; kingdom Metazoa; phylum Chordata; class Mammalia; order Cingulata; family Chlamyphoridae; genus Tolypeutes; species Tolypeutes matacus. The sequence goes on along the minus strand of JAKSZT010053764.1, from coordinate 22,318,702 downwards.
ACTAGCCCTTCAAAGCCTTCATCTCCATCTGCTCTGACTCTCCTCATCCTCACTTAAGAAACCATTTGATGTTAACACAAGAGCTCAAGGAGGTTTACCAATGCATGGGAAGAAAACATATCACCTCACTTCCAGCAGGCTGAATGGTATTCATTTTGAGTGTAAACTGATAAACTGGCATTTTTCTTCATCAGTCTCTCTGATGATTTTGAGTATTATGAATTGATTCACCAGAGTCTAATCAGCCTTGCAAAATGATGGCATAGAGCTTTTAAATATACAAAGCAGTGAATCATAGTCAAACATAATGAAACCAAAAAAAACTTCAAGAATTATAAGAGGCTATTTGTAAATCTGTTCCTGGGCTACAGGCTCTTGGGTGGAGAATGCCAGGTTCACTGCATAAGGTCTCACAGTCTTTGGCTGCACGACTCCAAGGAGTGCCATTCACACAGACTATAGAGTGATGTAAATGGTGCCTCCTGGAGTTGTACATAATGACAGATCTAAGGACAGTATCCCCACTGCCTTCCAAAGAATTTGCATAGAGTATGCCCTCATAAACATTTCTAAGTGACTTAATGGCCAAGACAGGGATCACAATAAATGTGGAATGGAGCTTAACCACCGAGCCCTCCCAACCACTCAGATACCCTTCCAACCAACACTTCAAAAGAAAGGTTTAAATAACAGTGTCAACCTAAAGATAAGTGCTAGTTTTGTCACACAGTGTAAGGACACTAAGAAAATCTCTGCCTTACTTCCACATTAGCTTCTTGTACAATTTTCTCTAAATGCTAACATAAATTTTGAAGATTTCCCTCTAAGCCTTTGATAATGGCATAATTAATCTGCAAATGGATGTGGCATTTCCACTAGAGATGCAAATAATTATAGTGAGAACCAGATATAAAAATGTACCCCAAAAGTGGACTGCAATGCAAATGAACACAGTCCAATTTTTCTGTATTAATGAGCATGTTTAGAAGGACATTATGATTCTATATTCAGAAAAACAACATTCTACCGCTTTCAACCACCTGCTCAGCAGAAGGGAAAAAATTGCAGACTGAACGTTGGCAAACATTTATGGTATCTTTGAGTAGAGGTAAAAAATATATTCCTCTTTCTTTAGAAGTAATCAGTTTTGGTCCTGGGCAAAAGAACCATTTACATGTAGCAGGCTTTAAGAAATAGCCAGAGATTGAGGCAGGCTTCACTGAAGAAAAAGTCTCTAGTCATGCCAGGTCACTACTTGGCTCCATTCTTTCAGTTAACTCCTGCCTTCCATTAACTGTCTGCTACCTAACTCAGGCAAGGGGCAATGGAACAGAAGACAAAGATTAGTAGATCTGAAACTACTGGTAAAAATTAGGAAACCTCAAGGACATGGCAATGTGTTAGGAAGAATAATGCTCCCATCCCCGCCTTATCCCCAAACATGTCTACTCCTAATCCCAGAATCTGTGACTATGCTACCTTCCATGGCAAGGGGAAAGTAAGGTTGCAGGTAAAATTAAGGTTGCTAACCAGCTGACTTTAAGATTATTCAAGTGGATAATCTAGGAGTCCTTTAAATGTAGATGGGGAGGCAGAAGAATCAGTGCCAGAGTGATGGGATGTGATAAAGACTTAACTGGCTATTGCTGGCTTTGAAGATGGAAGGGAGTGACAAGTCAAGAAATGCAGCTGGTGTCTAGAATCTGGAAAAGGCAAGAAGATGAATTCTCTCCTGAGGCCTCCAGAAGGAATGTAGTCCTGCAGACAGCCTGATTTCAGCAGAGTGAGATCAATTTCGGACTGTGACCTCCAAAACTGTAAGCTAATAAATTTGTATTGTTTAAAGCCACCAGGTCTGTGGTAATTTGTTACAGCAGCAATAGGAAACTAATACAGTCACTATCACCTCAGAGAAGAGATCAGTTATTTCTGTCATTTCTAAGGCATGTGAATGTTCACTCCTCCAAAGGAGAGCAAAGAGCTCGTGCTGCCCACAACATTTGATATGGCCATTCCCTTCTCTACCCTCATCTAAGATAAATATCCAGAAAAATAATACATCGTGGCTATCTGCTTTACAGAAATTATCTGAAATACATTCATATTTCTGTGGTATTTTGAGACATGACCAATACAAGATCCATAGTATTTTATGAGAGCCAGAGAAGCCTTAGAGAAGAACATGTGGTCGAGTCCCTACAGTTAATTTACTAAGAACTCCAGGCTCCAAGGCCTTGAGTAGTGCCATATGCCAAACCTCATAGCCATTTAATGGCAGGGTCAACAGGAGAATCCTCCCTCTTACTCTCTCTCAAGACAAGTCTCTTCCAATTCTTTATGCTATTAATAACTATTATTCAAAGCTGTGCAAATACCTAAACTAAAATGGCCATTAACTTCTGGAATTATAACCTTAATCAGGAAAAATATATGTGTTTCCATGAGGTAGAAAGTGTCAGGAGGAAAATTTACAGATAGAACTCTTTAGAATGGTTTAGATAGAGCCAAAATGCCTGTACCTCCTTGGCTAACAAGATGAGACTATGGCTGTATTAGTCAGCCAAAGGGGTGCTAATATGAAATACCAAAAATGGGTTGGTCTTTATAAAGGGTATTTATTTGGGGCATAAGTCCACAGATACCAGGCCATAAAGCATTAAGTTTCTTCTCTCACCACAGTCCATTGCCACGTGTTAGAGCAAGAAAGCTGCCGGCGTTTGCCAGGGTTCAGGCTTTTGGGTTCCTCTCTTCCCGGGGCTGCGTTTCTCTCCGGGCTTAGCTCCTGTTTCCTCCACAAGTTCAGCTGTAGACGATCAGGCGAATGGCTTGCTTCTCTTCCCCTGGGGCCTTCTTTCCAACATCAAAACTGCTTCACAAAAGACTACCTCAACTGTCCTTTGCCCTGCCTTTAATATTCAATTCCCCATCCACCAAGGGGTGGGGCTCAACGCCCTAATCCTAACCCAATCATGCCCAGATTAACAGACCAGTTTACAAGCATGATCCAATTATATATTTGGAATTCATAATTACACCAAATTCCCCAACGGTTACAATGGCCTATTTTTTTTGTTTTTTATTTATTTATTAGCTCCCCATGCTAAACACTATGTTAATACCAGAGACAAAGTTTTCAGTGAAAAAGTCCTATTTGGTACAAAGTAGAAAGTATAGAGGAAACATGGCAAAAGAATATATGCACAAATTATCAGAATCCTCAAAAAGTGAAGGATAAAAGAAAATTCTATTCTAATGTTATTTATTTCTAATCAATTAGAATACTAAGGGTGATTAGGACAAGAATATATTTAAAAAATTTTTTTGCTGGCTATTAATTTACAAATGACCTTGTAAAATAAAACCATCAAATAAAATGAGTGCACAGACTGCAAGAGCTACTACATATTTTCAGATTTTTTTTCCACAAGTGTATCAAGCTAACAAAATAAAAATACAAGCAATTCACAAACTCTTTGCGTCAAATTTCTCATCTGAGCTCCCCCTTTCTTTGGTTTTGGTTAATGGAAACAGATTAGCTCTAAGTTTCTGGAACTAATACAACAATGAAAAGAGATATGTTGATCTGTTAAACAGGGGCCTTGAAATATTTATGTAAAATATTACATGGCAAAAGGCCCTAAAAAAAAAAAAATCTCTGGAATTTGGCCTCAGGAACAAGACAATTTATTTTACCTCCTTCTTCATGTTATTCTTTGTGCACAACAGCAGTGAGTCGACATTGTTAACAGCATGCATTAGACCCCTGATCAGCGATGCCAAAGCAAAGCCTACACTGCAGCTCAGAGAGCGAGACCTGCTGGCAGAGGCCACCCACGTGCTCGAACAAAAGGAGGAGTATATCAGTCAGATGACCCCGAACACCCCAAAGGTCAGGCAGGATGATCTCAGCTATGCTTTCCAGAGCTCCCTGAGGACACCTGGGTCAGTGACTGTGGGAGGACTGCGGGTGGCCCATGGGAAGGTGATCCTTGAATTCTTCCTCAGGCTACCTCTAAGGCTGCACGGATCACCTCTTACTTGAGAATCCCACAGCCAGACAGCCAAGTTTTCTTATTTAAATTTCCATGTCTAGGAAAAACATATGTGATTATGTTTAGATAAAATGACAGCATACAAACCTGTACATGCAGTGCACAGCAATCACACAGGCACAGGAAAAGACAACTGTAAATGCCAACAGTTGTTATCTGTAGTGCTAAGATTATATTTCATATACTTTTCAAGATTTTCTACATTTCAGAAAAAAAAATCTTGTCGTGCTTATATAGGTCAACTTACCATATTTTGCGTGGGGAAGTGTTATAAAAATAAGGGTCCACATTTACATAGGCACTTGAATATATTTTGAATTCGGATGTTCCTTTTGCCTGTAGCACCTAAAGCACTTTGTAAACTGCTTGTGATAGCATTAAGCAGAGGTATACTCATAAATGTGCTTTCAAAAGGATCAGTGCTAACTCATCCAAATGGATTTTAAGAATGTAGTCCCCAGCTGGTTACACACCCAAAAGAATTGAAAGCAGGGACACGAACAGATATATGCACACCAAGGTTCATAGAGGCATTATGCATGATTGCCAAAAGTTGGAAGCAACCCATCTGTTAATGGATACATTAACAGATGAATGGATAAGCAAATTGTGGTATATACATACAATGGAATATTACTCAGCTGTAAGAAGGAATGAAGTATTGACACACGACAACATGGATGAATCTTGAAGACCTTAGATTGAAGGAAGTAAGCCAGTCACTGAAGAACAAATACTGCATGACCTCACTGATATGATCTAAGCCTACTGAGCAGACTCACAGAGCTAGAGTCTGGAAGATAGGTTACCAGGAGATAGAAGGGGAGTACAGAGTGATGAGCTGAGGCTCAACCTGGGCAAAACCTATGATAAGGTGGAAAGGGGTGGTTAGGCAGTGTAGGGGGGTGATTGTGGTACAGGGATGAGTGAGGTCAACGGCGCTGGAATGTAAGGGTGAGCAGGGTGTGTGTGGGGGGGGTTGGATTGGACTATTCATGGAAATGGAGGTTGGGCTAGAGGAAGGAACAGGTGAACTCTGGGGATTTGTAGGTCTGTGGTTAAAACTATAATGTTGGGAATGTTCTTTTGGCAAATATGGCAGGGGAGAGTTACTGGTGCAGGGTGATGGGGGAGAGGGGATATGTGGAATAGGGCACACCTGGGGCATGCTTCTATGGAATATCAAAGTGTGCATCTTGTCATAGTGTGTTATCTCAGTGGGTGGAGACCTACACAATACACAAGAAAATATTAAACTCCCATCCTGAGGGACCCTGCTTTGTTATTCAATTAAAGGGGCAAGACTCTCTTGAGAACATAGGTGGTCCCTAATAAAAGAAAACAGACCAATATGTCAAGCTCTCAATATTAATGCATGTAACTATGAACCATATTCTTCAAGAAGTGAAACTTAGTGGTTACTATAGGAGGTTCTAAGGGGAGGGGGAGGGAAGAATAGATGGAACATAGGGCATTTTTAGGGCATTGGAATTGTTCTGCATGATACTGCAATGATGGATACAGGCCATTATACATTTTGTCAAAACCTATAGAAGTATAAGGTGCAAAATGTAAACCATAATGTAAACCATTGACCATGGTTAGTAGCAATGCTTCAATATTGTTCATCAGTTGTGACAAATGTACCAAACTCATGTAAGATGTTATTAATAGGGGAAAATGTGAGGGGGGGGGATGGGGTAAAAAGAAACCCCCTCTATTTGCAATGTAACTTTTCTGTAACCTAAAGCTTCTTTGGAAATAAAGTGAAAAAAAAAAATAAAACACTGGGAGGACACACAGAAGAAACTGTCACTGTAAATAAAAGATAACAGATCTTACGGTGATGAAAGACACAATCTAAAAATAATTTTTTTCTTTTGTATTTTATGTTATTTTTATTATTATTTTAAATTTTATTTTTGTGTGTGTGGATTTGTTTTTGGAGAGATTTTGGATTGCAGAAGGGTCACAACTGTGGCACAGGACGATCATTGGTGTGGGGTGTTGGTGACGGGGGAGGTGTGGGGAAGGGGTGCACCTGGGACATGCCTCTATGGAATATGAATGTGTTCAAGTGGCCATGGGGTGTTGTCTTGGTGGGTAGAGACCTACACAATAACTTAAAGAATACTGAATTCCCATCCTGGGGAATCCTGCTACATTCACTAATAGAGTGGCAAGAATCCCTAAAGTACAAGGGCAATGCCTAGCGAAGGAGGACAGACCATTACGCCAAGCCCTTGATATTGATGTTGTACTTATAAAACTTTTCTTGTGAAATTGCAACTTAGCCTATAATTATATACTGAGTAAGAGTTACCTCCTGAAAGCCTCCTTGTTGCTCCAATATGGCCTCTCTCTAAGCCAAACTAAACATATAAATGCACTACCTTTTCCCCAGCATGGGACATGACTCCCAGGGATAAGCCTCCATGGCACTGAGGGATTATTACTAGGCGCCAAGTAGCAATGCATTTGGAAAAAGACCTTGACCCAAAGGGGGAAATATTAAATACAAATGTGTTTTTATGGCTAAGAGATTTCAAAATGAGTCAGGAGGTCATCCCAGAGGTTATGCTTATGCACATCTCAGCAGGATCTCCTTGACTGCCACAGTAAACGGTGCCTCAAGAAGTGTGGCTACTGAGGGCTCTAGAGACATCTAGACACTAAAGGCAGGGCAAACAATCTCCGGAATTCGACACTCTGTCAATGGGTCTTACTTTGGAATATACTCCCCAATTTATCAGAGTGAGACTCATTTATAATTTCCCTACACATGACTTTTCTGTCCCTTTTATTTGAACTTATAATTAGCACTATACTTGTTAAATGTATGTCCCAGAGACTTAAATCTTTGTTCGTTCATATGCTGGTTGAATCTCTGCAGACTGCAGGTTCATTGGACTTGCCCAGGACCACTAACAACACTAACAACAGATGATGATGGACAACGTCCATCCCAAAAAACAGAGAGTGTCTACAACTGCAAGCATGACAGTTCCATCCATCTGCTCCATGGGAGCTAAGCCCCCTTTCAATCAGAAGCAGAGCAGTCATCACCACCACAAAATCCTCAATAATGAGGAATGAACAAACATAAAGGGAGAATGGAACTATGGACTAAAATAGACTTGTGATTATTCTAGCAATGGAAGAACTTGAATCATTGATATAAAGGCAGTGCAACCAGAGATTCTGAGGGGAGGGAGAGGGAAGGATAGCTGTAACATGGGGCATTTTGGAGACATTGGAACTGTCCTGCATGATATTGAAATGACAGATACAGGCCATTATATATTTTTTCAAAACCTATATAACTGTGCAGTGCAAAGTGTAAAGTATAATGTAAACTATAGACAATGGTTAGTAGCAATGCTACAATGTGTTCATCAATTGTAACAAATGTACTACACAAATGAAAGATGTTGTCAATGGGGGACAGTGGGGAAGTGGAGAAGGTGGGAATCCCCTATATTTTTTATGTAACATTTATGTAATCTAAAGTTTCTTTAAAAATAAAAATATATAATTAAAAAAATACAAAGAGTATCTACAACTGCAAGCAAGACAGTTCCACCCATCTGTTCCATGGGATCTAAGCCCCCTCTCAATCAGAAACCAAGTAGGCATCACCATCTCAAAATCCTCAAGATTGAGGAATGAACAAACATAAGGTGGGACTGAAACTATGAACTTATTATTATTCTAGTAATGAAAGAATTTTTAACATTAATATAAAGGTAGTGGGGGAGGAGAGGGAAGAAAAGATATAACATGGGGGCATTTTGGGGACATTGGAATTGTTCTGTATGACATTGCAATGACAGATACAGGCCATTATACATTTTGTGAAAACCTATAAAATGGTCCAGTGCAAAGAGTGAACCATAATATAAAACTATAGACCATGGTTAGTAGCAATGCTTCAATATGTGTTCGTCAATTGTCAGAAATGTACATTAATGAAAGATGTTGTTAATGGGGAAAAGTGTGCCAGGGGGAAGGGGATATATGGGAATCCTCTATATTGCTGATGTAACATTTATGTAATCTAAACCTTCTTTATTTAAAAAAAAAAAAAAAAAAGAATGTAGTCTACAAAGTATGATGCAATAAAACTGGAACGTATTTCTTCTTTGAAGAATGAGTATAAACCTCGGTCATTCAATTAAACTGTATATCTAAGGTCTTGATAATTCTGCATGAAAAAGTATGGCATTATATTACATATCTACTTTTCTAATTTGAGTATGATATAGTTCAAATTATTTCTTAGAGACTTTTCAAAGTGTGGCAACCAGACACAGAAGCACATTTGCGATTACAAATCTAAAATAAAAGGTATGAAGAATGAGTGTAGCTCAGTGGTTGAGTGCCTGCTTCCCATGTACAATGTCCTGGATTCAATCACCTGTACCTCCTCAAATAAATAAATAACAAAATAAAATAAAAGGCATTTATCTATTGAATTGATAAGTTATCTTTTAGTCATAGAGTGCCAGGCAAATGTAATTGCCATTTTCAGAAAGGAATTATAATACCTCAAGATGGCCACACATAAATAACATATTATTAAAAATACCTTATTTGGAGAAGAGAAAGTACTATAGTTAGAGAACCACATTTTGTATTATGGTGAAAAATGAGTCCCTTTAAACTGAGAAACCAAACATATTATTTTAATATTTTAATATTCTTCTGAAATGTTAGCCAAAGCATTAAAAACCATAAATAATGAAAACTGGATGATAAAATTAACATTATTTGGAATATCCACTGATAATACCTACTAGAATCACCTGATAAAAAACATCAGTATCAATATACAAAAATCAATACCTTCCCTAATTTCTAGAAATAACCAGTTAGAAAACACAATGGGATAAAATTCACAATCATAAAGGGAAAAACAGATACCAAACAAAAAGAAATACATTTAATGAGAGATGTGAGGAATGAACACAAAGAAAACCATGTCATTTTACTGTGGAACACAAAATAGGATCTGAATTAATAAAATGATACAACATTCTGATTGAGCAGGAAAGCTTAATTGTATAGATGTAAATTTTCTCCAGATAAATTTAGAAATGCAATGCAATTTCAGCTAATATTCAACCGGAACTTTTCTTTAGAATTTCACATAATTATTCTGAAGTTCCCCTAGAAGAATAAATTGTTAAGAATACTCAAAAGTATTTGGGGGAAAATAGATGAGTAATGATAGGGCTTGTGCTACTAAATATCAAAATATGTTATCAAAATGTATTATAAAGCTATAGGAATAAAACTTTTCTGACCAGAAAAGAATGTCCAAGAATAGTCTAGAAATCAGCAAACAGTTAATGCAGTATTTCAAATTAATGCAAAAACGATGGAGTATTAAATGGATGGAATGAACCATTTGGGAAAAGATAAAGTTAGAGCCCCATCTCTCACCTCACATAAAAATAAATTTCAGATGCAATGAAACTTAAAAGTGAAAAATGAAACTACTAAAGTATTAGAAGAAAATTGAGGTAATATTTATATAATAAAGGGGTAGAAAAATTCTTTTTAAGTATGACAAAGGCCAAAGTCATAGAGAAAAAATAACATTAGATTTGACAACATAAAAAGATTTATCTCTGAGAAAATAAAACTACCAAACACAAAGCCAAAATGCAGGGAAAATAACTGAAACATATGACAGGGGTAGGGGTGTGTGATAACCTTAACCAATAGAGTTCTTGTGAATTACTTTTAAAAGCAAACTCCATTGAAAAATTAAGGAAGTATCATAAGTCAATTTACAAAAGAAATCATACAGAGAGCCAAAAATATTCAAACATACCTACAATAAATATATGTGAATTAAAACATGATACAATATTTTCAAATCAACTTGTCAAAGATTTTTAAAAAGTGATCACACTCAATGTTTGCAAGCATGCAGGGAAACATATACCCTCACTGTTGATCTAAATAAATGTTATATATTATATAACATACATACACATACATGCATGCACACATATGTACATGTATATATAGACATAAATGCATGCATGGGGACACACACACACACAAGCTATCTTTCTAGAGAAAAATCGGACAGTGGACATCAAAAACCTTAACATTATGCAATCCCCCTGAACCCATATTTGCATTTTCAGAAATTTATTCCAAGGAAATGACCATGGATGTTTAAATCATACTTATAATATTTTGTGATTAAAATAACAAATTCCCAACCTTAGTTGGGAATATAAAATTTTAGAACGGGAAGGACTTAACTTTATAAATGAGCAAACAGGTAAGAGTGTTGTTGGATATACTAAAATACTAAACTTTAATACGTTTGTAAAGTTAAAGAAGTTATTCTGCATTTAAAAATGCATAGGGCTGTAGAGTGTTTCTAAGTAAAATTAATAAAAATGCATAGAACTGTCATTTTTTAAATAACTCTTTTGAAGAGTAGATAAAGAGATGGGGAATCTGGGCTTCAGTCCTGGCACTGCAGGAAATTCATTTTTTAATTCCTCCTCTTTTATGTATACCAGGTTGTCTCTGTTTTGAAGAAAAGGAAGGAGGGAGAAGGCAGTATGGGAGGGGAGGGAAAGACAGAAATATCTCAATTTCTTCATGGATAAAAAGCTAAACCAGATGACTTCAAAGGTGTCTTCCTGAATTACAGTTCTGTTTAGGAGAACTCTTTTGGCCACTCACCGACCAAACCTAAATGAAAACACTATTCCTTTGCCTTCTACTATTTCAAAGCTATTCAGAGTAATAGGCAGGTAGACATTAAAGAAGGGGGAACCGTACCTAAGGATAAGAAAAGAAGTTCGTGAAGAAAGCATTGACACAGACCACCGCATGAGAAATGTGAGAGGATGCACCTTCCGGTGGCCTAAGACACTGCGTCTCAGAAGACAGCCCAAATACCCTTGGAAAAGCACCCCCAGGAGAAACAAGCTTGACCACTATGCCATCATCAAGTTCCCCCTCACCACTGGGTCAGCCATGAAGAAGACTGAAGGCCACACCACACTTGTGTTCACTGTGGACGTCAAGGCCAACAAGCACCAGATCAAATAGGCTGCGAAGAAGCTCTATGACCTTGACGTGGCCAAGGTCAACACCCTGATCAGGCCTGATGGAGAGAAGACATACGTTCCACTGGTTCCTAACTGATGCTTTGGATGATGCCAACAAAATTGGAATCATCTAAACTGAGTCCAGCTTGCTAATTCTAAATATATGTTTTTTAACTATTAAAAAAAATTTACATATTACCTTAGAAACATTCTTTTATTCTAATCATAAAATTACAACTACTAACATTTTCTGAAGGTTTATTATGCTCTTTGACACAGGTCTAAGTGCTTTCAAATACATCATTTCAGTCAATCCTCACAACAGTTATAAAGAGACAGACTTGGAGAGGTTAAATGACTTGCCCAAAGTCATCTACTTTATAAGTGGAAAGCCAGAATTAAAAAGAACGTCTCTTTGACGCAAAAAACAGTGCCCTTATCTGCTAGACATACTTCTTCCCAGAGACTGCATTGCTCATACTTATCCCGGAACCACTTCTATTAAGAATTCCCACAGCAGCTGGGATGAACCAAAACCACATGGCTTAACTCTGAAAGACACTCCCAGGCAGTGTTGTGAGGAAGAAGCGGAAGGTTCAGCACTTTTGGAAGATTCAAGTATTTCTTAGTCATAAGCAGAAGTGCATTAGCAAACACTGGTTTCAATGTACATTAAAGACATTTTCATCTATCCCATGTTTCTCTATGAATATATTTTTTTAAAATTTTCCCACCCTATTAAAAACCATAACCTGTCTCCTATTGCCACGCTCAACACTCCCAATCCCTCTTACCCTAGTACTTGCTTTTCCATAGTTCTTATCACCATCTAACATACTATACCATTCACTTCTTTATTGAACTGTTACTATTCTGTGCTAGAATGCAAGCTCTTGACAGCAGGGATTTTTGTTTTGTTCACTGCTGTGTCCCCAGTGCTTAGAGACAAATGCTCTAGACCAGAGCTGGAGCACATTCCTCTTCCTTACAAAAGAAGATGGTGGTATCTATTCAAAACTCTTTCTAACATTTCACCAAAAACTGCTAAATGCTGCTAAATATTTTGCACATTTGAACGGAGACAGTGACACATCCATAAGTGATTCAACAGCTACGTCACTGAGGAGAAAACTGTAATTATGGCATAAGAGAAATATCACTGACAGATGGAAGGGATTTTTCTTGTTACAGCTTATCCAGGGAATTATATAGAGTTCAGTGAGTTAACATGCCTGACAGGCAATCCAAGCATACAGATCAAGCTGTGATTCCTCACATCTTAGCACTGGGGAGCTGCCGGGGTGGGTGTTCTCCAGGATACATCTGGCAATATTTTGAGATATTTTTGGTTATCAAAACTGGGGGGAAGGTGCTACTAGCATTGTGGGGGTAGGGAGGATGCTAAACTTCCCACAGTGCACAGAACAGCACCCCCAAAATGTCAACAATGCTGAGGCTGGGAAACCTTGCCGGAGAGCTAAAGCTCCTAACCACTATACTCAAAGTCTGAGAAACACCACTTTTGATACAAGGACAGAGGGAAGGAAATGAACTCTGACATAGCAGGTACAGGCAGTTTTAGGTTACCTTATGAGAGTAGTATATTTGCTTCTTGAGGCTTCTGTTGCAAATGTGGTGTCTTAAAACAACAAAAAATGTATTCTCTCACAGTTCTAGAGGTCAGAAGACCAAAATCAGTACCACCAGACCAAAAAGGGCGTCGGCAGGGCCACAGTCCCTCTGGGGGCTCTAGGGGAGAACTGGTTCCTGGTCTCTTCCAGCTGGGGGTTCCGGCATTCCTCGGTTCATGGCCGCATCACTCCAGTGTTCTGCCTCTGTCTTTCCACTGTCTTCTCTGTGCGTGTCATCTTCTCTTCTGTATGTAATCTCCCTCTGCCGCTTTCTTATAAGGACACTGATGATGACATTTAGGGTCCACTCAGATAACTGAGGTTAATCTTTCCATCTCAAGCTCCTTAACTTCATCACATCTACAAACACCCTTTTCCCACATAAGGTTATCATTCACAGGTTCTAGGAATCAAGATGTGGCTATCTTAGGGGGGGCGGATGTGGCTCAAATGGCTGGGCGTCCGTCTGCCATATGGAGGGACCTGGGTTCGATCCCCGGGACCTCCCGGTAAAATAAAAAAAATAAATAAATAAATAAAAAATAGTATTTGGGGGACAGATGTGGCTCAAATGGTTGGGCGTCCGTCTCCCATATGGAGGGACCTGGGTTCGATCCCTGGGACCTCCCGGTAAAAAAAAAAAAAAAAAAAAGATGTGGCTATCTTTGGGGGGCCATTTTCCAGCCTGCCACAGGTGGGTATTCCCATTCCACCCATGAGGGAACTTAACATCATGCACCCAAGGTCAAATGGCTAACAAGTAGTGGGGGCTGAATTTGAACCCAGCTCTGTCCACCTTAAAGTTCACTTTCTCTTCTTTATACTATGCCTCTTACAAAGGCAAGATCACCTTTGTAAGAAAGGATCTTATACCAGTGGGTCCCAACCTATGGGTGGAGGAGTCACTGCAAGAGGAAGACAAATCCACATGCACCCCCAGCACTGTAAAGTAATAATGAAATACGAGGGTCACAATAATATTTTAATTCATTATTTTCTTTACATCATTTAGTGAACATTGCTTGTCCCCTATGAGGAACCTATTATTGTACAAAGAATTACCTGTGATCCTTGTATAGAGCATTCTACAGGCATCTTTTCTGAGTCTTAATATGTAACAAATTACATTTAACTGAGCATGTGCCTCTAGGATTTATACTTTATTATGAAACAAAATCTTAGGCTGGCTGTGAAGGAAGTTATTCCAATGCAGAAAGGATCTGGTGGGTCTATGGATGGGTGCTGGAGCTATTGGAACCCCAGAAATGTTTTTATATAAAAAATACTGGAGAGGGGAGTGGATGTGGCTCAAGCAATTAAGCACCCGCCTCCCATTTGGGAGGCCCCAGGTTCAGTTCCTGGTGCCTCCTAAAGAAGACAAACAATGAGCAGACATCAAGCAAAAATAACAAGCAAAAACAAATGAGCAGGGAGAGGATGTGGCTCAAACAGTTGAGCTCAAGACTACCTCCCACATGGGAGGTCCTGGGTTCGGTTTCCAGTGCCTCCTAAAGAAAAAAAAACAAAACAAAAGCAAACAGACAACGATCAGACAATGAGCAAAACAACAACAACAACAATGAGCAAAAACAATGCGCAGGCGAGTGCAAACAACGAGACAACGAGCAAAAACCACAAACAGACAAGGGAGCGGGTGGGGAGTGGGGAATACAGGAGATCTCTATGCTAAGCAAACTGGGGGCCGACAACTAACTTCCATATAGTGTAGTGTGTTAACCCATATTCTGGTTCAAATTTTAGAGAAGTGGCACCTAGCCAAAACATTATCATTTATTTTCTATGACCCTGGATAGAATCTGTCTTCTATTACTCTACTTTTTGGAATAACTGCAGATCATAAACTTTTAAAATTTAATGTTGATATCTGTTACTAAAGTAATAAATATTTGCTCTAAAGATAATTATATTATGCCAAAATTGAGGAGGAACTAATACCTAAGATAAAAACTTTACCTCCAATTCTAAAATAAGTTGCCCACTTGCATTCTCCTTTAACAGAGTCATATGAAATGGTAAAAACAAAAGTACCACATTAAATCTGAAGCACATTTCAAGTGTGAGGCATTATTATTATGACCCTAGAAAATGTTAACCACCAAAAACACAGCATAAAGAAAATACTGCCATGCTACAATGCGTCTTTTAAAACGACATGGCAGTATTAGCTAGCCAACAAAACTATTACCTCATAATCAACTGACAGTAATTAAGTAATAAATGTCAAGAACTGTAGTTTCTATTTGATAATAACCAGATAGGACCCACGAGAAGAATGTGCATGTATAAGATAAGCCTCCTTCCTTCTAAGTACACCAAGGTTGTGGCCTCAAGGGAAGACTCTGGACTGCCCTGAGGAGTCTTATGTGGAAAAACACTGGACAAAGGAGGAATTTGAAGCTCTCTGACCCGTGGCCAGGGTTAGAAGTCGGCTGAGTAGGCAGGGAAAGTATTATAGGTAAGGCGTTAGTCAAACCAAGTTCCAGCTCCATGCCTTCCTTCAGAATACAGCTTCCACTTCTCTCAAGGAAGGAAGACCTCCCCACAGCCTAAGAACCTCCAACTTTGTGGGCCAAGGACAGGAAGGGGTCCAAGGAGGGGGAGAAATAGCAGCAGTTGGGATTTGCCACATGCAAGCGCTATGCTTCCTTGCAAAGCAAATTCGGGGCCAGGAGCTAGTCTTTCCATTCCAAACGAGGCCAGGCCTTTGCGAGAGTCAGACCAGAGTTTGCTGGGAGGCTAGATGACAGCTGCGACAAGAGTAAGACAGAGCGAGGGCAAGACCAGGCGAGAGCTGGGAGTGCGGAGCTATGGGCCAGGCTTGCCATTAGCCCTCTAAGTGAGCTCATGTCTAACTTCTCCACTTTAGTTTGGTTATCTGTAAAATGCGGTGATAGCCCCTGCTCTCCTTGCCCCAAAGGTCTTGTCTATGTGTGTATGGGGTGGGGGTAGGGAAGGAGGGAGGGAAGGGAGGGCAAGCAATAATGCACACCAAAAGTTAAGCCTTCCTAGGTGCTTCTTAACCTGTGTCCGCTCATCCCATGTAACTAAGACTCTAGATGTCAAGCATTAACACCTAAGAGATGCAGTTGGGAAATGATGGCTTACACAAAGTTAACTTTTTATTCAGGCTTTCATTCCTTTATTTAGAAAATATTTAATGAGCACTAATTAGGTATTACCAAATAAAACATACATGGACTTTTCCTTCAAGGGGCTTACAGTTTGATGGGAGAGACAGATAATAGTTTATATAATTGATTTGACAAAATGATAATCTGTAATATGTACTGTGAAGGAAATAAAGAGAATGTAGTGGGCAGAGAAAAAGTCTTTACTGAGGGGATAAACTTTAAGAATCCTGAAGGAACAGAAGAAGCCAGAAAGGCAAAGAAGAAATGTGGAACAGGGGGTGGCATGAGGCAGTGGGCACATGCCAGGTGCAAGATAAGAGTGGGAGCACAGACCCTTGAGTGGGAAGAAGGTCAGGAGAGGAAGAAGTTGCAGTTGAGCAGGCAGGAGGCCTTGGAGCCCTTTCTAGGCTGTTATGTTGTAAATCTCCAAGAGCCCAGGGGATCTAAGCACTGCTATCCCCAAAGGGTATTACCTGTACAGGATGTTAAAATGAACATGTTAACTAAGCCACTAAGATAGACTAGATGCTAGATTCCAAAGGGAGAAACCAGGCCTAGATGCAAAATTTCAAAAGACAAAGCCCCAAACCACTCTCACTGTTCTTAAGGCCTTCACATCCAGGGAGGATGCAAATGGGCCAGTCTGTTGGTAACTAAATGGAGGGACTGTTTGAAGCACACAAGCTATAGCTCTGGTCCTAAGCTCAACGCTGATGGGAGGAAGTGGGAGTCTGGCCTAGGGAGGGGGCCTCACGCTAAATGGAGAGCATGAGACTCACAGAGACACAATGACCTTATTTGTGACTTCTGCCTGAGAAATCTGCAGGACTAGATAGGCCAGCTGGATGCTTGCTGGACAAGCTGAAGGAAATAACAGCTGCCCTAGAATCAGTACTCCCCAAATGTGTGAGTATTTTCCCTGTGGACCAGACATGGACCACACCATGAGCTTCTGTATGGGGTTGTATGAGGCTCTGCCCATCAAAGGCCACTGGATGTAACCCAGCAGACAGGACAAATGGAGCAGGGGGCTCTAGAGGCCAAGGCTGAAGGAAGTGCAGCAGCGACACCAAAGAAACTGTAGGTAAGAGGTCTCCAGAGACAGGAGGGGGTAACTCTGAAGAACCACACAAAGCATCCCGTGCAAGAAAGAATCAATTTTAAACACCCACAAAACAAGAACAATTTTCCTATACCACCTGTCAGGTTAAAACTTTCCTGTGCCCCTTCCTGTTCTTCCTGCCCCCACCCCCACCCCCACCCCCACCCAGAAGCAACAGCTATGAAGTAAGCAAGGAAGCAAGCACCCACCCATACCCCTTCTCCCTGCAGCAGGCCCTAGCTGTGGGAAGGGCAGTTGTCAATATGCGCAAAGTAGAAGCTTTAACTACTACGTGATAGACATTTTAAGTGTTTGGCAAATTAAAGTGGGCCTGTTTATTACACAAGAGGAATCAGGATAGTTATGGGATGTGTTTCCATCCAGGAAGAGGAAAAATACTTTCCACTGAACAAATTTTAATGGGAGAGTTGGAGACTAGAGAAAGTTTTTTTAGATGACATCCCACAAAATCTATTTGTTCAAGGAAGATTACACAAAAAACCTCTTTGTAGCAGCACATGTCATGGAAACTGAACTTTCCAAAAATGAGTTCCATCATGACCCAGTTTGAATACTGGAATCACCTCGTATCCACCTTACCCCCAATCTGTGCCAGGCCATGTAGAGCCATTAGCAGCTGCTCAGCTGGGACTACTGACCTCCTGGCCATGCCAGGGAATCTTATTCCCTTTACTCCTGCTCCTTTTCCAAGAAGATAAACATGGCTCAGGAAGGGATCACTGTGATCAGGAACCACACAACCACACTGAGCTCGGAGCCTCATGAAACAGACCTCTATCGAGCTCCCAACTTCTAGCCTTCAAACTTGTCCTTAGAGACTGCCTAGGAGGATACTCTGGCACTTCCATTAAGGGTCACTGAAAAGCCCAGAGCCCAGCCCACACCCATCGGGATACCCAAGCCTCTGTAACTCCTACCATTCACCCTCCCTTTGTCTATGTGTCATGAAAAGCAAATCTTAGAGTGCATAAAACATGAAACAGAACTCACCTACCACAAACCAGCACATTGGTCAAGCAAATGTACAAAGGTCAACAGTTTCGGCATCCTTAATGTCAGTGGGTGTTAGCAATTCAGTACAAGCTGGCTGAGTCTTCATGCTATTAAAAAAAATTCTTACCACTTCAATACTATGTAAAATAGATTTCTCCCAGTCTTGTTTACAAGAGCTCATTTAAAATCAAGACATTGTTCAAAGATGTTTTGGCCTTTGACTATTTTAAAAGTACAAAGTAAAAGATCTAAGACTATGGACCCGAGGTCCACTAGATTCTGAGCTGCCTGAAGGCAGGGGCTGTGTCTCATATATCCCCCAGCTCCCAGCATGGAGCCTTTTATACAGGAGGGTTCATAAAAGTCTGATGACTGGTGAGTGAATGAACAAATAAATGATCACCCTGACTCTGATATCAAGTTAGATTTATGTGAATACTGTAATTGAATATGTGAAAAAATAGAAGAGACCTGCTATCCATCATTGTTAAGTCCTTCATTCTCCTCTCTACAACCCAAAGTATGTTTATTTGAACTGTAACTGAATATTTTAGTGTCATTTCTTAACATAAGGCTTTCTTTCCTAAGGCTACTATGTCAGCTGCTCATTCACCACCACTGTATTTGACTAGAACAAAGGGAATCAACACTTCAGGGCTCTCAAAGGGAATAACACTACCTTGAAAAATATTTTGAAAAGAATTCACTTTCACCTCTTTTGTGGAAGGAACTTTGGGGGCGAAGCAGAAAGAGGAAAGACTCGCTAGCGCGGGGTTGGGAGGCATCAGGCACCAAAGAAGCAAGGTCACCAGTCTGGAGCTGAGCAGGTCTGGAGACACATCCTGGCTCTCCTGGGCCTCAGCTTCCTCATCTGTAAAATGGAGATGATAATGCCTACCTCAAAGAATCAATGTGAGGAGGAAAACAAAGGCCTCAGGAAGGCATGTTCATAAGAAGTGCCCAAACAGTAGTTGCTAGTTTTATTGCTGTACTCTAGACATAAATCAAATTACAGAGACCTACCTGTATATTTAAAGGGGATTTTATGAAGGGGTGGTCCACAACTCTTTAAAGCCTTGGGATCCAAAACTCAGCTGTTTGGAACTTGGAATGCATTTTCTCATAGAAACCATGCCACAAAATCATAGAATTTTAGAATGAGAAGGGTCCTTAAAGTTCATCTAGTGATGTAGTAAAACCTCCCACTGATACAGGCTCTCTTCCAGGCAAGCCTACCAAAACCAAGGTAACCTGTAATGTACTTGAAATACCACCAGTGAGCAAGTGAAAAATTATTTATAAATGTTCATGATTTCAGCCTCACAAATTCCTCTAACCTTAGCCAAGATCATCCTCCAACTCTCAAACTCATTGATGTGGGAAGTTGGAAGATATAAATGTCTTACTAGAAGGTCCATATTTAACCTTCCCTGCCCCATCCCCAACAACTGCCACCAAACTCCAACATAATATGTTATAAGAATTTTATCAGTAACATAAACAACTGTAACAGGCCTACCAAGGAGAAAGGACAACTGGGGAGAAGAAAGGAGTAAGGTCAAAGAGGTGCCAGAGGAGGCAGAGTGGGGTGCAGTAAAGGTATCAGGGCACAGTGAGACAAGCCTTGGTTATCAAGTCCTCCTCCTTTACGACTCTGCCCAGAGTTAGCCCCATTTCACCTGGTGTGCACAAAGCAAAATCAATGGTGGAGGTCATTTGAGACACTGTCAGGTCACATGCCATAGCAATTTTTATAGGGGCCACCCCAACCCCTAACCCTGGACCTCTGGCAGTGGCAGCCTCTACCCATGCAGTGGGCAGCAGGAAGTATCAAAGCGGCTCTGGAATGTTCCTTACGTCTTCTTCTTTGGAATGGCATATGCGGCTGTTTGTACTGACAGGATGTTCATAAGCCAAGTGTTTAGTTTGGAAAGTGCCTACAACGTTGTCACCAATATGGAAAATTCAGAAGGAAATGCAGAAATGACCAAGGGAAACTGGTTTTGCATAAAAACTCTGAGCACTACTCACAAGACACAGGGCAATGCTAGTGATAACAATATTAAGTGAAGCAAAGATCATTCCCAATTTCTAAATATACATACACACTATGTTTTTATACATTATTACATAAATATGCTTAGAAAAAGATTAAGGAAATAGACCAAAATATTAACAATCATTTTATCCAGGTTATGGAATTACAGGGTATATATTTTTTCTTTATGATTTTCTATTTTTTCCAAGTTTAATGAAATGGGTAAGTAATTATCTAATAATGGGAAAAATGGAATTTAGAAACACTATAGAGGATTTTAAAGCTGAGAGAGTCCTTAGAAATACCTAATCCAATACTCCCCCTTCTCTCCCATCAATTTTGTAGGTGACGCGTCCCTGGCCTGTCAAATGACTGGATACTTGCACTGAAGTCTTATGACTAGTAGACAGCGAGCCAAACTGTGGCTTGAACTCAGATCCTGTGACTTTCATGGCCTGTGCCACACCCATCATATCACTCTGCCTTCCCAAGTCGTAGAGTCCAATGAACTTCGTAAGGAAATACTCTATAAGGAAGGAGCTTACTGTATGCACCTACATTTGTCACTAAATAAATATTTGCCAAGAGTCATAGCATAGTTTTATGACATGCAAATAACCTGGTTGCTAACGGAGCTCTGGTGACTTCATCAAAGCTACTGAACTGGAAGTCCTGGTTACAAAACTTTCATTCCTCCATTTGTATAGGAGCCTATCTTCAGAAACCTTCAAGGTGAAAATCTATCAAAAGGCACCCCTGTCCTTATGCTAGGTATCTCTACGGCTGTAGGAGGAAATGGGCTATTATTAACTACACATAGAACAGCCACTTAACTTCCATTCCATTGTACCATGCAGTATTAGAATCACTTAACATTTATCAAGGCCAAAAAACATGTAATCAGACAGACTGAAAATCCTCTTTGAAAGCACCCATATCTCATGTGGTTTTAAGTACTTCCTATTTATAATTATTAAGCCTTGTTAGGAACAAAGCACCATCTAGATCTGACAAAAAGATCACTTTCAAGATCTTTCATTCTTAAGGGAGAAAATTCCGACATTCTGAGCAAACATATGCGCACGTGTACAGAGAACTCTTGGGCCACACACAAGTGGCTTCCTGTTTTGCTCTGCTTATCTTGCTGGCTGGGTTGGGAAAGCTTTCGAGGCAGGGGGTGGGGAGCTGGCCTTCAAGGACACAGGAGCAGAGGTCTGGTCAGAGGTAGTGTAGTCAAAGACCCATTTTTCAGAGAAGGAAAGCAACTATATCCCAGGCCATAGCCATACCGGGTGGCTCATTTCCTGCCCAATGTGCTAATGAGAAACATAGTACAAGAACACAAGGTATGCTCGAGGCAGGCAGAGTGTGCAGGAGCCTGGGCCACGCGACCGTCTTCTGGTTAAAAAGTCATAAATCTAGACTACAGTGAGTTGTACAAGTCACACGAATTTAGGGCAAAACCTAGAGCATGCACAGGCATAGCAGGGCAGGGAGTGCCTAAATTGAGCATTGAAAATGCAAAAATGCCGAAAGTGAAAAAAGTCCACAGTAGAAAAATCCAAAATAGAAATTTAAGCAAGGGTAGGTTTCATTAAGGTTGCAAAATAGTTCTCCCACCAAAAGTATTTTGGTATTGAAGCCCTAAGAAGGAAAGGGAAAATTATACATTAAAATATAAATGCTAAATTCTTAAATATTTTAAAGTTTTAAGGAAAGAAGATAAGGTGCTAAACTGATCTCTCTTCTTTATTGTCAGTCAAAATGAAGGTATCCAGAATGGATTATTAACTGTACAAATGTGGCCTTCAATCAGAGACCTCTAACTCTAAGAATTTAATAGAACTGAATAATACAAAAAAGCAAAAGGCTAGATTGTTTGAAGATGTATAACACATTGTGTTCTCTAAGAGCAAAAAATTAAAAAAAACATTGATCATATTTAATAACTAACAAGAAGGGAACATTAGACAAGGTCAAAAATCAACTGAGGCACATGATATATTTTCAACCACTTTAGAAATGATAACATGAAGAAACAAAGTGGGAAAATCAAATAGTAAGTTTCAAAATTCCATATTTGTTATGGTTACAACTAAATTAAAATCGTGGTGCTGGGAATGGGGCTGGAGGAACAGCTGATGATCCAAAGCAGGTGGTAGCCAAGACAGTTCAGAGTGGAGATGCTGAAGGGAGGTCCCCAAGAGCAAAGGAGAATGGGCATTAGATGGTCTGGTACCCCTTTAGGCAAAGCCACAGGATGACTTTGGGGGCTGGTGAAGGACCGGGAGAAAGGGTGACTCTTGTCTCATCCAGAAACCCTAAGGCGTAGGCCTGAGGCCCAAACAAGAAAAGATATTGGTCTTCCTGAGGTGAAAGAGAACTCAAACATAGAGTTTAACCTTGGGTTGAAGGTTTGAAAATAAGGATGGTCTAATGTGAACCTGAAGGAGGGAGATGTGAAGCAGGAACTTGCAGAATAAAATGAAAAAAGGACCACAGAGAGGGTCTGGAAGGGTCCATTTAATCTAGAAATATCTGGAAGGGTATGGTCTAGAAATGTGGCCAAACTCACCAAGGAACATGAGAATGAACTTGTAACTGCCTGATAGAACGTTAGAGCAGGAATGGAGCAAAGTGATTAACTTCACCCCACCCCTTGCCATCCCCATCCTTCAGATAAGAAAATTCAGACCCAGAAAGGCCATGCTAATTGCTTGCCCAGGATGACTGATTCTTGGTAGTAACAGGCTTAGCACTTACAACTTTTCTTCCCAGTCCAGTGATCTTTACGTTATGCCATGCTTGAATTAAACTTAAAATAACTGTTTTTCCTTTACAGCTATGATGGCTTTAAGAATTGGCATTAAAAATTGGGGAAGTGGAAAAAAAAATTAAAAAGAAAGAAAAGAAAAGGGGGTCGGATGTAGCTCAACTGGTTGGGCATCCGTCTCCCATATGGAGGGACCTGGGTTCGATCCCCGGGACCTCCCGGTTAAAAAAAAAAAGAAAAAAATTGGGGAAGTGAGAGAGGAAGGTGAGTAGGGTATATGGGAATCCCCCTATATTTTCAATGTATCATTTATATAATCTAAACCTTCTTTAAAAATTAAAAAATATATATTTTTAAAAAGATGAGAAAAAAATTTGGGGAAAGTCAGGAAGCCACAAAAGAAGGAAGATCAAGTATAGTTTCAGTATCTAAATACAACCTCAATTGCTATCTTGGTACATTTCCCTTCAGTCTTTTCTTTTCATGCATATATTTTTTTGTATTACAGCACTGTATCAAAACTAAAGGGGGTATTTTTATTGGTTGTGTGTGTGAACTACAGGAATCAAGGTCAGCTAAAGGAAATGTCTTCATTTATCATGTTCAGAGTCAAACAGAAGACTCTTGATGTGGTGAGCAGAAGAGCATAAACTGGGACTATAATCTTGGGCGTGCTGGACTCCCTGCTTCTGATCCTGCCACCTACTTGCAGGAGCTTTCCATGGCAACCTCATCATCGTTAGTTCATGAAAAGTCTGTGGTCAAGATGATTTGATATTTTCACATAAACTGTTGTCAAGGCATATCTCTCTAGTATGTATTATTGTATCCAATACACATCTGACTTTTTAAAAATCTCATTATTTCTATTAGAATTTAACTAGTTGTTTGGGCCCATTTTAAAATTGAAGCTATTATGGATATTTATTCTACAGGTTGAGCAAACCCATTGAACTTTGTGTCATCAGCCATTTTTTAAGATTTCCATCCAAGTCCCAAGGATCATTTTTAACTTGGGGTCAAAGAAAAACTGGAAGGTCAGCCCCTGGAAATACTTTCCAGGCTGACTGACATTAAGTCATTAACTGTGCTGTAGAATGTGAAAAGAATCAGCTGTGAATTTATTTAATTATTCTGTCATCTTCCAACTTTTCTATATTATGTGCGTAAGGGGGACCTGTGAGAGATTTTTGCCAAATGCCTCCGTGGCTATGACATTTTCTTCCTCTCTCAATCTGGAGACCCCATCAAAAAAGGAAACGTGATGAATTTACACATTAGTAAATTGATGCTGGTTCCTAGGGATCAATGCAATCTCATCTATGGGCTCATAAATCTTAAGACAGTAATCCAGAATTTTTGCAAGGGAACATTTTATACATAAAGACTTTTAGGAATTCAACTTTTCCAACAGTTATATGAAACAGCATTTCCATGTCTCTGGTCTCCTGGAAACTCTCCTACTCTCCAAGATTTGCTCAACAATCATTGGCAGCATCGGCTAACTCCTTCAATGTCCTGAGACATCACCTAGAGTGTCCCAGCGATGTGAACTCATCCAAATTACCTAGATGTTCTTTCATTGTCTTCTGGGTCCCTCTTAATAATGCACTTTCCATTTTGAAGCTCATTCTCTTTGGTGGAGAAGTGAAAACAAAATAGATTAACATCAGCCTTACCTACTTAATTAAGCAATAGTCTATCTCTTTCTCCATTCTTGTAGCTCTAGATACTACTAACAAGCAAAACAAACAAAAACACATTCTCGAAATACAAGCGACATAATATACACACTACACACGAACACAGGCACACAGATACCCAAAAAAGATTCCGCTTAGTCATCAAAGAAATTAAATTAGTACTGCACTGAAAAGTCATTTTGTAACAAACTATGGAAGCAGACCTTTAAATGATAAAAAGCAAAGCTGATGAGCTTGTAGGAAAGTGGACATACTCAAATATTCACTAATAATGTAACTATGTATTTGAAGAGCAAATATATAGGGTGTTCACGCCCTTTGTTCCAGGAACCCTACACCTGGACACTTATCTTAAGGAACACATTCAAAAAGAAAGGAAGATCCAAGTATCCAAATATGTTTTTAGGAATATCATAATAGCTCCAAACTGGAAGCAATCTAAGTATCCAACAGTAGGAATGGTTAAATGAACTACAAAACACCTGAACTACAAAACACCGCCTGCAGCAGGCCAAATTACAGGCCCCCCCTACCCCAAGATGTCC
The DNA here is from genome assembly GCA_026826555.1 of Tolypeutes matacus. NCBI lineage: Eukaryota > Metazoa > Chordata > Mammalia > Cingulata > Chlamyphoridae > Tolypeutes > Tolypeutes matacus. Next base: position 22,293,607 of record JAKSZT010053764.1, on the reverse strand, counting down.
ACATCCTAATCCCAGAATCTGTGAATGTGCTACCTTACACAGGAAAAGGAACTTTGCTGGTGTGATTAAGTTAAGAATTTTTAAATGGGAAGATTATTTTAGATTATCTGGGTGGATCCAATGTAATCACAAAGGTCCTTGTAAGAGGAATGCAGGAGGGTCAGGGTCAGAGAAGAAGATGTGAGGACAGAAGCAGAGGTCAGAAAGAGAAAAATGTGAAAAGGTGAAGTTTTTGGTCTTGAAGAGGGCGCATGGAGCCATGAGTCAAGGAACGCAGGCGGCTTCTAGAAGCTGAAAAAGGGAAAGAAACAGATTCTCCCCTAAAGCTTCCAGGAGAAACACAGTCCATTGACATGTCAATTTTGGGACTTCTGACTTCTAGAACTGTCAGATAAGAAATGTGGATTTTTTAAGCCACTGAATTTGTGGTAATCTGTTACGTAAGCAGTAAAAAACAAATATACCAACAAACAGATTATTATGCAGCCACTGAAAATCATAAACCTGACAACTACATAAACACAGAAAACTATTAAAATTTTATGCAGATGGAAAAATTGTATGTAAATAATTACTGTGTAAAATAGACATACAAATAGATTAAGATTAAAACATAATAATGGAGGGAAAGACCTCTTAATTGTCTGCCTTTTGCCCTTGAGCTCCTAGTTCCCACAGCTGCCAGAGTGCTCTGCTTCCAATGTAAAATCTGATCATGCTACTCCTCTGCTCAGAAACCTCCAAAGCCTTCACGTCTTCAAAGAAGCCCAAGTCCTTCCAATGGCCCCTGGAGATGTGCAGTGCACCATCTGCCTGCAAATACGTGGGCTCCCTCACCCCATCTTTTCAGCCTTCCTTCCTGCTATTCTCTGCCTTGCTCACCCCATTCCAGCCTCACTGACCAACGTGCATTGCTGGAACACACCCAGCACACTCCTGCTCCACACCTCTTGCATTTACTGAAATATTCTTTGTTGAGGGATATGCAAGACTCATTCCTCCACTTCCTCCCAGGCTCTACTCCAATGTCACCTCAGCAGTGAGGATTTCCTCCATGACCTCATGTTAAATAACAACCCATCCCCACATCCCTGCACTCCCCATCTCCTCATTTGCTTTACTTTTCTCTATAGTGTGTATTGCCATCTGGCATATACTAAAAAATATCTATTTGTGAATTAGAAGGTAAACTCTGTGAGAGTGTGGACTTTGGCTGCTTCACTCATTGACACATTCCCGGAGCCTAAAATTCAAATTGTGAGTGTTCAATAAATATTTTTTGAGTGAATGGAGTAAGGTTAGAAATGACTCCAGACAAATGACAAGGGCTCCCATCTTAATGTAGCTGGTTTTTAGGTGAACAATATGCTTTCCTTTAGTGTAGTCACAAAATTGCTTTATTTTTTTATATTTATTTTTTTTAAAAAGAAACTTTAGATTACATAAATGTAACATAAAAAATATAGGGGATTCCCATATGCCTCACTCCGTCCCTCACCCACACTTTTGCACATTAACAACATCCTTCATTAGTGTGGTACATTTGTTACAATTGATGGACACATATTGAAGCCTTGCCACTAACCATGGATTATAGTTTACATTATAGTTTACACTCTGTCCCATGCAATTTTCTAAGTTATGACAAAATATATAATGTCTGTATCTGTCATTGCAACATCATGCAGGACAATTCCAATGTCCCAAATATGCCTCCATATTACGTCTATTTTTCTCTCTCCCTCCCCTCAGAACCTCCACATCAATGATAAAAGTTCTTCCATTGCTAGAATCACAGTAGGTCTATAATAGAATAATAGTAAGTGTACTTTAGTCCATTGTTCATTCCCCAATCTTGAGGATTTGGGGATGGTAATGCCCACTCTGCCTCTAATTGGGGGGGGGGGGTATGCTTAGAGCCCACCGGGCAAATGGATGGAACTATCTTGCTTGCAGTTGCTGATACTCTCTGTTCCTTGGGATGGTCGTTGCCCATCATCATCTCCCTGTTAGCTGTCCTGGGTGAGTCCAATTAAGTAGAGAGTAGGTGTTGCAACTCTGCTGAGATTCAGGGCCCAACTGGCACATGGACAGACCAAAGATTTAAGTCTCTTAGACATATACCTATCAAGTATAGTACTAACTATAGGTACAAATAGAAGGGGCAGATGAGCCATGTGTAGGGAAACCACAAATGAGTCCAACTCAGTCACACTGGGAAGCATATATTCCAAGGTAAGGCCCTTTGGCAGGGTACCAAACTCCCAAGCTCTCTGCCCTGCCTATAGTGTCTGCATGTCTCTAGAGCCCTCAGGAACCCCGCTAATTGAGGCATATTTACTGTGGCAGTCAACAAAATTGTTTTAACAAATCAACAGCTGAGTAACTTTTGATGATGATATTTTTAGAAATGCTAAGTTCAACTGCAAGTTCTTTCTCCTCCTTCTCTGCCTGCCTTTTTAATTCCAAAGCATCCTCTAAAGCCACATTGGTTTCTTTAGATCCTGTCTCCCCATCTCTCTTGTGAAGTTTCATCGTATTTGTATAATTCGAATTTAATTTTTTCAGAAATGCTCATCCCTTCTGACACACAGCCCTTAAAGCTGGGGGATCCAATTTTTTTCCACTGACTGTTTTAAGATCTGCTCTCCTAAATCTCTGGTAAAATGTCTAATGACCAGAGTTTTTCCTTCACAGTTACAAA
>JAKSZT010053764.1:22251419-22290893 GCA_026826555.1 Tolypeutes matacus | reverse complement strand
CTTGATATGATGTGATGAGAATGGCACTTTACCACCACAAAACACATTACCCCAGTCTAAGAATCAGACAAATCCTGACTGAGGCACATTCTATAAAACACCTGACAGTGATTCTCAAAACTATCAAAAGCATCCAAACCAAGGGAAGTCTGAGAAAATGTCGCAGCCAAGAGGAGCCTAAAGAGACATAACTACTAATAATGTGTGATGTCCTGGATGGGCTCCTGGAAGAAAAAAAGGGCATTATTTCTGAATAAAGTATGGACTTCAGTTAATAGTAATTTATCAATATTACTTCATGAACTGTGACAAGTGTATATACTAACCTAAGATGTTAACAGGGGAAATTGGGTATAAGGTATAGAGAAATCTAGCATCACAATAATTTTCTAAATCTAAAAATGTTCTCAAATAAAAAATTTATTTTAAAAAAATTCCAAGAAATCATGACCACTGTCTTCAAAGGCTCCTCCATCTTCTAAATCGTAAAACAGTTCTTCCTTAGTGATCAGTGTTAAGTCCAAAATAGTAACTTCCTTTGTTATATTTTGAGAAGTAATAAAAAAAAGGGTCCAAATGTATTAAGTGGTTTTTGTTTTTTTGTTTTTTTTTTTTAATCCCAATTACCCAGCCAGCAGAAGCTAAGATAGGAGATAGGCATCGCCTATTGCCTCTTCCAGCTTTGCAGTTTATATCAACAAAGTACTAGACTTAGCCCACAACAATCAGGTTTTTTTTTTTTTTTTTTTTCCTTTTAACCTCACCAAATGCTCTGCAGAATGGCTCCTCCATCAAACTGTGGATTTACAGATGGGCATATTCTTCCTTCTTTACCAATCCTGATTCTCCTCTTTTCCTCCATAGAACAAAGAGATATCCCCACCCCTGTGAGTCTCAGGCCCATCTGAGCAGGAAGCTATGGGAGCAAGTATCAGTTACTACAGTAAAAAAGTGCATAGAGGAAAAGGAGTAAGACCTTCTCCATCCACTCCACTTATTCCATCTAGACTCACCTGCCTGCTCCTACCAGTCCTCCCCAGCCACTTATTTAACAAAGCGGTGGAGATGTGCTGGGTGTAGCGTGGAGCCGCTGTTCTTGTTGCCCTTCCCTTCCACCTAGGACCTCTTCCCCTCTTTTTCTCTTTCTTCTAGCTCCCTTAAACCTGTGAGGCTCCCGGGAGCGATATCTCCCTTCTCTGGAGTCTAACAAACCACATCCTTCTCACTCTGCATTCCCAGCACCGCTGGCTGTCTTTCATTAGTACTGTGACCTCAATGAGACTGTAAGCTTCTTAATGAAGTGGTCTTCATCTACTTTTCTGGTGCCTTGATCATTCATGTTGCTCGATAAACTTCAGGAAATATTTGAGGGTTTGCCGTTGAGTGTTTACTTCACAACAACTCAATGAGGTAGATACATAATAATCCCCATTTAATTTTAGCTGAACACACCGAGGAATAAAGAAGTCTAGTGACTCAACCAGGGTCACAGGGAAGTGGAGGAGCCAGAATTCCAGCCCAAACACAAACTCTTAATCACCATTGTATGTTCCAACACTTCCTAATAAATACTTACTAGTTAAATAATCCCCCAGAGAATCTAGATATTTCAATAAGTAGTCTCAAAACAAAGTTAAAACTGATATGAGAAAAATTTTTATTCAGTTGTTCCCTATACAAGACCTAAAAGTCAGGCAGAATTTTTGTACAGTGTAGACAATCTGACTCATTTTAAACAACTCTTCAGCAAAAATTAATTCAAGATGAATCAAAGACTAAATATAAGAGCCAAGACCATAAAGCTCCTAGAAGATAATGTAGGGAAGCATCTATGAGACCTGGTAGTAGGAAAAATGGTTTCATAAATTTTATACCCAAAGCAAGAGCAACGAAAGAAAAAAAGAGATAAATGGGACCTCCTCAAAATTAAAAACTTTTGTACTTCAAAAGAATTTGTCAAGAAAGAGAAAAAGCAGACAACTCAATGGAAGAAAATACTTGGGAACCTCCTATCTAATAAGGGCCTAATATCCAGCACATATAAAGAAATCTTACATCTCAGAACTAAAAAGACAAACAACCCATTTTTAAAAAGGGCAAGAGATTTGAAGAGACACTTTTCCAAAGAGGAAATACAAATGGCTAAAAAGCACATGAAAAAGATGCTCAACATCACTAGCTATTAGGGAAATGCAAATCAAAACCACACAATGAACAAAACAAAATTAAGAAAAAAAACAAAACAAAACAAAAAAAAAAACCACACAATGAGATATCATCTTTCACCTATAGACTGGCTGCTATTTAAAAAACAAAACAACAAGTATTAGAGAGGATGTGGAGGAACAGGAGCACTCATCCTGCTGGTGGAAATGTAGAATGGTGCAGCCACTGTGGAGGACAGTTTGGCAGTTCCTCAGGAAGCTAAGTATAGAATTTCTGTATGATCTGGCAATCCCACTACTAGGAATATACCCAGAAGAATTGAAAGCAGGAATGTGAAAAGATATTTGCACACCAATGTTGATCACGGTATTCACAATTGCCAAAAGTTGTAAGTAACCCAAGTGTCTATCAACAGATGAATGGATAAACAAAATGTGGTATATACATACAATGAATATTACCCAGCTGTAAGAAGTAATGAAGTATTGACACATGCAACACAATGGATGAATCTCAAAGACCTTATGCTGAATGAAGTAAGCCAGTCACTAAGGGACATCATTTCACTGATATGAACCAAGGATATTAAGCAGCTTTACAGAGGCAGAGTCTGGAAAGCAGGTTACCAGGAGATAGAAAGGGAGTAAAGAGTGGTGAGCAAATGCTCGATCTGGGCAGAATCTATGATAAGGTAGATGGGGAAGGTCTGGCAGTGGACAGGGGTGATGGTGGTGCAGCAGTGTGAATGTGATCAATGATCCTAGAGTGTGTGAGGGGGGTTGTGGAGGTGGGTTGGGCTATCCATAGAGCTGGGGGGAGGGCTGGAGGAAGGAACAGGTGCACTCCAGAGGCAGAGGACTGTGGTTAAGAATACAATTGTGGGAGTGTTCTTTTGGCAACTGTGGCAGGGGAGGGTCACTGGTTCAGGGTGTCAGTGGTGAGGGGATGTGTGGGGAAGGGCACACCCGGGGCATGCCTCTATGAATATGAATGTGTTTATGTGGTCATGGGATGTTGTCTCAGTGGATGGAGACCACACAATAACCAACAAAATACTAAATTCCCATCCTGGGGAGTCCTGCTGTGTTCTTTAATAAAGACTCAAGAATAGTGGAACATAGGGCATTTTTAGGGCATTGGAATTGTTCTGAATGATATTGCAATGGTGGACTCAGGCCATTATACATTCTGTCAAAACCTATAAAACTGTACAGTGCAATGTAAACCATAATGTTACACTTTATTATAGACCATAGACCATGGTTAGTACAATGCTTCAATATTTGTTAATCAATTGTAACAAATGTACCACACTAATGTAAGATGTTACCAAAAGGGGAAAATGTGAAAGAGGGAGGGGGTGAGAGTATATGGGAATCCTCTATATTTTCTATGTAACTTTTCTGTAATCTAAAACTTCTTTGAAAATAAAGTTAAAAAAAGAAAACAAAACAAAAACTTCAGGAAGCATCATGGTCAGCCGTCATTCTTCATGTTGCTTCTCACGTCAACCAGTTGAAAGAACTAATGGATGCAGAACGAACAAATAAAGAAGAATGAAAAATGCAAAACTGTACAGTTTGGACTGCAAAGCCAGGCTGGTTCACACACTTTGAGGAAACTGAGCAGAGACAAGCCAACGTGCTGGGGAGCTAAGGAGAATCCTGTATCTACAACATGCAGCAAGGTTCCCTGCAGCAATCTGCTTCTCATTTCCCACTGGCAATTTTGTGGTTGGATGGTCAGCTTCTTAAAGGATTTATAAAAATAAGTGTGCTTCTGTAATTCAATTACAGAAGCACACAAGTATTCAGCGTTACCTTGTGGACCAAACCTAAATTAAACAACCTTCCTTTCTATTACAGGGAAGAAAGTGCCGAGCTACTCGGCAGGTACAAATTGGTGCAAGGCTCCATCTTCATCCTCATTCTCATCATCCCTAGATGATGGCTTTTAAAGAAGGCCTGCTCACGTGCCAGCAGTCCATGGTAATGCCCACTCCATCTAACCAAAAATCACAGAGCTTTGCCTAAGGGGCAGGCAGCCCTCTCTACTTGGCTGTGCTCTTACCATCTCTCTCATGCCAGCTGCTACTTAACTGAATTCTTCCAGGAAACCTTGCCCAGGAAACACTTTGCCCTTGATGCATCTGTTGGACACATTGTTAGTTTCTTTTTGGGGGGCCCTCTAGCTCCTGTTTACCAGACCCAAGTGTCTGGTTTAGCTATTACACTAGGGAACAGTGTCTTCCCTTCTGATCTCCTTTTTACAACCAGTAGGAAGACATAGTGATGAGTTTCCAGAATGGATGAATGAATGAATGAATGAATAGCCTAAAACATACTCTAGCCAGTCCTTAGGTGGGCTGAATGGAAAATGCCAGCAGAGTATATGATAGAAATGGTAAGGGAATGAATTTTCTTTGAATCCCAAATATGACCCAAACCAAATGAATACATAGTTTCAGATGCTGGTGTTGGCAGACTTATGAACCCTTCAACTCTCTTGCGAAGCATTATTTTGACCAAAAAAAAAAAAAAAAAAGTGATCCATATTAATCAGTCAGCAAGATTTTGGTATAAAGGAAATTGCTTTTAATATAGTTTTATTTACTGAAAAATAAGCATCGGACCCTTCCCTCAAGAAACCTACAATCCAGTAAAAAAAAGATAAGATATGCCTGAAAATAACTGCAAATAAATCTCCTCCACCTCACTATTTATCCCAGTGTCATGGGAAAGATGCCAGGAGCTGCTAGCAATTTTACCTTGGGACTAGCTTGTATGACTTCCTGAATGGAGCTGTGGCGGAGGTAGGAATCCCCGGAAGACTAAGATTAGCTGGAAATGGCTGAAAGTCATCTCCTTCGCTTCCTACACCTCCTTTCATCAACATTTTTACAAGGGTTGCAATTTGCTTATTATGAAATACTTCCGGAAATACAGTGGAAAAGAGGCCATTTTCAAAAGCAAAGAGCATAATTCTAGCATTTTATCATGTTTTAAAGGGATGTTTTCTCATGGATAATTTAACAGGCTGTATTTGCCCTGTGCACCAGCCTGTCCTCAAATCTGGAGAGAACAATGTTCATACCCTACAATCTCCAAGGAACCCTGGAACCCTGAGGTGGGCATTTACCCTAATTCCAGATGCATTTAGCATTTTGCCACCTTTCTTTTAATTTCATTATCTTCCCCTAATTATGTGTGTTTCCCTGACTCCCCTAATGCATTACCAGTTTCTTGCAGGCAAGACCACTCATTTGTTTTTCCATCTAACCCCCTCCTTCTAAATGTTATCTTTTGCCTTCAGCAGTTCACAAAATGCTTTTCACATACAAAATAAAAGGAAATAACTTTTACTTATCCTACCGCCCATATTCCTTCACTCTGTTTGTCCTCTCAATAATCCATGAAAGCAGGCACCGTCAGCCTCATTTTAGAGGCTGTCACTCGCTGGGAGGACAAAGGCACTGGATCACCTTTGATCCTGACCAGTGTACAGAATGTAACACCAGCCTCACCTCTCCTCACTTTCCCCTGCAAAACATAAAAATCTTACCCTAACATCAGGAATATCAGAAATCATGATGGTAGAACCCATATTCATAAACTGATGAAATATTACCACATTTAGATGTCAGGAGTTCCAGAAGAGCCTCTAAGGTTTTAAAGCAGCACTAGCACACAACACCTGACCCTCGAAACCAAATTATCACAATACTTAGGGATCCGTAGGCTTGTGCTAAAGATAACCTTTCTTAACAGTGGTGATTATGGAAGTCATATCTGTTTACTTGTTAATGATTGAAGGACCAGTAAAGAGGAGCAGCTGTCAACCAACACTACAAGGAAATCAGCACCCTGTATGGTCCTATATGTCTCCTGGACAAAAGGAAACATAGCAGAGCACTGTCTTCAACATTCTAAATTCAAAACAATTGTGAATTCCATTCATACTTTTCCTATTTCCATCCTAATTGATCTGTTTTTGTACTTAGGGTATACATAAAGGCTATGCACCCATTTTAAGGACCCAAAGAATTCCCTAGAATTTATGGTCCTGTTCTAATACAACCTGGTGTGGCAAGCTCAGAGTTTTATTTCTCAACATAGTAGAGGTCAAATTCCATTACGACGACTCCTGTGGCTTACCCCAGATTCTCTGCTTTTCTAGAATTTAGTTGTAGAAGACATTACTTGAAGTGTGATATTTGTTAAGAATTTTGAGAAATTTGTTTCTATATATGGAATTAAAATGTTGTTGTAACTGGTCATGGGCTGTGATAACAGATCTAAAATCTTCCTTGAAGTAACTTTTTAATCAAAAAATAAATCTCATCTGCTGATGTGGCTTACCTGTTGGAAAGTGATGTTAGTTTCCACTACTCTTGAGGAGAATTTCTTCAATTGTTCCATCCTCCCTTTACTGGAAGCATAGAATGGACTGTCACAGACACGCCAGATACTGACTATTGGTATCAGCTGCTCCATATATGGGTGACTCTGCATCTTATTTCCTACATCTTATGACATCCTTTTTTTCAAAAGTGAATTCTCTTATATTCTTCACATCACATTAAAGAGATGATTTTTTTTTTTTTTTTTAAAGATTTTATTTATTTCTTCATTCCCCCCCCCTTGCTGCTTGTGCTCGCTGGGTCAGCCAACCACGCCGTGCGGGCGGGCTTGCCTTCACCAGGAGGCCCCGGGAACCGAACCCGGGGCCTCCCATATGGTAAACGGGAGCCCTACTGATTGAGCCACAGCCACTTCCCTTCACATCACATTAATATACAATTTTAACAAAACAAAATCATCAAAACAAATTGTTTTCTGTACTCCATGCTCTCTGGTCCTCATTGGTCTACTTGAGTGTAAGCAGTCTTTCATAATATTGTGGTAAATTTTAAAAATTGTTTTACATAGACATTTCCATAGTATTTCATTGGTAAATAATATCTTTTGTTATAAACTATAAACAATTGTTTGTTTAATCATTTCCCTGTTGTTAGATACTGGACTTATTTTTAGCCTTTCATTATTCTAATTAACATTGTTCTAACACAATTTTTTCCCTTTATTTTTTTCCCCTCTAAAAAGGGATATTACTGGATGAGAGAGTATGTTCAGTGAAATGGCTTTTGTTAAATATCGTTGATATCTTCAGAAAGTATATATTAATTTGAATGCTACCAATAATGTGTATTTCCAGTTCTACACAGCCATATCAACATTGGAATTTATCATTTTAACTTATTTTTTTTTTAACTTCCATTTCCTCAGGTTGCATTTCTTTCATCATTACTGTTGATAATTATTCCCACACACACTGCTGTGGTGGGGGGGTCACCCATTCAACTGTGAGACACAAAATAGTATCCTGGGTAAGAGCCACGGCTCTGGTGCTGGCCTGCCTGGCTTTGAAACATGGCTATGTGACCTCATATCATGCACATAATATCTCTGCTCCTTGGTTCTTCATCGGGAAAATGGTGATAACACTATCTACCTCATAGATTGCTGTGAATATTAAACGAGTTAATGCACATTTATTGTTTAGAAAGTACCTGGAATGTAGTTCGCTAGGTGTTTAGGTACTGTTTGTCACTGACTATCATTTTAGAGGCCCCCTTGCTTTACATAACTCTCTAATCAGAGAATATTTCCCCAGTATTTCTTTTTTATTTTTTTTATTTTTTAAATAAGTTTATTTCAAATTCAAAAAAATAACAGAAAAAGGCATCTCAATAAGTTATGGAAGCATTACACTTAAAAAGTTCTGTCCAGGCACTTTTATCTCATCTAATTCCGACTACTAACTCAATTGTTCCTCTAGTGTTCAGAAAGATACACAGATTAAATAATATAGTCAAGGTCTTCTTAAAAATATGAAAAAGAGAAAAAATGCTTAATTATATTCATATCTCACAAAACCAAACCCATATGCTTTTTTATGATCTTTTGCATTAAAATAGTACCAAGTTTGCTTTTGCTACAAAAGCATTACAACAATACTGTTAACTATATTTTATAAGCTGCATTAGTTATATTTTTCCCATGTAGCATCACATTCTTAACACCTTGTAGTAGAAGAATATTCCTGTATTTGTATCAGTAGCCACTATCCTCATCTACTGCCAAAATCATTGTTATACATTCCCTCTATTATCCTCCGGCTGCCCTCCAACTAAGATTAATCTCCCTGGACTACTAATTTCAGCCACAGTCACACCCATATATCAACAGTGTTTGTTACACTTGTTATAATGCGTTACCATCAAGTCCAACCATTACCACATATTTACATTTGACCTTATAAACATTCTACAGACATTCAACATTGTCTTCCTCTTCTCATCCAACATTCTATCTCCCATCAACCTATACTTCATAGTCCAATTCTGTAAGTCTACTCATTGTATTTAGTTCATATCTGTGAGACCATATAATATTCATTCTTTTGTGTCTGGCTTATTTCACTCAACAAAATATCCTCAAGATTCCTCCATGTTGTCATGTGCTTCCCCAAGTAAGTTCTTCTTATAGCTGAATAATATTTCAACATATGAATATAGCAATGAATTAGCCATTCATTGTTTGACAGACACTTAGGTTGTTTCCATCTTTTAGCAATTGTGAATAAAGCTGCTATGAACATCAGTGTGCAAATATCTGTTCGTGTCCTTGCTTTCAGTTCTTCTGAATATATTCCTAGCAGTGGAATTGCTGGATCGTATGGCAGTTCTATATTTAGTTTCCTGAGGAACTGACAAATCATCTTCCACAGAGGCTGCACCATTTTATACTCACACCAACAGTGAAGGAGTGCTCCTATTTCTCTACATCTTCTCCAGCACTTGTAGTAGAAATTTCTGTTTTCTTAAATAATGGCCATTCTGTATCATGTGAGATGATATTTCATTGTAGTTTTGATCTGCATTTCCCTAATAGTGATGTTGAACATTTTTTCATGTGTCTTTTGGCCATTTGTATTTCCACTTTGGAAAAATGTCTATTCATTTCTTTAACCAATTTTTAATTGGGTTGCTTGTCATTTTGTCATTAAATTGTATGGTCTCTTTATATAACATCAAAATCAATCCCTTATCAGATGCAAAAAAATCCAAAGATTTTTTTCCAATTGAGTCTTTTTACCTTCTTAATAAAATCATTTGAAATTTTTTAAAAAGTGCTTAATTTTGAGGCAGTCCCATTTATCTATTTTTTCTTTTTTTGCTTGTGCTTTGGGTGTAAGGTCCAAGAAACCACCGCCAACCACAAGATCTTGAAGATGCTTCCCTACATTTTCTTCTAGGAGTTCTATGGTTCTAGTTTTTATATTTAGGTCTTGATCTATTTTGATTTAATTTTTGTATAATGTGTGAGATAGGGATCCTCTTTTTCTCTTTTAGATATGGATATCCAGTTTTCCAAGCAATATTTCTTGATTGAGCTGTTCTGATCCAGTTGAGTGGGTTTGACAGCCTTGTCAAAAATCACTTGACCATAGATGTAAGGGTCTATTTCTGAACTCTTGATTTGAGCCCACTGATCAATCAGTCTATCTTTATGCCAGTACTATGCTGTTTTTACCACCGTAGGTAGGTAATATGCTTTAAAGCCTGGAAGTGAGAGTCCTCCAATTTCATTCTTCTTTTTTAAGATATGTTTGGCTATTCAGGGATCCTTACCCTTCCAGATAAATTTGATAATTGGCTTTTCCAATTCTACAAAGAATGATACTGGAGTTTTATATCAGGATTCTGTTAAATCTGTAGATCAGTTTGGGTAGAATTGACATCTTAATGACATTTAATCTTCTAACCCATGAACATGAAATGTCCTTCCATTTATTTAGATCATACTTGGTTTCTTTCAGCAATATTTTATAATTTTCTGAATACAGGTCCTTTACGTCCTTAGTTAAATTTATACCTCAAGATTTGATTCTTTAGTTGCTACTGTAAATGAAATTTTATCTGACTTCCTCCTCAGATTGCTCATTAGTAGTATATAGAAACACTATTGATTTTTGTGTATTAATCTTACATCCTGCCTATAAGGTCTAAAGTTTTGTGGGTTTTTCAGGATTTTCTAAGTATAGGATCATATCATCAGTGAATACTGTAAATTTTTCTGCTTCCTTTCCTATTTGAGTGCTTTTTATTTCTTTTCTTGCCTAATTGCTTTAGCTGGAAATCATAGCGTCATACTGAATAACAGTGGAGTATGTTACATTTTGTCAATGCCTTTTCTGCATCTATTGAAATGATCCTGTGATTTTTCTTCTTCAATTTATTAATGTGGTGTAACGTACTGATTGATTTTCTTATGTTGAACTACCCTTGTATATCTGGTATAAAGCACACTTGTTCATGATGTATAATTTTTTAATGTGTTTTTAGATTCAATTAGAAACTATTTTGTTGTGGATTTTTGCGTGTATATTCATTAAAGAAATTTTCTTTTTTCATATTTTTATTTGACTTTGGTATTAGGATGATGTTAGCTTCATAGAACAAGTTTGGTAGCGTCCAATTTTTTAGAAGAGTTTGAGCAATATTGGTATTAGATCTTTAAATGATTGGTAGAATTCACCTGTGAAGTTATCTGGTCTTGAACTTTTATTTTGGGGGGGGGCGGTTGATAATCATTTCAATTTCTTTACTTATGATTGGTTTGTTGAGGTTTTCTGTTTCTTCTAGGGTTAGTGTGGTTTGTTCATGTGTTTCCAGAAATTTATCCATTTCATCAACATTGTTTAGTTTGTCAGCATACAGTTGTTCATAGTATCCTCTTAAGATCTCTTTTATTTCTGCTAGATCAGTGGTTTTGCCACCTTTCTCATTTCTAATTAAATTTATTTGCATCGTCTCTCTCTTTTTCTTTACTAATCTAGCTAAGGGTTTATCGATTTTATTGTTTTTGAAGAACCAACTTGTTCTGTTGATTTTCATTTCACTTATTTCTGCTATAATGCTTATTATTTCTTTCCTTCTGTTTGTTCTGGGATTGGTTTGCTGTTCTTTTTCTAGTTCTTCCAGATGTGCAGTTATGTCATTGATTTTTGCTCAATGAGGGTAATTTATAGCCTCTGTCTATAAATTTGCTCTGTCTTCTTTTTTAATATAAGGTTTGAGGGCTATAAATTACCCTCTCAGCACTGCCTTTCCTGTATCCCTTAAGTTTTATAAGTTGTGTTCTCATTTTCATTTGTCTTGAGGTATTTATTGATTTCTCTTAAAATTTCTTCTTTGACCCACTAATTATCTAAAAGTGTATTGTTTCATCTTCACATATTTATAAATTTTCCCTTTTTCTGCCTGTTATTAATTTGCAACTTTATTCCATTATCATAGAAAGTATTTTATATAATTTCAATGTTTTTAAATTTATTGTTCTTGGTTCATATCAGGAACTCTCCTCAAAGTGTGCTGGCCACCTCTCAAAGTTTGATATATTATTGTTTTAACTATTCTGCTCGTTAACTTTGTTATTTTAAGCATTCAAGTCTGCATTTGCATTTCCATCAACTTTTAATGATTCTACCTTTTTCTCCCATTTTAGGAGATGAGGATATTAATACTTTTACCCTCTTCTACTTGCGTCCACATCCCATCTTCTCTCAGCTACACTTTTACTCTGTTCAGGCTGCTCACATTGGCAAGCACAACGGAGTCTATAATGCTTAGTCCACAGGCTGATTCTCAGGGTGGGAAACTGAGAAACAGCATCAGGACAATTATGTTTATGCCACTATGCTCACTGCTAAGCTATGCAAGAAAATGAGATTTTGTTCCCTTATGAGAAATCCAATGCAATGACCACAGATCCAATGTCATTACCCTCATGCCAATAATGTTAAACTGTAGGTGTTCCCATACACCAAGGAGATCCCTATGCCATTTGATATAGGTCAGTGAACTATATATGTTTCTATTTTTTAAAATATATATATATTATTTTAAGATACTTAGATTACATAAATGTTACATAAAAATATAGGGGATTCCCATATTCCCCGCTCCCTACATCTCCCACATTTTCCCACATTAACAACATCCTTCATTAGTGGTGTACATTTGCTACAATTGATGAAAAAATTTTGGAGCATTGCCACTAAGCATGAATTATAGTTTACTTTGTAGTTTACACTCTCTCCCACACAATTTTTCGGTTATGGTAAGATATGTAATGTCCTGTATCTGTCATTGTAATGTCATTCAGGACAATTCCAAAGTCCCTGAAATGTCCCCATATTACACCTGTTTTTCCCTCTCCCTGCCCTCAGAACTTCCAGTGGCCACTGCCTCCACATCAATGATATAATTTCTTGCATTGCTAGAATCACAATGAGTCTATAGTAGAACACCAGTAAGTCTACTCTAGTCCATAGTTCATTCCCCAATCCTGAGGATTCTGGGATGGTGATGCCCATTCCCACTCTAATTGAGAGGGGGCTTCGATGCCATGGGGCAGATGGATGGGACTCTCTTCACTGTTAATTGAATTTTTCATTAGCATTTGAGAAATGCTCGATTAACCTCAAACGACTTTAAAGATTCCACAGGTGTTGAAAGCACTTTAAGGATGATTTCTTGGAGCTTCCCATACTCCATCTAAATAGTTACTAATTGAAAACACTGACCATCCTCATATGCAAGGCAAGGTATTGGGCACTGCATATGGTGGGCTAAGTTGACAATGACATACCATAAAATCTAAACTGAATAAGCACTGAACTTATTTAATATTTTGAGTATCACATCTTAATTTGGACCAATCATATGAATTATTTGCTTACCACCAGCAATCTTTTTCTTTAACAAGTAAACATGAGCTTTCTTCAGAAAGCCTCCATATCTGAGATTCATCTCTTTTAAAAGGGAGAAGTACGCTGCTCTTCTCATCCACAGTTGCTCTCCTCATCCACGCTGTGAGGTGTGTTTAAATTCCAGAACTTGGATAACACTTTAGAGATGTGCCTCACTCCTACCCTAGGTCCTTGGGAATGGGGAAGGAGAATTATTCTTTTATGGGACCCTGCCATGGCAGAAGCTGCACTCCTTGCCTCAGATCTGTTTATCTATAGGCTATAAAGGTGGCTGTCCTGAGCCTAAGTCCTATAAAATAAGTTCTTCATTGTGTGTAATGCTTTTGTTCTAGGGACCTCAAAGGCCATCACTTCATTTGGCCTTACAATGCAACTTGCCTCTGAATTGGGCTGGGAGCCAGTGCACAGATTCTCATTACACAAATCAAGAAAAGGGGGGGGGGTAGGGGACACAAGAAAGGTTAAACCACTTGATAGAGGTCACCAAAATGTCAGCAGAAGAGAAAGACTGAGTAACAATTCCCACTTTTCAGACTAGAGCTCACACTGTGTTCAGATACAATCTGTGCAAATGTTTTAAAAATACAGCAAGTTGATTCAATGAAACCAGGAGATAAACTCTACTCTTAATTAGCTATAGTAGGTATAGGAAAGCTGCCAAAGGATATTTTCTCTCCCTCTGTAATTTTTAAATAGTGGAAATGATACATGACAAAAAAGATTCTGAACTTGTTTTGTGGCCCTTTTTGCCAATTTGATTTCATTTTTTAGTGAGAAATGAGACATTCTAGTTACAAATACACTTTTTTCACTTTTCAAATTTTATATTTACTTTATTTTTAAAGAAGCATTAGATTACATAAATGTTACATCAAAAATACAGGGGATTCCCATATACCCTATCCCCTCCCCTTCCCACACTTTTCCCCATTAATGACATCTTTCATTAGTGTGGTACATTTAATATGTCATGAACATATACTGAAGCACTGCTACTAACCATGGTCTATAGTTTACACTATGGTTTATACTTTACACCACATAATTTTATAGGTTTTAACAAAATGTATATTGGCCTGTATCCGTCATTACAATATCATGTAGAGAACAATTTCAATGTCCCAAAAATGCCCCACGTTCCAGTTAACCCTCCCTCTTCCTCCCCTCAGAACCTCTGATACAAGTTCTTTCATTGCTATAATAATAAGTCCACTTTAGTCCATAGTTGCATTACCCCCTTATGTTTGTTCAATTCTCAATCTTGAGGATTTGGGGATGGTGATGCCTACTCTGCTTCTGTTTGAGAGGGGGACAAACACATTTTAAGCAGGCACTTTCGATTTAGTCCACAGTACATCAGCTAATTTTGAGTTGTTCATTTTTTTAAACTTCATTCTTCTAAAGGAGAATAAAAATAACCCATGAAAAGTAGTATGAGCGACTAGCTTGTAGAAGGCACTGGATCTGTTAGGCTGGGTGAGAACTACAAAGCGAGAAAGATTTGGTCGCCACTGTCAGGACTTGAGTTCGCATGCAGAGATAAGCTGAGAACAAACGAAAAGTGAGCCTCAAGGGAAAGCTCCCAAGTTGTTCCAAGTACAAGAAGGCCTAAGGGAAAGTTTGCCTGCGAAGTCACTTCTGGTAAAGTAAGTGTGGAGATTGATGGGGGTCAGAGAAGCTTCCAGAACAGAGGGATGTAGATGGTGTCATGAAACTCTGGTGCTATTTCCTTAAACAGAGAAGATAACAGAAGGTTCAGTAAGAGATAACCGGAGGAGCAAAAGAATGGAGAAATGAAACTGCAAATTTAGGTCAGGGGATGAGAGTTTTCAGCTATCTTCTCTTCTCATTCTGAAAATTCTCTCAGGGAAATCTCTTTTAATCCCATGGCTCTTCAATCACTCCCCAGAGGTCATGTCCCCATCATAAACGTCTCTCCATGTATCCACACTCATATATGGTTTCCTTCTGGATGTTCCACCTTGTGCTCTGCAGGCATCTCAATCTCATCCACTCCCATGGCCTTAAGCATTTCCCAGAGGTAAATGCCCATAGGGCAGCTACTGTCTCCAGCACAGGCCTCTCTGCTCACAGCCACACGGCACCTACATGTACATGTCCCACAGGGAGCTCAACACATGTCCACAGCTGGACTCGTCATCTCGGCCTTTCCGCCTGTACCACCACACACATGCTGCCTCTTCTTGGTATTTCTCCCCATTGAACACCACCTCCTACCGTCTCCAGCCACTCAAACCAAAAGCCAGGCAATCACCTTCTACTACTCCTGTTTCCTCAAAATTCAAGTAGTCACAAAGTCCTATAAATTATTCCTCCTAAACCTCAAATCCACTTACTCTTCCCCACCCTTACAACCTTAAGTCAGGCCCTCATTGTCTTTCCTGAAACTGGCCTCCCCGTCACCAGCCTCTTTCCCTTCTAATTCAACTTTCAAATTGTAGCCCACATTGCCGATTTAAAACAAAATGTGAGCTTGTCACTTACACTGACAATCTTCTAGTTGCTCTCACTACTATACTATGCTACTATGACGATGACAGTGAGCAGTCAGTTAGGGCCAGACTGTTCTATGGACCAAACCAAGGCATTTAGATTTTATCCTACAGACAAAGTGAAGCATCTAATTATATTTGAGGGAAAGCAGCTGTGGCTCAATCAGTAGGGCTCCCGTTTACCATATGGGAGGCCCCGGGTTCGGTTCCTGGGGCCTCCTGGTGAAGGCAAGCCCGCCCGCACGGCGTGGTTAGCTGACCCAGCGAGCACAAGCAGCAAGGGGGGGGATAAATGAATAAATAAATAAAATCTTTTTTTAAAAAAAATTATATTTGAGGATGCAGTGACAAAAATTATAATCTCTGACAGCAAGAATTATAATTGATCAAAGGAGGTAGACAGGGAGGTCTGGAAGCCGTTTGGGAGGCTGCTATACTAGTCCAGATAAGAGGAGTTAATAGACACAAAGGTGAGAATAGAAGGGGATTTTTTTTAAGTTACTAAGCATTTGGTGGCTGCACAGACAAGGGATGAGGAGAGTAGAAAGACTGCTACAAGTTCAGAAGTAGGTAAAAACAATGAGGGTATCTTTGAAGGAAACTTAGAAGCGGGGAAGGGAGGCAAATTCAGCTTTTAAAAAGGTGACAGTCACAGGTAAAGATTCCATTTCCTAACAAAGGTTCCTCTCATAGACGGTTGGCATCACAGGGGTGCACGAGTGGCTGAGGGAGAGTGAGGCATGTGGTTAATAAACTGTTCTAGGGAAGCGGCTGTGGCTCGATCAGTAGGGCTCCCGTTTGCCATGTGGGAGGCAGGACCGCCCGCATGGCGTGGTTGGCTGACCCAGCGAGCACAAGCAGCAGGGGGGCTATAAATGAATAAATAAATAAAATCTTTAAAAATAAATAAACTGTTCTAAATGCTACAGGCCAAAAAGCATAAGATAAAAACAAGGCTAAGATTTGGAATTGAGCAAGGCAGCTCATTGGGAAAGGAACTGCCAAACAGTGGTAAAGCTAGAAGCCAAACTGTTGAAATTTTAAAAAGGAAGATGGAGCAAAGAATTGAAGAAAAGATAGTCACAGCTTGAGAAAATCATTCATTCATTCATTCATTCATTCACTCACTCAACAAATATTCACTGTGGGGCATCTTTGTGCCAGGCACTCGTCTAGGTGCTGGGGATACAGAAGCGAACCAAACCAAGCCCCTGCCCTGGGGGCTTTATGCTCCAGAGAAGGGGGCAGACAAATGAAGAAATAGATGCAAATGTAAGGTCAGGAAGTGCTGCTGATGTTCTCTAAAGCCACAAGGCACATATGCAACTCTAAAATTCTTCCAGAAGTCTTTTGACAGATGTGGAAGACAACTATTCCTTACATAAAGTTTGTACAAAACAAAAAGATCTATCATGTTTACATTATGAATTGCCACATAGGGGAAGGAGTTTCTAGAAACTATAAAACCAAATAATGACACCCAACTGTACACAAATCTTAAAAGGGGAATTTCTATTTTGTTTGTTATAAACAAACTTAAAAGTCATATTTCTCTCTTAACCCTTAGCATGAGGGACTTTCTGATTTCTCACTTGTTTCATTTTCATAAATCTTTACTGCTCTGTCTAAAATACATGTCTGGGGAAAAACAATAAAAGGGCATTACTTAAATATAACTTGCCAAAGCAATGATGCCATTGCTTTTTTTTTTCTCCTCTATATTATGAATTCATAAGCCTAAGAAGCATCTGGCTTATATCACTCCTTAAAAATGAGTTTAAGTTTTCATTATTCACCTTAGTTGTTTTATTGTAGCCATGAGAGTTTGTTTTCCAATGGAAGATGGAACTCAGGAAAAAGTGGGCAAGTTTTCTATGCAATTTCACCAATAGTAGAAGAAATGCCTTTGGTAATGTTTATAACCTCTAAAGGTATAAAACACTGAAAAGAAACTGTCACCAAAATCTCCATAAATTACCACTATGTTTAAGTTAAATGAAAAAGTCTATGAAAGCTTGCTGTAGACCATAAAGTGAAAAACACATTCTAAGAATTTTAATAAAAAAAAAAGAAAACAGAACCCATGGCATATTTCAGTATAAAAGATAACACCTTATTTATCTGAAAAGTCCAAAACAGAACATAAGAGAAACATAACTCTTTATTGGCCAAAGAACTAAATGAATGAAAAAGAACTAAAGCCTGCTTATTTTACAAATAGAAACTCAAAGCCTTCCCTCACAAACTGTTTTTTTTTTTTTTCTTTTCTTTTCTTTTTAATTTAAATTTCAAAGGCTAATACAGGTCTACTAGGGAAACAGTTCTGCCAATATGGGAGTTATCTGGTTCCCATGATCACCACAGATTTACAATAGCAAACAACTGTGAGAAGGGATAGTTATCACTGCTGAAAGCCAGGGAAGTAGGGCCAAAAACAAATCAATAAAAAGCAGAAAATAAAAAATAAAAAAATAGCAAAGTGGAGCCATTTGGTGCAGCGGCAAAAAGGCTTGCATCCTTGAATAGAGCCTAAAGCTACCACTTCATTATAGTCTAGGACAATCATCAAAATGACATCCTTATATCATCAAAGAAATAAATGTACTTAGTGCTGTATAATCTTTTAAAGAATCCTTTAAAGGATGTGACAACTTTTAGGGACAATTTCTATACAAAAATTGGCTATGATAAATTTTGGTGCTTAAAGGAGCAAGCAATCAGAAAATTTATTCTTGACATAAAACACAACAGCCTGTCCAAAGGTCTATGGTAGCCAAGAGTTTCCTGTTTGAAGCCCCTTTCGCTTTGTGCTGGCATGGCCAATTAAAATGGACAGGCTTGCTGTCTCAGTGAATTTCAGGTAGAATATAATATGCTGTCATCTAGCTTATTTTTAAGTGAGGTATTTTTTTCCTTACAGAATTTAGACAAATTGGTATGAATTTTAAGGTGAGCATTATATGAAAAATATGGACAGTTCCCAGTTGAAAGTCCATGTTTTACTACTGTACCTTATCATATCATGCATTATAGACAAGGCAGCCTTCTGAGTCAATTGTCCCCAACTCCAAGCTCTTGATTTGATAATGCCTACTCTTCAAGTTTCATGATGCCTTCTCAACAGAAATTAGAACTTTGGTGTGGAACAGGATGGTTTAGGGGCTTCTGCAGTCATAGTTGGCTCTCCAATAAACTCACACCTCTGATTTGAGCGTCGTCGGCATCAGCAGCACTGGAGGGGATGGTAGGTTAAATTCATGTTTTCCAAACTTCGGGTCCCAACCCCATTAACAGGGGGCAAAACCAATTTGGTGGTTCATGACCAGCATTTTGGGGAGGGTGGGGAGATGAGGATACATGTCAGAAAGTAACAGAGTACATCTCATGTAGTATGCTTAGGTATTGTTTCATGAAACTTGTGTTTTGATTATACGAATTATTTATATGTCTACACAGGTACTACGTTTCAACATAGAATCTGTTTCTTAGAGGGCACTGATTTTGCCATAAAGGGTTGGCACTTCTGTTTGACTGACAATTCAAGTGTGACAGAGTAACTAAAAAAGCCATGTGCAAAGATTAAATGCAAAATTACGTTAGGCCAATTTCTATTAACTAGTTTCTGCAGGGTGCTCTATTCCTGTTTCTTAAACTAAAGATACCCTAGAACAGAGGCAGCACTTTAGACTCCTACTACTTCCTCAACAACTGCTTTTCTCTTAACTAATTTGGTTGTTACGACTGGCCTTCATATTTAGATTAAATGAGTATATTTTGTGCTATGGGAGATCAGGTATACCTCTTTAAATTGTTACACAGTGTGGAATCCCTTTTAGGTTAAAGCCCTGTAATAGTCCACAGATGTACAGAGAGAAGTTAGACCCTGCTAGCACAACTGGACTCTTGAAGTCATTTTTCCAAGACAACCTCCCTTCCACTGTACCTATTTTCTTTTTTCTAAATGACAGCCATTTCCATCCCTTAACATCCCTTTTGATACCTCCCCCCATTTACTTTCAAAATTTTATAAACACTCCATACATATGGTTCAAAATTAAAAGATATAAAATGAACATGATTGTGATGGTTTGAAGCTGTATGAACCCCTAGAAAAGTAGGTTCTTTTAAACCCAGTTAATCCATTCCTGTAGGAGTGGACCCATTGTAAATAGGATCTTTTGGTGAGTAGGATCTTAAGATGTAACCTGCCCCATTCACAGTAGGTCTTAATCCTCTTACTGGAGTCCTTTATAAGAGAATAAAATTCAGACAAAGAGAAAGAAAACCATGAAAGAAAGAACTGAAAACAAAACCCGGAAGAGAAAGGAGAGACCAGAAGTTGCCACCACGTGCCTTGCAGATGAGGAGTCCAGGATCACCAGCAGCCAGTCTTCAGGGAGAAAGCATTGCCTGATGATTCTTTGATTTGGACATTTTTCTCAGCATCTAAACTGTAAGCTAATGAATTCCCACTGTTAAAAGCCAATCCAGGGGTGGATGTGGCTCAAGTGGTTGGGCATCCGTCTCCCATATGGAGGGACCTGGGTTTGATCCCCGGGACCGCCCTGTAAAAAAAAAAAAGCCAACCCATTTTATGGTATCTGCTTTGAGCAGCTTAGCAAACTAGAACAGATTTTGGTACCAGATGCTACTATTGCAAATACCAAATATGTCCAAAAAAAAGTTTGTAATTGGCTAATGAGTAGAGGTGGGAAGAATTGTGAGGTGTGTGATAGAATAGATTGCTTTGAAGAGACTGTGGGTTGAAATATGGACACTAAAGGTATTTCCAATGAAGCATTAGACAGAAATGATGAATATGTCATTGCAAACTGGAAAAAAGGTAACCCTTGTTTTAAAGTAGCAGAGAATTTGGCAAAATTGAGTCCTGATGTCAGATGAAAGGCAGAATTTGAAAATGAACTTGGATATTTAGCTGAGAAGATTTTAAAAATAAATGTGGAAAATGCTGCCTAGTTTCTCCTTGCAGCTTATAGTGAACTGCAAGAGGAAAGGGATAAGCTGAGAACTGAACTCCTGGGCACAAAGAAACCAGAAACTGGTGGTTTGGAAAATTCTGAGCTTCTGGAAAGTGAGTCCCCAAAGAATAGTGCTCCATGTGAGGGTTTAACTGAGCATGGAACCACTCAGGCACTTAAGTGCAAGTCGGGATTATAAATGCAGTTATCCAGAAAGGACTTGTGGAAAGTTATTTTCTCTCATGGCTTGGATCCCTGTGTACTACATATGAAACCAACAAGTTTTTGCAAGATCTGTATGAATGGAAGCACTGCCAGTCTAGAATAAAAGAGACAGAAAAGGGACAGATTGAAGGAAAAATGACTGCAAAGGCAGAACCATGGAATCTGAGGTCTGGACTGAATACATCTTCACGAGCCAAGAGAGTGGACCTACTCATGTATGTGAAAAAGGTGAATATGACCGGAGCTTGGAGAGGGCAGGCCTTCTGCCCCACTACTCAGGAAGTTTTACCACCCTAGGTTTCTTAGATGCCTGGGGGACTGCCGCTAGGCTGGCCACCACCATGATACTTGGGGGGGGGGAGGGTTGGAGCCTGGAGTCTGGCTGGCACCCAATGCTTAACGATGTTGGAGCCTTCACCCCAGTGTTTGGGGAGAAAAGGCCATTGCACAAGCCCTTGAAAAGAGTGGGGCTGCCACTCCATCAAGCCTAGAGGACAAGACTTGGCTCTATAGATGACTCTCAAACCTTGAAACCTAACAGGATATGCCTTGCCGGGTTTCCGAATTGTCTGGGACCCATGACTCCTTCTAATGTTGGGGCAGATTCATGTATTCCATTCCCCAACCCACCCCCAGAGTTCAGGGAGTCCTCCCCCACCTATTTCAACTGGTTTCTATTATGAGAAAGAGTAGAGAATGAATTTAAAGCTTTTCTTCTTTATCCATACTGTCAGTTATGCAAAGCAACTCAGGGCCTTCTCCCCAAAGCTGCCATGATAAGCCACAGTCCAGGGTCACAGACGAATACTTTTCAGAATAGGGTTAGGTTTTAATTCCAGCTGGTAGTTGGAGTGTTTCTCCGCAATGGTGGCCACAAATGTGATGTTGGAACACACTAAAACCCAGTGCGGAGCCTCCCCCAATCAAGATGGCAGGAGTGAGAGGCTTCAAGGCTCGGTCCCCCAACAGAATCTTTGAACAACCTACAAGAACTAGCAAAAACATCTTTCTCAAAGCTCCAGAAAACAAAGGATTGTAGTAACAGCACAAGTGCTGATTCAAGAAAAAGGCTACTCAAAAGCCACAGGATCTTATGTTGCCCTGGCTGGCCCCATTCTGACCCCTCATTGGCTTGGGGTGAAACCAATCACTCTCCCAGTGCAGATCCTTGGTCCTTTTTCTGGAGGGAGCAAAGTAACACTTGTGCACATACTGGGAGTATGTCTCTCTGGCCCAATTTGTATGGTGGGGGCCTACAGGACTCATCATCCCAGAACTTGCCCTCCACATAGAAGGTAATTCACAGAGCTCTCCCACAGAACACTGTGGGAAAGCACTCAGGTCATGCTGCCTGGGCAAGGGATTGCTGATTGTAGGGCACAGAGTGAATGCCCAGGACTATGAGGCAACTGTTTGCTAGGGAAGAGGGGTCATTTGGAATGTGTAAACAGGGGAATTCTCAGGGCTTCACGCACATATACAAGACAAGACATAAGCACAGAAAGATCAGGGCAGCCCCTTTGCTTTGGCTTGGAACTATTCTTCAAACCCACTATATGAATACGCTCCGAAGGAGTGTATTTGCACAGGTCAATCTGAAAAGTCTGAGAAAGGATTTTATTTTTTTCCTCCTTTTTTTGTGAACTCCTAGCATTCAAGGAAAGCTCTGTTATAACACTAACTGGATACAAGCTTAAGGAAAAGATGCCCCAGAGCCTAAATTCCAGTGATAAGCCATAAAAATATCAAAATGTCCAGGTTTCAACAAAAGGTTACAAAACATACAAAGAAACAGAAAGCACTGTCCCAAACAAGGGAGGAGATTAAAGCATTTGAAACCATCAAAGATGAGGAACAGACCTGGGACATTCCAGACAAAGGCTTTTAAAAAAATGGTCCTAAATATGCCTAAGAGCTAAAGGAAAATATAGACAAAGAACTAAGGAAAGCAGGAAAATGATAGATGAATACAAAAAGAATATATATAGAGAGATTAAAAGTATGAAAGGGCACCAAACACAGCTGAAGACCACAGTAACAGAAATTTAAAATTCTCTAGAGCGGTTCAACAGAAGATCGGAGCTCAAAAAAGAATCAGTGAACCTGAAGATAAGACAATTGAAATCAACCGTTCTGAGGAGCAGAAAGAATGAAAAAAAGGAAACAAAGCCTGAATAACCTGTGGGACACCACTAAGTGTAACAAAACACACATTGTGGGAATCCCAGAAAGAGAAGAAAGAGAGAAAGGGGGAAAGAGAATATTCAAAGAAATAATGGCTGAAAACTTCCCAAACTTAAAAATATATATATATATGAATATATACATCCAAGATGCTCGACAAACTCCAAACAGGATAAACCCAAATAGAGCCATGCCATGGCATATTACAATCAAACTGTCAAATGCCAAAGATAAAGAAAGAACTCTGAAAGCCACAAGACAAAAGCAATGTGGCAATAAGATTACGTTTCAACTTCTCATTGGAAACTATGGAGGCCAGAAGGCAAGAGGATAACATATTTAAAGTACTGAAAGCAAAAAACTGTCAGCCAAGAATTCTATATCCAGCAAAATTATCTTTCAAAAATGAGGGAGAGATTAAGATATTTCCAGATAAACAAAAGCTGAGGGAGTTCATCACCACTAGACCCAAGTTACAAGAGATGCTAACGAGGGTTTTTTAGGTTGAGAGGACAACAGACAACAGATTGAAGCCACATGAAGAAATAAAGATCTCCGGTAAGAGTAACAACATGGGTAAATATAAATGCCAATAATAGGGTATTTTTTTTTATTATAACTCAACTTTTTACTTCCTACATGAACTAAAAAGCAAATGCATAAACGGTAATGATAAATCAGTGATTCTGGACTCATAATAGATAAAAATGTATTTTGTGACAAGAACTACATAAAGGTGGGGGAATGAAGGAGTATAGGAATAGTTTGTGTATGCTATTGAACTATTAAACGGATTGTTTCAGATTCAGGATGTTAAATTTAAGCTTCATGGTAACTACAAAGAAAATACTGGAGGATATGCAAACTTATAGTGACAGAAATTATACAGTACAGGGTGCCAGGGGCCAGTGAGAACGGGGTGTTAATGCAAAATGAGTATAGGGTTTCTGTTTTGGGAGATGGGCAAGTCTTAGTAATAGAGGGTGATGAGGGTAGCACAATACTGTGAATGTGACTAAATCCATTAGTATGTTTGAAAGTGGTTGAGATGGGAAAGTTTATGTTATATATATATATATGTTTCCACAGTTAAAAACAACAAAAAATTAAAGAACAAGATAAGAGACAATGACAATTAAATGTAATACATGATCCTGGACAGGATCTCATAAGGGAGGAGGAAAAGGCTCAAAAGGACATTATTAGGACATATGAAAAAAACTAGAATATAGACTGTAAGCTTTACTATTGATGTTAAATTTCTTGAACATGATAACTGCACTTAGGTGGTTACCTAAGTGAATATCCTTGTTCTTATGAAACATCCATGGCAGTTTTATGTGTTCAAGGAGGATGATGTACACAACCTATATTTTCAAGGGTTCAGGAAGTGGACTGATAAATACACAGACAGAGAGATGGATGGATGGATAGATAGAATGATATGGCAAATGTGGCAAAATGTTAAAACTGGTGGATTTGGGTGTTGGGGATAGAATCATGTCCCCCAGAAAAGGTCTGTTCAGGTCCCAACCCCTGGTCCTGTAGGTGTGAACCCATTTGTAAATAGGATCTTTGGAGATATTAATTAAGGTGTGCCCCAACTGAATGAGGGTGGGCCTTAATCCAATATGGCTGAAGTGTATGAACAAAGGAAACTGGACATGAGAGAGAAAGCCACAGGGAACAGCCAGAAGCTGGAAATAAACAGAGCTCAGAAGAGAAATGAGAAGACAAGTCACAGAACCCCAAGGATCACCAGCAGCCAGCCACAGAATGCCACAGTCTTTGGGGACTTTGGGTATGTTGGGGTTCTCTGTATGGAGTTTGTATTATTTATGTAACTATGCTTTAAATTTGAAAGTAATTCAAAATAGAAAATTAAAAAGAAACCCAATATAGCCAAGAGCAGCTGGCAGCACAGGCTTTGGCTCTTTGTTAGAATGAGTGATCACACTCAAGGATTCCCAGAGCACTTTCAGAACTTGGTATCTGAGGTGGGGCTGGCCAGGTCTCTACAGCCACACTGGAGTTTTCATCCCATGCTACTGCAGTTATGACCATAAACCTGACCACACTCCAGGAGAGCAAAGGCATCAGAGGAGAACACTGTTTGGATGAACAATTCCTCAGAGGCTGTGCAAGAATTCAAAAGGTCTCTAAGCCTGGAGAGTGCCAGAGGCCAGAATCTGTCTGTTTCCTTGAGGGGACTGGCTGGGTGTGAAAAGTAAAGTTCAAGCCAGCAGCGTTTAAGGCCATCTCAGTCACTCTGGCTGCAGTATGCACAATGACTTAGGAGAAGACCAGAATGGACTCAAGAGAACAGTCAGGCTATACAATCCAGGAGAGATGAGAAGTTGGGCTAGGATAAAATCAGTAGGAACGATGAGAAGCAGCTGGATGGGGGAGATATTCAGGAGGCAAAAATCAATAGATATCAGTGATGGATTAGATGTGGTGGGTAAAAAGGAGGGGTCAAGGATGGCGCTGAAGTTTCTGACTTGTGCTAGTGGAACTCTGCCAGCACCAGCTTTGGATAGAAAAGGTCATCGGTCTGGTGTTGGAAATGCAGAATTTGAGGTGCCTTTGATATATCCAAGTACAAATGTCAATTATGCAATCTGAAGCTCAGGGAGAGGTCTAGATTGGAGATATTAAATTTTAGATTTACTTTTTCTTTTTAAAACTCTTGTTCCAAAACTACATTTTGTAGTGATATAGCATGAAGCAGGAGGGAAAGTATGGGCCTTAAAAACAGAAAAGCCAGGGTTGGAACCATAGCTCCATCACATTTGCGCTCTATGCTCCTGAGCAAGTTACTAACCTGACTAGGTTTCCATGTCCTCCTCTGTGAGCAACAATGCCACAGCCCACTTCACAGGGGTGCGGGGAAGACGAAATGCAACAGCACTCAAAAGTGCCTGGAATAGGCACTTGACAGCCAGGCCTGTGTTTAGACTTTGTTGTATACCCCAAAGCACCTGGTACTGTCCTGGGCAAGGGCTCCAACAATATCTAGTATATTGAACTGACCTGAAAGATTCTCTGAAGAATTGGCAGAAAACCACTCTTTACCCTTCCTAGACAACCACTAGCTCCTGACATCATGCCTCAACCTGGTTTCTTGTTGAAGCAAAACCCAGACACAAGTTAAGTATGGAGTTAATGCCTTACCCCTCATCACCCACACACAATGGCCCATCTCCCAGGCCTGGGAGTACCCGCCACCTGGCAGGGTAAGCTGCTTTTATACTATATAAAGTCCTAGGTACCCAAACCAGTCTTAAGAATTTGCTCTCTTGTGATCCACATGGCTCTGAGAAAAGGCAAGACCGGAGAGGGAGACTGTTCATTTCTTCGCTAGCATTTCTGAAGGGGCAGGCAGATGGTACCCTCTCACACACTCCAGGATTCACCCAGAAATAATGAGCCTTTCGGGAGGTTTATACTTTACTGGCAATAGGGAGCAGTCATCAGAATCACCTGGAGGTCTGTTCATCCCCAGAGTTTCTGACTCAGTGCATCTGGGGCAGGAGTATGAGAATCTGCATTTCTAGCATGTTCCCAGGTGACACTGATGCAGCTGGCCTGAGGACCACACTTTCAGAACAACTGGCCTGTGGTATCTATTGACGTATCTAATGTTTACAGAAAAGCCAGCTGGGGCTGGGAAGCCTTTACGTGAGGCTTTGCCCTGTGTGTTATCACCAAGGTTTCTTAGTCAGAATTTAAATATTTATGATTTAGTTATTCCTTTAGACCCCATAGTCACAGTTTCAGAAGGTTTTGTTTTATGCTTGATAATTTCTGCTCATCTGTTCTCTACTATTGCTTTTTATGTAAATGTAAAGGAATAATAACTCTTTAATAGAGACACTACTTCATAATTATGTCAAATTGTATTCATCCAAAGTAGCGTGGTTTCCTCCTCTTAGAGATCTAGGCTGTCACTCTAATGGAGTTGCCATAGCTGCCATGTAACAACCCCTTCACAGCCGAACCCCTTCAGCTTGAGTGACATCAGGGGTAGTCCATTTTCATCTTGAGAGGATGGATTTACTAGGTACCTACTAAGTGACAAACACTAGAAAAATAGTGGTAAAGAAAAGAATTATGGCCTCTGCCCTCAAAGTGCTTATAATCGTGGGTTGAGAATGAATTTGGGGATAGGGGATAGAAAACCAAGTAAAATAAGTACATGTATAGTCATTGTGACAAGTGAAGAAAACCTATATGGAAAATGACATTTAAGCTAATTAACTTAAGGAACCTTAAAGTCAATTCTTGTCACATGCAGCCCTAGCCAAACTCGCCATTATGCCATGCCTGATGCATTAAAAATACGCCTATCTGATACTTTTAAAGAAAAACAGAACAATACATTTCATATTCATATTAATATATTTTGTTAAGGAAAGACATAACCAAACGTTATTCCCAGGCAATGTGATTTTTAAAAGGTTGATGGTGTGGTAAATAAATACCATTTATGATAAAAAATGAAGAACCTCTATCAATTATTGAAACCAGTGACTATCAGCCTGCCTGATAAACTAAAATGGTTTGGAAAATAATAGGACTGTTACAACAATTATGAAACTTTCCAAGGCTTTGAAGAGTGATGTTCATTTGGGTGCACAAATCATTCAAAATACATTTAATAAATCCTCACCGCTTGTCAGGTCCAAGAATACAAAGATAAATTAAATATGATGCCTAACATTATCCATTAACAAATATTTGCTAAACACCTACTATATGGTTACCACTCCCTCGAGGAGATCACAGTATTGCTTTCTTTAAATTGTTATTGTTGCCTTTGTTTTCTTATTTTATTGCCAAATATAATAGACCCAGAGATCATGATGGTAAGCACAGTTAAGAAAAAAAAAGGAAGGAAAAATGAGTATTAAATTTTAAAAATCCATTACCCATCTTGAATCTACTACATTTCTTGTGTCAGTCTATGAAGCAAAGACACTCTTTTTTTTTTTTTTTTTTTTTAAGGAGGTACCAGGGAGTGAATTCAGGACCTCGTACATGGGAAGCTGTCACTCAACCACTGAGCTACACCCACTCCCCTAAAGACACTCATTTTTATAGATGGCTATAACTTTATCTCCTCCCAAAATCTCTTGCTCAGCAGGAATGGGTGACAAAAGCTTAAATATCACCTTTTCCTTACAAAACTAATGAACTTTCTATAGTCTTGTTTCCAAACTTTAGTTCCAATTCAAGGTAATTATACTCCCTGGGTGTAGAGTACCCTTTCCCCCTTCCCCACACACCCATCTTTAAAGTGGGAACAATACTAAACTCTCAATGCTTTCTATTTCATTGCAATTTCACAAATGATTTTCTAAAACTTGCAGAAAACAAATCTCAAGAACTTACTGCTCACCCATTATGTATACTCCCAGGAACATACCGCATGGCCATTGTTTATTCAGCTCCATAAACAACATAGAAGACTTGCTACAAAAAGGAGCACACCATGTGGTTACCCATTCAAGGGTGCTTGCTTTTTTTTAAACTCAAAATAATAACACCAAGGCAATGCCCCCTGTCTGAACATGTAACTATGTTCCCATCACTATCCATATTTAAAATTTCCCCAAGATAACTAATTTGAACAGGACTCTTGTGTTCTCCTGTTTCATCATCTCCTTTAAATGCTTCTAATGAAGATCTACAGAAGTAGATGCAATTAAGAACAGAACATACAAAAATCAAGCCTCTTTTCCCTGGCCTAATCTTTTGTGTTGAAAGGAACCTGACTGAATAAAACCCTTCATCAATGGCAGTGAATTGTTTACGATTTAGCACTTCAAAAACCTCAATAGACTATGTAAAGTTTATCTGAAAGAAGAAAATACTAAATACAACAAAAAGCTACGTTACTTCCCTCCCCCCCACCCCCCGCCCCCGACTTTCCTGGTATTCAGAAGAAAGTTACACATCCTGCTCCATAGATAAGTCCACAAATGAAGAGCTGAGCTACATAATATACAGTTCTAACTGAGCTGCTTCTAAAAAAAAAATAAAAGGACTCCTTCCAACTCCAGATAATGCACTTGATATAGAGAGACCCATGTTTCTTTAACAAATACATTTAGGACTTGATGTTTTACAGAGTAATTCTAAGAAAGGCTTCAGCCATAGGGGGGGAAATATTTTTCTAGGATATTAAATGTGCTGGTTCACCATTTAACAGAAGTACATGCAAAATGCGAATGCAAATTAAATGTATATATAGTTATGATTTTACCAGCTGTATGACAGGGCCACCTTTGGCTTCTGGTTTTATTTATCAAGAAGAAAAGCCTAGAAAACCTGTATACGTTTGTGTTTCTATTCAAACAGTTCCCTCCCTCCAAGCACTGGTTAGCGAAATATTATTTCTCAGTCTAGGGATAAACCACAAGAATCATAGTGTGTGGATAAAAACAGGCAAACATTTTCTCCTTAATGGTATCTGTTTGGACAAAAATAATTAAAAATGTAAATACTAAATCATTTAGAAAAGTGCCACCTCTCTAGTAATTACTAGTAAACAGAAAACTTCTGTAAACCTCCATGAATTTTAAAAGTCAAAAATTGTACTTTCACCATAGAAACCCTGGCATAACCTTGACTATGAACCTTCTTAAGAATTCCATGTTAGCCCTGGTTCTTACACTAACCACCTGTGTGACTACGATTAAGTCCATTCACCTCTCTAAGCCTCAGTATTCTTACCCATAAAAGATATGAGTCTCTGAACTAGTTAATATTTGAATTCTTTGTAAGAAAGAAATAGACCTCAAACCCCAATATAAATGGCTGGATCTATTAGTGGTATTTTAAAACCCATGCAATTATTCATCATCATCCTTCTGAAAATGAAAGCACAACTTTTCTGTATATAGGAAGGAAGGGTGGAAAGAGAAGAGGGATTCCTAAAGGGAACAGAAACTAGGTTGGTTTTGTTAATTAGGTTCTCCCTGTGCAACCACAGCCAGTATCATCATCTGCTAAAATTTACCCAGTACCCTATAAAAAAGAAAACAAGAGTGGTTGGTTTTTCCATCTCAAGATATACTCTGTCATAAAATAGCACAAGTCAATTTCTGGACTGTACCTTTTACCCAGCTACACATTACTAACACTTGAAGGGGAGGGTACAAAAATGCATGACATGATGACATCAATCTACTGTGTATATGGAGAAAGGAAATCTTTCTTTACATGACACATTCAGGAAGGAGAGCAGTGGGCCACTGCACCTGCTGACTTTTAGAAGGCACACCTCATACAGGCAAATTATCTTATGTGTTAGCAGATGTTCGAAATTTACACTGTGAGATACTTTCTATGTTTTACAGCCTGTGTTTTCCTTATGAGTAATTTCATACATTCAACAGCTACTTATTGAACACTTACTACAGGCAAACCACAAAGCTTTAAAAAAAAAAAAAAAAGAAGAAGAATTGACTGTCTAATATAATATTCACAAAGAGAAGAAATGGTGAGAAAAGGGATGAGGGGCTAAATTGAAGGCAGAATAGGTAATTAACTAAATCTTTTACTTGATAAAGAGAAAAAGCTTCCCCTAAAGAAAATGATGACACTGGATTACAAATACATTGGCAAACAGCATAGAATGCTAAAGCTGAAAAGGAAAATAGATAATTTAACACAAGCCCCTTGTTTTACATGTAGGGGACTTGAAATTCAGCGATGGTCACACAGCCAAAGGTAGTGTCAGAACTGGAACCCAGGTCACCAGCCAGCATGCTGAACAGTCCCTAGAGTATTACAGTATCCATGACACGTCCTGAGATCTACCATAAATGGAACAATGACATAATATACAAAGCAATGGAGCTCTGAACTCTAGTCTTGTAAACTCCACCAAATTAGACATGACACCATGGAGAAATCCTGTCTCTGGTCTGAACCTCAGTTTCCTCATCTGTAAAATGTGAACGGTAATTCACCTTAAGACTGCAGTCCACAGTAAATGCAGAAGCCTTCTGACCATATTGAAAGCATTATACAAGCACAGAACCAGCCCTGGGTTATGACAGAGAATGTGGCTGTGACTCTAAACCCCAGTCACTTGTTATCCTGATAAGTCACTGAACCTGTGGATATCATGTTCCTCCTGTGAAATATGTGGTTAATAATCTTTGCTCTGCCTCCCTCAGAAATGGTCAGAATTAAATGAGAAAACAATGAAAAGCATTTACATATTGCAAATTATGGATGCAAATATTAGTTATTATTATCAAATTCCTCTAGTCTTCTTTATTTGGATAAAAATGTAAAGTGATTTTTTTCAACATTCAGTGTTTTATGGTTTTCTTTCTTAAATAAGGCATCATAATACATCAGACTTATCAGCTTTCTCATCAGTCCTTATAAGTCTCCACTCACACTACTTTATACAGAACGCACCAATTCTCTCAGCTTAGAGATCATACATGATGCTTACTCCATCTTCTCTACTAACTTGGATTTGGCTGGGAAAGGATTTTTCCAGAGACTCCTTTCAGCTGGAAAATGCTCTGACAAAAGCGTCCATGAACAACAATCTACTTCATCACATTAGAGTCTAATGAAACCAACCCTTAAGCTTCTCTCCACTCCAAAAACCGCAGAACACCTCAGTCTCTCCTCACGACAAGAGAGAAGTCTCTGTGTGGATGCTCTTCACCAAAGGGGCAACAGGGGCTCCCCAAACCTAAACGCAGGAGTGCTAATACTTGACAGCTTCTTCCCTGCACTAGATTAGCACACCTGAAGTCGTCCCTCAAAGGTCATTACCTTAGAGCGAGGGCCCCCAGCAGGCTGAGAATGTCAGAGAGATTGGGGGGTGTTAAGTTTGGTCTGCAACATTGCGTTTAAAGCATCAAAGTACCTAGTATGAATTTCCTTGTTCTGGAGCCCTGGTTTCAGACTAGGTGAAAGAATTCATCAGTTTATCCAAACCACTTCTCAAACTGGTTTCTATCCAACCTCGCTGGGCACCTGAGACAAGCAAGCTGAAGCGTGCGTGGGGGTAGGGGTGGGGGGGTTAGCAATGACAACAGGCTCATCTGCATAAATAAGAGATAAGCAGACATTTGTTGTCTTCAGTTTTAGCGACTCCTTGCACCAGCCTAGCAAATACAACCCGGGGATTCGCCCCTCTCCCTTGCTTTTGACCCCTACACTCCCACCCCGTGACCCCAGATGTTGACGCGTCACGTTGACGGAGCTGGGGGAGGAAAGGCAGGAGAAAAGCAGAAGTCTGTGGCTGAATTTAGGTCGGGAACCATACCGCACCTGTTCAGTCCGGCTCCCGCACCAGAAATGACCGGAACACTGACTCCCGCAAGGCCCCCTTGAGATCCGTGGGACGCCTAACAAGTTCGCCGCTGTTGAGTGCTGGGGGAGGGTGATGGGGAGACCTCTCCCTCAGCAGCCAAACTGCTGGTTCCCCTGAAAAGGGGAGGGGGCTCCTGCTTAAGGGAACCCAGAGTGATCCCCGAGCGTCACTGCAGTCTGGGGAATCGGGTGATGAGCCGGTGGGTGCCCGCGGGGAGCGCATAGTGGTGGCCCCCATGGAACGAAGGTCCCGTTCGGGTGGCGACGCTTGCCCCTCCGGCCCACCCCCCGCCCAACGCGGGCAAGCAATATGGGAGAGTAGAGAGACCGCCAGGATTCAGGAGAAACACTGAGCCCTCAACCCAGAGCCCACAGGAGGGTGTAGGGAGGAGGTGCCGGAGACGCGCAGGAAACTTACCTTACCCGGGCAGCATTCGGGCGTTTCTGCTGTCAAGACCAGTTGCGCCACAGTCTGCAAGTTAGCGGGATGTTGCTGCTTCCCCCCGGCGAAGGAAGAGCTGTGCAGGCGAGGGACGGGTGGGGCGGCCGAGCCTGGGGGACTGCCCCGTGGGGCAGAAGCGCGGCGCGGGGGCGTGCAGGTGCCGGGCCCAAGCCGCGGGCCAAACTCCCCCCAGACGCACCTCGGCGGGTGCGCGCGGGTGTGAGTGTGCAATGCGCGCGCGCCGCGGTGAGAGTGTGTCCCCGCTTTCCCCTTCCTTCCCCGCCAGTCCGCCGGCCAGACTGAGTAGCGAGCCGCCGT
Source organism: Tolypeutes matacus (assembly GCA_026826555.1). Classification (NCBI taxonomy): domain Eukaryota; kingdom Metazoa; phylum Chordata; class Mammalia; order Cingulata; family Chlamyphoridae; genus Tolypeutes; species Tolypeutes matacus. The sequence continues at coordinate 22,257,879 of JAKSZT010053764.1, read as the reverse complement.
CAAAGCCCACGCGGCTCGGAGTGGCTCCACAGCCGGGCTCAGCCTCGCCTCGGTGCGTTCAGGGTCCCGGGGGCAGAGGAGCAGCTGCGACCCCGGGGCTCGGGCGCGGGTCCCGGTGCACTGCGCGCCAGAGTCGAAGCCGGGCGCAGAAAAAGCTGGTTGTGTGGCGGCTGCCACGGCTTGCGAAGGCTGCAGGCCCCGCCCGCCGGCCGCCCAGGCTCTTCCCCTTTTCTCTCCACCCCCTCGCTCCATCCCCGCACGCCCTGCAGGGAAGCCAGACCGGTTTGCAGCAGCGGCGGCGGGAGCCTCGATTGCTGTCGGACTGGGCGCCGGAGTCGGTGCGTGGGGACACGGTGCCCTGTCCTGCCACCGCGTGCCCAGGACGGAGGGCGGGGGTAGGATGGGCCGGGACCTCGGGGCCTCTGGAACTGGCAGGTTCCTCCAAGGCTCCAGGGCTAGCCAGGGGCTTCCTGGAGGTTCCCTAAGTCCTGAGGCCGCTGAGCAGGGTTGTGTTTGGCATAGGGCTTACCCTTTCCTCAAGCCACAAAACTCGACAAGCCTGGTAGCCCGCCCGCTGGACTCTGGGGCGAAGCTCGCACTTAAGCACAGGCGCCCCCCTCCCCACCAGGAAGGAACAGGCCAGGATTCCAAGGTTTCTCCTCTTCCAAAGACAGAGGAGGTATTTTCAGGAAGTAAGATCTACCCAACAGGTAGGGATAGGTCGGGGAGGGGGTCCTGGGAGAGAGAGGACTGGAAGGGCATCCAGCACGAACGAGCAGTGATGGGGGTGGGGGCCGAATCCTGCTGAAGGCGCTGGGTGGAGATAGGGGCACTTGGAATCTTATTTGATGTCAGTGTAAGCTGCGCGGACGAGGAGATACATCTAAACGACTCCTTTGGAAAAATGCTGTCAGGGAGGCTATAGCTAAATTTACTTAATAGTAACCAAAAGTTAGCGGATCTCTCCCAGCTGAATTGAAGGAAGTCACTTCTCTCTTTTAAAAAATGAACGCTGATGGAAAACATGGGATACCTTCTGCTCTTGGAGGACCAACATTTTCATGGTCCTTATCCTTAGACCTCCCTGGCTAAATAAGCCAAAATGAATTTCCGTTTGAAAGGCTACTTCCCCAGTTCTCTGCAAATGAACACCTCTTTTCACTTTTGAAACCTCTTTGTACCTCCCGCCACCTCCACCTCCCTTCTGAGCTTTTGCTACTGTTTAATATCAGCCTAATCTCTTGGTGAAACAAATATCTATTATCCTTGGGCTGCTTTCCCAGCCCACTTCTTCCACACGTGTCTGGTAATTCCTTGGAGTTTTAAGTCATCTCTTGTTTAGGACTTTGTGTGACTTGCATCTGGTTTTATCCTGGTGTTATAGATCGTAGTCCAGCTTGCTCATTTTAGAGATGAGAATACTAAGAGACAAAGATATTGAGTGACCCAAGGACAAGATCACAGATTCCCTGACTCCCAATTCCTGCACAATAAATGACAGAAAGCCTGTATTAACTGAGTTCAAGAATGAAAATGGGGTCAATGGAAGGAGTGGTGGAGGAAAGAGAAGCAGGTCAAAGAACCATTCACTGCCTGGTGTGGTACATACACTGTGCAGGGGGCAGCATCACACTGCTGTGATTGGCAAGCTAGGATGGAATCTGAGGATGGCAACCCAGGTTCCCCTTCCCTGCTCCTCAGACTTCTGCTCTAAATTCAAGGAGTGGAAAACAAATATTTTCCCAGAGGTAGTGGTAAGTGAGAATGTTAAGTCAATTCTCAGTATTTCCTAGTAATGCAGGGGAGGTTGAAAATAGGTAAAACCAAACTTAAATGAAATTACCGGGCACCAGAACTGGTCACCAACATTACACATAAATAGACTGTATATATATATATACACACAGCCCTTCTTTCCCATTAAGAGACTAATATAAACACAGATGCAGACAGACTTAGGTTTCCAGAGATAAGTAATAAAGCAGAGTGCCCACTGGCTATTTAGAGAGCTAACTCTACTTAACAGGATTCTGAGGAACTCTACCAAGATCCTTAAGATTGCATCCTTACTGTGAATTAGTGGAATGAGGGACCACATATTGTGAGATGTGATATTTCTTCCTAATTCTGTCTCTAAGTCTATCAACAGGAGTTTGAGAAAGTCTCTCTCTTTTGGAAATCAAACAACATTAAAATCACTAGCAATAGTGATTTGGCCAGATAATCTGGTAAGCTATTTAAAAACTGGAAAATGCTTATCTAATTATTTTTCTGAATTTCAAATGTCATTTCTCTAATTGATTCCAGGTCTTAGAGCAAAATCTTATTATAAAATAATGCTCTTTAAAACTCCCCTTTCTATGAGAAACAGGCATAGGTTCCTTGTAGAAGATTTTATAGCATTAATGGTCCCAATTAATGGCCTCTCTTTATTCAGGTCTTTTACCTCTTACTTTGTTATCCCTCCCACTCTGACTCTAAGCTCAACCATATGATTTAATTTGGCCAATGGGACAATAGAAAATGTGATGCAAATGAAGGCTTGAACAAGCCTGCTGGAGGATGAGAGGCCCTGTGGAGCAGAGCTGAGTCATCCCAGCTGAGGCCACCCTTGACCAGCCAGCTCTCAGTTGACTGCAGAGGTACCAGCAAGTCCAACTCAGATCAGCCAGGCATAGTACAGATCAGCAGAACCATCCAGTTGACCCAGAAACTCATAAGAAATAATAAATGGTTGTTTTAAGCTATTACTTGAGTTATCTACTGCTGCATAACAAACCAACCCAAAATTTAGAAGCCAAAACAGAAGCCATTTAATATTTCTCATGATTCTGTGGGTCAACTGGGCTCAACCGGGCATTAGCTGGGGTCACTCATGTGGCTTCATTCAGCTGGCTGCTGTCAGCTAGGCTGGGCTGGAACCTACAAGAAGCCTTCCCTCACCTGCCAGGCACCTCAATCCTCCTCCACATGACCTTTCTCTCTCTCTCCATGTGGCTAGCTTGGACATGTGGTTACAGAGTGGTCAGATTTCTTACAGGGCAGCTTGACTTCCAAAAGGGAAGATCTAGAAACTGCCAGTCCTCTTAAGGACTGAGCTTGGAAGTTTTAGAACGTTAATTCTACTTCATTATATTGATCAAAGCAAGTCATAAGACTAACCAGATTCAAGAGGAAGGGAAATAGACTTTACTTTTTCATTTGAGGAGTAGCATTCTGTACAGGAATGGAAGGACTTGATGGCAGGCATTATTGGAGACTACCCCATCCACTGAATTTTGGGATGGTTTGTTACCCAGCGTTGATAACTGATACTTTCTTCTTTAGCTGTGGGGCTTTGGACTAGTTATAAACCCTTTCTGAGCCTGTCTAGGAAATGAGAAAGATTGAGTTTCTTTGAGTTGCTAATGTATATTTAGCATTTTATTTTGTGATGTCTCAAGAGTAAACTGGAGTTCAATAGATATTCAGAAAGGAGCTACCAGGGGAGAGTTTATGAAGCATTGGTCAGCTATGGGTATTTCCACTAGTTCATCTGCCATTTATTCTCCAACTATAAAAAAGAAAAAGCAAAAATCCAGATGAAAGGCATGCATTACCTCCACTGGCATCAAACAGTAGAAAAGTAGAGCCTGCTTCCTTCACAACTCCTGAAAGATAATCTTTCTGTCACATTTCCTTCCTTTCTGAAACTTCATTTCTAAGCAGATAAAAGCTAACTGCTTAGCTGCGTCCACTACACAATTTAAGGTGCTAATTTCAGAGGACCAGTTTACCCTGGGAACCATATGTTCTCAAATTTCAAGTTTGCTCTTAAGGTTAGCAAAGGCTTGAGAACCTCACCCCGGCTCCCCTCCCTTCTGTCTCTTCCCCTGCAGCCTCTTCTCTCTACTCTTGCTTTGCTTTCTTTTCCTGCTGCCTCTTTTCTTTTTTAATCTTATCCATTTCCTTGTTCTTCCTTCCTTTCAGGATTGAAAAGAACATTGAACCAGGAGTCATGAGACCTGGCTTCCCGATCCATCTCTGTCCTGTAACAGTGAAGTCTCTAGTCTCTCATTCCTGCCTCAGATTCCTGGTGTTGAGGTATCAGGAGGGTGTTAGACGAGCTGCTGTGAATGGTCCCTTCCAAGCCCCAGTCTCTGATCCATACACACATCCTGAAACAAATTCAGTGGCTAGCTTTGGAAGAGGCGGAATCCTTTAGAAGAGAGGCACATGTATATCAACTCTTCTCAAGCCATTCCCAATACCTCAGTACTTTCGCTTTAAGTTTTCTTTTATAAAATTAGAAAACATGTAACTCCTCCAGCCTACAAGCCCTATTTAGCTCATTATTTAGCTTTTAGCTTAAAAGTTCTTATTATCCTGGTTCTCCTCAAGATTAGCTGCTGTGTACATTCTTCAACCAGAAATAATATGAAAACGAGAGGCTCAGTGTTGGCAGGCATATAGTCTGACTCTAAAAAAGTTCTCCAAGATACCTGGGAACACATCTAAGAAATAATAAGAGATAAGAAAGGTTTCCCTAACAAATTCATACAAAAATAAAAAATCACATGCACTGAGATTACAATTATGTGAAAAATATATGCACATGAACAAGTTCTAGAAGGGAGTAACTAACAAAGTTCTTGTGTAAGGGTGGGAAAATTCTAAGATTAAAAAATAACAATATGCTATTGTTATGTTGCTTTTACAACTTCAAAATGTGTATACTTTAAAACTACTAGTCTTATTTCCATTAGCTTGTGAACCCTATTTTCCACTGAGTTTAGTTACTCCTTTCCCTTCAATATCTTTTTCTTGTTATAAATACACTCACATACATACCATTTCTAAGTGAATTTTCATTCTGCCCAGAAGTCGCAAAAACAACATAAACTTAATGGTGGTTCATATGAAGAGTGAACAAAAAAGTGAGAGAATATTGAAATGGAGGTGAGAAGAAAGGAAAACAAAACATAACAAAACAGAATCCTTAGGCTAGCACAGAGAAGCAGGCTGAATTTCAAAAAGTGTCCTGAATGCATGAAAAATTTATGTACACATTTTCTATATCTAGTCTCAACTTGGGTTTTAAGGAACCTGAAAGTCAAGGTCTTCATAAGCAACAAAGGAATTCCTCTTGGCTAGAGGGTTTGATTTAAGAGCTTAAGGTAGGGGGAGGGAGGCAGAAGTGAGTCAGCATTGTTCTTCAAAATGCTTCCCCAAATCTACTGCAATTATTTTTCCACAAAGTATAATGTATTGAAGTAATTTACCTACAGTCACAATAATCAGCTTGAAACCAGGAAGAAAACCCAGGACTATTATTTCATCCCCAGAGCAGGAGGTGATAGGCAGAATGTGCTTGGCATCTTCAAGACTGACTAAGCATAGGTTTTTCATGCCAAAACCTTCTTTGATCTAATATCTGAGATAGTTTGGTTTCTACCTCCTCAAACATAAAACATTTCTTTTTTTTTTTTTAATTTCCCATCAATAGCACATTTGGCATTAAATGGGTCAAAATAAAAGGTGACAGGTCTAGAAAGAATACCAAGAAATAATGGCATCTACTGGGAGGTTGAAAAAGGAAAGGCGATATATTCAACAAAGAAATTCAAACTTCCTAACTAGAGACAATGTACTGACCACCGAAGACATCCCATAGCTGGCACCTTCCTGTAGCCATTTCTGGAAGGGCTCTGGTGCTTACAATGAGTGAGGCCAGCTCCCACCCTGTATGGAGGGGAAGACTTGGAGCCTTTCAGCTTTGTTTTCTGAAGGTAGGCATGATGCCAATGGCACAATAAAATACTTGTTAGAAAGAAGTGAATGTTAGATTTCCCCATTAGATTTCTCAAGTGCTCTGTGACACCTCACCATGTGAATACATTTTCAGGTCTCAAAAAGTTTAATGACTTTCCTGACTTTGGACCATATAGACAGAACCCTACCTGTAAATCTCTCCTTGTGGTGTTTAATTTCACCTGTCAACTTGATTAGGTTATCGTGTCCAGTTGTTTCGTCGATCAAGCACTGTCCTGATTGTTACTATGAGGGTATTTTGTAGATAGATTTGCATCTATAATTAGTTGAGTGCATCTACAATTAACAAAGGCGATTGTCCTCAGCAAGGTGGGAAGTCTCCTCATCCAATCAGTTGGAGGTCTTAAAAGCCAGAACTGAGGATTTCAGGAGTCAGAAAGAAGAATTTCTGCCTCCACTTTAGCCAGTCAGCTTCAACTTCACCTTTATAGTTTTCAGCTTGTGATCTGCCCTACAGAATTCAGACTTTCCAAATTTCAGAATCATCTTTATTAGAGTTTCCCGCTTGCAGCCAGCCCTAAGGAATTCAGACTTGCTAGCCCAAGGAATTCAAACTTGCCAGCCCCAGTGGTCATGTGAGCCAATTCCTATAATCTCTCCTTTCTCTCTCTCTCTCTCTCTCTCTCTCTCTCTCTCTCTCTCTCTCTCT
>JAKSZT010053764.1:21939223-22251409 GCA_026826555.1 Tolypeutes matacus | reverse complement strand
TCTCTCTCTCTCTCTCTCTCTCTCTCTCTCTCTCTCTCTCTCTCTCTGTCTCTGTCTCTGTCTCTGTCTCTGTCTCTCTCATATGACTTAGATAAAAACCTGTCAGTTCTGTTTCTCCAGAGGACCCTGACTAATACACGCCAATATTTGAATTTGAGTGCTTTGCTGGCAAAGCAGAGCTTCTTGTTATGACACCCCCTTAAAGACATTTTCAAATTGTCAACAAGCTGTAACAGCAATCTAAAAATATTTAGCTGAGGTGGGGAATAGAAAAAGGAACTGAGTTAATCAAGGTATGCAGACTTCAGTGAATTAATACAATAAAGTTTCCTTTCTTATTGGTGTCACTGCTCAGTGTGGTTTGGTGAGGGGAAGTGGGTTGTCTACTTGCAGTCATCTTATGGTACAAGTGGCCTCCAAAATCCCTGCTGAACTCAAAGAGGGAAAGATTTAAGATGCTAGATGTGGAAGTGGCAAATATCACATCCACCACATTCCATTGGCCAGAACACCCCCCACAGCCCCACCTACCTGCAAGGAGCCCTGAAAACTGGCCAAGAAGAGGGGAGCATGGACATTGGTAAGCACTACATTCTCTGTCCCAAGTTGCTGAATTAAAGATGAACCACTCAAGTGATTAGGTGCCTCCCTCCCGTGTCGGAAGTCCTGGATTCGGTTCCTGGTGCCTTCTAAATATAAAGAGAAGACAGACACAGCAAGTGCAAACAATGAGGGAGTGGGGAGAAATAAATAAATAATAAAATAAATCTTTAAAGATGAACTACTGCATGGAAATTATTGGAGGCTTAGGAGGGAGCATTGATAGCAGGCAGGTTTATTCTCCTGTGCTTGTATCTTGGTATTTTCCCTGGAATTTTAGATCAGAAGCAACCGACGATGTGTATGGCTTGGGATGGCACTGCTGTCTTGGAAGTGTTTGTGGACATACTCGGGAGCATAGTCAACAGCCTATATTGTTAGTGAAAATTGAACACTTAAAATGAGTGAAAAAAAAAAAGTTTTCTGGAGCTCTTGCCATGAGGAAGAGTGCTATTGATTCCATTATCATGGGAGAAAATGGAATCTGTGCAATCAGCTTTTGAAGTTGCTGCAACTGGAAACTCTGGAGCCTTTGGGAGGGGAAAAAAAGATGAAAAGAAAGATAAATCATACCTCTACCTGCAATCATCCTGTCTTGATGGAGTGGAGTGGGTGATTTGGGGAGAAGGAGTTATTATGAGGGAAAGAAATAGGATGGGGCAAACAAGAGGGATCTATTTTTTTTCCTAGCACAAGTACCCTTTAAGGAAAAATATGGGAGTTGGTGATACTGTAGGAATTTACAGCTACTTAAACCAAATGCAAAGCCACACTGAAGATACCAGTTAGAAGAAGGTTGGAGAATTGCCCAGCTTCTTCAAACTACGTAAAACTCCTCTCTGCCCTTAACTACTGCATGAAGGGGAAAGGGCATCAGACTGCAGCAAAGTACCAGGCTAAGTCCTCTCAAAGTTCTGCTGACTCCTGGGCTAACATTTTCCATGGTTTGTGGAAGGAGAGAGAGACAGAGAAACAGAGAGAGAGAGAGAAAGAGAGATGCACGCACATGCATGTGACTTAATTTTTTTTTTTTTAATTTTAAGTCATGACTGTAAGAATAAAGCCCTCTCTCGTGAGCACACCAAATATATGTGGCATTTCCTCCAGAGACCTTCAGAAGAAATGCTCAAAGATGACACTGATTTAATATGCAGGGACTTGTTTATGATATCTTTGTAAGAACAAAAAAGGCATAATTTGAACTTGCACATACACCAAAACCTCAAACATGTACAGAAAGCCTAGAAAAAGCCCTGGAATATGTAAAAACCTTAGCTATTGTTGCCTTTGGGTTAATATTGTATCTGATTTTTTATACTCTTCTGTGCTACTTTTAAAATCAGAAAAAGGTAAAGGAAGGAAAATAATATTTGAAGATGACAAAAAGTAATGTAGTTTAAAAAAAAATAGAAAAATTCACAAAAGCCAAAGAGAAATCACTCTTAATTCCCTTCACACAGAGACATCCATGGCCAACAGTTGGTGTTCGTTTACTATTCTTTAAAACATTTTGTACTTTTTTAAAGGTTAAAATAACATGTGCACAGGGCAAGGGATCTAAATAGACATTTCTCTAAAAGAAGATATACGAATGGCCAGTAAGCACACGAAAAGATGCTCAACATTATTACTCTTTAGAGAAATGCAAATCAAAATCACACCCATTAGGATAACTAAAATTAAAAAGTCAGAGAATAACAAGTGTTGGCAAGGATGTAGAGAAATCGGAACCCTCATATATTGCTGCTGGGATTGTAAAATGTTGTAGTCACTTTAAAAAACAGTCTGGTACTTCCTGAAAAGGTTAAACATAGAGTTACCATATAACTCTACTCCTGGGCATATCCCTAAGAGAAATGAAAACACATCCACATATATATAAATGTTCATAACATCATTATTCATAATAGCAAAAAAGTGGAAAACAATGCAAATGCCCATCAATTGATGAATACTAAACAAAATGTGGTATATCCATACTTTGGAAAACTATTTGCCAATAAAAAGGAATGAAGTACTGATGCATACTACAACATAGATGAAGCCTGAAATCATTATACTACATGAAAGAAGCCAGTCACAAAGGAACACATATTGTTCAATTCCATTTATATGAAATGTCCAGAATAAAAAAATCTAGAGACAGAAGTATATTGTTTATGGCTGGGAAGAAGGGATTTTGGAGGGAAAATGAGGAGTGACTGCTAATGCATACAGGATTTTGCGGGGGGAAGGTGAAGTGTTCTAAACCTGATAGCAGTGTTAGTTATACAACTGTGAGTATATTAAAAACCAATGAATGGTACACTTTAAATGGGCAAATTGAATGGTATGTGAATTATTTCTCAATAAAGCTGTATTTTTATAAAAAGTAAAAAATGTGCACATAAAAAATTTCAAACCATATAGCACAGTCTAAAATTTAAAGCAAAATTTTCCTTCCTACCCACCCTACAACCTGTAGTTCTAGTCTCCAAAGAAGACCACTTTTTAGCAGTTTCTGTTTTTCTGTTCTTTTGGTTGTTCCATTAAATAGTACAGTTAGGGGGTCGGGTGTGGCTCAACTGGTTGGGCGTCCGTCTCCCATATGGAGGGACCCGGGTTCGATCCCCGGGACCTCCCGGTAAAAAAAAAAAAAAAAAAAAAGTACAGTTATACTTCTCTTAATTGATCTACCATTTTAAGCAATATTTTTGACATTCTACCCTAAAAGATAAGAAAATTAACATATGGTTTACTCTCTCCCACAGTCCCTTCTCCTTTTTGGCTTCCAATTTTTGTGAGTTTATTATTTTTGTAGTAGTTTTTCTATTTATAACTTTAAATAAGGTACTCAGATATCTAGTTCTTGATTTATCCATTTTAGACATCATATTAACTAGAAGGAGGTAGACCACAGATGATTCATGGCTAAAAACTACACAGGAGAAGTTCAATTAAGTAAAATACTCAGCACTATCAACAGACTGCAGTCTATTTTGCTTAATTATGATACCGAGAACTTATAAAATATTTCTCTAAGATGTCTGAAAATTTGGCTAAATGATAATACGGTTATCTGAGAATTGACTGTAGCGGACGAGAGTGCTGACTTGACTGAGAGCCAAGAAAAAAAGAGGCCAAATTCTAGCTTCACACTAAATTCATCATAGTGTTTACCCAGTACACCTTATTTAATAAGTATTAAGAAGAGACATGGGAAGTGGCAGTGGCTCAATTGGTTGGGTTCCCATTTACCATATGGGAGGCCCCGGGTTTGATCCCCGGGGCCTCCTGGTGAAGGAGCTCCTGTGGCACGATGAGCTCAGGGCCCATGTGGTGCGGTAAGCTGGCACAGCAAGAAGACGCAACAGAGGGAGACAGGTAGACACAGAAAGGAGTACAGCAGATGGATACAGCAAGGGCAAGCAGCAAGGGGGGGATAAATAAATAAAAATAAATAAAATCTTTTTAAAAAAGGAAGAAACCACGTCTGCTGATGGGCAACTGTCAAGCACCCACTGAGAAGTTGGACAGATAACTGTTGGGGCTTCCTTTCAACTTGCAGAGCCTGTGATTCTGGGACTCTAGGTTTGTTAGGAGGATGCTCAGCTGAACCCCGTAATCCTAAACCTCAAATCTAGTTGTTGGTGATGACCTTGGACCAGGTGGCCAATACAAAATGGTAGAGTCTAGTTCAACTAGTTCAAGTTCAGGGTGTCTTGTGGGACAGAGGAGATGGAGAAGACTGGGAAGAATAGTGGCTTTAAAACATGTCACACATATTCCAGTAAAAAAAAAATCATGACCCAAAACAAATGCTTAACCTCAGCAGCAATAAAAGAAAAATGCAAAGTTAAGCAGCTCCTCTGAAATGGGAGGGAACAAACCTTGGCTGCATATGCAGTAGGTGCAAGGCCTTTGCTGGGTGCTTTGCCTGCAGCAGCCCATTCAGGAATCATCACAGCCCTAAAAAGTGGGTCTTATTATTATTCACATTCACAGGTAAAGCAACTGGGGTGCAAAGAGGCTAAATAAGGTCCCAAAGCTGACAGAGCTGAGATTCTTCCTGGCTCCAAAGCTTAAAGTACCAAAAACAAAGTAATTATTAGAAAACCAACATTGATGGGCCTTTGAGGAAACAGATACACCAAGTGTGGATACTGGTATAATATTCTAGAGAGCAAATTAGCAAGAGATATGCATGTATCAATACCTATGTCCCAGTCATCCCACTTTAGGGAATATACTCTAAGAAAATAAAAAAAAATAAACTAATTGTACAAAACTGTTCATATTCATTGATATTTTTAATATTGACAGAAAATAGGCCCAACAATCAACAACTGAGGACTGATTACGTTATGAACTATCACTAAAAAGAAATATTATTTGGACTATATTTAATATGCAGGAAAATGTACGTGAGATAATGTTAAGACAAAAAAATGGAAGCTACAAGAGAGTGTGTAAACATAAAATGTGTGCATAGTTCTAATATGTCATATTTACATTGCTCACAACTAAATTCAGACTTCTGTTCATTGGGTTATTTTTTTCCATAAAATTAAGTGCACTATAATGTGTTAATTTAAAATTTTAAAAACTAATTCTGTACGCTATTATGAAATGTCCTAACTCTCCAGCACTGGGATAAATTTGAGGACTCAAGAAGCAGTGTGAGAGAAAGAGGAAACACCACGACACACTCTGAAAATAAAGAAGCATGGTCCCAAAATTTCTCTTTCCAGTTCCTGAAGACTTTTCTTGCTGTAAAGAGAGAAACTTTACTGTGATCTTGATAATGCTCCCTGAGATAAGGGATAAGGGGGGCGTAGGTGGGGGGATCAAGGATGTCTTTGTTCTGCCCTGAACTGATCTGTTTATAGGCATGCCCATAAATACTGTTCAAGAAGAATTTGGGGTGAAAGTCCACAGCTATGGGAAGGACTGAGTCGTCTTACGTTGCTGAGCTCCACCTAAGACTGATGCATCGGCCTTGCGTATCCCAACAAGCCTCTCCTCCACCTGGAATTCTTCTGCTACTCCCATCCTACACATCCTTCAAGACCTTCTTTAACTCCTCCCCCAGGAGTCCTTACAGGAAGCCATCACCACCTCTTAGAATTCCTATAGCACTCGAGTGACCCACTTGGAATACACTCACTTGTTCTGCTAACATTCCACAGGTGCATGTCTTTATCTCTCAACCAAATGGCAAACTCCCTGTGACAGGAGGCCCTGGTTCTTGTAAACTGCCCATGCTATGCTACATCAGTGCTTAGCACAGTGCTTTGAAATGCAGCACAAAGTGTTCAATAAATATTTAAGTTGTCACCTAGTTCTTTTGAAAGAGACTTTTCTACCCATGATTCCTTTGGGGATCAAAGATCCTGTCTCACATCTTTCTTGTGACTTTGGGCAAGTTTCTTAGTTTCTCAGAGTCCATTTCCTCATTCATTCAATAGGGATATAAAACAGCTCACAGGAGTATAGTAGGATTTAAACTACTCATTCTTCAAGTCATAGTTTCAATATTACTTTGTTCAAGATCCCTTCCCTGATACCCCTTCTCACCTCCAAATATGGGCCAAGGGGTCTCTCTGTGCTTCCAAGATACCCCAGACCAGAGCTGACCACCAGAACTTTCTGCAATAATGATGCTCTCTAATCTGTCAAATAGGCTATATATGGCTAGTGAGCACTTAGAATGGGGCTAGAGTGACTGAAGAACTGAATTTTTTTTTTATTTAAGTCTAACTAATTAAAAATTAATTTTAAATAGCCATATGCAGCAAGTGGCTACCGTACTAGACAGCATAGCTCTAAACTATACCTATTACACACCTAAGGTCTTGTGATTTATCTTTCACAAAACTGAGCTCCGTAGTGAAACTGATCTCAGCTCTGATGATCACTGTTGTATCCACAGCACATAACACAGGGCCTGGCACATAGTAAGCGCTCAGTAAATGGCAACCAGCATCATCTTCAGCATCACCTTGTCCATTTTTGTACTCAAGGTTTAACCTGGCACAGACTGTAGATGCCCAATAACTGTTTGCTAGTTAAGTTAGTTGATTTCTAGGCTTATGAGCCAAACAAAGGCAGTTGTACACGTGCCTTTCTAACACAGTTCTCTGTGTGCAGCATAGTGCGTTAGATGCATCTAACTCCTCCACGTTCTCACTACATGACCTCTAGTCTGTAACCCTTCTGTGCTTCCGTTTATTATTCTGTAAAGTGGATGTATTAAGAGCCCCCACCACACTGAGTTGTGGTAAGGAGTATATGTGTTGAGGCTGACAACCATCATTTTACAGGAAATACAGAAAACAGGAACATGTTAAATTACTCTACAAGGATACAATCAGCAAAATTCAGACTACAGGGAATGCTGCAGGACAGAAAAGCTAGTTTCTATAACAAACAATTGCAAGAGAAAAAGTAAAAAGATGAAGGGATAATCAACATTAAAAGCATTCAAATGACAGATTAAAAGACATTTAAAATTCTAACTACATTTATTTCTTCCAGAATCAACGCCTTCCAGAACAAGATATTAGTCACGCAGGGATTTCATCCAGTTCCAACCATAGTGCCGGACCCATCTTCTCTCAACCTCAATAGAACAGAGAGTTTTACACTCTGTCAGGTAGGGCCTACTCCTCCTAACCAGCGGGAAGCAGCTACAGAAGAATGACCATCACCCTTAAGAATAAGGATGTAAACTCTCAGAGGGGGGAGTTGAGGCAGGTTAGTTTAGGGAAAGAGGGAAAACAGCTGGGACCCAGCAGAGAACAAGGCCATGAGACCTCACCCAGAAACCCCCTGCTACAAAGAACAAAGCTGGAAAGACCCTGCCGAGACCCTGACCACAAAGTCCCATTTGGAACTCTTTCCAGAGTCAAAGGGAAGCCTGAATAACTCCAAACAAAAGGGCTCACCATTATCCCCCTGAGAACTAACAGATGGGGAACTTCCCCAAAATTAGGAAAAGGGAAGTCTCCTTATTAATGAAAAAAATGAAGGAGAGAAAAAAAATGCTTAATCATATTCATATGTATATATTTTAGTTTTTGCATTAATAAAGGTGTGGGGATAGAATTAGCCATCGGTTGATGGTTGTTGGAGATGAGATAGGTGATGGGCAGGGTTGGCCATTATATTCTTCTGCTTATTTTTGTATATGTCAGAAGTTCTCTATCACATAAGGTTTAAATTGTAGAATAAATCATTCAATGTGCTGAGGCATGTAAGATGCTTAGAACAGTGCCTGACACATACATGCTTGTTATTACATTTATCATTTCCATCTTTATTATGATCATTATCATTGAAAGCTCTGGGCAAATGAACAGCATCCATGCAATAAGCCCAAGTGAGGATCCATGATTTATGTTCTAACATCTTTAGAAGATCAAGCCAGGGGAGAGTGACCACTGGAATTCCAAAAGAAGATTCCTAAAGTTTAGGTCCTAAGAGCTTCAGGCCGCAGACACCTGTCCTTATTAACAGTCTATGCCAAGTTCAGTTCAAAATGCTTGATGAAAGGAAAGGAAACTCAGTGCTGCATCCCAGGCTCCATCCCCTCACTGCTCTTACAGAGTCATCATTGGGATCATGGATGGCAAAGTGGATTCAGAGACAGACACAACTATAAAGTAAAGCTTTTGTTTTTCTAAAAAAATCATTCTTATTTAGTCATGGTTACAATAAATCACCGCCTCCTTCATCCTTCTCCCCACCCCACTATGCACACATACATATATACACATTTACACACACTTTCAGATTGGGACAAATGCCTAGCTGCATTTTACTCTTTTCCATGAATAATTAACTTAACCCTGACTCTGGAATAATATAGAGGAGAATTGCAAGGCTCCCCTCGTCAACTTAAAACACTCCACCTCTTCTTCCTTACTACCCCTTCCCCTTACTGCTGCCTTGGACAAGAGAAGAAAGGAAGAGGAAGGAAGGGGGAAGTTAGAGAGGAGGGTAGGGCTATTTGGGACACTCACAAATGGAGGTGTCAGAATTTGAGTGGCTACAGGAAGAAGGCATGCCCATCTCCCACCCCTGTACTCAGGATTGGAGAAGAGGGAGCAAGACATTTGATATGGGGGGGGGGGCGATTAGAAATGGTTCCTTTTCTTTCAGCAAATGTGGGCCTGTCTACATATGATACCAGAAACTGAGGCAACCATCAAAGGTAGGCAAAACCAAGACCAAGACAATACTCAGATTGGTGCTCCAACAGCAAGGGAAGCTGGCCTTGTTACCCTTTATAGTAGGAGGCAGGCTCTCTGGTGAGGAAGAAGGATTGAGGAGTGGCTGTTGTTTAGTAATCAATAATATTGGCTCCAAGGTCATTGGTAAAAGCTCAATTGCAGCTGCCTTCAACTCTGCAAGGGCTTAGGGGTGGGCAGAGTTTTAGCAAAGAGGGCCCCCAAGTTACAACGCTGTAAGATGTTGGTATGTAAGGCGCAGGAGATGTGTCAGTTCATGGTCTCAGTTGTTCCAAAAGTAGCAGCTGCAACAAAAGCTCAGTTCTCAACTCATATAGGAATGAGAGCGTGAAAGCAGGGGTTGGGATGCGGAGAAAATGAAACTCCTGGGAAATTGCCTGGTACTCCTGCCCTCAAGAGTTCCCTGGAGCACCAAGGATGACAGTCCTGGGGTCATTTCTCAGGATATATGATTCTTAACCTTTCCTGCTTACACACACTCCCCACTCTGCCCCCACCCCCATCCATCCTTACCCCAATTTGGGTATCCTGAATGGTGGCTGATATATTTTTTCATGCTGTTTTAGAATAATTTTTCAAAGACCTGGGGATGGATATGGATATATAGTCATGATATAAAATTAAGCAAAATAGAGAAGCAGATGTGGCTCAGGCACCTGAGCTCCTGCCTACCACATGGGATGTCTGTGGTTCGG
Organism: Tolypeutes matacus; assembly: GCA_026826555.1. Lineage (NCBI taxonomy): Eukaryota > Metazoa > Chordata > Mammalia > Cingulata > Chlamyphoridae > Tolypeutes > Tolypeutes matacus. Next base: position 22,241,883 of record JAKSZT010053764.1, on the reverse strand, counting down.
TTCCTAGTACCTCCTAAAGAAGACAGAGAGCTGGCGTGATAGGCAGGCGTGGCAAGCTGACACAACAAGATGATGCAACAAGGAAACACAAGAAGGAAAACATAATGAGAGACACAACAAAAAGCTGGGAGCAGACGTTCCTGGTGCCTCCTAAAGAAAGACGAGCAAGACAGTGAGCTGATGTGACGGGCAGGCACATCACACTGACGCAACAAGAGACACAAGAAGAAAAAACAATGAGAGAAAGAGGTGGCTCAAGTGATTAGGCACCTCCTGCCCACATCGCGGTCCCAGGTTCAGTTCTCAATGCCTCCTAAAGATACAGCACACAGCAAGTGCCAACAACAAGGGCGTGGGGAGAAATAAATAAATAAATAAAATAAATCTTTTTTTTTTTTAAAAAAAAAGCAAAAATAAACAGAGTTTATATAGAACTACAAAAACTCTCTTCACTTCTGTTCATCTACTCTGACATTACCCTGGTCCAGTAAGCCATGATCTCTTACTTAGATGACCACTGGAACCTCCTAATTAGTCTGCCTGCTTCAGCTCTTGCCTCCTTAAAATCTATTTGCCTTACACTGCCCGGAGTGATCTTTAAAATTATGGAAATCAGAACTTCTCACTCTGTTGCTTAAAACCTTCCAAAGCCTTTCCACTGTTTTCAGGTAAAATTTCAACTCTTTAACTGTGGCCTTCAAGGCCCTCCACGGTCTGTTACTTCAGTTTCCTTGCAGACCACTCTACCTCTTGCTCACTCAAGTTCCAGCAATCCCTGACTTTTCCTTTCCATTTCATTAACATGCCAAACTCTTTCATGCTCAGGGCATTTAAGCTTGCTGTTCCTTCTACCTGGAAGGCTCTTTCCCTGAATCTTCCCACAGCTGTCTTCTTCCTTCCTTCAAACCTTGACTCAAATATCATCTCCTCCAAGAGGCCTTTCCTGACCATTGTACTGAAAGATTTGCAGTAATAATCTTCCCCCTAATACACATGCAGAGCATTGGTCTCGCTAACCAGTTTTATTCAATGCATCAATACATATGAAGTGAAGGGCTTGGGATGGTATATTACATGTGGTGGGTCCTCAATATTGTTTGCTATTATTTTTTCCCATTATAGCACGTATCTGAATTTATCTTTTTTATTCACTTTTCTGTGGTATGCCTGCCCCTCCACATTGTTGGCGCCATAAGGGTAAGGACCTGGACTGTTTTCTTCCTTTATGTATCTCTAGCACATAGAATAAAGCCTGATGTGTAGTAGGTGCTCAAGGACCATTGTTTAAAGGATGAATTATCTATAGAAAAAGAATTTATATATACATATATACATATATATATGACAGAAAAAAGACTAGAAGATAACCATTGATAACTGCATAGTTGGATTCTTGGGAAATTTTTTTTTCTCTCTCTCTCACTTGTTATATTTGCTGAGATTTTACAAAAAAAAAAAAAAAAAAGTGTATTCTTCTTTATTTTCCTTTTAGGAGGTACCGGGGATTGAACCTGGGACCTTGTACGTGGGAAGCAGGCGCTCAACCACTGAGCTACAACCACTTCCCCCTGTATTCTTTTTTTTTTTTTTTTTTTTTTACTGGGAGGTCCCTGGGATCGAACCCCAGTCCCTCCATATGGTAGACAGATGCCGAATCTCTTGAGCCACATCTGTTTCTCCCCCGTATTCTTTTTAATCATAGTTATTGTTGCAAAAGGATTTACACTGATACATCATACAAAATGTCAGCTGATCCATTTCTGCAGGCATGCTGCAGATTATCATCTCTGAACCTGTATATCACCACCTCTTAAAATAAGTTATCTTATGTTCTTCAGGAAAAACTTTCAGTGTGAAAAAATCACTGTCCCTTGCTATGTGAACACATGGACAAGCCCTGGTGAAGGGCCCCCTGGGAGGTCTATCAAGTCTCATTCCATCAGTGGACACATGCCACGTGACAGGCCACCGCCTCTTTATCTCTAGATCCTTAAGTCATGAGTTCCCTTTGGCTCCAGACCTTGACATTGTGGAGGTCAGCCAAGGTCAGGGCGAGAGCAGTATGACTCACACCCTGCACAGGGCTCTGTGCTCTCCACTGGGCACAGGCTGGAGCACAATGAAAGCTGTGATTTTCCAGGCTCAGCTCCCAGGAGGGGATGAGCGTCTGAAACACTGGTCCATGAAAGAAAATCTAAAGCAGCCACCAAAGTGGTGTTTATCATGTTAAAAAAGCTTCTGCTGCCGGCTCTTATCTAGTGTGTTTCTGATTTAAAGTTGTCTGCCCAGTTTGAACATGCTTTTTAGGTTCATTTAAAAGGGGGCAATCATTGTAATAAAAAAAAAAAAATTATTGTGAAAGATTTCAAACATACATGCAAGTATTAACAATGATACAATAAACAATTGCAATACCAGGGCCAAGCTTTATGAGATTTTCACATGCCTCACTTGCTTTGGAGTCTCTTGCCTTAAACAACAACAACAACAACAACAACAAAAAAGCACACAAACTATTACAGATACAGTATACCCATCCCCAATTCCTTCCCTTCTCCCTCTCCAGTGTCAATCAGTGTCATAAATTAACTGATTATCACTTCTCTACATGGCTTTATAAATCCATGTAACCATAAACTTTATGTCAAATTGCTTTTGCCTGTTTTTACCTTTGTATAAAGATTACCACATCTTATCTATAATTTTGCACGTTTTCTTGTTGTTCAGTATTATATTTATGAGATTTATCTTTTGTTGATACATGTGATAGCCAGTTTCATGCGTCAACTTGGCTAGGCTACAGCCCCCAGCTATTCGGTCAAACACTAATCTAGGTGTTGCTATGAAAGTATTTTGTAGAAGTCATTAAAATCCCTAATGAGTTGAATTTAAATAAAGGGGAATATCCTAAATAATCTGGGTAGGTCTCATTGAAGAAGAAATTCTGCCTGTGGATAGTAGCTTCAGCTTGGGCCCTTGCCCAGCATCCCAGCCTGCCCTTCCTGAAGGCCTGCCCAGTGGATTTCAGGCTTGCTAGCCAGCCTCCACAAGCCATAAACCCATTTCTTGAAGTAAACCTCTTAGTAAGTATCTCCTTCTGGTTGAACCCTGACTGATAGATTGCATGAGCATCTGATACAATTATTTTCATTGCAATCCCAGGGGTCAGCAAACTTTTCCTGTAAAGCACAAGACTAAATTATTTTAAGATTTGTGGGCCATAATGATCTCTGATGCAACTACTCAACTCTGCCGCTGTGGCATGAAAGCAGCCACAAGCAGTATGTAAATGAATGAGCATGGCTGGGTTCCAATCAAAATTTATTTACAAAAATAGGCAGCGGTGGGGAGGGGGGGAGCAAATGTAGCTCCATGGTTGAGTGCCTGCTTCCCATGTACGAGGTCCTGGGTTCAATCTCTGGTATCTACTTTTAAAAAAGGTAAAAAAATAAAAATAAAAAATATAGAGAGCGGGCTGGATTTGACCCCTGAGCTATCGTTTGCTAACCCCAGCCACCTTGTATACCACTATCTGAATAGACACAGTTTTTCTATTCTCCTGTTGATGGACATATTTCTACGTGGAGTCATGGAGTTTGTAAATCTTAACTAAATAGTGCCAAATTGTATGCTAAAGAAACTGTTCTAATTTACACTTCTATCAGCAGGGCAGAGAGTTCCTGTTCCTCCACATCTTGCACAACACTTGGAGTTTTCATATTTAAATTTACAATCTGGTGGAGGTAAAATTGTGTCTCATTGTAGGTTTAATTTACATTTCCCTAATGCATGACAATGAGGAGTATCTTTCCATGTGCTTATTTTCCATCTATATATCCTCTTTGATAAAATGTCTATTCAAATCTTTTGACCATTTTTAAAATTGGGTTTTTGTGGAGTTTTGTGAGTTCTTTAGATATTCTGTATACAAGTCCTTTTTTTGGATATGTGATTTGAAAATATTTTTTCCTAGTCTATAGTTTGTCTTTTCATTCTCTGAAGTATCTTTCAGGAGCAGAAATTTTAAAATTTTGATGAAGCTAAATTTATTTACTTGTTCTTTTATGGAACCATGTTTTTGGCGACATATCTAAGAAATCTTTGCTTAACCCAAGGCTACAAAGATTTTCTCCTATGTTATCTTCTCAACATTTTATAGTTATAGGTTTCACATTTGGGTCTATGATGCATTTTTTCTCAATCTTTGTATAAGGTACAGAATATGGATCAAAGTTTATTATTATTTTTTGCATATGCATGTCCAATTGTTCCAGCACTATTTGTTAAAAAGAGTTCATTAAATTGCCTTTGCATCTTTGTCAGATATTAAATGACCATCTATTTATGGCCCACTTCTAGGCTCTCTGTTCTGATTCATTGATCTAAGTGTCTATCCTCTTGCCAATACTAAACTCTGTTGACTGCTGTAGCTTTATAGTAATTCTTGAAATCAAGAAGCATGACTCCTCAAATTTGTTCCTCTTTTTCAAAATTGTATTGGTTATTCTAATTCCTTTGCCTCTCCATGTTAATTTTAGAATCAACTTGTTGATATCTATTTTAAAAATCCTGCTGAGATTTTGACTGGGTTTATGTTGAATCTATAGATCAGTCTGGGGAGAACTGACATTTAAGCCATGGACATGGGATGTGTGTTTCCATTTATTTAGGTTTTTGTTGATTTCTTTCATCAGTGTTCTCCAGTTTTCAGCATACAGATCCTGCACATATTTTGTTATATTTACACCTAAGCATTTCTCTTTTTATTGCTGCTATTGTAAATGGTTCTTTTAAAAATTTTGATTTCCAATTGTTCTTTTCTAGTATAGAAAAATACAATTAATTTTTGTATATTGACCTTGACTCCTACAGCCTTGCTAAACTCACTATTAGTTCTAGTTTTTTCTTTGTCCATATGGGTTGTGGGTATTTTTCTTATTGATTTGTGAACATTTTTATATATTCTGTATATTCATTCCTACAACAAATATTTGATTGCCTACTATGTGCCAGGTTAATACCAGTGTACTAAACTTTAGTCAATTTTGTTTCTTAATAAACTCTTCACTTCCTTGTTCATTGTAAAATTTTTCAAGAAGCAGTTATTCACCTCAATTATGGAAATATTTTCAGAGTACTTGTCCATTAATTCGCTCATTTGACAAATGAATTGATCATGTACAACATGCCAAGCACTAGTCTAGCTACTGGGGATATAGCATAGAAAGACAAACAAGATCCCTGCTCTTATGGACCTTACGTTCCAGTCGGGGAAAGAGACAACAAGTAAACAAGCAAATATGTGAAATTATCAGGTAATGAAGAGTGCTTTGGAGAAAATAAATCAAGGTATAGGATGGAAAGGATATGTGAGAAGACAGAAAAGTGGGGCATTAGATACAGTGGTCGTAGGAGACCTCTCCTAAGAGACAATATTTAAGCCAAGACCTGAGGGACAAGAACAACCTGAGGCAAGAGCACTCCAGGAGGAGTCAACAGCAAGAGCAAAGGCCCTGAGTGAGGATGAACTTGGCATGACTGAGAAGCAGGAAGAGGGCCAGAGTTTTTGGAGTGTATGGACAAAGGATAGTAGTACAAGAAGAGACAGGAGAGGCAGAGAGGGGCTCAAGATGGGGCTGGCCATGATAAGGGGACTTGACTTTAAGTCCTTGGGAAATAGCAGCACATGTGCCAAGCACCTCTGGTACACAGATGATTAAGACAAAGCCCTGCCCTCAGAAGCTCATGATCAGGTGGGAGAGACAGATAGACAGACATTTATATGAACAAGTGTACTACAATGTGAAAAGTGCTGTAACTGAGGTATGTAGGAGGTGTGGAGGTAGGTGGCAAGACCAAGGGAAGAATGATCTTTTATCCATATTTTGCAAGATAGAATTTCTATCCTACAGCAAAAACACCCAAAGTATAAAAGTTCCCTTAAAATACAAAATATATATTAACAGTACCATCTCAGTTTCAAACTGTGATTAATAGATCAGGGGTCCCTTCTCTGTGCTCCCGTTGTACCCTCTGCTTTCCCTATGCAAGCTGTGTAGAGCTCTTATTTCCTTGCCTCTCTATTCCTCCAGTCTCTAAGTTCCTTGAAGGCAGCGGCTGAGCCTTATTCACCATTATAAGCTCCAATCCAATGCCTGTCACTGGAACCAGGACACCTAAGTGCTCAGCAAATGTTCAGTGTACGAGAACACATCTCTGACAGGTGATTTAGAGTCTAAAAAAGCACACTCATAATTTAATTCATTTGCTCCTCACCATCATTCTGGGATATAGGAATGGCAGGTATTACCCCCTTTTACAGATGAGTAAAGTGATGATTGAAGAGAAAGTTACCTGCCCCGGAAAGCACAGTTATGAGTGGGAAGACAAAGCCTCAGGATCCCAAGGACCCTGTCTTTTCCTAGGTTAAGGCCTATTTTCCTCTACCCCTTATCCCAGGCTGACTTTTGGGAACATGCCTCAAAACACACAGGTCAAAATGAGAGGCTGGCTTCCACAATACTCCACTGGAATGTCTTCTTTTTTTTCCCTCCATTTTTATTTTATTTTATTTTATTTTTTATGTTATTATATATATTATATATACATATATATATATATTAAAGATGTTTAGGTTACATAAATGTTACACAAAAATTACAGGGATTCCCATGTTCCCTACTCCCACACCTCCCATAACATCCCACATAAACATCTTTCATTAGTGTGGCACATCACCTGCAATGGATATACACATCCTGGGGCTCTGCCACCAAGCATGGACCATAGTTCACATTTTAGACCACACTCTCTCCCACACAGTTCTGCATGTTATATGCTGATGTAAAATGGCCTATATCTGTCATTGCAATGTCACTCAGGATAACTCCCAAGTCCTGAAAAAGCACCTCTATTACAACTGCTTTTCCCTTCCCTACCCCAAAAGGATCCAGTGGCCACTTGCTCACCCTCACTGTTGTAATTTCTCCCATTGCTTGAATCATTATGTCTACAACAGAATACCATTAAGTCCACTCTAGTCCATAGCTCTTCCTCCAATCCTGAGGAGTTTGGGATGGTGATATCCACTCCACCTCCAAGTGAGAGGGGGCTTATATCCCATGGATACGGTGGATAGGATTATCCTGCCTGCAGCTGCAGGCTCTCTCCATTCTCTGGGATGGCCGTTGTCCATCATCATCTCCTCACCAGGTGACTTGGGTAAGTCCATTGAGCTGTAGAGTAGGAGTTGCAGCTCTACCAAGATTCCAGGTACAGCTGGCACATGGGCAGGCCAGAGGCTCCAATCTCTGGAAGTACACCTACAAACTCCAGCATCACATATAGGTTTGAATAGAAGGGACTGATGGACCATGTGCAGGGAGGACTTATTTGAGTCCAACTATGTCACTCTCAGGAGCACAGATTTCAAAGTAGAGCCCAATGATAAGGCATTAATCTCTGGTGCTATCCCCCCTTATATGGGACCTGAGTGTCTCCAGAGCCCTCAGGAGGCCCTCTGTGTGAGGTGATATCCACTTTGGTGTTCTATGAGATCCTACTGAGGTGTGCGTAAGCGTTACCTCTGGGATGATCTCCTGACTCTCTTTGAAGTCTCTTAGCCACATGAACTCATTTGTCTTTACCTTTTCCCCCTTTTATTCAAGGTGTTTTTCCAGTTGTATTGCCAGGGAGGCTCATCCCCAGGAGACATGTCCCACGCTGGGGGGAAGGTAATGTATTCATATGCTGAGTTTGGCTTAGAGAGAGGCCACATTTGAGCAACAAGGAGGCTCTCAGGTGGCAACCCTTAGGCACCCCATAACAGTAGGCCAAGTTTCAATTACAAGAGCAAAGACTCGTAAGGCTAATCATCAATAACAAGAACCCATCAGTGGACCCTACTCCCCCCTTTGCCAGACACTGCCCCTGCACTCGGGGGACTGTTGCTGCTCCCTTGGAGAATGTGGCAGAGCTCACTGGAATGTCTTCTAACCACTGAGGTACCTTGAAAGTATTATAATTTGTTTCATTAAAATTTTATTGTGAAATATATTACATTTTCAGGAGAGTACAAAATTGTACAATTTGAAAAACATTTTTTTAAAAAGCCCCAAAGTACCCAATACCCTAGTTAAGAAATAGAACATTACCAAGACTTAAGAGCCTTCTAGGAGTCTCTCCCTAATCAAGTCCCCTCCCTCCCACCTCAAAGTAAACATTTTCCTTTCTTTTTCGTTAATCACTCTCTCTGTTCTTTACAAATTTCACAATTATATCTGTGTCTCTAAACAATATGTGTGTGTTTAGTTTTAAAACACAGAGTAGCAAGTACAAATCGAGTTGTGTAAGGAACAGACAATCTTACTTCTAACAGATGAAGACTCCCAGGAAAAGATAAGCTGTACAGAGTCCTTGAGTCAGAGTCTACACACAGATTCCAAGGGCGTTTTTAACAGTCTTCTCTGGGGAAGTCAGTGAGCAAGGTAATATCTGAGTCCTGGGACATGAAAGAGGAAAGAAAGGGTTAACAGCAGGGCTATAACCCACTTCTTCCTGATTGGGTGGTGCCTCAACTGGAACACCCTATAAACCTGGTAATGGTATTTCCTAGCAGAAAGATATGGGCAGAGTCTACCTATAGAATACTTTCAACAGGAATTACCTGGTCTGTTTAGATTGGACATTGTAAAGTAAACAGAATTTATGGATTAAAGAGCAAGTCTGGCTGGAGAATGGGGGGGAATGGTGGGCATGTAAGCATTTCCTACTTTTATAATTAATGGAATATAAAACCCAAGGAGCTCCAAGGGGAAAAAGCTTCAATTGCATGCATCCTTTAAATTTCATCTGTTAATCTGAAACCAAAATGTATTCTCATGCAGGAGAAAAGAGTGCTTTTTGGAAGCTGCATCTGATAAGTTTTGGACCCCTCCAAGAAAAGATGTGTCCTTTGAATCATTTCTAAAGTTTGGTGCAGGATAAGAGCTGGGAATTGCATAATCTGGTTTAACCAATTGATATTTGGGGTTAACTCAGCATGGAGTTCCATAGTCAAGCATCTGGCAGGGCTGCAGAATGGTCCAGAGACTGGATGCCTAACAGAAATATAGTCATGGGAGTTGTGATCTCTGATGTATGTCTTCTAAGCTCACCACAGTCTTACCCTAGCTCTCAAAAATAGGGCAAAGCAGATTGTATCCACAGGGTGAAAAGGGGTTCCCTGCAGATCCAGGCAGGGGGACACAACGGGGAGACAGGCCAAGCACAGACAAGAATCTAGGCCAGTTTCACCCAGATGTGCAGCCTTCGATTAAAGCAAGGACAGTGGCAGCAAGTGTCACAGTGAAGACAGCCTTTCTGGCATGCCAACTCAATCCATCTGGACTATTTATTTGCCTTCCAAATGGGAACTGCGTGGAGCTGTCACCTGAGCTGTCCCCGAGTGCTCTCTTGAGGAGCATGTCCATCTCCTTGCTGGATTGACCCTTGCTTTCTGCATTGCGCCTCTTCCTTTTTTCTTGGTGGTCTCCTTTTGGTAGGATGTGCATGGGAGGTAAATTTCTTGATACCATGCATTTCATAAAAATATCCTTATTCTACCTGCATATGCAAATGATAGTTTGGCTGAGTATAGAATTCTAGTCTGTAATCATTTTTCTTCAAAATTTTGGAGGTATCACTCCAAGTCTTTTTGATTCCAGTGTTGCTATTGAGAAGTCCAAATCTACTCCTATTGCTGCTCCTCTGTGTGTGTCCTATTTTTTTTTTAAGTCTCTTTCTCTCTCTCTCTGGATGCTTTCATGATCTTATATTTGTTTTCACTATTATAGGAAACTTATAATGGTGTGCACTGGTGTGGGTCTATTCTCATACGTTTTGTTGTGAGTCCTCTGAATCTAACAGCCCAACACCTTCAGGTCTGTAAATTTATATTGAATTACTTCATCGACAATTTTCTCCCTCCTGATTTTTCTCTCCTCTCATTTACAAAGTTCTGCTATTTAAGTGTAGAACTTCTTGGACTGTACCTCCATTGTTCTTATTTTTTTATCTCTGTGTCACTTTGCTCTACTGTCTGGGAGAACTTCTCAGCTTTACCTTCTAATCTTTCTTTTGAACTACTTTCTTTTCTGCTCTCAAATATATAATTTTCAAAAGCCTTTTTTGTTGTTGTTGTTCTCAATTCTCCTTTATTATAGCATCCTGTTCCTATTTCATGGATGCAAGATCTTCTCCTCTGAGAATATTTATGATAGATTATTGTAGAAATGTTCATGTTTTCTTCTTCCTGAATAGCCTCTGTTTCTTCCTAGTTTCATTTTTGTTTGTTTTGATTGTTGGAGGCTTACCTCCGATGTCTGGTAATCTTGGCTGCCTGCTCATGATGAAGAATGGGGGAACTAAAATGCTGATTGGAATCTCTGAGGGCATAGGAAGGGGGATCTACAGGGTTGTCTGGGAGGCTTTTGAGGGGAGGAGGGCTTTGACGCCAGTGTCTTGCTGTCATTTCTCCTGGGCTGGCCGAGTCTCCCAGAGTGGAGATTGACCATCTCCTGCCTGCAGAGTGAAGGTCTGACCACCAAGGCTCTAGAAGACCAGTGGGGGAGCCTCTGTTCAGCATTCAGCACACTTACTGTCACTTAATTTCTCCGTTATTGGCCATTCCCATTATAAAGAAGAAAGGAATCTGTTTACTGGATGAATTAGAAATCTTTCTCCACAGAGAGATAACACATGGAGAACCATTTTTGTAGAACCCCAGGAGTGCTAAGATGGAGAAGAAAACGGGGCTTCCCACTTGCCCTGCTGCCTAGTGAACCCCTTCCTGACGAAATCCTCCTCCACTTTTTTCGTGAGCTTAAGGATTCATTGTAAGGGGTCTCTTGTTTGACAAAGCCCTTCGGTTTTTATAAACTGTAAGGGCATTTCTGAGGTTCTTAAAGCATCACACCCACTTGTAATTGTAAGCAGCTGAGGTGCACCAAATCGATTTACTACTGCTTATCTCAGATTAACAAAGGGTGTGCCTCACAGAATCTTGTTTCCCCAACATGAACTAGGGATTCCTCATATTTCCCAGAAGCAATGTTTTATTTCCTGTAACTGACACATGGCTTTATGAATAAACATAGCTAAACCATTAGACTCTATGGAGAGAGCCACTAAATCTGAAAGTATCTCAGGCAACAAGAGGACTCCTATAGCACCTTTGGTAAATAGGATGGGGAAGGAGGCTGCACTAGGTTTGCTTCTTTGTTTTCATTCAGGACTCAAAACAAAGGTTGGGCGGAGCAGGTGTAGCTCAGTGGCTGAACGCCTGCTTCATAATGTCTGAGGCCCGGGGTTCAATCCCCATTACCTCCTAAAAAAAATGTTGAGCCTCAACATACTGCCTCACAAATACACAAACCTGACAGACGAGAAGGAAAGGGGGTTCTGGAGGAGGAACTGTAAAACAACCTGGCTGGTTTGGAGGTATAGCAGGGAAGTTGGAGGGTCTGAAGGATGGGGAATGGGAGGGAGGCTGGCAACAAGAGGGGGCAGGATGAGACCCCATTTGGGTGATTTAAGAGATGGATGAGATCCAAAGGTACCAAGAAAGGAGCCAATAATAAAAATAGCTACCAAATAATCAATGCTAATTAGCATGCCAGATGCTTCAATACATTCTCTCCACTCTTCATTCCAAGGCCCTTCCCGCAGAGGCATCATCATTCCCACACAACAGATGCAAAAACAGAGGGTCCCAGGATCCCAGTGTGGCAAGGTCTGGCTGCCTCTAAAGTCTATCTGCCCTCCCTCACACCAGGCTGCCTCCCAATTCATGCCATGTTTATTCAGCTAGCCAGTCCCTACTAACTGCTGGGCTATGTGCTGGGAACAACAAAAGTATTTGTCACTTAGTGGCACAGAACCCTAACGTTGAAGTATTTTCTCCAAATCTTGTTCATAGACCTGCTAGAGCCACTCCAATTCATTGTTGCTACTTTCAAGTGTGAGCATCTCTTATTTGGGTTAATAGAGGCCCAGCCTTCCCAACAATCATCGGTTCACAGGCAAGACCAGGGAAGCCCTCCAGACTGATTTAACCTTTCACTTAAGCCAGGCAAGAGCAGGAATTATCATCTCCCCAACATAAGCTATGAAATGTTCCGGGGCTCCACGGGAGTGCCTGGTGCTCGGAGCTTCTATTTAGATTCACAACCACCTGTCACCAATGAGAAAATGCCAAGAAAGAATCATATCTCTTACAATGGCAGCCAGGCTGGTATGGCCCATGGCGCACTGCATGATATGTGCAGCCATGATGTTTCACTGAGGTCACATGGAGACATTCATGTCCCCTTTAAAGTTTTAAAACACATTTTATTAAGCAGATATGTGATCCTTTTGGAGTTCATACTCTCAAGATTATTTTTAATCTAGATGCCTTTTTGAAGACGAAATGTATAGTAAAGGGGCTCAAATATATGTAGTAGGATGGGATTTTCTTCCCTCCTCTCAATTCCTTCTTTCCTAGCCAAACCACTCTTCCCTCTGCCCACTTAGGAGGTAAGTTACAGGCACTTTGTAAACATAAGACATGAAACTCATGCTCTGAGATGTGGCCACTATTAGCAGGCATGGTCCCTGGATCAGTACCTTGGAAGCTTGTTAGAAATGCAGAATCTCATGTCTCACCCTAGACCTATTGAATCAGAACTCACATTTTAACAGGATCCTCAGATGATTTGGGTGCACATTAAGGTTTGAGAAGTACTGGTATAGAAATTCACTCTAGAATCTGAAAAAGGAAGTCTCCAGAAGCATATTACACTTGAAGAATCTGAACATGAGCCCTAAGATGGGGTCAGGCTCTTGGAGAGGGAAAGAAAAAACAAAAAAACAAAAAAAACAAAGGTGATGATGAAGAGAGAGAAGAGGAAGGGAGACCAGAGATAGTAGGACATCATGATACCTACTCGAGGTGATAGGATGACATGTTGGGAAAATAAATCTTTGGTACCGTAGTCTGGGCTCCACATGTATGCGTTGTTTTGATCTGGTAATGGTCTGACTTTTCTCATCCTTCTAGACATTGTCAACATTACCAAGTGGTTCCTTATGCTTCCAAATTTGGCAAAGAAATGTTCTTTTTAAAAGACAAACTGCTTCTGCAATACGGACACATGAAGAAAATATTTAGAAATAAATTTGTCAGCAGAGACTTAGTTTTGCAAAAACATAAGTTGGGATGTTCATTCCTATATTTACTTTTATTCTGAACTCCAGAATCACTCCACCAACTGCTCTCTCAATTTCTCCCCTTGGATGTCTCGCAGATATTGCAAACACAGCACGAACAACCTGTCCCCCACAGTTTCTATGGCACTTTGCATCTCTGTAAACGGTATCACCAAGCACCTAATTAACCAAGACAGATTCCTGGGAGTCACGCTTCATTCCTTGATTCTTCCGTTTCAGTCATCCCCACATCTATTCTGTCAACAGGTCCTCTCAAATTAGTTCCAAAATCTATTTTCAAGCCATCGTCTCCTCTATATTCTAACTTCCACCACCTCAGTCTTGGCCACCATGAACTTTTGTCTGACTCCTTCAACCAATCTTCTTCCATTCTTTCCTTACCTCCAATCCATTTTCCACGAGAAGCAATTATAAATTTCTTAAAATACTAAAAAACATCCCTCCTCACTTAAACCTTCCCCCATTGCACTTAGGGAAACATTAAAATTCCTTACCATGGGAGTGGATGTGGCTCAAGCAGTTGAGCACCTGCCTCCCACATGGGAGGTCCCGGGTTCGGTTCCCAGTGCCTCCTAAAGAAATAAACAAAAACAAACAGACAACGAGCAAAAACAACGAGCAGACAATGAGTGCAAACAATGAGCAAAAACAACGAGAAAAAACAACAACGAGCAAACAGACAAGGGAAGCCATCTTGGTGGGTGAAGTGGGTGGGATTCTTTACCATGATCCTTGAGGTCTCTTTATGATCTGGTTCCCCCTCCCACTTCTGATCTTCCACCCCATCCCACCGCCACCTCTATGCTTGATAAACACCAGCTACACTCTTCTTTCTCTTTCTTGAATGGCCATGCAGGCCTTCCCTGGTGCTACTGGCTTCCTGGAATGCCTTTCCCCACCCTTCTCAGGGTTGGCTCCTTCTTATGGCTATGTTTCAGTTTGAATGTCACCTCCTAAGAGAGACTTTACTTCAACCATCCAAACTACTGTAGGTCTTCTCTATAAGCTTCCTGCTCAGTCCCTTGTTTCCATCACAGTATTTATCACAAATTAAGACAAATCTTGGGTAGATGAATTTCTATGCAGAGGATTTCTGATTGTGCCTTCTATTGGATGCTCAGTAGAATAATTTCTAATTATGAGAATTCTATAGGATCATACTCACTGATTTCCTTGTGAGCAAGTATCACCTAGTGATGATTTTTTCATGTAGGCCAGACTAAGTGTTGAGTCAAATGAATCATGTTAGGGAATTTGTTCTGAATTTCCCAAACTACCAAAAAGATAAACCAAAGAATCACTTGACTCTCCCCATCACTTGTATAAGTGCCCTGTTGAAGAGTAAATCCTTGTAAGTGTTTTAGCTCTTGATTTAACAATGAATATTTGTTAGAAAACTGAATTATCTACAGCCTCCTTCCTGAAGTTGAAAATTAAAGTATTGCAGCTACAATATCTTAGTTTGTTTTACTTCTGGTAGATAAACTATCCATGCAAAGTAGTACAAATCTGTAGCCTGAAAGAATTGAGGCTGGTCTCAGAATTAAGCAGACTACAGGTAAATATGAATTTTCATAAAATTTGAAATTTGGAGCCACTGCTCTGGTACAGTATATTATCAGGCACCTATTTCATGCCTTTGCTAAGCAACAGTTTATTCTGTTGTGACTCTCTCCTCATTTCTCTAGGGTGCCTTGGTCTGCCTCCTTCTCTGAGGCCTTTTCCTGCAGCCCCACACTTTGGTGGTGGTGTCCCCCAGAGCTCTGTGCCCAACTTTCATTCTCCGACTGTGTAGTCTCTTTAAACCATCTGGCCAGACATTCTCTGGCTTCAGTCACCACCGATATGCTGAGGGAGCCCCAGTCTCTATCTTCAACCTGGGGCTCTTCCCCTAGGGCCCTGGACTCCTATTTCCAATGACCTATTAAATAAGTCCCCCTGAATATGCTGCAAGCAATTCATATTTAACATTGATAAAACCAGACTCGCCAACTACCCCTAGCCTTCAAAGAAAATTCCTGCTCTTCCTCCTGAGAAAGCACCACTCACCCAGGTGCTCAAGGCAGAAGCCTGGGGTCATCCTCGACTTACCCACTTCTTTCTTCCCACATCCCTTCATATTCCAAATGTTTTCAGTTTTACTTGCTAAATAGTTCTTGTAGCTGTCTCTTCCATTCTATGCCCCATCCTTTGGCTCAGGCCCTCACAGAATAAAGAGGAAAAGACTGTACTTTTAGGTAAGTACTGTTCTAAGCACTTTGTGTACATTTTCATTTAATCCTGCACTACTATCTCATCAGTTATTATTATAAACCCCATTTTCAGATGAGAAAATTCAGGCACAGAGAGGTTGAATAACTTCCCCAAAGTTTACACAGGTAAACCAACAGAGATGGGATTTGAATTCAGGACTCTGCATATTGAACCATTAGGATACACAGCCTCCATAGTCCCTGGCCTGGAATATTGCAATGGTCTCCTAGCTGTTCTTGCTGCCTCTTCCTTTTTCTACTTCCAAAACCCTCCACACAGGCACCCAAATGATTCCTCGGTAATGTTAATTGGATCAAATTTGTTTAAAAACATTCAATGGTTCCTCATCTTTTAGAAGGCAAAGTCCAACCTTCTTGGCATGATCTGCTTGACTCTTCAGGATTTTGCTCCAAGGGAGCTCTCCAAATTTCATCGCCTGGCCTTTAGTCATACCCCAAAACTGGGAGCTGATCTTTCTCTCTGGAATATACTCCCCAGCCCCAGCCCCAACCCCCTTGTCATCCTGGTAAACACCAACCCAGGCTTCAAGATTCAAATATCACCTTCTCCTTATCTCCTCTGAAAAATAAGGAGTCCCTTCCTTTGAGTTTACATATCACTTTGTAAGCACCTGGATCATATTAATACCAATTGTTTCACTGTAATATAATTGTTATTGGTATGGATTGAGAGTAGATGATGCTATAGACAACTTTACCTCACAGACATGTGATGCACGGTATAGTTCCTTACATATAGCAAGTGCTCATTAGATTAAGGGATAAGAAACTTGGGCCTGAAGATGTGGGAAGTGATAGCTTCAACAGTAGAATAAAGGGGAGCAGATGTAGCTCAAGAGGTTGAGCGCCTGCTTCCCACATACGATGTTCTGGGTTTGAGCCCCTGTACCTCCTAAAACAAACAGTAGAATAGAACCTGGTCAGGGAAGCGGATGTTGCTCAACCAGCTGGGCATCCACCTACCACATGGGAGGTCCTGGTTTCGGGTCCCACTGCCTCCTGGAGAAGGAGAGCAAAAAACAATGAGCAGATAGATGAGAGAACCATCTGGGGAGGGGGGGATAGATAAAGTAAAGTAAATAAATAAATCTTTGGGGAAAAAAAAAGAATCTGGTCAGTGAATTTCATATGCATCGTTTGTAGAAATTTCCAACCATTAAGTCTAATCATCCTTCCAACACTTGATTCCCCTCTACCAAATCTGATCATTCAATAGACATTTCTTTAGTATCTAATCATGAGCCAGTACCATGCTAAGATGCAGGCAACACAAAGAAAAACAAGGCGGAGTGTCTATCTCTAGTAAGAGCAAGTCCTCTCAGGGATGAAGTCTAAGTGTGGGGCACTCAACGAGAACAGGCAATAACTATGCAGTGTGGTAGGAACCATGGGGCAGTGACACCCAGTGGACAATGAGGACAAAGAGAGGAGGGACCAACCCAGTCTTGTGGGGTGAAGGCAAGCTTCTCGGAGGTGGTGACACCTCCAAGTAGAGGAGGGCAGGGCATGTAAAATTCCAGAGAACAAAGAGAGCACTGACTTATCTGCGCTCCGCTCCGAGGTAACTCAATTTTGCCAAACAGGTAAGCAAGAGACTGAAGATGAAGGGCTTTGCATGCCTGGCTAAGGAGCTTTGGCTTTATCCAAAAAGCTGTGGGGAGTTAGTGAAGGATTTAGATAAGCATAACATAACTGCTATGTGTCTTTAGAAAAATCGCCCTGGCAGTGAGAAGCAGGGAAGCAAGCTGCTCAGAAATCTAGGTAAGAGCTAATGAGATTCTGGCTGAAAGTCCCCACAGTGGAAAATGAGAAGTAGACAGCTACAAGATAAATTAGTGGGATAGAATCAACACAACCTAGTGAGAGTCTGATAAGTGAAAGAAAGGAGTCAAGTTGGGACCCCCAAGGCATGGGACGGCTGAGCCCTCCATGAAGGTATGGAACATGAGAGGAGGACCAGATTTGTGAGGCAAAAATGAATTTGGATTTGGAAAAGTTTGCGCTTGAGTAGAGATATCCCATAGCATATATTAAAGTCCAGGGAGGAAAAAGAGGCCCGAGTCAGAGATAAAGCAGAAGAAATCAACATATGAATGTTAAAATGGGGGTGGGGAATGGGAAACGGATGTGGCTCAAGCAATTGGGCTCCTACCTACCATATAGGAGGTCCAGGGTTTGATTCCCAGGGCCTCCTGGTGGAAGGCAAGCTGGCCCACACAGAGTGCTGGCCCACGCGGAGTACTGGCCTTACGCAGGAGAGCTGGCCCGTGCAGGAGAGCTGGCCGGCGCAGAGAGCTGGCACAGCAAGATGATGCAACAAAAAGAGACACAGAGGAGACACAATAAGAGACACAGCAGACCAGGGAGCTGAGGTGGTGCAAGAGATTGAGCACTTCTCTCCCACTCCGGAAGGTCCCAGGATTGGTTCAGTGCTGCCTAAAGAGAAGACAAGCAGACACAGAATAACACAGAGAGCAGTGAGTGCAAAACAACAACGGGAGGCGGGGATAAAAATAAATAAATCTTTAAAAAATTAAATAAATAAATAAAGTGGGGGTGGGGAAATTCTGAGGATGGCTCCCTGAGGAAAATTCTTGTAAGGCATAAGAGGAAAATGGTGGCGAAGCAACCAGGCAAAATCTCAGATGTCCATCTTCACAGAGAAAGAAGTCAAGAAGTGACAGTATTCCTAGCTGCTAGACAGGGTACGCATCTTAGCCTTCAGGTGTAGGTATAGGCCATTGAAGAGCAGTATTTCCTCACATGAGAGGTCATAAGCCCACCACCAGATTCATGACTTCTTAGTAGCCAGAACTCAGCTATAATTTTATGAATGAAGAGCATAGTTAAAAAAAATATCTCTTGATATAAAGTCAGGAAGATTAAATGTAGTGGAGGGATAGTATAAACACATGATATGAATAGCAATCATCATCCCTCACAGAAAACTGTTCTTAAATATTTTCCCTAATGAAGTAGTATTTATATATTTGGTTTCATCTAACCTAACCTCAGGCATACATACTTTCAGATTTTCATTTTTGGGTGGAACACTGCTCTGTACCATGTGAAACTCATTAATAATACACGAGTCCAAGCATTTCAATTGTATTGAAGTTTCATTATGTTTCCTAAAGGAGAGACAGAGAGCACAGGCAAGAGAATTGAAGCCTTTTCTAAAGACTTACGGTGCAGCCTTCTACAACAATTCTTTGGCTGGAAGTGTTTATCTGTATATTTATGCAATACGCAGTCTCACAGCATCCAAGCATCTGGAAAATCTAATTAGCCTCGTCTTGATTGACTGTGTGCAGGATAATGCCATAGTCCTCGGTCTGTTCTTCATCTCCTACAGGGTGCTTACTGATATGAAAATGAAGACACAGTAAGAGTTTCCATGAACAGCTGCCAAACGACCACTTGCGGTATCTTGTCTGTTCAGAATAATTGCCCATATAGAAGGAGGTCTCTCCACCAATCAGGGGCTGGGAAGCAGGCTTCACCCAAGGAGAAATCACAGCAGCAGGTTTTATGGCTATAACCCAGTTACACCAT
This sequence comes from Tolypeutes matacus, assembly GCA_026826555.1. Classification (NCBI taxonomy): domain Eukaryota; kingdom Metazoa; phylum Chordata; class Mammalia; order Cingulata; family Chlamyphoridae; genus Tolypeutes; species Tolypeutes matacus. The sequence continues at coordinate 22,222,807 of JAKSZT010053764.1, read as the reverse complement.
TAGTGGCAGAGTATTCTTTAGGTCTTGCTGAGGACAACCTGCCAGCACACCGCATTGCATTGTTAGGAGCTACGGTGAAACCATCAGAGAGGAAATTTAAGACATGTTTTGGTTTGGTTTTGCTACATTTTTTTGTTTTTGTTTTTGTTGTTATCATTCAGTAAAATGTTGCTTTCACACTGGCACTGGTCTTGAAAGTCTGCAAAAATCTACCTTCCACAGTCTAAACCACCCACATGAAGTGGCTGGGATCACTTGATGGGGACATTGCCTAGTGGACCTAAGCAGAAGTGATTTTATTACAAAGCTAACAAAGCTTAGGCTTTCTAGCTCCTCACTAGCATGGGCCCCTTCCAAGTCCCTGCATTCAAAATTTTGTTTTTATCAGTTTGCATTTGTTATCTTAAGGAGGGCCTCAAGAATTGCATAAGCTTTAGGGCCTACAAAATCTGGATCTGCCCCTGGGCTTGGGCCAAAAGTTTTTTTCCTGTGGGAGGACCCATTGACTGTTCCACTGGATTCACTCACCACTCATTCCCTTTAAGGATCCAACAGCCGTCCCCTCGAAAGTGTTAGATAGGCATAGCTGTCGCTTTAGAGACCACAGTTCCCAGCCTCTTCAGAAGCTAAGACGGGCCATAGGGCTAAGATTTTGTCAGGGGGACGTGAGCAGCAATTTCTGGGTTTTCCCCTTTCTAAGAGTGTGCATTCCCCTTTTTCTCTTCCCCCTCTTTCTAGTTTCTGGGAAAAAGGCCTTACCATAGCAGCCACTTGGTCGCATGTGGTAATGACAGCAGAGGTGTCTAAGAAGTCCTAGACCACTGACTTCTGAGGGTTCCTTGACAGAGAGAGATGAGCATGAATATATTTCTCTGTACTTTCGGTGTCTTTTTGTTACTGCAGCTTAGCCTGTACCCTGAATCCACTCCCAATAGGCCCACTGGGTCAGGATTTACTTCAGAGGCAGTGTGAAATGGAGGGGGTTGGCAGAATAAGCCCGAGTCAAAGTCTTTGAAGAGTACTGAAGGGTCAGAAGCCAAAGAGATTAACACTGAGTGGCCAGTAGAAGATTTGGAGTCAGGATTCAGATGGACACAGGAGGAGGGTGGGAGCTAGAATGGAGGGTGTAGGCATTGCTGCTTGGTGCCCATGGCTAGGGGGTGTTGGCTGTGTCATGCAGAGAAGTCTATGAGAAAAGCTGTTTGAGTTATCAGATTTTATGCACCTGTCTCTTTCCCCCAACCTCAGCTGACTGAACTGAGGATGAATAACTGATCCTAAAACTGTCCACAGGCTGTCCAGTTGCCCTGTTCTCCCCACAGGTGTGTTCTACTCTTAATGAGACCGATTATACTAATCACAGCCTTTCTTATATAGAGTTTGAATGAGAGACCTAGAAAGACAGAGTCAAAAGTTGTTAATGGAAGCAGAAGCTAAAAGACACTCAGGACGATGACAATAAGAAAACAATACAAAGCCAGCAAGCAAAAGGAGAAGAGAGAAGAACTGGGTTGAAAGTGGGCTAGGAGGCAGGTGGGTGGAGGAGCTGAGTTAGGAGTCAGGTTCACTTGCTTTTAGATATCCAGAACGTTGATGGAAGGGTTAGAACTACTGCTATACCCTATTTAGTTCTCATGGGATTGCCCAGCTTTGCAGCTTCTCAGACAGTAACTTGCCATTCTCTTTACTTCCATGTGTGACCTTCCAATAAATCCCTCTAACCGGGATATACTGAGCTGGTTTAAAGATACAAAGCTGAGATAGCCAGAAAAAAACCTGTATTGTGTCTCTTCTGAATTTCTTCTTTCTTTCTCAGTCTGGATTTACTGTTAGCATGATAGATCCACCAAATAATGAAGGTGAATGAAAGTGAAGCCAGGGTTATTTTCTTGGTCATGAAAGTATGCCGTTGAAGTTGTAAAAGTCAGGAAAGTGTGGAGTGTGCATATCTGTTCTTTACATATAGCGTGTCTAAGTGAACCTCACAGCAGAGCATGACATTGTGTCATTGTTCATGTTCCCAGCAGATACAAATTTAGAATAGTTTATGTGTATTTAGTCTCACTGCTGTAAGAGCTGTTAGAACATTGCATGCTATTCTGGTTTCCTCCTGTGAATGCCAGCTATGTTGGAGGGAGGGAAGCAGGTTTTACACCATGTTCCAAAGATATCTAGTTTAAGGAGCTGTTTTTCTGAAAAGGGAAGATGATAGCCTCAGTAATACCCAGCAGGCATCTACGGAGCTCACAGCCATTTTTACCTTATCTGATTTGTCCCCACAACTTCCTGGGAAAGAAAACGAGTGAGCAGAAGCATTCTTTCAATGTTAGAAAATGAGGCTCTCTAGCATTCCTGCCTCATCTCTCACTTTTCTCCTGGGCCTCTATCCTCATCTCCAGCTCAATCAGTCTCTTTGATATCCTTGTTTGTTCAGTGGGGCTACTTTTGTGCCTCCACCTCTGTGGATGAATGTCCTTCTGTCAGTCAAGAGCCAGCATAAACCTCAGGTCTTCTTTGGGTTGGAGTGCTGGAGGCTCTTTCTCTAGCCACAGGACAGTTCTAGCATTTACCACACATTGTCTGGCTAGACATCTGCAGAGATAACTTGTTCCCAGCCAGGAGTTAAGCACAGCAAACTGTGGCCTCGGGGCCAACTCCAAACTGCTACCTATCTTTGTAAATAAAAATTTATCAGAATACAGCCATGCCTATTTGTTTACTTCTATGATTGCTTTGACCTTTCACTTCAATGGCACAGGGGAATAGCTGCTTTTAAAACCCAAATTAGATACTCTCAGGCCCTTTACAGAAACAGTTTGCTCCTTGACTTAGAGGACAAGGATTATGCTCAATCTAGCATCTGACATAGTGGAGACACTTGGGGAATTCTTATAGAAGGAAAAGAGAGGAAGCACTGAGAGAGAAAATGAATTGCCCCACATCCCATTTTACATGATGATATGAGTAAGGATGGGATTAAAATCAGAATATACTCAGGATTGGCTATTTTTTTTAGGTGAGGGGGTTGGAGGATTGCGATAAAAGGGGTTGTTCTAGTTAACTATTGCTGTGTTGTAAACTACCCCCAAACTTAATGACTTGAAAACAACCATTTTATAATATTTTACGATTTTGTGGGTTGGGAACTTGTGCAGGGCTTGGCTGGGTGATCCTGCTGTTTCGCAGGATGTCAGTGGAGATCGCTGGGTGGTATTCAGCTGGCAGAGGGGCTGGTTTGAAGGTCAGATTTAGCTTTATTGTATGTCTAGTGCCGTGGTAGGAATGGGTGTAAGGCTGTGCTCAACTGGGTTGTGCATTTAAGTCCGCTGGCCTCTCCAGCATGGCAGCCCAGTGGTCCAAAGGCAGGTGGCCTGGCAAATACAGCAGAGTTGTGTCTTTTATATATTTATTTGTCAATGTTCTTTTTGGTTATTAGAGAAGTTGTACATTTTCAGAAAGAATATACAGAAAAAACAGAGTCCCATATACCCACCCCCATTTCTAACATTTTGCATTAGTGTGGTAACTTTATTACAAGGTGAGAGAGTAGCATTATAAATGTGCTATTACCTATAGTCCATAGTTTACATTAGGGCTCACTGTTTGTTTTGTATAGTCCTATGGTTGTTTGTTTAATTTTTGTCCTAACAACATATATACCACCTGTGAGAGTTTGAAGTTCTTTTATGAATCCCAAAAAGAGAAAGCCTATGTTTTTTTGTTTTTTTTTTTTCTAAAGGTTTTACTTCATTCAATCCTCACAATAATCCTTATAGATAGTTAATAATGTTATCTCCATTTTACAGATATGAAGAAATTGATTTTAAGAGAGGCTGACTTACAAAAGCCACACACCTTTTATGTAGTGAAGCTGAGTTTTGAAGGCAGAACTGTGATTAGATACTACTCTAAATTCTCTAAAGTAGTTCTAACCACGGTATCTCTAGAAACAGGCTAGCAGTACTCACTTAGGAAGGCATAGAGATTATAACCTTGATGAAAGGAATAGAGAAGTTATGCCAATGATAGATTTTTGGATACACCTTGAAGAAAAAGTTCCACGAATGGGTGCTATTAACATTAACTAAAAAAAAGTAAGGCCTAATGAGTTTACAAATCCTTGCATGAAAAAAAGGCAATGTAAAATTAATTGCATGATACGTTACAGTTTGTGTTTTCTTCTCACGCAAGAGTGCGTAACATGGGAGGCAAGATTTCTGGAATGGCAGAGTGGGTATCCGCAGATCTTCTTGTCAACCAATCATTTAATTGGAGAAAATTATTTTAAAAAATAATGTAGGAGGTGGATGTGGCTCAAGTGGCTGAATGCCTGCTTCCCACATGGGAGGTCCTGGGTTCAGTCCCTGGTTCCTCCTCATTTGATAAACATTAATCTACACATCCAAGAGGCTCAATGAACTCCAAGTAGAATACAGAGACCCCAGCCAGAATAATCATAGCCAAAATGCCACTTTGTCACTGGCAATGCTGTTTATCTAGATGTAGAGGAAGAAACTCCAACCTGTGTCCTTGTAGGTAGCTGGCTTCTAAGCAGAAGGAGAGCTTTTTTTGTTGTTTTGTTTTTTTTCCCACCAGGAGGTCCCCGGGATCAAACCCGGGTCCCTCCATATGGGAGACGGATGCCCAACCATTTGAGCCACATCTGTCCCCGAAAGCCTATGTTTTTGAACTAATCCATGCTGGTGGGTGTGAGACCCTTTTGTTGGACTATATCAGTGACTCAGGTTGAGTCTCTGTTCTTTCACTGGAGCTGATAAAAACGGAGACACAGAGGAAAAGGAAGCTACCATATTTGATCTTGCCATGTGAGAGAAAAGACTCCAGTTTTGCCCACAGCTGAGCTGCAAAAAGAGAAGCCACCGAGAGGCTCAAAGAGCTGAGGCCCAGGATGTGATGAGCCATAGGCATAATAGCTTACAGCTGAACTCAGGATGAGGCGGCCTGGAAAGACATGAGCCCTATGCCTGGTTGCCCACAGCTGAGCTCTGGGAGATGGTAGATTCTGGAGGGGAAGACAGAGACCTCAGCAGAGAACCCCGAGATAGCATCGCTGCTGATACCTTGATTTGGACTTTTCACAGCCTCGGAACTTTATGCTTTTACCTTAAATAAAATTTCCATTATAAAAGCCAACCCATTTATGGTACTTTGTATTGGCAGCCCTTTGACAAACTAAAACAGAAACTGGTACCAGGAAAGTGGGGTTCATGCTGCTTGCAATTACCAAAAATGTTGGAAAGGCTTTATAAAGTGGTAATGGTTTTTTTTTGTTTGTTGTTTTTTTTTTTTTTAGGAATTGTGAGATGCTTAATAGGAAAGGCCTAAATTGCTTTGAAGAGACTGTTGGTAGGAACATGGACCCTCAAGTTATTTCCAGTGAGGACTTAGACAGAAATGATGGCTGGAAAGAAAGCAATGCTTGCTTTAAAGTGGCAGAGAACTTGGCAAAATGATTTCTGATGTTAGATAGAAGGCAGAATTTGAAAATGATGAGCATTTAGCTGAGGAGATTGCCACAGTAAACGTGGAAAATGCAGCCTGGCTTCTCCTTGCAGCTTATTGCAAAATGTGAGAGGAAGGAGGTAATCTGAGAACTGTGCTCCTGGGCACAAAGAAACCAGAAACTGGTGATTTGGGAAAATTCCAAGCTTCTGGAAAACAAGCCTCCAGAGGACAGTGCTCCATGTGAGGACTTAACTAAACCTGGAACTTGAAAGTCAGGATTGGAAATGCAGTTATCCAGGAAGGACTTGTGGAAAGTGTTACTGTCTGACGCTTGGATCCGTTTCAGGCATGCTAAACCAACAAGCTTTTTGCAAGATCTCTAAGAATGAAGCCACTGTCAGTCTGGACTAAAAGAGACAAGGAGGGGAGAGATTGAAGAAAAAAAAATGGCCTCAAGAGGAAAACCATTGAGGCTGAGGTCTGGACTTGACACATTTTCATCAGCAGAGATGCTTTCTCAGGGTCCTGCCACGTGGTAAAGCAAGATCTCTGATGAGGTCTCTGCTTTCCCCTCCAGAATCTACCATCTCCAAGTGCTCATCTGTGGGTAACCAGGCATAGGGCTTGTCTCTTACTGGGCCTCCTCTCTCAGTCTCGGCTGCTCTGCTTTCTTCCAGAATTCAGCAATTAAGAATGAACTCCCCATTCCCTATCCCAACCCTGGTCCCTTAGAAACTTGTGTCCTAGTTTCTGACTCTGTGAACTTGCTTATTCTAATTATTTCATATCAGTGAGATCATACAATATTTGTCCTTTTGTATATGGCTAATTTCACTCAACATGATGCCTTCATGGTTCATCCACATTGTCACATGTATTGGAATTCCGTTCCTTTTCATGGCTGAATAATATTCCACTGTACGTATATATCACATTTTGTTTATCCTTTCATCAGTTGATGGACACTCGGGTTGCTTACATTTTTTGGCAATTGTGAATAATGCCTCTATGAATGTCAGTGTGAAAATATCTCTTCAAGTTCCTGCTTTCAATTCTCAACATTCTGAGGAACCACCAAACTATTTTCCATAGTGGCTATACCATTTTACATTCACAGCAACAATGAACAAGTGTCCCTATTTCTCCATATCTTCCCCAATGCTTGTTATTTACCATTTTTTAAAACAGTAGCCATTGTAGTGGGTGTAAAATGGTCTCATTATGGTTTTGATCCATACTTCCCTAATGGCTAATGATATTGAGCACTTTTCGTGTGTTTTTTGGCTATTTGTATATCTTCTTTGGAGAAATGCATATTCAAGTTTTTTGCCCATTTTCTAACTGGTTTGTCTTTTTGTTGTTGAATTGTAGGCTTTCTATCAATTCTGGATATTTCTAAATTTTTTGTCCCATCTGTAGGTTGTCTTTTTACTTTCATAATGAAATCCTTTGATGCACAAAAATTTTAAATTTTGATGAAGTCCCATTTATCCATTTTTCCTTTTGTTCTTGTGCTTTGGGTATAAAGTTTAAGAAACCAATGCCTAACAAAATGTCCTGAAGATTCTTCCCTACATTTTCTTCCAGGAGTTGTATAGTCCTGGTTCTTATATTTAGTTCTAGAAACATTCTGAGCTAATTTTTGTATATGGTGTGAGATAGGGGTCCATCTTCATTCTTTTGCATAGGGATATCCAGTTTTCCCAGGACCATTTGTTGGAGAGGCTATTCTTTCCCAATTGAGTTGATTTGACAGCCTTGTCAAAAATCAATTGGTCATAGATGTGTATATTTCTGAACTCTCAATTTGATTCCATTGGTTTATAAGCCTGTCCTTGTGCCAGTACCATGCTGCTTTTTTTTAACAAATAAATTTTATGATACATATTAATAAAGCATAAAACCATCCAAAGTGTGCAATCAGTTGTATTCAGTATAATCACATCATTGTGCATTCATCACTTCAATCTTTTTAAAATCATTTTCATTATTCCAGTAATAATAATAATAATACACAAAAACCAACCAACAAAACAAACAAACAAAACTTGTCATCTCTCAGTCTCTCTATGCTTCCCCTTCCATACATAGCTGCTATTCTATTTCCTTATTTCTGGTATATTTGTGTTTATATTTTTGTAAAGCAATTTTATATATGCAATATCACCTATATGTGTATTTTACATGAGGTTTCACTATGTTATACAATCCCATGTTACATTTTTTAGCTTTCCTTCAAGTAATATACATGTCCTTAAACTTTCCTTTTTGACCATTGCCATAACCATATAATAGCTCTGCTAGTCACAAACACCATGATGTGCTCTCACCATTTCCATTCATTTCCAAAGATTTACAACGTTTTAACCAATTCTGCACAGATTAACCTTCAGCTTTCCATTCTCTACCCTCACTCTATTTTCTGATGTCCTATATTCTAATTATTAATTCCAAATGAGTTTACATAATATATTTAGTTCATAGTAGCGCAACCATAGAGTATGTCTGGCTTGCTTCACTCAACATAATGTCCTCCAAGTTCATTCATGTTTTCACATGCTTCACGACTTCATTTCTTCTTACCTGCCTAATATTCTATCACGTGTATATACCACAATTTGCTTATCCATGCATAAGTTGATGGACACCTGGGTTGTTTCCAACTTTTGGCAATTGTGAATAACACTGCTATGACATCAATGTACAGATGTCTGTTCATGTTACTGCTCTCAGTTCTTCCAGGTATATGCCTAGTAATAGTATTGCCAGGTCACATGGCAAGTCTATATTCAACTTTCTTATGAACTGCCAAAAAGTCCCCCACAGTGGTTGTACCATTCTACACTCCCAACAATAGTGAATAAGCGTCCTTATCTCTTCACATCCTCTCCAACATTTACAGCTTTCCAACTTTTTAATAGTGGCCAGTCTAATAGGTGTGAAAAGATATCTTATGCTGAATATTTTTTCATGTGTTTTTTCACCATTTGTATCTCTTCTGTGAACAATTGTCTTTTCAAGTCTTTTGCCCATTTTTTAATCAAGTAGTTTGTGTTCTTACTGTTGAGTTGTATGATCTCTTTATATATCATGGATATTAAACCCTTATAGGATATGTGATTGCTAAATATTTTCTCCCATTGAGTCAGCTGCTTTTCACCCTTTTGACAAATCTTTTGAAATGCAAAAGTGTTTGATTTTGAGGTGGTCCCATCTATTTTTCCTTTTGTTGCTTGTGCTTTGGGTGTAAGATTTAAGAAACTATCGCCTACCACAAGATCTTGAAGGTGTTTTTGTACATTTTTTTTCTAGGAGTTTTATGGTTGTAGCTTTATATTTAGGTCCTTGATCTATTTTGAGTTAATTTTTGTATAGGGTGTAAGATAGGTGCTCTCTTTCTTTCTCTTGGCTATAGATATCAAGTTCTCCCAGCACCATTGTTGAATAGACTGTTCTGGCCCAGCTGGGTGGATTTAGCAGCCTTGTCAAAAATTACTTTACTGTAGATGTGAGGGTCTATTTCTGAGTTCTTGATATGGTTCCATTGGTCAATCTGTCTGTCTTTAGGCCAGTACCATGCTGTTTTCACTACTAGTACCATGCTGTTTTGATCACTGAAACTTTGTAGTAAGTTTTAAAATTGTTAAGTGTTTGAATGGATTGTACAAAGCATGGGGCTGTATAACACAGGGAATCCAGTGGTGGATGATGGACTGTGGTTAACAGGACAAATATGAGAATGTTTTCTTCTGAATGGTAACAAATATATAATACTAATATAGGGTGTTAATAATTGGGTGGGTAGGGGGAAAATACACAAAATGTAAGATATGGGCTATGGTTATTTTATAGTTTGTAACAAATGTTTCACAACAGTGCAAGGTGTTAGTGGTAGGGAGATGTAATGGTGCCTTGTATGATGATATGCATGTTTGTTTTATAAATTCATAAATTTTAATATACATTTATTGTTTATGTATGTTAATGTATTAATGATATACTTCAATTTTATTTTATTTTAAAAAAAACAAAAAAACAAAAAAAAATTGTTGCATGAGTACTCCAACTTCATTCTTCTTTTTTTAAAGATGGTTTCTGCTATACCCTTTGCATTGGAAGGAGACACTGTATCTTCCAAGACTATTTACTGTACAAACATCCTTGAAAAGACAGTCTAGGACAACTTGTATCTCTGCTCACAAGATGGGCAGAAACATGAGAGTCCTATGGAGAATTTTCTTTCAAACCAGTAACCCCAGTGACATTGGTATTGCTTTTTGCTGAATCTCTAAAGACAGTATTTCTCTAGTTTGGGTGATGTACAAGGCCTTTCTGAAGAAAAACAAATTCTCTTAGAACTCCTAGAGTTCACTGAAGCAGTTCTACTGTAACATGATTACTATATTACTAATACAAGTAAACCTAGGTATATTTTCATTGTGCTCATAGCTCTTGTATGCTAGAAAAAGGAAAAAAATATATAAACCCCAAATGCAAAACTAAACAAGAAAACCAATCAATTTCATATTTATAATATTAAAATAATATTATAGAAATTGTTTTGGTGAAACTAAATTGTCGATAGAGGGTTTTGTAGTACACTGATGAGCAATAAGTACAGTTCCATACTTACCCTGCTCTCTTTTTTTATTTCAATAATATCAATGTGGATAATGACTATTTGCAAAGTATTTTTTAATAAAACAATATTACTAGTAATAAAGTTGTGTTTTCTAATTCAGGATAATAAGAACTTATATTTAACCAAACTTAACAAGCAAATTTTAATGTTGCACTGCTTTCTACATTCTGAAAAGTTATCATATTCATTTAAAGTTTGCTAGTCCTGAGTTTTCAAAATGTGAAATAAAGGTGTTTTTCTAACCTAATTTTTGAAGGAATCAGTGCAAGAAAATATTGGAAGTGATTGGGCTTTTTTGTTTTTTTGCAGATGCAAAAAAAATTTCTGGTTTTATTAAAAAGTTAACTATCAGACTATGACAGAATCCTGTAAATACTAGAAATAACAGCATTTTGAAAACAACTTGATCTTAAATCAAGTTCTCTTCTCTTAAATCAAGTTCTCTTTGTATCACAGTCTCTTTGACTTCAACCTGGAATATTCAAAGTCCTGTGAAACCCTCACTCAGGCAGAACAGTCACATGTCCCTGGTGGTTGCTTGGCTCTAACACCTCGTTTACATTTTCAGGCACTGGCAGCAATCACAGAAACTGCAAATCCCTGTCACTTTCATTATGTCAAATCTGAATCTCAATTTATTAAATAACATGAGAGACTAAAATCCTATTCTAGAAGAACGTTTTCCAATTGCAAATGATCACGGTACAGGACTTTGACCTGAAGAGAGTGGCAGACAGCAGCATTCCTGACAATCTGACATTAGAACACACCCACCTAATGGTGGCTGCACGCTGAGACAGAAGAGCCAAATGCTCTCACTTGAGGGGATCCCAGTCTCCAGCTTCTGTGGCTCTTCTGCTTCCCTGCCGCTGACCTCCAACTCTTCCTTCACACAACACAGACGTTTCTCTCCATTCTCTCAGTCACTTCCAGGCAGCTTTCTCAGCCTAATCTAGCCTTCTTCCTCGTTAGTGGCACTCTCTTGGCATTTACCCAGAAGGCTTCACAACAGCGATTGTTTTCCTCAATTCAAGAGAAACTTCTGGACAAAGACATCAAGTGATTTGCTTGAAGTCGCTTCTTGGGCCAGGGACCAAGCCCGTCCCTCTCACCACCTTTTATGTATTTACTCCTGTAGACAGTGCAGGGGCCCTGAGGTCCTCACTACACACTGTGAGCCCCAGTGCCTGAGAAAGCCCCAGTATGGTAGGCCACAGTTCCTTCTACTGTTTGACACAAAAGAAAACACACACAAACATCGGATTTGCCCAGACCACTCACCGGCCTTGGACGCAGCACTATAGGGCTGTGGGTGAGGACCTGTCATATTCTGGACTTCCCAGGACAGGCCCTGTTCTCTCCCCACTTCTGTTCCCTCCGGCTCGTCTGTCAATAAGTTGAAATGTCAACTCTATTCCTTTTGGGTTCTCACGCTGAGAGAGATTAGATTAGTCGTGAAAGATGTAACTGTTCTTATTTGTGAAATAATGAAGTTGGACTAGAACAGTGGTTCTTGCCCTTTTTTGGGTTTGCGGTAAGAACATTTGAAGATGAAAGCTGTGTACTCTCTCCCAGAAAAATGCACAGATGCACAAAATTTGCACATAGTTTTAAGGGTTTATAAACTCTGATTTAATCTAGATTCCCTCAAGAGCAAACTTCAAGACAAGGATTTGGGTGCAAGTAGTTTACTTAAAAGGCGATCCCAAGGAATATGGTAGAGAAATAAGACAGGGAAGGGAAGAAATCTGATAGAGAGTATATTATTAGTGGGTTACCACTGTGGACAATTGAAGTGCAATCTTGCTGGAGACCCTCTGAGAAATGTGCAGAGTATACCTCAGAATTGTCCCATGGCGGGGTGATAAAGCTGGGTTATTTATCCACCATTCCTGCTTTCTATTGAGTAAAGATTGCCCTGTACTCTCTTTGCCCTCAGGCAAGCGTGCTCCTGCAGCCACAGAAAGCCTTCAGCAGAAGAGGCAGATGCTCCAGAAGAAGGCTTCCAGTTGTATGTGAATTGTCTGCCAAAGCTGTGCTGTCTCAGTGGGCTGAGGGGATGTGGGTGGGACACTAACACTGTTTGCCATAGGTCCTTTGAAGCTCATCCATGCAGCCAGGTTAAGACTCTTTGGAACAAGTTCTCTAACATCCCTTCCAGCTACAATAGCCTGTGGTTCTGTTTAGGCAGTGGATAGCTTGCTTGTACTCTTAGGCCCTAATTCTTTGAGCAGATATTCGAGTGAGCCCTGTTCTAAGCAGCCTGTAATAGAAATCCATGCTGAGATTGCACCTAACCTGCACAGCCTGGCTGTGAGAGTGATCTGGCTCTCATTATTTACTCCAGACTTTCATTCTGACAGCAGTGAGTGGCAAGCTCTGCTCAGCGGGCTTATGTGCTTAATTCCATGTTTTATGAGAATGAAGCACAGGGTGGGGGGATCTGCAAAAAGTTAATTGGAAATGGCCTCACTGCCACCTCAGTTTGGATTCTCTGTTTTGCATTTCTTGGCCTTATAATTAAAGCCCATAGAGGAGGCAATTTCATTAAGCAATAAACCAGCAGCAACATGGGATCCTTAACGATAACATGCAATTTTAAAATATCCCAAGCATAAGCATTAGGACTTTTCAGCAGGGTCTTTTCTAATTGTCACACTGCGGGAGGCAGGAGCAGAGCAGGAACTGGGACCTTGGGCTGTAAATAAGGAGACAAGCTGAAGTCCAAGATTGGGAGAGGGGCAGTGAGAGGGAATAAAGAGGTTAAAGAACATAGTAAGATTAAAGAACACTGCAAAAAGTTAAGTTGGGAGTCTGAACCATCATAGCATATGCCTCTGAGTCACTAGGGGTCAAGGACAACAGTCAAGATGGTTAAGTCCAGTTCAGGCAACCAGAGAAGGACTCGCTATTCATGAAAGAGTCTTGTTCTCTCCTTATCCCCTGTTATCCTTGGAATACCCTCTACCTTCCTTAACCACTTGAGGAGCTAGTCCCTTGAAGACTTCTGTGTTCTCCGTGTGGTAGTTTGAAGCTTTTGTGGACCCCAGAAAATCCTGTCCTTAAAGCTAATCCATTCCTGTGCATGTAAACCTATTGTAGATGGGAATTTTTGATTAAATAACTTCAGTTAAGGGCCTTTGATTAGATTGCGTGACCCAGGGTGGGTCTTAATTCTCTTACTGGAGTCCTTTATAAATGAAGGAATAGAAAGCCCGACACAGAACAAAGTTGCAGAGACAGAGAGGAATGCAGAAGCTGAGAGAGAAGGCCCTGGGAGCCAGAAGCTAAATCAACAGTACACAGGAACTGAGAGGAAGCCACTTTAATCAGAAGCTGAAAGCAATGAAACCCGAAGACGCTGCCATGTGCCTGATCACCCACAACTGCAGCTCGGGGCGAAAGCATCTATGATGATGCCTTGATTTGGACACTTTCATGGCCTCAAAACGGTAAGCTCATAAGTTAATAAATTCCCACTGTAAAAGCCAACTCGTTTCTGGTATATTGCCTTAGCAGCATATAGCAAACTAAGACACCCTGTGTCCTATGTACTTGCAACACCACACCACCACAATCCCATAAGAGCATTTGTACCTCTAGCCTATCATCTCTCAGAATGCAAGACTTGAGTCTTTTCTATTATATCCTCAGCACCTGGTACTATGCCAGATATATTATAAGGGGGCTCAGTAACTATTTATTGAAGAAATGAATTAATAGATGGATGGATGAAAGCCTAAGAGGCATGAAAATGATAAGACAAAAATTAGCTTTCATCTTGGGGCCACTGAGGTGTTTGCTGGGCTAGAGATGATTGCAGGATGTGGCTTCCTAGGGATGAAGGAGGAAGTGCTTGCAACTGGTTGGGCAGTCTGACACTGTGACTAAAGATCTGTAGCATTCATTCACCCGTTCATTCATTTGTGCACAAACATGCTTGGAGTACTGTAGAGTCCCAGGCACTGAGCTAGGTGCCGGGGATATAAAGATGGTGAGGGTAAAATCACTTGAGGGGTTTATTTATTTATTTATTTTTATTTATTTATTTATTTTTTTTACCGGGAGGTACCGGGAATCGAACCCCGGTCTCTCCATATGGTAGACGGACGCCGAACCTCTTGAGCCACATCCGTTTCCCACTTGAGGGGTTTTATAGACCTGTGGGTGTAGAGACTTGTAAACAAGGAAGGGCAAAGATGTTTAACCAAAGATATTTCTTGCTTCATGATTTATAATTTCAACAAATTGGAGATAATCTTAGTGTCCATCTACAGGAAAATGGTTGAATATACTGTGATATATTATTCTGATGGAACACCATGCAGCATATAAAAGAATAATGAAGAAAATATTCAGGAACTGTTTCAGTTATGACTAGTTTAGGCTATGAGTGATGAAAAATTTGAAATTAGACTGGCTTTGACTGATAGAAAACCTGACATTGGAATGGCCTAAACAGAAGTTTATTTCTTTTTGTGTAAACAAATGCCAGAGGTAAGAAAGTTGATATGGTGACTCAGGAATCATAAACTCAGGCTACTTCTCTTGCTATTCCTCCATCCTTCAAGGAACTAGCTCTTAATGGTTTAAGAATTGATGCTAGAGCCCCAGCCATCACTTTTGCATTCCAAGTGGCAGGAAGGAGGAATGGATGAAGAAGGGCTTGGCCCTTCCCTTTATAAACACTTTCCAGAAGTGGCATTTCTGATTTCATCTGTATTAGTTGGGGTTTAGTTGAGTAACATACTATATACATTGAGATAAAGGATATATTTTAGAAAACAGTCTTTATATATTTGGGAGGAGCTGCAGGTAAGTTGGAGGGTTAGGGAAGGTGTCACCAACTAGTCATTTTGAAAAGCCAAACATATCCAGCTGCTGAAGGGGCCTGAGAAGGAGGAGGTTGTGAAGAGGCCTATGGGAAGCAGCAACCACATCTGAGGGTCCTCAAAAAAGCATCTGAGAGTGGGCCAGTATCTCCTTTTGGTCAGCAGGGCCAGTTTTGGGGAAGAAGAGTTGGCCATAGAGTAGAGGTGAGTGAATTCAAGCTGGAAATCATTGAACACCTCTGTATCTGTCTGTTACCGTATTGGACCATGAAAAGGTCTTTGGCTGCTGCTTCACTTCTGCCTCTTAAATTTCATACAGATTCCTCTTTTGTCCAACTTTAACCTGGAACCATATATATATACATCTCTTTTTAAAAAATATTAAATTTCAAAATAAAGACAATAGTAAAATCACGCTTCCATACAACATGACATAGCTATACCTCATACAAGTGAAAAATGCAATTCCTCTCCCCCAAAGAGGATACACAAAGTCTGTTGTGTCACTTTTATTCATCTTGGGATAAAGTTTAATTCTCTTCTAGCTGAGTTATATTACTGCTTGATGTCCTTTAACTTAAATTCTATGATATAGGTTAACCACTATTAAGGCATCCTATGTCAGATAACAGGTGATTGGAGAGGAAAAAATAAAAATATATTAGTTAATATATGTGACAAATATGGTCTTATAAAAGTAAGGAAGAAACACTCAGTGCTACTAGTCTTTATTTCTACAACTGACCTTCTTTTAAACTCTTACAAAGATTTTAATTAAAAGAAAAATTATAATTAAGATTTTTGTTAGGGTGCTTTAAGTGTTTCAGGTGGTGTCTATTAGATCTCTCTTCTATTGGCCAGTCCATGTTTCTTTTTCCCTCAGCAAGCAGTGAAGTTGGTCATTGTCTTGCATAGTGGGGTGACCCAAGGCTTCATTCCAGAAGGGTTTGGGCCATTAATATTGGGATTGTTGTAGTTTTCCATTACGTTTTATCACAGGACATGGGAGGACTAAGAGGCAGCCTAGAAGATCTCCTACATCCCAGACATACTCTTCATGCCCTCATTTCTCCTTGATGGTTGGGATTAATCACCCCAGCTAGTAAGCACAGAGATCCCTCCCTGCCTGTGGTGGCTTGGAGCTACCCCAGAAAAACACATACTTAAACTTTATCTATTCCTCTGGGAATGAATCCTTGTAAACAGGACCTTTTGATTAGTTACTTCAGTTAAGGTGTGGCCCAGCTGAATCAGGATGGGTCTTAATCTTATTACTGAAGGCCTTATAGGAAGGCCACTGGGAGAGAGAAAGTCATGGGGTGCAGCCCTCTTCTCTTTGAGGCCATGTGCACTGCCATGTGACAGAAAAGTCAAGAATGCCACAGTCTTCTGGGAGAAAACATCACCTTGGTGACACCTTGATTTTGGACTTTTCCTAGCCTCAAAACCATGAACCAATAAATTCCCATTCTTTAAACCAACCCATTGCATGGTATTTGCTTTAACAAGGAAAATATACGCCCCCTTTGTTGTTGTTGTTTTTTGGCATGAGAAGCCTAAAGTGACCAGAAGTCACCTCAGTTTGTGTGGACAAAAAGCAATAATGTTGCTACTGGATCCCTAGGGGTAACAGAGCAATCACTCCCATTTCTACATCTTGACTCCAGGACTCATAAGTCCTGGCTATAGAAGGATCATCAGCATGTATTGGTTGATAATGTATAGTATATACTGCATCCTGGTGGACATTACCCTAGCCCTGGAAAATGTTGCCTACTAGCTGATATAAGTGAGTCTTTAAAAGGCCGTCTACCATTCTATGAAGCCATCTGCTTCAGGAACCTGGTAAGACCAGAGAATTCTGTGAGCTTGAGCCCACTGCCACACTTCATTTGCTGTAAAATAAGTTCCTGGGTCAGAGACAATACTATGTAGGGTACTATGATGGTAAATAAGGCATTTTGTAAGTTCAAGAACTGTGGTTTTGGCAGAATAGTGGATTTGGAAGGTGAATCCAGATCCAGAAGAAAGTGCTTCCCTTTCCATGATGGGAGGGGTCCAGTGTAATCAACCTGCCACCAGGTGGCTTGCTGGACCCCAGGGAATGGTGCCATGTTGGTCTCTGCTGTAAGCACTGGCTGCAGTTATATTAGCCTTAGTGCGTAAAAGTTCATGTGGCTGAGCTCATGTATAACCTCCATACCTGCCACCATGGCCACTTTGTTGATAAGCCCATGAGTAAGCACAGGAGTTGCTGGAAGAGGAGGCTGACAGATATCTATAGAATAGGTTGTCTCATCTTGTCCACTTGATTATTCAGACCTTCCTCTGCTGAGGTTGCTCTTTGGTAAACATTGATATGAGACACAGAAATCTTCATACCCTGTGCCCATTTGGAGAAGTTTATATACATACCCTGTGGTGGCTTAGAGTATGTACCCCAGAAAAACATGTTTTTAATGTTAATTTATTCCTGTGGGTGTGAACCCATTGTAAATAGGATCTTTCAATGAGGTTATTTCAGTTAAGGTATGAACCAAGTGAATCAGGATGGGTCTTAATCTTATTATTGGAAGGCTTATAGAGAAAGCCACAGAGAGAGAAGCCATGGGGAGCAGCCAGAAGCTGGAAGTCAACAGAAGCCAAAAGAGAAAGGAGATGTCACCATGTGCATTGCCATGTGACAGAAAAGCCAAGGAACCCCAAAGATTGCTGGCCAGCCAGACGATACTGACCCTAGGCCTTCTAGGCTCTGAATCCAGGAGCCAATAAATTGCTATTGTTATGCCAACCCATTGTGTGGTATTTGTTTTAGCAGCCAGGAAACCAAACAGTTTTTGGTACTGGTAAGTGAGGTGCTGCTATTCTAAATATCTGAAAATGTGGAAATGGCTTTGGAATTGGGTAATGGGTAGAGGCTGGAAGAACTGTGAGGCACATGATAGAAAAAGCCTATGTTGTTTTGAAGAGATTTTGAGTAGAAATAAGGACGTTAAAGTTACCTTCAATGAAGTCTTAGAAGAAATGATGAATGTGTTATTGGAAGCTGAAAAAAAGGTGATCTTTATTATAAAGTAGCACAGAACTTGGAGAAATTGTGCTCTGATGTCAGATTGCAGGTAGAACTTATAAACAATGAACTTGGATATTTATCTGAGGAGATTTCTAAGCTAAGTATGGAATGTGCAGTGTGGCTTCTCTTTGCCACTTATAACAAAATGGGAGGAAAAAAGGGATAATTTGAAAATTAAATTGTTAAGCACTAAGGAACCAGCACTTATGATTTTGAAAATTCTGAGCCTATCCATATAGTGTACTTTGAGACAAGGACCAGAAGCGGCTCTATCAGGGACTTCTCTAGTAGACAGAAGTGAGTCCCCAGAGGACAGGGCTCCATGTGAGGGCTTAACTAAACAATACTTTTCTAAAGTGAATGTGGCTAAATATGGATCCACTCAGTCATTTTGGTGGAAGTCAGGATTGGAAATGCAGCTATCCAGGAAGGATCTATGGAAAATGCTATTGTCTGACGGTTTGGACTCAACTAAACTGCACACAAAGCCAACAAGGTTTTTGAGTAATTTTTATAAGCAGAAACAATGCCAGTCTAGACTCAGAGGGATAGAGGAGGGACAAATTGAAGGAAGAACCATGAAAGCAAAGGCCTGGACAAAAAGATCTCCTGAAGCCATGAGAGTAGGTCCACCCACATGTGTGAAAAAGGCAATCCACCCCTGTGCCTGGAGGGGGAAGGACTTGCACCCATTGTTCAGCGAGAGTTCTGAAACATGCTGTATTTGAAGACTCCATATACTTCCCAAGTCTTATGCCTTGTTAGTATTTCCAAGGTGATGTGGAATGCCAGCTGATCTCCTTACACTTCTTGCTCTCAGCACAGCCTCACAAATCCTTCTTTGCATCAAAAGGAAAAATGATAAAATTAGAGGCATTTGGCTTCTAAAAACAAGATACTTAACAAATGCTTAGTGATAAGGAATGGTGTTCATCTATGAATTTCCTCACATACTGGAATGTAGAAGAGCAAGAGAATGCCAAGGTTCAAAGAAAAATTGGACATTCATTTTGGGTTTGCTTCCTAACAAGTTTTGTATGTGTGTGTGTGTATTTGTATATGTATATATTTCCTAAATTTAAGATGAGGGCATGTGTAATATTTTCCCTAAAACTAGAATATATTAATGCATGTTTGAGAATTTTCAAGCCACCATGGTCAAAACCAGAAGCTGTATTTAGATGCAGCCATCCATTAAGAACTTATGTTGTCTGTCCTTTGGACATATTTATCAAATAATATTGTTCTAAATAATATAAAATACAAAATTTTGTGACCAAACAATTTTTATTTAACCTTCATTATTGTAAATTTTTTTTTTTTTTTTTTTTTTTTTTTGGCATTTCACCTCCGAAATCTTGGGCAATGCCACTTCTGGCCAACTCTAACCCAGGACCACACAGAAGAGGAGTCAGGGAAACATATTTCTCAGTGTAACCAGGTTGACAATAGAACAATTCAGCACAGTGGATTAGTCCATGTCAGTCATGTCAGTCTTTTCTTCCTCTTCAAAGTAGATGACACAGGATGTCATTTTATTGTATTCCATACACACTGCTGGCAGCACATGACTAACTAGCTAGTGAAACTACATTTTTTTTTTTTTTTTTTTTTTTTAATATGGGTGGTTTGCCTCATTCAGAAGCTTAAAAATCATTCGTAGATAACTGCAGATACCAAAAGAAGGCAGCAGTTTTTCCAGAACTCTGTGTTGTCATTTGAGATCTCTTTGAGGTGTCAGCTCACAACACAGAACAACTTGCTTTATTAATAAGCATTTGAAATATGCAGTGCTGAATTGTAATGTATAATAATACATTCACTCTCTTTTAATCCTGTGTTTTAAGAGAAAATATTTGTGAAGATTTAGAAAACAGCCCTCAAGAAATTTGGAGGTGTTTAATTTTAACATCAAATAAACTGATGCATTTTCTTCTGGTAGTTCTCAAGAGTGGATGCCCTGTAAGAATTAAGTCAGATTCAGACACAGGAATTTGTTTCAAGTAGTTCTCAGCATGATAATATCTTAAGGAGTGGAAATGCATTCAGGTCTAACCTAGACACCCTTTTCCACTATGTGAGGTGGTAGGAAGAATACTGCTTTGATATCTAAAGGAACTTGATAGAAATCCTATCTTTGCCTTTTACACTTTGAACAGCTAGCTTAGTCCAGCAAAACCTCTACCCTTGTTAGTTCCTTTTCTCCATCTCTCCCTGGATGAATGCCTTTCTTTCAACTTTTCTTATGGTATGTTTATTTTGCTAACTTTCCATGCTAAACTAATTCATCCTAACGTGTGCATGACTTAGAAAGTAAATTTTGACACTGAGGAAAAGAAAGCATTTTTCATTCTCTTTTTCTCTCCTTTTTTTTTTTTACTCCCCAAGGAGAAGATGTGTTAATCTGCTTTGATGATCTTCCCAGTCAATGACTGGGTGAAATTCTAGGGGTGGTCAGGGTTACAGATAGTACATGGAATGGTAAAATTGCTTGGGGCTGCTTGGAATAGGATGACTTTTCTTTTTTTCTCTCCTTTTCAGATGTTCTCTCTTCTACTGCAGCAGGCAGATTTTGAGAGGGTTGGGGAAGAGCGTTGTGTGGTGGGGGACAGGGAGACAGCGCTAAGCATTCCTAAATTCCCTTCCCTCTGGCTTTGAAGGAATGTGGCTTTTAATTGGAATGATAGGTTCTGAGGTTCGTATGGACATGTTGGGTGAGTATTATGTGGAACCTTTTCTGATGCCCAAATTAACACTTCCTCATTGAGAAAGTTAATCAAAAGATCACCTTTTCTTTCTTTGACTCCTTTTGACTTTATCTCCTTTGAGATCCTTGTAGGAAAGGAGGAAGTGCCTGGACTAAGGTAGGATATAGCTCCTCCCCCCTGCAAAATGCCATCTGAAGATCACGCTAATCTGTCATCCACTTCAGTTATATGTGTATGGTTTACTCCCCCCGGGAATGCTGACCTTTAATGGGGGAGGACATCTTAAACCAAAAAAAAAAAAAAAAAAAAAAATGGAACTCTTGGCAAAGGTGAGCTCTACACAAAAAGCAGGGGAAAATCCCAATAAACAAATATGGGGACTTCAAGGGTACATAAAAAGCCATCTCTGTTGGAGCTCAGAGTGGGCAGCCTAGGGAAGTGGGTAACATCACAGAGGTGAGGGTTTACCTGCTGTCTGAGAGTAAATAAGAGCAAGATCATGAACATGGGCATTGTTTTAGGAATCTTTAGGGCTCCCTGTTGCAGCAAAATTCTGGATGATAGTAGGGGCTGGAAAAGAAATCTGGAGGCAGGCTGCTGATTCAGAATTCATAACTGTCAGTGACCATCTTTTCCCTTCTAAAAAAAATGTGATCATTCATGGTAGATGAGCTTACAATGGGACTCCTTGGCTTTTCGTGGATGAAGGAAGGGGTAACAAAACCTTTCCTCCCACAAACCTTGCCTCCCCTACAGGTACCCAAATGAACTGACCTTAAATAAGGGCCCATTGTCTCCTTTTTAAAATTAACATTGATCACTCCCTTTAAGATAGAGGCCTTTGTGTATATATAGAACATCTCCATTTCACATTGGCCATTCTTGCATTAAATAAAAGAATAATGCTTTTACAGCCTATCCTCCTCCCTTTAAATGTCGTATAAAAAGAAGGGAAAAGTAGCAAAAGCAAACTCAAGAAACTAAAGGAAAACAGAAGTGTTCTTCCTTAAAGAAGAAACAAGTCATCCTCGAGTAAAGTATGGGTGGTCCAATAAATAGTATTTTGAGAGCCTTGGACTTACAGAAAGATCCAATATTAATTTGGATCTTACCTGGGATTTGTGCTTCCTGCTGGTTTAAACATACCTAAATTGAGGTTGGATATTGAGTCTGAACTAACTGCATTTTACCAAGTAATTGAGGCCTTTATTAATTTTAGTTAGAATTCAGCCATTCATTTGTTTTATTCATCAAACAAAAATCTATCAGGTGTGCCTGGCACTGTGATAGGCACTGAACATGGAATGTCCTTCTGGAGCTTACAGGCATCAGTTCAGAGCCCAGCTGCTCCCCTCACCAGAAGAGTGACCTTCAGCAAGTGGCTATATCTTTCTGAGTCTCAGTTTCAATATGGGAAATAGTGAAATCTTCTGTGAAGATTAAATTAAAAGAGATAAGTATTTACAGTGGTAAACACAGTGCTTCTTGGCCTCTCAGTAAATAGCAGCCCAGAAGAGTACAACATGGTGACTCCCACCCTGGACAGTTGCACAGATGTAAAGTGAGTGTCCTCAAGCTATTCAAGCTATTTACATCTTTTAAAATTTTTTCTTTAAAAACAGTTATGGAATATTTCAAGCACAGAAAATATGGAGAATACTGTAGCGAGTACTCATTCATCCACCAGCCATCTTTGTGAAAGCTTAGATCCCGTTCCTCTCCCATCCTTCTCAGTGGTAGCCACTGTGTAAATCTGGATGTATTCTTTCCAAGCATTTTAAGTACTTCTCAAAAAATCAGATATATATATATCATACTCACAGACAAGATGTAATGTTTTACTTTGTTTTAAAAGATGAAATAGATCACATAACATAATACATGTCCTTCTGCTTAATATTATGCTTTTAAGATTTATCCAAGTTACTGCACACAGCTCTGGCATGTTTTATAATTGGTGATAGTATTTATCTATTGTATGAATATACCACAATTTATTTCCTCACTCTCCTCTAGATTGACATTCAATTGTTCCCTACATTTCACTATTATAATGCTACAATTAACATTCTCACCTGCCTCTTTTTACACGTGTCAATTTCTCTAAAGTCTACACTTAGAAGTGGCTCTGCTGATGATAGCGTCCAAGTATTTTCAGCTATTCTAGATGTTGTCAATTGCTCTCCAAAGAAGTTACCCAGCGTCCTCTCCCATAAGCAGTTCCTGCAGCCTATACCTACTGACCTCCCCAGCACTTTAGTCTCTGAAATCTGTTGGGCATGAAAGAGTATCCCACTGTAACTTTAATTAGCATTTTCTGATTAGTAATACTTTTGAAATGTTTTAATAAATTTGTCATTCAGGTTTCCTCTCCTGAACATTATTGATTCATATACTTTGCCCATCTTTTCTACTGGTTGTTACATGTTCTTCTTATTGATTTGTAAGAGTTCTTCCCATTCAAAATCTGCAAGGTTGTATTTTAGTAGTTAAGAATATAAGCTCTTGAGTCAGAAACTATCTGGGTTAGTTTGAGTCTAAGCTCCATCAAGTCCTATGACCTTGGTGTTATCATCTGTGAAGTGGGGATAATAGTATTGCCTGCATCATATTATGAGGATAAGATGAGATCAATTTAAGGTACTTCTAAGTGTATCTGGAACTTTGCGATCATTCAATAATAAATTAACAGATGTAGTAAGAGGAAAGAGGAATGGCATTCTCATCCTTCATTGGCTCATGTATTGTAAATTTCTTCTTCCAGATTGCAGGTTAAAATTCTTTTTAATTTAACTTTTTATTTTGAGATAATTGCAACTTCACATTCAGTTGTAAGAAGTAATAGCTAGAGTGCCTTATAACATTTTCCCAGTTTCCTCAGTGGTAAGATCTTGCAAAACTGTAGTACAATATCACAACTAGGATATTGACATTGACACAGCTGAGATACAGAATGATTTCCTCACCACAGGATCCCTCCTGTTATGCCTTTATAGACGCACCCAACTCCTCCCTCTCCCCATCCCTAACTCCTGGCAACCATTAATCGGTGATCCATTTCTATGATTTTGTTATTGCAAGAATGGTGTAGAAATGGACTCTCACACTATATAACGTTTTGTGGTTGGCCTTTTTCTCTCAGCATGATGATACATCCAAGTTGTTGAATGTATCAGTAGCTCAGTCCTTTCTGTTGCTGGGTAGAATCCCATGCTATGGATGTACTACAGCTTGTTTAACCACTTACCTGTTAAAGGACATCTGAGTTGTTTCCAATTTGGGGCTCTTATGTCTAAGGCTGCTATGAGCCCTTGCATACAGGTTTATACGTGAGAAGAAGAGTACAATTGCTGGGTCATATGGCAGCTGCCTGTTTGGCTCTACATGAAACTGCCAAACTGTTTTCCAGCAAGGTGTGAATGATCCATTTTCCCTGCATCCTCACCAGCATTTGATTATGTCACCTTTTATTTTAGCCATTCTGATAGGTGTGCAGTGATATCACATTCTGGTTTTTATTTTCATTTATTTTATTTTTACTTTCCTAATGGCTAATGAAGTTGAGCATCTTTTCATGTGGTTATGTGCCAATTGTATATATCTTCAGTGAAAGGTCTGTTCATGAATTTTGCTTCTTTTCTCACTGGATTGCTATTTTACTGTTGAGTTTTGAGAAATCTTTATATATTCTAGATACTAGTTCCTTTGTCTGATATGTGGTTTGCAAATATTTTCTCCCACTTTTAGCTTGCTCTTCACAGGGTCTTTTGCAGAGCAAAAGTATTTAACTTTGGTGAGCTCTAATTTATCACTTTTTCCAAAATTATGGTGTCAAGTCTAAGAACTCTTTGCCTATCCCTAGAGCCCAAAGATTTTTTCCTATTTTTCCTCCCGAAAATTTTATAGATTTACATTTAATTTTATAATCCATTTTGAGTTAATTTTTGTATAGGTGTGAAATTTAGGTTGAGGTTTACATTTTTGTCTATGGATGTCCAATTGCTCTAGCACCATTTGTTGGACAGGTTCTCCATTCTCCACTGAATTGCTTTTGTATCTTTGTCACAAATCAGCTGGGTATATTTGTGTGGACTTACTTCTGGGTTCTCTATTCTGTTCCACTGATTTATGTGTCTTTCCCTTGCAAATACTACAGTGCATTGATTACTGTAGCAAGTTAACTTTAAACTTTTCTATTATCTGAAATTCCTAGTGGTCTCATTCTGCTATGCATCTCCCCAGAGAGGTTCTGCATGTGCCAGTCACTACAGGGGTATGACCTCCTGTGGTAGTTTGGAGCTGTAGGTACCCAAGAAAAACATGTGCTTAAACATAATCCATTCCTGTGGGGAGGAGCCCATTGTAAGTAGGACTTCTATTTAAATAAAATTTTATTGAAGTATATCATCTATACATGAACATAAACAATAAGTGTGTAGTAAAACTTATGAATTTATAAAACAAACATGCATACCAGGCTCCCATACATCTCCCCACCACTAAACTATGAAACAGCATCCTAAGTAGGCCTTTTTCCCCACTTTTTATATTTTTTAAAAAATACTTTGATTACATAAATGTTACAGAGAATATATAGGGGATTCCCAAATCCACTCCTCACACCTCCCAAATTTTCCCACATTAGCAACACCTTTCATCAGTGTAGCACATTCACTGCAAATGATAAACACATTTGGGGCATTGCCACTAAACATGGATTATAGTCTACATTGTAGTTTACACTCTCTCCCATTCGACTCTGTAGGTTATGGCTGGATATATAATGGCCTGTATCTGTCATTGTAATGTCATTCAGATGATTCCCAAGTCCCAAAAATGCCTCCCTATTACACCTGTTTTTCCCTCTCCCAAACCCCAGAATATCCATGGGTCATTGCCTCCACAACAATGGTATTCCTTCCATTGCTAGAATCACAAGTAGTCTAGAATACTGGTAAATTTATTTTAGTCCATAGTTCATTTCCCAATCCTGAGGACTCTGGGATGGTGATGCCCACTCCACCATTAATTGAGGGGCGCCTTGATCCCATACATCCGATAGATGGGACTCTCTTGCTTGCAGTTGTAGGTACTCCTGGTTCCTTGGTATGTTGTTTGTCCATCATCTCCTCCCTGTTGTCCTGGGTGAGTCCACTGAAGTGGAGAGTAGGTATTGCAACGCCTTTGAGATTCAGGGCTCAGCTGGCCTAAGTAGGACTTTTGATGAGGCTACTTAAGTTAAGGTATGGGCCAGGTGAATCACAACAGATCTTAATCCTATTACTGGAGTTCTCTATAAATGGGATGAAATTCAGACAAATATAGAGAGAGGAAGCCACAGGATGAAAGAAGCTGAAATTCAAGGTAACCTGGAAGAAGTCAAAGAGAACAGAGAGATGAGGAGAGGCTGCCATGTGCATTGCCATGTGACAGAGGAGCCAAGGACCAAGGATTTCTGGCAGCCAGCCCCAGAACACCAGTCTTTGGGAAGAAAGCATTACCTTGATGACACCTTGATTTGGATTTTCTCTTAACCTCAAAACTGTAAGCTAATAAATTCCCATTGTTTAAGCCAACTCATTGCAGGGTATTTGCTTGAGCAGTCAAGGGAACTAAAACAGATCACTTTGATTTTATTTCTCCATTTGAAGCTTCCTAAATCATGTGATTCCTTTAAACTGAAACCCAAGCCTGTGTAAAGACATTCCTTTGATTACAAACTCTTAGGGGAGATATTTCCCCCCACCAAATCTCGACTGAAACCAAGAAGTTTTTTGTTGTTGTTTCCCTGTGCCAGGGGGCAAAGTTATAGCCTTTCAGGAGTCTTGTCTTTACACAGGGATTTCATTTCGAACTCCCCACTTTGCAGGGGCTCAAAGGTCTCTAAGTGACTGAGAGCAACACTCAAGCCTAGCAATCATAATGTCAGTCTATTTGCTTATCCCGTCAATTCTCTCTTCATTTTTTGGTCACTGGTAATTTCTATGTGCGTATGTATGTATGTACATATGTATTGTCAGCACTATCCATTAAAAGAATGGTTTTGTAGTTTATCTGAAATTTCCATGTGTTCTGTATTAGAAGGTGTTTCAGGCTATGCAGCTTGACATGATGCTATATACAGACATCTCTTCTCAGTCTATTTTCACTTTTTCCAACATCCTAACCAAAACCATAGTAGTCTATACAGGCTAGTCCAAACATCAAGCTTTTGACTGGAAAAATATTGTTCTATCATGTGGATCAGATATTCTAATTGATGGTTGAGAGCATCAAAAGACATGTGAAGATCCCTGTGGGGAAAATAAAGGGGTTGTTGAGAGTGAAATGTTGGTTCTTAACATTTCACAATCAGATGTCCACTGTCAAGGCATTTATAGGACTAATGGCACTCCAGCACCCTATTCAACAGGTAGCGCTCCCAATTTGATCTCTAAATGTAACTACCTTTATTTCCTCATTTAGTGTCTCTCAAATTTTGCTTCCACAGAACTCTCATTTTCAGTGAGCTGAATTGAGTGTTCTATCACTAAAATGAAATAATGGCAGCTTATGCCTGATTTTCAGAAAACTCTTAGCTAATGAATGCACATTTTCTTAATTTAAAATCTTCTTCAATAATGTTTTTTTTTAAAATATCTGTGTACCTACAATTGCTTGTTAGCTACTGCTTAAAAATGAATGAATGAGTAGGAAACTTATATTAACAGAAAAACTCATAAACTTGATTTGTTAAGGATATTGTATAGACTCCTATCTGTGGAGATGCAGAGAATTGCACATAATTTATATACTAAAGCCCTTGTTTCTGGAAGTAAACTTTTCTATGAACCTCAGTGCTTCCATCTCAAGGTATTTTTCGTGTCTCGAATTTGATTAATCTTTTTCCAGCCCCACTGATAACAGTTTTAAAGTTATTCTAGTGAAGGAAATTAGACATACCAATATTTCATAGCATTCTGCAAAGGGCACCATAACTTCTAGGTGTTGTGACACAAACAAAGAATGTAAGTTCCATTATTCCATAACAAAGTTTTTCAAAATTTGTTGTCATGGCATGTTATATTGCAAGCTAGCAAGCAAGTAAACAAAACCTGAAGAACTTTGATAGAGTTATGATGTTTTAAATATTCACCTGTAATGTTTAAAAGCTCTTCATTCATGTGGTCCAGTTTGAAAGTACTCTTTCAATCAAAGAAACCCAGTCTAGTATCCAAAGAGTAATTTAAAAATAACCAGGGAGTAGGAGGATAAAAGGGTAAAACAACATGAGCATCTTGGTGGGAGAAAGCTGTAAAAGGCACAGATATTAAGATTGCTAGGGTATCATGCTAGGGAGGAAATAATTCCACTCTAAGAACCATTAGAATGGTTAAAGTGGAATCCGATGCCACTCTGTTTTCTTCATGTCATTTGTCTTTAGAGGACCAATACCATTCAGCCTGGGCTAGTGAAGCTACTGAAATGGAACCTGCTGCGATCACCCACAGGCGATCATGTCTATAAGACTGGGCTTCCTGGCTGAGGGCAGATGGCTTTTCTTCCACTTTACCCACAGGGTGAAATGCAATGGCTCAGTGGTTCTCAGGGCAGTCACAACTACTGTTCTGTCTTAGAGAGCCGGAAATTACACCCAAGTTGACGTGTTCTACAAGCTGCCTTTTAAAAATGCAGAGCAGCAAATTTATCCAGAGCTGGATTCCTTTAAAGAAGTACATTCTTTTTTTTTTTTTTTTTTTTTGAGGATTCATTAAAACAGTGGTTCTCAAAGTGTGCCTGAACCAGCAGCATCAGCAACACCTGGGAACTTGTGTAAGAATGCAAATTATCAGCCCCGCCCCAGACCTACTGAATTGAAAACTCTGGGGTTGGGGCCCAGCAATCTGTGTTTTCATAAGGCCTCCCAAGTGATTCTTAAGTACATTCAAGTATGAGAACCACTATGCTAAGAGACTGAGGTCAGGAGGATTGAATTGGACACTGCAATGTTGGGATTTGGCATGGGTGGCGTGGGTGATGTTAAGGGTTTCTTCCCAAGCTGCTGTTTTTTTAGTTTGCATATGCAATTTGGGTGGCCTCAGACTAATTGAATAATTCCCCAAATTGTAATTTACTGTTGATGCTCAAGATTTAAATAAGAGGGAATGAGCTCACAAACTCAAGTAACCATTTAAACAGGTCATAGAGGATTGATTTTATGTTGAAAGACTTGCCTGAAAAAGATTTGTCACTATACACCTAACTTATAAGCTATTGGACAGGCTGAAAATGAGATAATTTGTATGAAGGTTTTGGTAAAAATGGTTGAGGCAAGAGAGAATGAGGGAGCCTGATAAAGACTATGAGAAAGGGGTCAGAGGTGTTAATTCATTCATTCATTTATTTGACTAATATGTAGTAGGCACCTAATTAATACCAAGGACTGTGCCAAGAGCTGGGAATAAAATGTTGAAGATAAACAGACATGGCTGTTTTCATGAAGTTTAAATATAATAAGGGAGAAAGATATTTATCAAACCATTACATAATGAATGTGTAAATTACTAAACCTAAGAAAAGTATTCTGAAGCAAAAGAATATAGTTTCATAATGGCTCAAAACAAAGGAACCTATTCTAGATTGGTGCAGGGCGGAAGTGAAGAGGGAAAGATGAGTATTCAGGGAGGACTTCCCTAAGAGAGCGCTGATCCAACCATAATTTGAAGGATAAGTAGAGGTAAATTAGGTCAGGATGGAGGATGACGCGCAGTGGAGGAAATTCCCACAGAGAGAGGGAAGAGCATGCTTGAAAGCAGCATGGTGGACTTGAACAACTGAAAGCAGGCCTACTGAAAGCAGCCAGTAGGACTGTTATCGAAGAGCATATGGATAGAGTGGGGCAAGAAGAGATCGGCAAGATGGAGTAGAGATCAGATCATGCAGGGCTTTGTAAATCCTATGTTTATCAGTTAGAAATTGAGTTCAGCTTCTAATAGCAGTAATCCAACTATAGTGCATTTAAACATATAAGGACTTTTTCTATTACATAGAAGATGTCCAGAAGTAGGCAGTCAAGGCTTATATGTTCATGCTACAAAGTGACCAGGACCAGGGCTTCTTTCATCTTTCTGCTCTAACATCTTAGTTCTAGACTCCATCTTCAGACTCTGTCTAAAGACGGCTCCTGGAGTTCCAGTCATCACATTCACATTCCAGGCATGATGAACCAAAAGGGCAAGGATAAAAGGACTTTCCTGGCTCCCACTCTTTTTAACAAACTCTGCTTATAACTCATTGGTTATCCCTATCTGCAAGGAAGTTTGGGAAATGCCTTTTTATTTTTATTGAGATTGTTTTGAGAGACACTTAGGAAGTGAGATCAGCCTTGGTGATGAAATTAGATATGGTGAATGAGGGAGAGGAAGGTGTCAAGGATGATAAATGCTGGATGGATAGTGATGCTAGTCACTGACATTGGAACAAAGGAAGAGGAACAAGTTTGCTGGGGAAGATCATGAACTTGGTGTTGGACAGGTTAAAGATAAATACCTTCCATGGGGAAGCGGCTGTGGCTCAATCAGTAGGGCTCCCGTTTACCATATGGGAGGCCCCGGGTTCGGTTCCCGGGGCCTCCTGGTGAAGGCAAGCCCGTCCGCACGGCGTGGTTAGCTGACCCAGCCAGCACAAGCAGCAAGGGGGGGGATAAGTGAATAAATAAATAAATAAAATCTTTAAAAAAAAAAAAAAAGATAAATACCTTCCAGATGGAGATGTAATAGGGAGTTGAGCATGGGTCTGGGACACAGAGGTGTAGATTGTGCTGGTGTTTGTTGGTGTTTGTTGGTATATATTGAAATGGTGATTACTAATGATTGCCTGGAGAGAGTGCACAAAGTGAGAAGAGAAGAGGATGTAAGACTGACCTTAAGGAAGATCAACATTTAGTGGAAGGAAGTGGAGAAAGAGCTAGAACTGGAGAGAGAAAAGGATTAGCCATAGAGGTGGAAGGAAAACCAAGGGTGTAGTGTCCCAGAGCTAGGGAGTCCAAGTAAGAAGCAGTGTCCAGAGCCAGTGCAAGATCAAGAAGATGAAGACTAAAAAAAGTCTTTTGGATTTAACAACATGGAGACCATCAGGGATCTTAGTGAGGGCTTTTTTAGTGAAATACTGGGGCTAAAAGCCAGAATGTAATAAGTTAAGAAGTGAGTCAGGTATAAAAAGAATGGTAACGGCGAGTACATAACTATTAAAGAGTTTGGCTCTGAAGAAAAAGAGAAATGGGATAGTAGAAGGAGGGAAGATACGGCCTAAGGAGGATATTTTTTAATATGAAGGGGCCTAGGATACTGAAGGGAAGGACTCATTTGAAAGGACAGAAGAGATAGTTGATACATTTAAGGTTCCTGGGAAGGTAGGAGAGTATGGGATCCAACCACGGGCTATGGGTTGACCCTAATGAGACTGAATGGAAGGAATAGTAAGAACTGTAGGATAGATAATGATTTGGGACCAGAAAGTAGGTTATTGAAGTTGAGGATGAACTATATATTTTCTTTTCCCTCTCCAAAATAGATCTTGAGGAAATTGAAGTCACAGAGTCATTATAATCTTTAGGAAATGTACAGATCACATTAAAATTATGACAATGTTAATCTTACCTGAATCCTATGATCCTGGAAAACAAAGAGGTTATGAAATTCCCCATCCCTTGTGTTACTGACCATGATGGCTGTAGCTTGACTAAACCTTAGCCAGGCTTCTTCTTGACTCTAGGCCTCTGACCTCCCTTATCCCAGCCCTTACAGATTCCACACAGTACATGTTCCAGCTGGCCTCAACAGTCAACTCAGGAGATAACACCATGTAATCAAAACACCCTATTGCTTGACCTCCCCCTCCAGTACTCTTCCACTAGCTCACCTCAGTCCTTAAAAACTCTCCTGTCCTCTGCTTCAGTGGAATTGTGCCTTCTCTCTCCCCTGCTGTAATAGCCTTCTGCTATCTCTTTCTCTATTGCAGGAGTTCTTAAGCACAGGTCCACAGACCCAAAGATTTCAGGGAGCCCGTGAGCTTAAATTGAAAAAAATCAACATTTTATCTTTATTTTCTCTGACTTCTAACTGAAATCCAGCATTTCCTTCACTTATGAATGTATGCAATAAATAAATTACAGTAGTATTCATTTCACCTGACTGGCAAAGGGGTCCATGGGAAAAAAAAGGTTAAGAACCTCTGCTCTATTGTAATAGCCTTTAGTCTCTCTCTTTCCTATTGCATATAGCTTTGAATAAAGTCATCCTAGCCTGTTTAACATGGTCCAATGTAATTTTTTCTTTCACAGATTTTATAAAACAGTAAGATGAAAAAATTCCATCTTCCTTCTTTCAGGCATCTAGTTCAATGAGCCTCAATAAAATACTGTAGTAGGTGTTAGGATTTACTGAGACTTTATAATACCATTTAATTTTTATGACATTCCTGTGAGGTGGAAACTATTGTAGTCTCAATTTTAGAGATGAGAAACTGAGGTTCAGGAAGTTAAGTAACTTGCCCAAGATCACACAATATTCAATAGTAGCCCAGGTTACAAAGCCTTACCTGCTCGACTCAGGAATTCTTTACCGTGCCATGCTGGGTTACATGCCTCACCAGGAAAAGATGCTGATTGACAAATCAATTCAGACAAAACCAGTCTGAGCGGGGAGGCCAGCGTCCTCCCACTTAAGATAAACACCTGTGATTGTGGCTTGGCGGTTTTCACAGCATCACCCCTTAGCTAAAGGTTTTCTCTTCTTTGAAGTGTCACATGGTGAATCAAAATAATTATAAAATAGGAAGGGGAAAAATCAAGAGAAATGAAACAAGAAATACCACCCAAAAAGGGTGAACAAGTGTATTTAAGGTTATTTTACACAAACCGAATGACGGTGTCTATGCAACCATAAACATGCTCAGCTGGGACTTCCAAGCTGCCACTCTGGCCTTTTCAGGTTTTTACTGTGCAGCCCGAGGGCAAATCTCTTATGGAGCTGAAAGGCAGTGTGTGATTCCATTTCACGACAGAGCATTTCACTTTCTTCTGTTCCTTAATCTTTTACAAAGAAATTGGCTGATTTTGAGGAAATGCCACGCACAACCAAGAGGTATCCAGGTCTACACTACCTAGCATCTTTGAGACAAAATGACTGCCCACAAGTTTCCAAAGGGGCCGGTGCCCAGTGAGAACAAATTTTAATAGACCTTAGTGAAATGTGATCCTTGGCTAGACTTACAGGATGTGATACGTGAATTTACTTCCTTTTCTTGCCTCAGTGACTCCACTGGCAAAATGGATGATGGAATAATAGACAGCTGACTGCTTGGGAAAGATTCTGAGCTCTCCAGGCAAACACCAGAAGCACTGTTTTTCTAGGGAGAAAGGAAGCCTTCCAGGTGGGAATTTTCCATCACTATTTCTGGAAATCTAAGAAATGCTCTGTAGCCTTCCTTCTTCCCACCTTCCACTCCCCACAAAAAGGAAAACTTCCTCCAAACCTCTAAACCCTGATGGTATTTAATGAGATAACACAAATAGATATTTTTGTTGAAGTTCCTTTTCCTTTAGCTTTTTTGTTGGAAGGAATTCCTGGCTTTTGGATATTGAACTGGGAAGTATAGAGAATTTTTAATTATTCAAAGTATGCTTTTGTTCAGGGGATGCCTGGGGGTTGAATTCGGAATTACACAAGGCTGGAAGTTTAAGGCCAATGATAGTGATTGCTTCACAATGATTTTGCTCTTTCTGGTGCTCTCAGCTGTGGGGCTATGGAGATAAAATCCAGGGGATGTCCCTTACTCATAATCTTATGAAGAATATTATGTCTACCCTAATTTGTGTTTTTCAATTAGATTATTGGGAAAGAACTTGGATCTAGAGATGGTGATGCTTCTGGCTTCTTGCCTGATACCTTTTTAGAGATTTTCAGTTCATTGATTTCACCAGCCTTTCCCAAGTCCTTAAAAATCTCTCTCTCTCTCTTTTTAAAAGGATATTAAACTTTAGCTAATATATATATATATTTGGGGGTGAGACTGGTAGAAGACCAGGAGCTATGTAGTAATTACACTATAGAGTAATAATAATATTAACAATAGCCTACTTTTACTCTAGCTACAGGGCTAAGCTCTGTACCTGAATTGCTTTGTTTAAATAATTATAATAACCCTATAAAGTTGGTACTAATTTACAGCTGAGGAAACCGAGGTTTAGAGTAGTGAAGAAATGTGTCCTAATAAGAGGAACTCCAATCCAGATCCTGGCTCTTGATCAAGAT
Organism: Tolypeutes matacus; assembly: GCA_026826555.1. Lineage (NCBI taxonomy): Eukaryota > Metazoa > Chordata > Mammalia > Cingulata > Chlamyphoridae > Tolypeutes > Tolypeutes matacus. Next base: position 22,188,794 of record JAKSZT010053764.1, on the reverse strand, counting down.
TCTACCCTGTCTCCAGGAAATGTTACTCCTTAGGTGTGGAGAGAGAAGCAGAGGAAGAAGCTGGCAAAGCCCACGGTGAGGAAAGGTGGCAACGCTACTTACACAGTATAAGGAGACCCTTGAGGCCAAAGCTGGACAGAATTGTGATCCCAGTTTTCATCCACCAGACTTTCAAACACCACAAAATGGGAACTGGCCAGTTTAAGGCCCTAGAATTCAGAAGATTCCATAGCTTCTTTTGTCTCCTTTCTTCCATGAAGTCATTCCAGAGGAATCAGCCCTTGGTCTCTCCCCTTCCCGATTTTCTATAGCACTTCCAAGAAATAAAGCTCATTAAATAAATTTCTTACAGCATGTTCATGCAATTACCTTATTTGAGCTCCAGGAACCTTGTGAAGTAGGCCAGGGCATACATCAAATCAATCAGTTAATGAAATTTTCATTCTTATTATTCCTATTCTATAGATTAGGAAATTGAATTCCAAAGAAGGAGGTGACTTGACAAGAGCACTGTGCTCGTTTGGAGCAGGGCGGGGACGTAACTCATGACCTCACGCCCCTCCCCTCCAGCCTCCGGAGCTGGCTGATAGAAGGCATAGTGACTAGGCAAAGACCTGGGAGCAAAGCGCCCTGGATAGGAAGCAAAATGTGGCCTCCACCTCAGAAGGGTTACTGTTTTCTTCAGGAGCTAGTTCTTAGTCTAATCCAGTTAGTAACCGCATAAGTAGGTCATTGTTTTTTTTTTTCAGAAGCATATTGCAAGTGCCGTCAATTTTATACTTTCTGTCCCCTCCGTGGATTTTGTGCACTCCCCTACATCCAGCAGGTGGTCAAGATGCTTTGGTGTCAATGAAGGCTACTTCACTGACTGACAGTGGCAGCTTGGTAGAGAGAGCTGAGACTATGGACTCAGGCCAATCTTGGTTCAGTCCTGCCTCTGCACTTTTGGGCTGTGTGATCATAGGCAGGTGCCTGATCTTTCTGTTCCTTGACACCTCACCTGTCAATGGAAGAACCTAGTACCTCTCTCACAGAATGGTGGTGAATACTCTGAGATAATGCAGGAATGGCCCTGAGCAGCATCTGGCACAGAGAATGTATGCAAGAAACGTTCACTGTCTGGTTATTATCGCTATTAGGACATCTACCTTATTACCTTCCTAATACAGTTTTAGGTTGTCATCAGTGAAGCCTGCAAAGTCTTCCTCTATGTATTTAAATGTGTGCTTCTGTTGGATCTCTAAGTGCAGGCAGTTCTCTTTTACTCTTTTATCTTCATTCAGGCAAGGAGGATGGTCACATTCAAAACCATAATTCAACCAAGTGCAACTCAGCACTGTAACTTCCCCAGCTGCAGGGATGCATATTAATAAGATTGATCTGGGTGCCTCTTGGCAGGTGTCCTCCCGCCCCCATCAAGTTCACCAAAAAACCAATTAAATTTGGAACATGAACCTCTGAACCAGAACTCCCTTGCTGCTATTTGTGCACCCTGATCCTAAATGCAATAGCTTGGGGAGCTTCATTTGAGTTGTATGAATTTGGTGGTACTATTTCCAACAGGATCAGCAACCACTAGAAATCTAGTCAATATCTACACAGAGGATTCCTGGAACTCTCTTAGTAAAGTACAGTAATGTATACAAAGTCATTTCCAAAAGAGTTGATTTCTCCCTGCCTTTGTGCCAAGTTTGCTCTCAACTCCAAGAACCATGCTGCTGTCACACAGGATGCCTCCACAGCCTGATGATTACTGCTCAGTATCAACTCTGCCTGTTTTCCTCAGAGCAGCCTCAGAGAAAGGAAATGTTGCCTGTGCTGAAATGGGCCCTCCATTGGACAAAAAAGAACAGAGTTCCACTGCTGCTCAGTGCACTCAAGCCTATGTTCTCCACATGATGGAATAAACAGCAACGAAACTCCTCCTGGCTCACTATCTGTAATGCTACCAATTTTCATGTCTCCAGTTTACCCATCGCTGTGATTCAGGAGAGGAAAATAAATGGCCTTGACTTCCAGAGTCGCCTCCTTCCTGACACTGCCCAGACCCAGAAGCAGGCTCCTTTGCATTCCTTCATCTTCTTCCCCATGCCGCCACCCCCTGCCGCCCATGACACCGGGCAGAATCCCCAGTGCATAGAAACTGTCATGGGCAGACGTGTCTATTTCTATTGTAAGGTATGTACTCAGCATAAAAGACCTTAAAAATAATTCTAAAGAAGCCCGGGTTGTACCTGGAATGTTTCCAGGTGAGACTCTTGAGTATAAGATGTTTGTTGTTCTACCCTGGCACTTGAACAATTGCTTTTCACATTTCTGCACCTACTGCGAGCTAACTTTGAGCTCTTAGTATATGCCAGGCCCAGTACTGAGGGTTACACATGCATTATTTCGTTTCAACCTGAAAAAGACCCCTACTCTTATTAAGTCCACTCTACTGTTGAGAGCAAGGCTTAGAGAGAGATTAAGTAACTCTAGAGTCCACAGTCTTCTCAGCCACGGTGTCTGCTATGCACCTTGTTCTCTTTAGGAATGAAAGCACCTTGAGGGTGGGGACCAAATCTTAGAATTTTGTGTCAAGTTCTTAGTTCAGTCCCCATGACCACATTCTCAACAAGACTTGATGCAATACATGCATCTACTTAGAGCTTCCTATGTTTGCAACTTGGTATCAACCCCTGTGGGATAGGCAAAGGAATTACATAATCTATTTGGGGGAGAGTAATCCATCAGAACAGAAACAGAGAAATCAATTAAATGCTAAACTAAAACTAAATTGAAAGTATCATCATCCAGACAGGGGAGACCAGAATCCTGGGTACAGGATTTTGTGGAGCTGGGAGAATTTGAGGTGGCTGTTGAAGGAAGAGAACAATGTCAAGGGATAGAGAGGCAGAGGAAGGGGAGAAACCTGTGAGAAAAAGGCCTTCTGGGGGGAAAGAAATGTGGAGTTGTCCTGTAACAATTTAATATGTACACTGTAATTTCTCTTCCCTACCAAGGCTGGGAATTCTAGAAGCATCTCTTCTCTTGATAAAATAAGTATTTTTTAGCTCATCAAGCAGATTTTTAGTCAGGGTCTGGGATGGGAGTCAAAGGACTCAAGTTGGGTAAATTCCAGAGGCAGGAAGAACTGGTCTGTCTCTTTCTAGTTCTTGCGTTCACTCTTGCTCATCCTTCTCTACTTGCAGTGATTATTATTTTTTATTTAGTTTTTGAAAGCTGAACGTACGGAAGCTTTATGAACTTTGGCACCCCCTAATAGTGTGTGGCTTTTGAGAACGACAATGGCAAGCCTTGCTTCACAGCATCTCATGTGCTAGGTGATATGTCAGGCATTTTATACGTCTTAGCTCACTGACTCTTCACAAGTAAGGTAGTTCATTAGCTACTATCACCCCCTTTTATAGATGACAAAATAGAGTGTTAGCAAGATGGAGTAACTTGCCTCAAGTCATACTGCTGGTTGTAGGGGGGCTGGGACTAACCTGTAATCTGACATCCATGTCTTAGCCCACTAGTTACTGCCTTACAAGTCATTCAACTTCTCAGAGCCTCAGTTTCTTCATTTGAAAAATATACATAAAAATACCTACACTGGTGAGTAGGGAGGAGCAACGTGGTAAACTAAGTAAAAGCATGGAGCCCACTCTTGCGCATAGTGGGTGATCATAGGAGGCACCATTTTTAGTTTTCCCGATTTCCATACACAGTGAGTGTTTACATTGCCTTTGTGACTGTACACTTCCTCAAGGTGTTTGGAAACATTCAGTAAGTACGAAGGGCTCGTACATGTTCATCTTTTTCCACCTGGGTGATGCTAAAAAAATTGATACTTAATTCCTTTATTTTTTATCTTCTCTCTTTCTCTTTCTCTTTTGCACAGCTTTACAGATTTCACTGAAGGTAAAACTAGGAAGTGCTGCACTCAGAGGTGAGTTTATAGTAATAAAAGGTAGAAGGAGGCGCTAGTCTTTGAGTGGGGGTGGGGAGCCCTGGCTGCCCTTAGGGCAGGCATTACCAAATACTCACAGATGAGGCAGGTGTTTGAACAGGTGGGTGGCCCTGGGGTGGCTGTTGAACATGGCCCATAAGAGGTTAGTGGGCATAATTACACCTTCATAAAAATAAATGCTGGACGTTCTCCCCTGCTACGTCTTAGCTACCAGGGCTAAAATAAATATTTTAGTTAGTTTCAAGTTGAAGAGAGTCTTAGCAGTCTTCTGAGTCTGCCTCCTACTGGGAAAACACTTTCTACTTCTACCAATTGGCAACAAATCCCTCCCAAACAGAAACAAACAAAAAATCAATCATGTTTCTAACTGAACAAGTTAAGTGTGCTTCTTAGATAGGCACTTCACTATGCATTTGCCTTGAGGGGCACAATCTTGGGCAAAAGTGGAACCTACAGATCTTTTGTCATTTATCATGAACTGGAGAATGTCAACGCTAAGCACAATGGAAGTCCTGTTATCCAGCACACCTCCATTTGATGGAAAAAAATAGATGAGTTTCAGAGAGTTTAAAGTACTCAAACCTATAACTAGTTCATAGTGGATACAAGGTAAGGTTTCCTTTTCTTTCTCTTTTTTTTTTTTTTTTTTTTTTTTTTAAGTCAAATATTCTTATCTGTGGCAATAACAGCCTTCTGAGGTAGGTACCAATATTCCCATTTTAAAGATGAGGAATCAGGGCTGAGAACCTCCCTAAGTAACTTGCCCAGCATCATGGCTGACAAGTATTGGACCTGAGGGCAAATGGTCTTACTAGCTCATTCCTAATCTCTATTTTATACCTCCAGGCCCACCCAAAATACTTAAATCATTTTAGATAATTCATGAAAAAGAAGATGCGGTTGCTAAGAAACTCCACAATCCTTTAAAGTAACATCCTTATTTTATCTCCACACAAGCCGTTGTTTCTTTAATTTTGACTTTGCAGACAGGAAAGGGAATTAGCATGCTACATTTTACCCCTTATGCTTTTACAGCTCTGCATTCATTCATTCATTCATTCATTCATTCAAGAGAGATTTATTGAGCTCCCTCTATATTCCAGGCACTGAGCACATCATAATCCAGCTGCTGCTTTAAAAAAAACAAAAAAAACAAAAAACTTTATTGAGCTATAATTCACATACTCTACAATTCACCCATAACCCAGTTTCTTTCACATCATTTCATTTAGTCGTAAGGACATTGCCTCCTAAACATTGGGTTGGTTTTACATCTTTCCTGTGGATGTTTCGTTGGTGTACGAAGTTATCCAGTAGCAATAATATAGGTCCAAATTTCTTAAAGTATGGGGCTTCAGGAAGAATTCCCCCTAGACTGAGCTTGTCCAGGGCAGAAACTGCACCTTGTTTTTCTTTGAACATCTTCTATAGTGCTGTCCAAAAGAGCTCTCTGTAAGGATGGAAAAGCCCTGTGTCTCCAAGAGGAGCTACTTGCCCCATGTGGCTATTGAGCACTTAAAACGTGGCTAGTGACTGAGGAAGTAAATTTTTAAATTTTATTTAATTTTAATTAATGTACACTTAAAGAGCCACATATAGCTAGTGGCTACTGTGTTGAACAGCACAGATCCAGAGCAAGAGAGTCTCAGCTCTCACTATGCATACTACAAAGCTTATTTTAAAAAATTGGATACCCAGCCTCCATCCTTACCGAGTCTGGCTTACTTAGTCTAGGGTGGGTCCCGGGTCAGTACTAATACGTAGCCAGGGGTGAGAGCTAGGGCTTAGAGCCTGGCCCAGCACTTGGCTCATGGTAGGTGCTCAAGAAACGTTTATTGAAATATTTGAATATATAAATGACTTGATTGGGCTGAACATTCACGAAGAATCAACACGCCTAAAGATATTGTGTGTATCACAACTAATAATAGTAATAGCAGAGTACATTAATCACCAAAATTGATAGGGAACATCCCATGATATAACCATCTATTTTGATATGCTGGCTAAATATTTTTGACCTTCACTCACTGGTTAAAAAATACTAAGTAGCTCCTATGTGAGGCACTGTTCTGACTGCTGAGGCTACAGCAGCAAAGAGAAACAGACATGATCCCTGCCCTCATTACCTTGTGGGGAGAGACAGGAACAGATGAAGATGATGATTATAGATGGTGATGAGTTCTTTGGGGAAATAACAAGGTGATGTGATAGATATGACGTGATAGATAGTACCTGGGGGTGGAAAGGGGGATCCTCTTTAGATAAGTGATCAAGGAAGACCTCTTTGCAGAGATGACAATTCAGATGACTGAGCATGAGCCAGTTAGTGCAGAGCTGGCAATGGCATTCTAAACTGAGGGTCCAGCAGGGGCTGTGAGATATGCTGGGAAACATACAGGAGACCAAGGGGCCCGCAACAGATCAGGCAAGGGTGAGAAGAGCACAAGATGAGCTGGAGAGGTAGCTAGGACCCAGGTCATGCAGTACCCTGTGGGAATCTGGTTTCCCTCTAAGAGCAAGGGCAGTACCTGAAAGATTAAAAACAGGAAAGACCTCTCTGGCTGCTGGTGGCAAGAGGATTGGGAGTGGGGTGAGTGGAATCAGGGAGACCATGTAGGAGGCCAGTGCAGTGTCTCGGTGAGGGATGCTCGTGGCTTGGATGGAGGGGTTGCATGTTGCGGTAAAGACCTTGGGCAAGCGATGACTCTGAAGTATATTTGGGAGGTACAGCTCAGATGAAGGACTGGAAGCAGGGGGTGGGGGAAGGGAACAATCAAGAATAACGCCTAGTTTTTAATGAGCAACTTAATAGGTATTTAGGTCAGTTATGCTTTTAGGAAATAATGCTTTGTTTTAATGGCATTTTCACTTTTTTTAAAAAACAATTTGTTGAAGTATATCATTTTCATACATAAACATACATAAACTATAAGTGTTCAGTAAACATTGTGAACTTACAAAACAAACATGCATAACATCATACAGGGCTCCCACATATCATCCTACCACAAGTACTTTGCACTGTTGTGAAATATTTGTTAACAAATTATGAAAGAGCCATCATCAAAGTATTACTACTAACTCTAGTCCATATCTTCCTCCCCTATACATTTTTTTAAAGGATTTATTTATTTATTTACTTTTATCCATTTTTACACTACCCCCATTTTTGCTGCTTTTGTGTCCACTCACTGGGTAACTCTCTGTGTTCGTTTCCTGCCCTCTGTTCTCATCCTTCTCCTCCTGCCTTCACTGGGATTCAATCCTCGAGACCTCCGATGTGGGAAAGAGGCACCCTACCGCCTGCACCACCTTAGTTCCTGTTTTTTCGGCGCATCTCATCTTGGCTTTCTCATGTCACTATCCTGTAACGCCATCATCTTGCTGCGTGGCTTGTGGAGCCTGGAGGCACACCTGTGCGTGGGGCCCAGGGGGCTCACCCACTCACAGGGCCTCGCAACACACCTGTGCATGGGGCCTGGCAGCTTACCCACGTGCGGGGGGCATTTTCACTTTTTCAAAGAACTTTCATCCTACCACCCCTCTTGACAAAAATGATCGCACTGAGTTTTATCTAGGTTGGTTTCAGAAGAGAGAAAGTTCAGGGATTTCTGAAATAAAGAGGGGATTTTTATTTTATTTCATTGCATCACATGGCATTCAATATACAAATACTCCTCTTTCTTAAACCCAAATAAAGCTTAACCAAAATTTCAAAACAGATTGGGAAATGTTATTTTAATTATAAAAGGTATCCCCACAAGATTCCTTAAAGTAGTGGATTTTTCCTGGTATTCATTTATTTATTCAACAAATATATTTTGAGGACCTATGATGTGTCAGACACCATGCTAAGTGCTATGTATAAGGGGCTGAAGTAAGAGAGATGAAATAAAAAAATACTGTTCTGAATTGTGCTAGATGGAATGGGCAAGAATAATGGTGGACAGAGGAAAACGTCTTTCTTTTGGGTGATCAGTGAAAGCCCCTCCAAGGAAATAACACTAATACTGTGTCTTGAAGGGTACATGGAGACCAGGCAGGTGAAGAACAGGGAAGGAGAAGAGGAAGAGAGGGAAAGAATTTCTTTAGTAGGGAACATCATTTGCAAAGGCCCTGAGGTAGAAAACAATTTGGCATGCTAGAGAAACTAAAAGATAAGTGTGGCTGGAAGGAGAGTGGTTGAAGATGAGGTAGAGTGGGTCTACATTTAAATGATCCTTTTTTAAAAAAATCTATTTTATTGATACAAATTAAGAAACCATAAATCCATTGAAGTGTACTGCCAATGATATTTGGTATACTCACATAGTTGTGCATTCATCACTCCAATAATTTTTAGAGCATTTTCATTTTGCCAGTAATAATAATACTAAAAAACAAAACCCAAACAAACAAACAAACAAAATTCATCAACTCTCAATCTCTCTATGCTTCCCCGGCTGTACATAGCTGCTCTCCTGTTTCCTTCTCTCTAATAAATGATCTTTTATTTACAGATAGAGAATCACTTCACAAAGAATGTAGGAAGTAAAGGCTATCATGTTAGGAGTCATCAGTCCTAAATGAAATATTAATTTTTCTCCCTGAATTACAGAATTAGTCAGTGAAGAACTGATTCAATTTCCAAAGACTTATTTTACCAGCCAAATTGTGTAAAATGTGGCATACTTGTTTCTGTGTAAGTTAAGAACTTGTTGGGCAACTTGCTATTTTTTTTCCATTGTACGGAGTATTTGGGCCAGAGGCTCCAAACTGAAGACCCACAAGCCGATTCTTGTCCAGACGTGGCTTCTTTGGCTTGGACAGTATTTTTACAAAATCTAAATAAGCTGCAGTGGCAGAAAATGCTATGTGTTCATCAAGTATGCTTCCTTTTCTAGTGGGTGCACAGGTACATTACATTTCCCAGCTTCCCCAGGGCTTAGGAGGGGCCATGTGACTGAATTCAGCCAATGGAACGTGGGCAAAAATGCTGGCCTATTTATTGGCCTAGCCAATCCTTCAAGCTCTCTCGCCATCTGCAGTTGAATGCAGAGTTGTAAAATGGCATAGATGATGCAGAGCCACGTGATGAAGGTAGCCTGGGTCCTGGAATGACCAGGCAGAGTCTCTAGAATGACCTGCATTAGACAATGACATGAATGAGAAAACTTCATTGTGTTTGCCACTGAGATTTTGAGTTTGTCCATTACAGTAGTGTCTTTGGGTGCCTCCAGGACCAGGTTCTGAGATACACATTGGTGGGCAGCTAGTTTATTTGGAGGTGATCCCAGTAAACATCAATAGGAGGGGAGAACTGAGGAGAAAGGGATGAAAATCAATGAGGGTGTACATTATCTAGCCAGTTTCTACTGTCGATAACTGAAGTTCAATCACACAGGGGAACTCTGGGAGACAATGTAGAACACATCTCAGAGCTATCCCAGCTGAGAAACAAGGAGATTGGGGTATCTAAGCCCTACCTCCCTGTTTGTCAATGATTGAGAGCTGCTTCTATTAACATGAAGTCTTTGGCACTCATGGCCTGCCCTGCACACAGGTCATGTGTGTGCAAAATCTTCAGGCAAGAGAGTCACAGGTGTTCACAGTAGGCAGCCTCTGAGCAGAAGTGAGTGCTGAGTTGATCTGGGTAGGGCACCAGCAGCGTTTGCTAAAAACTTTTAGCCTACACTAACTAATATAGCTGCAATTTAAAATTGGGTAAATTAAAAATCTGAATTTCTAATTTCTACTAAAAAATAATATAGTCAACACTGGGTCTCTATTTCTGTATGGCAATAACTGGCTAGAGTCAACAATATTATAGGAATGCTTTATATATGACTGCTACTTTAGATGGGGACAGGGTCTTTAATTCTCCATAGTCCCCACCATACCCTATTGTCTTTTACCCCCAAACTGTTTCCCTTGTTTACATTACCTTCATGGTCTTTGCTGTAGACATTTGAATTTGTAACTCCTGGTCTTCTTCAAAGATAGTTTTTTTCCTCTTTTTTTCTTTCCCTCATAAGACAATTGCATTTTCTTCCCTTTCATCCACATTTCAGAAACTGTTCAAAATACATCTTCTTGATGAGACCATCCCTGATATCCCTCACCTATCTTCTTCACCACTCCTCCATAGTCATCTAGAGCTGCATTGCTTAATATGGCAGCCACTGCACACAGGTGGTTATTTAAATTAAAATTTCAGCAATGAATGGATAAATAAAATGTGGTATAGACATACAACGGAACACCATTCAGCTATAAAAAAGAATGAAGTCCTGATACATGCAACAACATGGATGAGCCTTGAAGACATCATGTTGAGTGAAATAAGCCAGACACAAAAGGACAAATATTGCATGATCTCACTATTTGAAATAATTAGTATAAGCAAACTCATAGAGTCAGAATCTAGAATATAGGTTACCACAAGATGGGATAGGGAATGGGAAGTTAAGGCTTAAAATATAAAGGGTTCCTATTTGGAATGATGTAAATATTTTGGTAATGGATGGTGGTGATGGTAGTACAACATTGTGAATATAATTAAGCACTGAAATATATATATATATATATCAATGTTAAAAGAGGAAAATGATTAAAAGGGGAAATGTCAGATTGTATATATAACAGAACAAATCTTTTTTTAAAAATCCATGGAACTACACTACACAATGAACCCCAAGTTACACCTTTAATAGTACACTTATAAAAACATGCTATCATCAATTGTAACCAATGTTCCACACCAATACAAGCTGTTATTAGTGGAGTGGTGTATGGGAATCCTGTATTTTATGCATGATTGTTCTGTAAAACCGTAACTTCTCTAATAAAGAAAAATATATACTAAATGCTCAAAATAATTAAAATTTCAGTTAAAGTGAACTAAAATTACTTAAAATATTCAGTTCCTCCATCATGCCAGCCACATTTCAAATGCTCCACAGCCATATGTGGCCAGTGGCTACCATATCTGACAGTGCAGATATAGAATATTTCCATAATTGCAGAAAGTTCTACTGGACAGCACTGATCTATAGAATGGGCCATAATTCTAAGTTCTGCTTTTTCTTGAAGGCACTCTTGTGTTTTCCATGAGTATCTGCCTTCTAGGTGAAATACTCCTCAAAGATGAGAACCAGTGTGTTCTGCATATCTTGTGCTCTTTCGTACCATCAGGTGCCTAAGCAACTACCTGCAGTAACATTGCTAATGCTTCTCAAATTCCTGAGTGAGGTTCCTTACCAGGGTCTTCTGTGACCCCATTTAGGACACATGATGTGTTTTCCTGCCTTCTTCAGGCATGCCTGGAGCCTGGGGAAGTTGCTTAGGATGGAAAGAGTGATGTGTCAACTTGGCTAGGTTACGGTGTCCAGTTGTTTGGTCAAGCAAGCACTGGCTTGAATGTTGCTGTGAGGGTATTTCATGGATTTAAACCATTAATTACTTGATTGCATCTATCGTGGATTACATCTACAATTAACAAACGAAATTGCCTTTAGCAATGAGAGAAGTCTTATTCAATCAGTTGAAGGCCTTATAGGGAGAGCTGATGATTTCAGCAGTCAGAAGAAAAATTTCTATCTCTACTTCAGCCAGCCAGCTTCTCCTGGGAAATTTATCAAAACCTTCATTGGAGTTACCAATTTGTGACCTGCCCTATGGAATTCACGCTTGACAATCCCCATGGTTGCACAAGCTAATTCCTGTAATAAATCTCATAATATTTGCATATATACATGTATACGCATATATATTCTTCAGTTCTGTTTCTCTGGAGAACACTGACTGATTCAGAAAGAGACTGGGAAGATTTGGTATGATTTTTAGCAGCATACCCTCAGGACTTGAAGGAAACGCAGTAAAATCACCTATTATTTCTCACTTTAAAATATTCAAAAGTATTGAAGTATTTGGTGGTGATCTGATATGTTTTTAAATGTCTTTATTTAAAAATTGAAGCCATGTAACGTGAAGGCAAAAGCATTCTGGAAGTCTGATGAACTGAGGTTGAAATCCTACTTCTGACACATATTAACTGTGGGACTTCACACCATTTACTTGTTTTCCCTGAGTCTCAATTTCTTCATCTGTAAAGGAGGAATGATAAAGGTACCTACCTCGTGGAGTTTTTGTGAAGATTAAATGATTTAAATGCCACAGGAAGTGTTAGAGATGCTAGCTTTTAACTGTATCAGCAAAAAATCTATGTCAAAAGTATAGTAATCAAGACAAGAATGGATTTCTAGTTGTGCACCTTGATGGAAAGGACCAAAGTAGGAAGCGTATTCAGAAAATTCCTTCCAATAGAAATGTTTCAGAGTTGCAGGGGATCCATTTTGCCAAACTCTTATTTTTCTTGGAGAATAATATTTCCATTAGAATAAAGACTACTGTTATTAAGCAAGCATTGTACTCTTTGCTTGCTCTATTCCACCAAACAAATTATATCTCAAGTTAAAGCTACCATTTGAAAAATGATTATGGAAATTGGATGACCTTGAGGAAAAGGACTGGAGATCTTCAATCACTCAGTTTTAGGTGAGGAAAAAAAATCATTATAGAGAATATCTATCTCTTTTCCTGTCTTCCCTATCCACAATTTGTCTTACATATTTGTAAAGAATAGAACATCACAACATTTTGAATGACATTACTGCCTTCCTTCCCCAAAGAGGTAAAGCAGTGCCTAGAAATGTTAATATCTTCAAGCACCTCTGAGGCATGACTATGTCCTTCTCTTAGTCATCAGACTATAAGAAATCACTGTTCTGTCCAATAATTTCACTGAGAAAGAGCTCAAAGGCACTTCCTGCTGAAAGAACAGATCAGACTAGGTTGACCTAAGAATGGCATTTTGGCCAAAGGCCATGATGGAACCTGCTTTTCACAGAGGCTTAGAGATGGTACTTGGTAGACTTGGGCTCTCCTTCTTTAAGGTACCCAATTTATTACTGTAGAAAGATGTTAAAAAGCAACTGCTAAGTGAAATAAAGTAGACTACAAAAGAGGATGTGTGGTATGATCACATTCTGGAATATGTCAGAGTTCTTTGTTTTCAGCCACAGAAATTCACTCTAGTGAACAAGAAAAGGAATTTATTGGAAGGATACGGAAGTCCACAGAAGTATCAGTTACCTATTGCTGTATTACAAACCACCCAAAAGTTGGTGGCTTAAAAAATAAATTTATTTAGCTTGGTAAAATAGGCTGGTCTTGGCTGGGCTTTCCTTTGTGTCCATTAAGTGGTTCAGCTTCTGGGAGTTGGCTGGCTGTAGGCTGAGGCACCTGGGCTCTCCTCCAAATGGTTTCCCATTCTCCAGCTTCCTAATCCAGGCTTGTTCTTTAGGCTGGAAGCACATAAGGCCTGTGGGTGCCACCAACACCCACCACCATTCTATTGGCCAAAGCAATCTCAAGGCACCCAAGATTTAGGGGGTAAGTAACTAGGCTCCACCTTGTGACAGGCTTCCACCTTTTGCAAAGGGCATGGATATGGAGGTCACTAATTGGGGGCCATCAATGAAATCAATTTACCATACTAGATTTGAAGGAAAAGCTGAAGAATTAGTTCTCAGAAGGCCCAGGACCCAGAGTTGCTCCTGGTGTCTGAGCCTCAGGGACTGAAAACACTGGAGTTGGTTCATCCTGAGATGAGAACCCTAAGAGATCACCATTAGTTTCCATCACCCAGACACAAATCTCAACCCACTCTTTTGCCAGAGGGGGGCTTGATATCTGGATTGGTAGTCCCACCAAAGCTAAATTCCATCGATTGAGGGACTATTCCCAGAGCCAAACATGGGTGTAGCTCCCTGAAGAAGGCAGAATCAATTTTGGGCAGCTGCACCACAGACACCTTCTCCATACCAAAATGTTAAAAGGAGTAATATCTGGGTGTTGGTTTTATGGAAAAGATTTTTCTTCTTTTGTTAATATACATTTCTAAAATTTCTCCAAGAAATGTGGATTACTTACATAATTTTTTAAAAGTTACAGAGAAAAAGTTATAGAAATCCATAAACCTGTGGGAGGATAGGTATAGTAGAAAGGGGTTTGGATTTCAGGTATTTTTGCCTAGCTCCTCCTCCTCCTACCACTACTACTGCTATCTCTCTCTCTCTTTCTCTCTCTCTCTCTCTCTCTCTCTCTCACACACACACACACACTCACACACACACACACAGACACACACACGTAAAGACAGATATACATCCCTTCCATCTCACTGGAAATTATTTTGGGTTTTGGTCTCCCCATATGTAAAATTATAGAAGGAAAGAAAATTGTCTTCAAAACCCTTTCCATTTATTAATACTGGATACATACATAATTCTAATTTTCCAGATGAATTATTCCCATATTCTACTTGGTGCTTTCTCTTTGTCCCAATATACTAAGTTTTAGCTCCAAAACCTCATATAACTGTTGTAAAAGCACATGGAGAAAGCTTCCTTCTCTTTGGTCCCCATCACCAGATGCTGATTTGACCATCATTTGGAATACCATAGAGACCCAACAGCTGTAACTCTGTCCCTGGGGAATCACCAGCCTTAATATCAGAAAGCAGTCCCCTTCACAACACCCAGACACTAATGAGAGAACGTTCTCTCTCTACTTATTCTTGTAGGGGCCTGGTCCTACTCAGGCTTGTGACAAGTGGCTTTCTTTCACCTTGTGGACTGGAATTAGGGTTGCCAATTAAAAATACAGGATGCCAAGTTAAATTTGAGTTTCATATAAATAGCAAATAATTTTTTTAGGATATTATGTCTCATATATTACAGATATTGCAATTTGAATGGGGCATACTCATACTAAAATTTTATTCATTTTTTATTTGAAATTCAAAATTTATTTGCTATCAACCCTAGTTGGAACAAATTCCTATAATTTTTTCCCCATACCACCCTACCCTGAGGGAAAGAGAAAATATATGAAATGAACCAGACTTTAGCCAAAGTGGTACCTAAAACCTCTAAATATTTTGAAGCATCTGAAAGAAACAAATGAGGAGAAACCATTTATGGAAGGATATTCCTCATTTTCTTGTGATCATGGCAGCCTAGAACAGGAGGTAGAGTATGGTTCTAAATTCAGGGAGGAAATGGTACCTTTTCTTGCTTTTAATTTTTGCCTTCACAAAAGTACCATATTTTTATCTTTAAAATAAGGAAAAACTATAATCAACCTTAGGCAGTACTGGGGGAGGGGGGTGTCAAGTGAGATGCCCCCCCCAAAAAAAAATCTGCAAAAAAGGGAAATAAGATTGACTCTTTAACTCTCTAAGAGTTGAATTAATGAAACTGACTCATTACGTTCTCTAACCTTCCAGGAATAGGCATTTGGCAGTAGGAATATCTGTGATATCTGTAAATACATCAAAGGAAGGTATGATAAAAAAAAGGGGGAATGGTGGTGGAAGGGGGTAATTAGCCACAGAGCATGAGGAAAGGGAGATTTGAAGACGAAGGTTTTGGCAATGCCTAGCTCGCACAGCCTAGGGGAGAGAAGCCAGCTGAAGTGAGGGCCAGCAAGCCATTCAGAGGGATGGTCTTTACTGTGGGCTCACCATATCCAGAAGGAAATACTTCTCAGGAGGCAAGACTATCTGCAATTGGTCTCAATGGCCCTTTGCTTGAATTCTATACTCGATGTGCAATCTAGTTAATAATTCAGCTTCTTGGATACTCTAATATTGGGAATGGGTTGCTCTGGTTTAGGAATGTAAACAGCTCCCTCTCTGGAAATCTGTATTCAGCCATAAGGAAAAATACATAGGCATTCTGGCTTATGCACCAGTGCCACGTGACTGCCATGTGAGTTAATTACCATGCTTCTCTTCATTTCTGAATGTTGTAATGAAGTCCACAGCTGGGCCTGGAAGGGTGAGGACCAGATGTCAGGGAGAGGCGAAGCTACGAAGGCAAGGCCAGTGCAGTATGCAGTGCTGGCAGACTGCCCAAAAACCTTCTCCTAGGTTCACCCACTATATTCTCATGAAGTCAACCTTTCTAACTTCAGCGCACACTTGGATACCTTAATACTATGGAAAAGAAAAAATAGGAAAAAAAAAAAAAAAAAAAAAAAACACCGCCGAGAGATCTCTAGGATGTGGTGGCCAGGCTATTTAAATAGAGAGGTTTGAACTTTGCTTAATTAATAATTGTTGGTAATAGGATTTCTTTTGTCTAAAATCTTCACATCTTTACAGCAACCCTGGAGATAGGCAGTATTATCTTCATGTTACAAATGAGAAAACTGAGTCTTTGAGAGGTTCAGTAACTTACCTGAGGTCACATAGTCAAGATTTAAATATAGGCTAGTTTGACTATAAGACACATTTTTTTCCACTCTACCATACCATATTGCTTTATATTCTAAGGGCTGTAAAGTTTGCAGATAGATGCCTTTTGTGTCAAATCCAGCCCATAGACCAATCTGACATTAGGCAATATTGCTTTACCAGTAGCACTTTAAGAAAATTTGTATTTTAATGTCTTCAGGCTGGACATATACTTCTACTTTGTCACAGTCATTATCACTCTCTATTGCCTTACACCTGCCTCAACTCACACATTTTTGTTATCTGCCTGACCCCTGCAGGCACTTAAGTTTATAGCTTCTGGTTTGATGGTTGAAAAGTGCTTGCATCAACAGAATATAATTCTCATAATTTCTGTATACAGTAAAAAATGGTAGATTTCAATCAATGCTCTGAAGATTGATAAAGAAATGGACTCAGTAGTGAAAGATGTTTTCCAGGGCCTTCCAATAATAATTAGCAGAGCCAGGGTCCTTTTCACTGTATCAAGATCAACATTCTACACAGAGCATTCTGACTGACCCACAGTGTCTTGGGTGAAGGCCATCACACTCTCAGGGTTTGAATTAGATCAGAGGGAAAGCTAAAAGAATGAGGGAGGAAATAAAATTAGAAATCAGAAGAATCAGAATTAGAAAAGAACGTGTTTAAGGATAATTTGTATTTTGTTGATATGTTCAGCATAGTGAGAACTCTAGCTCCTCAAGCATCCAATCTGCCTAGTGCATAAACATTGGTAATACATTCCAGAAGAAAATTGTAGACAAATGTACTTCAGTTGTGTGCCCCAAATAAACTAGTTGGGAACTGATGTCAACTAAGGAATGGCAATGAGTAGAATGGCAGTTGGTTTCCTCCTCGGTCATTGTATCTTTGAATAAACAGCATTTGGTATAGCAACCATTTAATTTGTCCTTGTCCTCCTGGTGCTAACGAGGTTGGTCTATTTTAGCCTTTATTGATAAAGAGGAAATGAAAGGCAGGCAGGTGTCCAGAGCACTAATCTATAAAAGGACAAATCCCTCTGTGTTTGCAATGGGTGGGATGCTTTCAGTAATAGAACTCCATTCTTTGGTTATGTTTCCTAAACAGAACCCAATTGAATCCTCAAATTTGCCAAGCAGAGCCACCCACATACCTCTTGTTTATATTCTTTCTTCTGACCACTTCAGTCTGAAGCCATGGTAGCAAGGTCAAGTACCTCATTTACTTTTTGTTTATCAAACACTTCTATGGCACATCTTACATGCCAGACTCTAGTTTTAAAACTTCATTTAAACTTCCTATTAACTGCATAAAGTAGGGACCACTATCACTTCCATTTTACTGATGGGGAAACTGAGGCACAGCATAGTTAAAATACTTGCCCAAGTCACATAGCTAGTGTGAGAGTTTAAGCTCCTGAGCACTGACTGCTGCGTGCTCTCATCTTGGTTCCGTGCGAAGACAATGTGCATCTCTCGGTTACATCATTGTTAATTTTTCTCATTCCTTGCAAATAAAATTTCCCGGGTGGCAGAGGTAGGATGGGGTTTCAAGGAAATGCATATTGCTGATAGGGGCAGGAAAGAGAAAATGGCTACTCTGTTAACCTTAGGCCACAGATGGGATCAGTGCTGTCTCAAGGAATCTAATTCCCAGCTTCCCAGTCTGAAGCTGAGGTTTGGGAGCTGCCACTTTAAATTATACAAATTCAGAGAGGCAAAACCACTCTAGCAGCTCTGTCACATTCCTGAAAATCTGGCATCTACAGATCTGAAATGTTCAAAAATGCTCTGGATTTTGCAGGAGCTAGGGATACATTTCTTTTTAAGGCTAAGGAGATTTCTCCACGTGAAAGATACGTTATTATTACGTGTGTGGTTAAGTAGGGTGGCCATATATCTCAGCATCCAAACTGGGACACTTTTAAGAGTGAAAGGGAGCTTTATTAATAATTATGCCAGCACAACTGGCATTAAACCAGGAATCACCTTGGCAATCTAGGAGGTATGGTCACCCTAATGAGCCACACAGAACTAGCATCTCAGCGCTATGACAGGTTTTATTTTGCATAAGCCCGACCAGCCTTGTACTTCTTGTCCTGGGTTGGTATTGGTAAGACAGACAGCTTTTCTAAGTACCAGGCAAGCTTACGGTGGTGTTCTGATAACCACTGAGTGGAGGGCCCATAGTCCTGTTTCCATCTGTCACTGGCAGACCTTTAATAGAGCACCTGAGACTCCAAAGAGCTGGGCCAAGTGGAGGGCACACACACAGGAAACCACGCACTTGCTAATTTTTAACAGCTGGACCAACTGCCATCTGAACTTCTGAATGAATTTTTCTCTGTGCTCACTTGATATGCTCTAGCTCAGTGGAGGGTGACCAGAATGTCAACTTGAAACCCTGTCAAATGAGAGACAGCTGAAGGAAATGATTGCATGTAGCTGAGAGAAGAGAAACATGGGGGCCTCAAGGGCTGGCTTTAGAGAGCTGAACGGCTGCCATGCACAAGAAAGAGAAGGCTTATTCTGAACTGCCCAGAGTGCAGTACAAAACAGAAACTTTCAGGCAATCACATTTTGGCTCAGTTTCTCATTTTCGGTGTTTAAAATTTTTTAAAAATAATTTTATTTTAAAATTTCCATAATTTACAATCATTCTATACCCACCAAGCAACAATTCCTTCTACCCCCGCTACCCCATTCCTTGGCAATCTCTAATCTACCTTCTGTCTCTACCAATTTGTTATTTCTAGATATTTCATATAAGTGAAATCATACATTGTTTGACCTTATGTGCTTTGCTTAGTTCACTCAGCATAATGTTCAAGGTTCATGTATGTTGCAGCATGTCTCAAAACTTCATTCCTTCTTATGGCCAAATAATATTCCATTGTGTGAATGTACCATATTTTGTTTATCCATTCATCTCTTGATGGGCATGTGGATTGTTTCCACCTTTTGGCTATTGGGTTTAATGCTGCTAAGAACACTGGTATATAAGTATCTGTTTGAAGGCTTGTTTTCAATTTCTTTGAGCACATACCTAAGAGTGGAATTGCCAATTTATATGATAAGTATAGTAAACTTTTTAAGGAACTAGCATACTGCTTTCCACAGTGGCTGCACCATTTTACATTTTCATGTTTTTTAGAATTTTGAGGGAAATATTTTAAATTATAAAAGTAGCACATGGGAAGCAGATGTGGCTCAACCAGTTGGGCACTCGCCTACCACATGGGAGGTCTTGGGTTTGGGTCCCAGTGCCTCCTAAAGAAGACAAGCAGACGCCTGCACCCCACTGCAACGAGATCTAGATGCCAGCACCCACCGCAACAAGCAGATGCCTAACACACAGAAGCCACAAAGCCAGCAGAAGCCACAGCCCATGGGGAACGGATGTGGCTCAGGCCATTGGACATTCACCTCCCATGTGGGAGGTTCCCAGGTTTGGTTCCAGGTGCTTCCTGGAGAAGGCGAGCAAACAATGAGCAGGCAGACAAGAGAATCATCTGGGGGAGGGGTGGGGGATAAATTAAAATAAATAAAATAAACATTTTAAAAAAAGGTAGCACATGGTCTTTGGAAACAAAAAAGAAAATATCAAATAGTGAAATGTATAAGATGGAAAGTAAAAACCTTCCCCTTTTCTCCTGTTCTCACCTCCCCCAACTCTGTCCTACTCCTTAAGGAGTAACCTCCGTGTTTTTCCTCCCAGGTCCTTATCTCTGCACATGCAAACATACTATCTGTACATCTACACATGTATACTATATGTGTACATATAATTTTGCCCTATTTTTGCTTTATTTTATAAAATAGAGCCATACTATGGACATATCTCAGGGAGATGATGAATAAGCACCTCGATATGTAAATTTCTGTTATTTTCAAATGATGTTATACAGAGATATCCTGCTGAAGGGCCTGAAATAAACACAGTAATATATGACTTTATTATTTTATTTTCTTTATTTTTATTTTTTTAAAGATACTTAGATTATACAAATGTCACATAAAAAATATAGGGGATTTCCATGTGCTCCTCTCCCCACACCTCCCACATTTTCCCACATTAACAACATCTTTCTTTAGTGTGGTACATTCATTGCAATTGATGAACACATTTTGGAGCAGTGCCACTAAGCATGGATTATAGTTCACATTGTAGTCTACACTTTCTTCCACACAGTTCTGTAGGTTATGGCAAGATTTATAATGGCCTGTATCTGTCATTGCAATGTCATTCAGGACAATTCCCAAGTCCTGAAAATGCCCCCATATTACACCTGCTTTTCCCTTTCCCTGCCCTCAGAACCTCCAGTGGCCACTGCCTCCATATAAGACTTCAACTGCTAACTGTAAATATTTGAAGTGTTCCATAATTTTAGTTAACCTATCTTGGCACTTGTCGTTAAAAAATAAATTTAACTAGGTGCTTCAAAAATGGAAAGTATAGACATTTTGTTGAGGTACTGGTTCTTAAAAGAAAGGATGTGCAAATGATTTAAGCTGTTTAAAATGAAGGGCCTGCTTTAGGAGTTTTCGCTACTAGCTACATTCAAACAGAGGCTGGCTGACCCCTTGGTTAGGACGTTGCAGAGGAGATTACAGCCACAGATGGGAGGGCGGGGAGGGTTGGATTCAGTGCCTTCCAAGGCCCATTTCAGCACTCAGATTCCCTGACTTCCTGCGCAGTGCTCACCTGTGCAGTGAGGAAGCTCACTGGTGGTACTCTGTGAACAAAAGCGTCCAAATGGCTCCCCACCCTGCAGCAGAGCCCTGCGGGCATGCACAGCCTGGCTCATTCTGGAGTCTGCCCACTGACACGTGGCTAGTGGGCAGGAGAGCCTGCAGGCTGCAATTTTTGTTCCAGCTGCTCTCTGGACTTGAGCTTTCTCCTTTGGTACATGGATTTAAAAGAAAACAAATTCCTCTCCAAACTCTGCAGGTTTTTAATTTGACAGCAAATACTGTACATTCTGAAGAGTCTGCCAGGCAGGAAATTACTCCTTTGTCTGTTTCTTTTCTTTCTTTCTTTTTTTTTTTTTTAATATTTCATCAAGATGGAATTTAGTGGCTGGAAAAGATTATATTTGACCTTAAAAAAGGAACACTGGTTGGATTCTTCAGTGTTCAGAACCCCCTCTGCTTGGGTATGGATTAGATATATTTCTTTTCTTTTTATCTTGGAAAAAAAATTCTCAGAACAGTTGCAAAAAGAATACACCAAACACCTGCATACTCTTCTTCTACATTCACCACTTACTATATTTTAATTATTGTTTATTATTTTATTAACCATGTTAATAATTTAAATAATTTATTGTTCTATTAGCATATTTATCTCTATATATACATATTATTAATATTATAATTATTGTTTGGAATGACTTGAGGGTAAGTTGCAGACACCTAAAGGCATCAGCAAGTATCTCCTAAAAACAAGGGCACAGTACAATGTTCAAATTTAGGAAATTTAACTTTGACATAAATACTATTACTGAGCACAATATTCAAATTTTGTTAGTTTTTCCAATAATATCCTTTATAGCATTTTCCCCAGTCCAGGATAGTGCGTCATATTTACTTGTTTTTCCCTTTAATCTCCTTTATTTACAAATATTTCCTCAACCTTTGTCTTTTATGATATTGCTATTTTTGAAGAGTATAGTCCTGTAATTTTGTAGCATGCCTCTTGATTTGGGTTTGTCTCATGTTTTCTTTTGATGAGACTCAAATTATGCATTTTGGGCAGGAACACTTCACTAAGTGATACTGTGTTTTTCTCAGGGTTATCACAGTAGGAAGCACTTGGTGTCAGACTGTCCCATTATTGGTGACGTTAACTTTGATCCCTTGATTAAAGCAGTATCCAAAGGTTTCTCCACTGTCGGGTACCTTCCCCCTTTATAATTAATAAATAATTTATGGAGAGATGTGATGTCACCCAGATATCTTCACTCTAAGGTAATTTTCCCCTTTGTTATAATAAATAATCTGCAGGGAAATACTTTTAAACTGGGCAAATAGCTTATTTACAAACAAGCTGGTTTAGCATCCCTTGATGATCCTTCCCTGAATCAATTACAGTATTAATATAGTGGATAGATGCTTTTGTTAAAAGGGAATCTTGTAATTTTGCGGTGTCCTTCCTTACTCTCTGCAATTTTGCGGTGTCCTTCCTTACTCTCTGCCTTCTCTAACACCAAAAGGTATCCAAACCAAATCTGCCAGTTACTGCTTAAGGTCTCTGACAGCACTGTCTTCCCCATCATCGCAAAGCTGGAGATGCATCTGGAGAATGAGATAGCTGTGGTGCAGCAGAAAGAGCCCTGGACTAAGATTCAGAAGAGCTAATGGCCTGGCGACTCCACTTGGGGGTCCCAGAGGTCTCCAAATGGATACCTCCTAAACTGAACTCCTTACTGACTCCCTTAAACATGTGCCTCCTCCAGAGTGCCCATCTCAGTGAATGCTGCCACCATGTACCTATTTGCCATCTGGGAAGCACTCTCTCCTTCCTCTTCATTACCATCCACATCTGATCAGCAACCATGTTCTGTGTGCTGCTACCTTCCAAACACTTCCAAGAATTCATCCTCTCTCCCAATCCTTATCACTACCACCCTGATCCAGTCAACCATCATCTCTCTCCTGGTCTTCTGCTATAGGCTCCTGACTGTCCTTCTGGCTCCAAGATTTGTGTACTGCAAACCATTATTCTACTTCATCCAGAGAGAGTATAAATCTCATGCCTCCCATCCCACTGTGACAAAGTGCCATCAACTAGATGCCTTAAAATAACAAAAATTTATTATCTCAACATTCTGGGGATTACAAGTCTGAAACCAAGATGACAGCAGGGCCACATTTCCCCTTGAAGTCTGTAGGAAACAATCTGTTCCATGCTTCTCTACTGGCTTCTGGTGGTTTCTTGCCAGCAATCCATGGGATCCTCTGCCTGTCATCACACAGTGTTCTCCCCTCTGTTTTTCTGTGTCTAATTCTCCCCTTCTTATAAGGGCACCAGTCATAGTGGATTAGAGCCCACCCTGATCCAGTGTGTCCTCATCTTAACCAATAACATCTTCAAAGACTCCATTTCCAAATAAGGTCACAATCACAGGACCAGGGATTAGGACCCGAAATATGTCCCTAACTCCCTAACATGATGTACAAGGCCCTCACAGGAGGGAGTTGACCCACTTTGCCAGAGACTTTCTTCATCATGGTGCCATCCCTTACTCTAGGGGTCCTTAACCAGGGGTCTATGGACCCCCAAGGGGTCCGTGGAAATATTTCAGAGGGTCCATGAGCTCGAACTGAAAAGAAAATCAAATTATCTTTTTTTTTTCTTTTATTGTTTTCTTCTTTTTGTTTGTTTTGTTTTTTTCTTTTTTTTTCTTTTTTCTTTTTTTATTTTTTTTGTTTGTTTCTTTTTGGGTTTTTTTTTCTTTTTTTCTTTTCAACTTATTATCTTTATTTCCTCTGACCTCTAACTGAAATCTAGCATTTCCTTCACTTATGAATATATGCAATAAATTACAGTAGTATTCATAGAACATTACAGTTGTTACATATTTCGAAAAATTGCTTACACTCATGCATACTTCAAAATTACAGTAATAGACGCGATGCTAGTTGAGTGTCATAAAACTAGCTGCTGCTACATTCTGAGAAGGGGTCCGCGGTTTTCACCTGACTGGCAAAGGGGTCCATGGAACAGAAAAAGGTTAAGAACCCTTGCCTTACTTGCATTTCTGGCCAGATACATTAAGACAGGCACAAGGTGACAGGTGAATCAAATATGATCTTGAAAAAAACACATGCAACTCCACGATGTGCATATCCAAAGCAACCTTCCTTTAAGACATCAAAGAAACAACCCTGACTTGGCCATTTCCAGGATTCTGCCTGCAGAAACCTGCCCCCAAAGTGTGGACCCTCCTGCTTGTTGAGAAGACCTAAGAGACCTGAAACAGCTGGCTTATCAGGGCAGGTGAAGCCATATAAAAAGATGGGCCACCAGAGGGCGCACCATGACTCCACAACTCTAACAGGCTTGAGGAGGTAGAGGTTCCACATTTATTATAATTTGAAAGAAAGGATATTGGAAGCATGTTGGATATACTTGTTTACTCTTTCTAATAACAGTCATGTGTATCCCAAATCCCAGAGAATTCACATCCCTTTATTTTTATGCAGTTTCCATGGTTTCAGGACAAACATGCTAAGAAAAACCTTCTCTATCTGGAGAAGAATACAGAAACTGTATTCTAGTTTCTGATTTTGTGAATTTGCATATTCTAATTATTTCATATAAGCAGTGGGGATGGGGATAGGGATGAGGACGTTAGTGCTGAATTAGTACACTGTTTCTGTTTGGGATGATGGAAAAGTATTGGTAACAGATGGTGGTGATGGTAGCACAACATTGTGAATATAATTAATACCACTGAATTGTATAATTGAAAGTGGATAAAATGGGAAATTTTCGGTTGTATATATGTTGCCAGAATAAAAAAAAAAAAAAGCATAAAACTTTACAACACAAAGAGTAAACCCTAATGTAAACTATGGGCTACAGTTAATGGTATAATTATAATAATATTGTTTCATCAGATATAACAAAGGTACCACACTAATACAAAATGTATTGGGGAAAACTATGGGGTGGCAGGTAAAGGGGAACTTTGTACTCTCTGCATGATTTTTCTGTAAACCTACAACTGCTCTAATAAAACAAAACAAAACAAAACAAAATATAAAAGCCTTCCCCATCACTGAATGGAGAAAGAAATACAAAAACTTGAGCTATTTTTCCCTCCAAAGAGTCAGACTACATTTTAAAGAGTCTCTTCAGGCCAGAATTCCCTTTGAAAAAACACAGAATTCCTGATTCATTGAAAAACTTTTAAAATTCTAACAGCATATTACCTATAAATATAAGAAAATTCTCAAAATATTGAGGAACCAGCAATTAACATGATTAATAGCTACTTTTTATTGAGCATTTACTATATTCTAGATCTATGTTAAGAGCTTTATATGTGTTATAAGTAAATACAGTCAATTCACACAATAATCTTTGAAGAATTATTTTTATCACTTTTCAAATGAGAAAACTGAAGCCGAGAGCCCTCAAGCAACTTGACTAAGATCCAAAATTAGGATTTGAACACAGGACTCGAAGATGTCAAAGTCCATGTCCTATTCACTGTGCTACATCTTGGCAATTTCCCATCTTTCTTTTAGGAGCCCACCTCCTCCATTTCAGGATGTCCTCTTTTCCCACCCTTCCTCCCATGACTACACTTACACTGCTGGGGGGCGGGGGTCCAGGGACTACTCCAGCAGCCATATGCCTTACTCTAGATCCCAGACTGTTCCACTCTTTTCTAGAGTTACTTTCTACTCCCAATCAAAATTGACAAAGCCTCTGTCTGGGTGGTATTCACATAACACAACATTCAGATCCCCTAGCAAGGTTAATAGCGTTACATAGATTCATGTTAACATCAGGTTAAATTGAACTGATAAGTCAATTTAAGGACTTATTTTGCTTCCAAACCTTGCTAACTTTTAGAACACTACTGAAAGGATGTGTATGAAGCATAAAATGCATACAAACTTCTTGGTATTTTATTTGCAAGAATGACTCACGGTTAGATGCAAACAGGGAGATGAGCACACACCTCCAACACAACAACTACAAGCAAGATGGACCAACCATTTCTACTTCAGTGTTTTGTGAGGGCCAAAGATAAAAATGCATGTAAAGCTTCGAATACAAGGTCTGATTCTTAGTGGATGCACAGAACATTCTTCCCCTCCAAAGGCATATAGAGAACACTCTAGAAATGGATCACATAAAAGCAGGAGGGTCACAACGACATCAGACTCCCCAAATGCAACACTGGAAGTTAGATGTCAAAGGAGCAATGCCTTCAAAATTTGGAGAGAAAAGTCTATATCCAGTCAAACTATTAATTAAATATGAGGGTAGAATACAGTCATTTTCACAATAATTTTACACCCTATGCACCCTTTCTTAGGAAGTACTCCACCAAAACAAGCAAGTACTCCACCATCCAAGAAGAATGGCTGGGGTCTAGGAAATGGGATCTTACCCAAGATAGAGGCGTTCCTGTGTAGGGCAAACCCAGCCTAATGTCTGGGCAGAGCCTAAAGCGAGCGACTTGCAGGCCTGGAGCAGGAAGACAGGGCTCCGGGAGAGACAAAATCAAGAACAATACTAAACTGATAGGAAACCTGATGTATGTGGAAAATAGTGCTAAGAGGAAACAGAGACATGTAAGGCAGTTATTAGCTCCAAGACCAAGAAAAATGTGTGAAAGAAAGGAAATAGTATATTACTTGACTCAGCAGAGAAAAATATTTACAAGGTTGTAATAATCTATTTGCTGAATATTGATTTATAATAATTCTAATATAACTGACATATACAGAGGGAAGGGAAGGGGACGTGGGAGTGCTAAATCCTCATCTTCCAAATTAGGGAATCAATAGATAATGCCTAAAATTTGCAAATCAAGAAATCCACTATCAGCATATAATCTAAAAATAAGAAGGGAAAAGCCAGAGGAAGCATGTGACAGATTTGGAAGTGGTTGCTTCTGAAGAGCTGCATTCAGGAAAGAGGCCACTGTTTTCTGTCATGAACTGTGTAGTGCTATTTGATTCTTTAAAATTTGGACATGTATTATTCTGAAATAAAGATTATTATATTAAAATAAATAAATAGATACTTAAATCATACAACTTATAATGAAGCCCTGGGTTCCAGTCCTGTGTCAGCTACTGGCAAGTTTTGTGACTGTGGGTAAGTCTTTTTACCCCTCTGAGTCTCAGTTTCCACATCTGTAAATGGAACATTTGAACTCACTGGCTACATGACCTCTGAAATCTCAAATGCACTATTATGAAAATAAAAACTTCTACAATACCTTGAAATGAAAAAGTGCACTTCCTATTTTTTAGAAACACATTACTTTTTTTCTTCTTTTGTAAAATACTAAAACAACTCAAAATATTTTAGGTTAAAAAAAAAAAAAGGAGTACAAAGGCCCTGACATATTGGTCACAAATTGTCCTGGAGCATTTTTAATAACCTGGCAAGCTTTGAAAGAGATACATTTTCAGTCTATGCAATGTGGATAAATATGTTCTCATTTTCACCTGCGTCATTTTTTCTCAAGACAGTTTCAATAGGTGTTGAACCAGACATTCAGTCTCTAGATAAGCAACCACAGAAGAACTTTCCCACTTTAGAGCCCCCTGTGTGTCTGTTGCAGGCAAAAGAGGTCTTGTGGGGAGCTAAGTGAGCACTCTTATGTTAAAATTCATTCTCCACCTCACCTTGGTCCCATGAACCGTTAGCTGGACTAAACCCCCAAACAAGGGGCAACAGAGAATGCAACGTTTCCACAGGAAACCACCAAAGTGGGAGTTACTACAATAGAGAGGATTCGTGCCAGGTTCTGCCTCCTGCTGCTTTTTCTTTCTTCCTTCTCCCCTGTTCCTTCCGCTCCTGTGTCCACACAGTCCCTTACAGATGGGTGGACTATTCTAGTCTCTTAACCCTCCCTTTGGCCCCTCAGGCATGATTCGTTTTCCTCTGGAGTCAGAGCTCACTTCACCAGCACCAGGTAGTCCAGCTGTGAGCAGGTGAAGTTAGCTGGGTATACTTTCAAAAGAACCGTTAATTTTTTGCCCCCATTAAAAATCTCCATTCAGAAAAGTGAATCTGACAGTCTCAGACTACTGGCCTCCAAGCACTTGGTTAATTTTCATACTCTGAGTCCAAGGTGAGGAGGAGAGAGGCATTTCCTGGGTGGCAGTGTGAGGTGTGTGAGGTGCAACTACTATTTATCCGGTTCCTTCACACAATTTTGTGGAGCTGAGATTTGTTGCATTTTTTTTTTCTATTTTTTTTTTTTTTATTATGGGTAAAAATCAAAATTCTCACAATACATACAAACATTTGCAAAATGATATATAAATATATATGCATATATGTATATTTGCTTACAAAAATGTTATTTATATATATATATATACATATATTTTAAGAGGTGCTTAGATTACCTAGATTTGTTGCATTTTACATAAGCTAGTTCGTTTAATACCAATCTATAGGGAAGAAACTGAGGTACACAGAGGTTAAGTAACTTGTCCACATTTGCATCACTAGCAGTTGGTGGAGTCAGGCCCGTGTTACTCTGAGGCAGGTATCTTTTCCACATCCACTCCTTCTTCCATTTCCCGAAGGCTGCTGCCTGCTCTGGGCTGGTGGTGGAGACTGGCACTGTGCGTGAAAGGCCAGGCCAGGCTGGGTCTGAGGGAAGCTCAGAGGTTTGGTGACTGAATGTGTACTGTCTCTGCAGACATGTCTTCCCTCAGTTTTGATCAACTTTGGCCATTCCTGGTCTCCCTCATTCCTTTGAATCCCAGGAATAGACTGAAAAATCTTAGCATTCACAAAGACAGAATTTCAGTCCGACTTGACCACAAAATCTATCTGCTGAAGTGCCCAGTTATCGGACTGTAGAGTGACTCTGCTGCTCTTTAAATTGTCTTCTATTTCATGCCTTCCACTTCCATTCCTTCATCTTTCTCGACCTGCATGCGGTAGGCCAGGGGTCTCTGTGCAGCCTGTTTCCTGGATGGGACCATGGTGCCTTGGCCCCCAGGCACTCAGGACAAGCTCAGAATCTGCTTGGGGCTGCTCAGCCCTCCAGTCTGGGAAGAAGGCTGACTGGACACAATCACTAAGCCAGCACGGGAAGCTCCTCAGTAAATCTCTCTGGGGCCTCTGGGGCCTGGTGATTTATGGGGATGCAGAGGCCCTGTGTCTTT
Source organism: Tolypeutes matacus (assembly GCA_026826555.1). Classification (NCBI taxonomy): domain Eukaryota; kingdom Metazoa; phylum Chordata; class Mammalia; order Cingulata; family Chlamyphoridae; genus Tolypeutes; species Tolypeutes matacus. The sequence continues at coordinate 22,159,651 of JAKSZT010053764.1, read as the reverse complement.
AGAGGCTCCACCGTACTGATACCCTGAGTTTGATCTTATATAACTGTTCCCTGTTATTTACTTTTTAAAAAGTCCTGGTGGAGGCTATAATGTTTTATTTTAAAATAACATTTCATGGGTGATTTTGTTTGTTTCAGATGTGTTATATTTGAAATTGCAGAATTTTTAGAAAATAAGAAAGAAATAAAAATATTTCCTGTATTTCCACCAACTGAAGGTAACATTTTTAATGAATAACCTTTCATCCAGCCCTGATTTTGTTCAGATCTAAGGCAGCCATGTGCCTGAGGGAAGGCTGGGACCTTCTTCAGGCTGAGGAAAAGAAATTTAATTGGTCTAGGGCATTCTTGGTAATTCTATTCCCTTTGTCATTGATTAGCACAGAAATAAGCAGGTAACATTATTTTGGCCAAATAGACATGAAGGAAGACTGTGGGGAGCTTCTGGGAAAGGTTCCTTGGCTCTTAAAACAATTGGCTTGCAAAGAGAACCCTTTTCATTCTGGATGTTCAGATGGGATATCTGAAACAATGGCGGCCAACTAGCAACCTTGAAGGGTGAGGGAGCCAGCTTGGGGGGATACGCCTATAAAATACAAAGCCTCTTAAGGCGTTGTTAAGCTTCTGAATTAACTAACCTTAGAAGCATCCCCCAAACTGGGCAGTTTGTTAGGTGATGAAATAAATAGCTTTAGTGTTTGTGTTATTTAAAATTTTGTTACTTGTAGCCAAAAGATCCTATCTAACAGACTACCGTTACATATTCTTCTATCATATAAATTTTAAATGAGCATATGCTTTTCCTTTTATAGACATACCATAATTCATGGAACCACTTCCCTTTTTTGGGACCCTAACTTCATTCCTATGTCTTTACTATTATAGTCATTGCTGCAGCAGTATTCATGTACAAATTTCTTATTTCCTTAAATTCTAGGTCAAACATTAAGAACAATTTTAAGACTTTTAATGCATATTCCAAAATTGCCTCTCCACTCCATCTTGGATGGAAGCAGATAGTCTCCATTTGAGGAGCTTTTGAAAAATAATCTCTGGGCTCTGCCCCAGACCAAATGAATCGTAATATCTGGCGGAGGAGCTTGGGCATATTTTTTTAAGTTACAGTATAATTTACATACAATAAAATTCATCTTTTTTAGGGTATTTTGACAATTGCATGGTCATATAACCACCACCAAAATCAAAACCTAGAAGGGTTCCACCACCTCCCAAATTCCCCAGTGCCCCTTTGTAGTCAGTCAACCTCTTCCCTTCCCCTGTATCAGGAGTTCTTAACCAGGGGTCCATGAGCTTGCTTTCATTATTCTTGTGGGGACATGTTGGTGCAGGTGTGATATATTTATTAAATAACACACAGTATAGTGTGGACTTTGTAAGGGGTCCATAGAACAAAAAAGGTTAAGAACCCCTGCCCTAGATCCTGGTAATCATTGATCTATTTCCTCCTCTTAAAGTTTTGCCTTCTGTTGAATATCATACAAACAGAATCATACAGTAGCCTTTTGAGTCTGGCTTCTTTTACTAAGCATAATCCATTATCTTTTCATCCAGGTTGCTGTGTGTATCAGTAGTTCATTCCTTTTCATTGTTGGGTGGTATTCCATTATATGGATATACCACAGTGTGTTTCTTCATTCCCCACTTGAAGTGAAGGGTATACTTTTTTTTTTTTTTTTTTTTTTGGTGATTTAAGGGCACTTTATTTTGAAGTTGCATTTCCCAGTTCAGTGCTGTTGTGTTTTTGTTTTTTTTTTTTAACAATTTATTGAAGTATATCATTCATACATGAACATACATAAACTATAAGTGTGTAGTAAACATCGTGAACTTACAAAATAGACATGCATAACATCATACGGGCTCCCACACGTCACCGCCATCCCCCCCCAAACACCCTGCATTGTTGTGAAACATTTGCCAACAAATCATGAAAAGCATAATCAAAGTATTACTACTAACGACAGTCCGTATCGTCCTCCCCTATACATTTTTTAAGGATTTATTTATTTACTTACCTTTTTTTTTTTTTTTTTACCGGGAGGTCCCGGGGATCGAACCCCGGTCTCTCCATATGGTAGACGGACGCCGAACTTCTTGAGCCACATCCGTTTCCCATATTTACTTACTTTTATCCATTTTTACCTCCCCCCCCACCCGTTTTTGCTGTTTCTGTGTCCATTCACTGGGCAACTCTCTGTGTCCATTTCCTGCCCTCTCTTCTCGTCCTTCTCCTCCTGTCTTCACTGGGATTTGATCCTCGGAATCTCTGATGTGGGAAAGAGGCATCCTACTGCCTGTGCCACCTTAGTTCCCGTTTTTTCAGTGCATCTCACCTTGGTTCTCCCTTGTGCCACTCTCCTGTTACATCATCATCTTGCTGCGTGTCTCGTGGGTCCTGACGCCGCACCCGCTTGTGGGGCCTGGCAGTGCACCTGCACGCCGGGCCTAGTGGCCCACGCACCTTCTATATTTTTCCTTTTTTTATTTTTACCAGGAGGTCCCAGGGATTGAACCCAGATCCCTCCAAATAGGAGATGGATGCCCAACCACCCGAGCCACATCCATCCCCGTTATATCTCTTAAGCTTGACCAAAGATACCCAAAGTTACAGTCTTTTCCCGAACAGGATGGTCATATACTAAATCAGGCTTAGTTTATCACTAGCATTCTAAAAACCAGACCTAGGGAGAAAAACTAGGTCTGCGGACACATGTATGGTTTCTAATATAGCTAATATTTAGCCTACCCTGATTATCACAAAATCAGGACAGCGAGTGAAGGGTATACTTTTAAAAGTATACCAGGTGATACCCAGATGATGCTAGTCTTACCTCCAGGATTGGGAATCAGTGAGTGAGGAAAAACTGTTCAATAGTCACACTAAGGTAAACATTAGGTCCCTTTTCTTGCTCCCTACCCATCTCCCCCTTTACATCACATTATCTTATATTGATTGCCTTCTCTGCCTTATCAGATAACTCACAATCTAAAGTGTCCCCTATTCATCTCAGACCCTTATTTTAACAGCCTCGTTCTCTGGAACACTCAAACACCCATCCCATGTACCACTTTCCCCACTGCTCATTTGCACCCACTCATCAAAATGTTTACCTCCTATTTTAGTTCCCTTATTGCTAAAGCAAATACAATGGAATGGGTTGGCTTACACAATGGGAATTTACTGGCTCACGGTTTTGAGGCTAGAAGTCCAAATCAAGGCATCATCAGGGCAATGCTTTCTTCCCAAAGACTGGCCTTCTGGGGCTGGATGCTGGTGATCCTTGGTCCTGGGCTCCTCTGTCACATGGCAGTGCACATGGCAGCCTCTCCCTTCTCTTCCAGGTTCCATTGACTTTCAGCTTCTGGTTGCTCCCTCTGGCTTTCACTCTCTGTCTGAATTTCATTCTGCTTATAAAGGACTCCTATAATAGGATTAAGACCCATCCTGACTGGGTTGGGCCACACCTTAACTGAAGTAACCTCATCAAAAAGTGCTACTTATAATGGGTTTGCACACCCAAAAATGTATTAAGTTTAAAAATATGCTTTTCTGGGGTACATATAGATTCAAACCACCATACCTCCTATATAGGATTTCATCATAAAATTCCTCTTGGATTTCAAAGATGACAGCATCCAATAGATAATTCATATTAATGCTTAAGAAGATGCAAATGGTTATGTCATGCCAGGGTTATATCATTCTGGGTCTCTTAGAAACATTATGCTTTAACCTAAAGTAACAATTTAGAATGACAGGCATTTCAAGAAGTGTAGCACAGAGGTATGAACCCCATCAAATCCTACCTTCATCTTCATTCTAAGCTATAGTAGTTAGAAGTCAAAAAGATAATTTAAAAAAAAATACATGCACAAGGGGAGTGGGTGTAGCTCAGTGGTTGTGTGCCTGCTTTGCATGTACAAGGTCCCAGGTTCAATGCCTGGTGTCTCCTAAAAAAAATACATGCACAAAAAGTTCAACAGTAGGTAATGTTTCAAATGAAAAAAGCCCCACTTCCCACCCCCACACCTCAGTTCTAAACTCAGAGGTAACAACTATAGTAACGCAGTTCCCTGGTAGCTTTCCAGAGCATCTTTCATGTATATCACAGCATACATAAATAGATCTATTGTCTTTTATTATTATTTAGATACAAAAAAGGTATTTTACTATATGCAATGCTCTGCATCTTGCTTTTTTTCACTTAATATATCATGTGCTTCTTTTCACCTTTGATCTACCTCACTTTTTTTAAAGTGGCTGCATAGTAGTCAGACAGATGGATATGCCATAATTTGTTTAGCAATCCCACTGTTGATGGAATTTTAATTGTTTCCATTTTTTGTTACTACAGTGTTCCAATGAACACAACACTTATATACAAAGCTCAAAAATACTTCTGCAAGAATATCTGAAGGGTGAATTCCTAACAGAGGACTCACTGGGTCACAAGGAACATGCATTTATATTTTTGAAAGCTACAGCCAACTGTGAAAATGAGGGTAATTTTAAAAAAAAAACACTGTTCATTTGAGAATAACTAGATCTACAGAAAAGTTGTGAGGATAGTAGAGATTCCCATACACCCCTCACCCAGGTTCTCCTACTATTAACATCTTATGGACCAATCTTTATACTCTGCTATTAGCTAAAGTCAATACTTCATTCAGCTTTCCTTAGTTTTCACCAATGTCTTTCTTCTGTTCCAGGATCCCATTTAGGATATGCTACTACATTTAGTCATCATGTCTCCTTAAGCTCCTCTTGACTGGGACCATTTCACAGACTTTCCTTGTTGTTGATGACCTGAACAGTTTCGAGCAGTGCTAGTCATGTATTCTTTAGAATAGCCCTCAAATTGGGGCTTGGTTGGTGTTTTCCCCATGATTAGACTGGGGTTATTATGGGTTTTGGGGAGGGAGACCACAGAGGGAAAGTGCTTCCTCATCACGTCCAGTCAAGGGTACATACCATCAGCATGCCTCTTCACTACTGATGCTGACCTTGGTGGCCTGGCCGAGGAAGAGTGCATCGGGTTTTTCCACTGTGGAGTTACTCTTTCTCCCCCTTTTCCATGCTGTGCTCTTTGGAAGAAAGTTCCTATGCACAGCCCACAGCTAAGGGGTGGGGAGTTACACTCCACCTCCTTAAGGGAAGACGTCTACCTAAATTGTTTCGAATTCTTCCACGTGGGAGATCTGACCATTCTCCCCATTGAAGGCAAATTTAAGGGATTCCAGGTGCGTGTTCTCTGAGTGTGGTCTCTGTTGTGTGCCTGTAGAATGAAGGAGCAGGCTTCCCCCTCAGCAGGCTACTTGTTGCACACAGGCTGTCTCGCAGGTATGCCTTCCTTACAGACAGCAGAATGAGCTATAGCCTGCACCTGTGCAATGACGTAGGCGCGCACCTGGCAGGTGTGACTGACTAGCTATAATCCTGACTCTAAACCTTCCCTTGTGGACTCAGATGATGAGAGAAAAGGCAAGCTTTTCAGATCTGTGCAGGGTGTGAGGCTGGTTGGCTGGAGGAGGTGGTGACAGTGGCATGTGTGGGACAGATAGAACCAAATTCAAGAAGATTTTAGCAAGCTGGAGCAAGGGATTACCTTTAGTAGCCATTAAGGTAAGGTTCTCGCTTCAGTTAAAAAACAAACGTCAGAATAGTGGATGGGAGTGGATTTATAAAAGTACCATGTAAGAAAAAAATAACTCTGGGGTCTTGGTTGAGGTCCACAGAACGTGAAAGTGATGTGCCTGCCACAAAGACCATTTACTCATAAGTGATGTAAAAAGAAATAATAAAGCACCAAGAGCAAATCTAGAGCGAGCAAATCCCATTGTGCTGTGTGCTGCTTGTGCCACACCTGACATAGTTAATTTTGGTTGAGGCTGTGTGCTTTAGAGGGAGGGATAAATACAAAGTAGACTCCAGGCAGAGGAGGGAATTGGGAATCCTCTTGAGTGAAAAATAGGATTAGGTCCAGAATAACAATCCCCATACTAGTAATAAAACTATGCTTACTGAAAATGTTTTTTTGCAGTTTTTTGTGTCTTTCATACTAAGAATGTACAAATTACCATGTTTGAGGAGTCCTGAAATAATTTCTTTCTAGGTATTTTTGTCTCCTACCTGATATATAGTTAGGTTCATTTGTTTGATTTTACCTTAGACTTACAGCCATTGCTTTTTTCTCGTTTTTAGTTAACTTTGTTTTATAATTAGGCCCAACATTTACATAGTTATAAAGTCTAATACAACAAGTGCATTCAGAGAATTCTAGCATCTATCTCCTGTTCTCTCCACCCTTTTCCTACTCTCATCCATAGGTAACCTTTTTGAAAAGCTTCTGGTTTATCCTTATAATGTTTATTAAATATAAGCTAGTACAAATTTTATACAAGTATATAAATATATATTCATCTCTCTCCATTCTAAGCTAATTGATATCATACTCACTTTACTCTCCCCTGCTTATTTTACTTAAAATATATTCTGGAGATAACCCCACATTATTATACAGAGATATTCCTTATTCTTTTTCACAACTGCATGGTATTTTATTGTGGATGTACTATAGTTTAAGTGACCAGTGCCTTACATCTGGACATTTGGATAATTTCTGGTCTTTTGCCATTATAAATAGAGCTGCAGTGAATAGTCTTTTACGTGTCTTTTTTTTTTTTTTTTTTTTTGTATTTTTTCTGCAGTGTAACTTTGGGATAGATTTCTAGAAGGGGGATAGTTGGGCCAAAGGATGTAGGTGTATGTAATGTTATAAAATGGTAAAAAATCCCTCCTATAGTTTTGTAATGTTTTGCATTTCTTCCAGCAATATTGAGAATGACTGTTTTCCCATAGCCTTGTCTTAGTGCATTTTGTTAATTTCACCAACCCCCAAATGGCTCCCTCATCTGTTTGCTTGTTGTTTTTCCTCATCGTTTGAGCTTGTTGTTGGCGCTTGTTTGTGTCCGTTTTCTGCTTGGGTGTTTTGCTCATCATCTGCTGGTTGTCTGCTTTTGTTTTTTTTTTCTTTAGGAGGCACTGGGAACCAAACCCAGGACCTCCCATGTGGGAGGCGGGCGCTCAACTGCTTGAGCCACATCCGCTCCTGCATTCTGTTAATTTTTGATTTTTGCCAGTCTTTAGGTGAAAAATGGTCTCTCCAATTAATTTTTTTAACTTTTTTTTTTTCGTTTTGTTTGTTTTTCTCTCCAATTAGTTTTAATTTGCATTTTCCTTGAGAATTTTTAAATATATTTACAAACCACTGGCAATTATAATAATGTGGCCTATCCATTAATTTTGTCTATTTTTCTATAGGGTTATTCTATAGGTTATTGTAGAAGTTATTTATACAACAGCCATATTAACCCTTTGTGATATAATTTGCCAAATTTACAATTCTTAATTGTCTTTGACTTTGCTGATGGTATTTTATTGCCATGCAGACTTAAAAAAATAAAATATATCTATATTTTCTGGCTCAACTTTTAGAGGCAGCCTGAAAAATTAAGGCTTCAAATGGTTACAGCACCTCTGCCAATAGGAGACTGACAGCATCAGTTCATCCCTCAGTTGGTCCTGTTAACTGCTATGGGCCAGGAGCCATACCTGGTCCCTGCCCTCAAGCGGATTACAATGAGGAGATGCACACACATGATCCAACATGATCAGCCCCAAATAGAGACAAAAAATTAAAGGACATGCATTTAGGTTAGAGGTGAGAGTTGGGACAGGATGAAGAAAGGCTTTGCAGAGGAGTTGATATTTACTTGAAGTTTTGAAGAGTAATTGGGTGTGTGCCTGTCAAGGGCCTTGTAGGAAGGGGGGACTGACCATGTGGGCGAGGCACATGGCAGGGGGTGTTGTGATGTGGGAAATGACCTTGGTGCAATGGTGGCCTTGAGTACCCTACCAGGCTAGCTGTCCCAGAGGTCATGGAACTGAAAGATGCCCACTAGAACAAATTAAGATATTGAATTACATGGTTTATTCAATCAATTCAAAGCACAGTGAGAAGCCAGGGGAAATACGGAATAGGCTAATATGCTTAGAATAAAGCCCAAGCAGGATGGAAGGACCATCGTCCCTGAATCCTGTGAGAGAAGTGCTTATTTGTCCTCTCTCTCTCTGCCGCATCAGCCTGCCCCTCCCCCTCTCCCACTATGATCCTCCCCTCCCTGTCCTCCCCCACCCCCGTCTGTATGGGTACAAGGATCAGAGTGGATTTTTGAGCAAGGGGGATTGGCAGGTGAAAACCTCTACAGCCAACAATACACATGCATTTGCTCCTTTAAAGAATCACAGGGGCATGTCTACCTGACTGAAGCTGTAGCTCACCAATCGGCCTGATGAGGAGCTATGGTCTTCATCTGTGTTCACAGGACAGCAGACACATGGAGTCAGAATGACCATCATCAGTGGGGGACAAGCTAAAGCCTCATGAATATTTATGACTGCATCATGAATATTAGCTGCCTCTTGGTCTTTCTATTACTCCTCCTCTATGTGCAGCATTTACATATTGTTTCTCTGTCCAATATGTCTCACAGGTTACCAACTTCCTTACCATACTCCCCACTTGTTTTTCTTGTCTTCTAAAGCAGAAATGATTATTCTCAAATAATACACAAGTACACATTACATTGTGGCACACATAAACACTATTCTTCATGTATAGCTACAGGGAAAAAAATACAGAGAACTACACCTGTGGATGAGAAGGAGTGCCACGGAGAGCTTTGTAGACACAGGGACTGGCTGGTGGGGATGAGAGTAGAGTAATCTTCTACCTGTGGAAAATAATAATGACACACCAAAGTCATTACAGTGCTTAAAAGGGTTATCTGGGTTAATTCTCACTAAAGCCTACAAAGTAGTTGTTCTTATTCCTATTTTCCAGATAAGGAAACTGAGGCTCAAAGAAAGTAAATAATTGGTAAAGGCACTCAACTAGTTAAGAGAGAGGCAGGACTGAGAGCAAAATCCAGTAATTCTGGATCTTTTTATATATCACGGTTGGGATAAAATGGTCTCCACCTTCTCAAGTTCTGTAAAAAGAGGAATGGCCCTGGGAGTACAAACAGATTCTGGCGACAGAGAAATGGGTCAGATGTGAAGTGAAAGGAAAGGATTCTCACCCCTTCCAAAGAGCTTGAGGTCAGTCTCACAGAACACTAATGAACACATCCAGAGAAATTCCCTCTCTGTTTGGCAACTTTCCCTCACCCCACACAAACCCCTTTATAAGCTAGAGGTGAGTGGTCAGCTAAGAATGGCAAAGCTGTTTTTCAGCTACCTCCTTTGCTTAGGTGGTCCAGGGCTTCTGTTTAGAATGTGGAAGCGGTCTATAGCTACTGGGACTCAGCCCAAATTAAGAAGCAAGACTGCCAATCTAGCAACGGGCTTCAGATTTCTTGAGTTCTTGGTTGTAGACCTGCATGGTGGATTTCATGGAGGCTTCCATCACTTTGGGAGTCAGCACACCATTTCTGAGCTATCCCTTAGTCTCTTTGCTTTCATTCACTGTGCTTCTCTCTCTACCTGCAGCTTAGGCCAATGGTTCTCAAAGTGTGGTCCCTGCTCCAGCAGCATCAAGTCACCTAAGAACTTTTATCTGCCTCAGCCAGACCTAGTGAACTGGAAATTCTGAGTGTGGGGCCCAGTAATCTGTGTTTTCACAAGCTCTCTTAGTGATCTGGATGTATGGTAGAGTTTAAGATCCAGTTTACTTGGGGGATGTCAGTCTATGCTGTTTAACTCAGATGGAAGTTGTTGGTTTCCTAAACTTAGGATTTTGTTTTTTTTCTGTTAAAAACCCAGAGTTGGTGAAAGGCATTCTAAATACAATATGTTTTTGCTTTTATCTTGAGATGTAGGAAAGGGTTATCAGGACCTGGCAAATTCATTTCCAGTCTTAAAAACTTTTGAAAAACTACAAAACACACTCTTTCAAATAAATACTCCACCCAGCGAGAGTGCTGGTAATGTAGCTTTCTGAAAAGAATCCATTAAAAAGCTGTAAGTCACTGGCACTGAGCTCTTATGCTACCTTTGCAATTAAGTATAGCTTCTTGGGTCCATTCCCCTTTTGCAATGTGACTCTGCTACTCCCTCCATCAAGAGGCAGAGTCAATTTCTCCACCACTTGAACCTGTACTGGTCTTGTGACTTGCTTTGATCAATAGGATATGACAACAGTGACACTATGCAAGTTGCAGAGTCTAGGCCTCTAGGGTAATACAGCTTTGACTCTAACACTCTGAAATCCTGCGACCACCACGCTGTGCACAATTCCAGTCTGGCCTACTGCAGGATGAGAGCCATGGGGGGGGGGTGGTTCCAAGATGTTCTTCAACAATGAAATAATATGTATCTATTTGAAATGATGCTGAGCTGTCTATTTTTGATATGGAAAGGCAGTCACAATATATTGTTGAGTTTTAAAAGTAGGTTCTAAAAGAGTACGAGCCCATTTCTGTAATGTATATTTGCCTCATGTCTGGCATTGGGTGCTGCCTGTGGGCTGGGGCTTCTTGAACCTTCCCCAACCCTCTATACTGTTTGAAAACCTTAAGTGTATCCATTCAAAGGACATGTTCTTAGCCACGTGTACAAAAGAGAGTTCTTGAGAAATCCCAGAGTAATCATTATTGTCATTGTATTAATAACTACAGGGCTCTTTACAATGCACAGCCCTGATAGAGCACACTGCAGTCTTCTGAAAAAGTCTGTAGGTGGTGCTATTAGATGGACCAGTTCCTGCAGAACAGAACAGAGATGTCTCATTTGTGGAGTGTGTGGGATGCTTTCACCTGGACTTAACCCTTCCTGCTTTGTATATTTCATATTAACTCCAACTCTGTCAAAAAGAAACGACAAAAATAAATTGTGTTGTTTTTTGTTTTGTTTTTTTTGCATTTGTTTGTGATGCATGTGCATTCTTGTCCATAGGAAAAACTCTAATGAATTTAATATATCCTACAAAATTTTACGAGCAGAGTGAGTAGAAGAAAGTGCGTTTTCTAATAGGCAAGCTGTACCTGGGACCTCCCCGCAGAGTTACCTGGTGATATAAGACCAGCCCTGATGAGATGGAAATGCTGAGCTCAAGTGGCCCCCATTATGGTTTGCAGAGCACATTTTCCCATGGCACTGCCCACACAGAGGAAAGTATGTCTCTTAGAGGAAGGCATCTTTAAAATGTTGACATTATAAACAAATACAAAATTGAAATTCCCATTAGAAAGAACATAAGGGCCTCACTGCTTCCCTCTAGTGGTTACATCATGCTTTATCTGGTTTCTTGGCAGCTAGTTGGGTCCTGTCCTGGGAAGCCCAGCGCCCTCTTGTGGATGGCAGGAGGAGGTCTCTGGATTTCTGAGGCCTCAGGGAAGAAGCTAGAAGACTGGCTAAGACAAACTAGAGCTAGATTACCTCTGCCAGAGCTTATGGATTTTTTCTCTCAGAGATTTGTTTACTTCTTAAAAAACATAGAGTTTTACTTACCCCTTCATAAGTATACCATATGTGGGACATTCCAATGCTATGTAGGAAGTGCACAATTCTTCATGTCAGCCATCCCAAGCCTTACAGCATTGTCTAGCATCTCTGGCCACTGCCCAATAAATCACTGAGACAAACTAAAGTGCTCCACAGAAATCCAAAATGTCTCCCTCAGAGATTTCTTAAAAGCAGAATTGAATCAGTTTTCATTCTTTTAGGATGATTTAATTCTTTGTCATTTTGATTAAATATCCCTTCTTATTGTTCCATTTATCCCATTACATTGGAACATCCTCTTGGAATTAGCAGTTTAAGAAGTACAGTATTGCCCCATTTATCAGACATGGTCTAGGGATGAAGGGAATGCTCCAGAGAGCTGACTGGATAACCCTCGAACCACTGAAACATTTGTCAGGCTTTGCTGGTGGGGGAGTGTGCTTAAAGGCTTGGACATACCTAGGTCTAATGCTGGTTCTGCCACATGCTAACTTGGCTTCCCCTGGCTTATCCTCTCAAAATCTCACTTTCCTTACTTGTAAAAGGAGGGTTCTCGTGGTGCCTACATTGTTTTGAAGATTAAAGGGGACAATGTGAGGTGTTTAGTACAGTGCCTAGCTCATCGTGCTTGGCAAACATTAGCTACTGTTATTTAAGTCTGAAGATGAACATTTTTAAAAACATGTGTTGCGTTCTTCTCTGCCATCTTAAGCAAGTGCAATGACCAGCATTAACCGTTTTCTCAGACATTCAGATTTTTCCTTTTAAAAATCTGCTCTGGCTCCATACATAAAAGCAACAAAGTGCTGAGAAGTTTCTGAGAGCTGAGAGTATGGGTCTCTTACTTTCTTCCACCACAGAGCCGACAGTCTGTGTGTGAACGGCGGCAGCCTGCAGTGCTTTCTGAGATCTTATTTCTATTTACATGTTCACCTCTTCCCTCACTATCTTGCTGCCTGTCTCTAACACCACTCCTGACCCCATCTGTTTTTTTTATTCTGTTGTGGAGTCAGAAACAAAGTGACATAGCTCGTCAGAATTCTGCTCTAATCTAAATAGACTCCAGTTGAGCACATGAACTCTTCTTTTCTTTGCGCAAAATACATTATCTCCTCTCTGAATTGTTTGCTTTTTAGTTCTTGTGTAATCTGTACCCAAAAAGTAGGGAAGAGTTGCAAGAATAAAGGTGTTAAAAGATTTTTCCCCAGGATGGGCAGGTGATCAGGTGAGCTGGAGCTTTGCAAGCAGCACTGTTTTGATCTCTGCGCTTCTGCTCCCTGGGCTGGAAGCACTTTCCGATGGTGGTGAGGAAAGCAGGGTGCTATACATGGCTGTGGGTAGGGACAGACATTACCCAGGGAGAAGTAACTGGAAGAGAATCTGGCCAGAGACATGGTGGAAGCAAAAGCCATAGCAAGGAAAGTGTTGTGTTTTTAGCCTGAAAGACAGGATAGGTCTCTAATCGAGAGTATAAAAAACACAGGGAGAAGTCAGGATTGGACACCTTGAGTGGATCAAGGGAAGTGATTCAGGACAAGGGTGCTGGGTGCTAGGTAGACATAGGAGTCATACTTAAGCTGATGCTGGTTCTGTTGAATGGGAACAGATCTTATGACTTCAGTAATCTGGAGAGTGACAGTCAGAGGGGGGGGGGTGGTGTTGAAACAGAAAAATTCCGTAGATAAAGTGATGCTATGTTTCTTAAGGAGAGTATCTTCAAACAGTGCTCTGTCATAGTGTTTCCCAAACTGCACCCCACAAAACACCCATGTTCCCTGAGTTGTTAGTAGGTATTCCATAAAAATAGTTTTCCATATTCAAATAATTTTTGGGAACTACATACCCTCTGTGCTGAAAAGCCTGTTTACCCATCCCGACATACTCCCCACCCTTCTTCCCAGGAGGCTGTCCAGTGTAGCGGCATCAAAGGAACTCTTTTTCTCTTTCTATTGAATTTGGCCAATGGGGAGTGCTAGAAGGAGACCAGAGGGAGGGAGGAGTGTGAGACTCATGATGTCTAAAGGCAAAACCTGATTATTTGTTAATCTGTTCATGGTGGTCTTTTCCACTAGAACACAATCACCATGCCTGGCATGCAAAGTGCTTGCTGTGGATTGGGTTTTCTTGGAAGCAGACCCTGAACCAAAAATTTGGGCACACGTGATTTATTAAGGAAGTGCTTCCAAAAGACATTATTAAGGGAGTAGGGGAGGCAGGATAGAGAAGAGGAAGAAGCCAAGCAATGATGCAATATCAGGAGAAAGTCCTACTTTCAGTTTGATCCAATGGGATGCACTAGAGCAAAAATTGTTTCTTCTTGAGGAAAGGAAATTGGTATTTTGAATACTCTCTCCCACAACACTAGTCATTGGTTAACACATACTAGTTAGCGGTGGGGTAGGTCAAACTCCCAGGCACTTTTGACTCTCTAAATGGGCAAGGTAGCTTCAGTAGCTCAAAGTCAAAGCTCTCAAGAAGGGCAAAGCTGTGAGGAGTTAGCAGCAGAGGACATAGAAGCTGGGCTACAGGCACACAGAACCAATGATATCTGAGGGCATCTGGGAAGAGTATCAATGGTGCTCACTACAGTGCTCGCTAAACAAGTGGTGAATAGGTGAATACGTGAATGATAAAGTCCTTCAGTACAGAAACATTTCATTTTAAGGCAGTAGGCATACTTTTTTGTTTTATATGACATGCCTTTATTTAATCCCAATTATCTACCTACCTAGTATTTTGTGGATTAAATTCTGGTAAAGAAACAAGGCAAAGCTGGAGAGCTAAATTTTCCTTATCTGGAACGCTGGGTTAGGTCAATAGACTCTCCCACAGACTGAGACAGCAGGACCGAGTGTGTCGCAGGAGTCAGACTGTCCAAAGAAATGGAGCAACCAGCGCATGACAAATGTGACCTGGCAGAGAAAAAGAAGTGACCAATGAGGTCAAGGACTCCGCACCAAAGTGGACAGAATGGGGTTTAAGGTGACCTATGGTTTGCCACTAGTAAGTAGATGACCAGAGAAAATGGGACCCTGGAAGTCCAGACATGGAGCAGCACGAGAAGGTGATTAAGAGTACAATGTAGAGGAAGAGAATAAAGTGGTAAAATAGGAATGGCTCCAAGAGAAGCAGGCACAGCAGAGCAATGAAATTATTTTTATCACAATAAATCTATTGCAGGAAAATAAAGAGAAGGTATGGACATATGAAAACCCCAAAACTCAAAATAAGACGGTGGCTCTGTTCTAACCTCTTGTGAATTGAGAAATACAACATCATCCACTGGGCCGGGATAGGAGTAAAGGCTCAAGCCAGAAGGACCTCCATTTGCGTTGCTTATTAGGTAGAAACGTGTACAGGTATTTGGTAGAAATTTATAACTTTGTGTAGAGTGAGAGGTGGTTATGCTCAAATAAAGTCGCTTTCTTTGTCATATCGTAAAGGGCCTACAATATGGGTGGTACTATAGTAGAAATACCTACATCTGAGAGAAAACTATATATGGCTCCTATAATGTCTAGTCTAGAGTATTGGGCATAAATTGTTATAGAAATAACACTCCAAAATACGATCCTGGTATACAGACTTTGTTAACAAAATCTTTCGCGTTTTAGAACCTTAAAAACAAATAAGGAAACCCAAATCCCTACATCCCAATTCTCATCTCTGTTCCCAGTGAGAGTAAAGGATAAATGGCTCTGGAAGGGTGAGGTGGTTCCAGTGCCTGCTGCTATAGAAGGGAGCCCAGCCCATTTTCTTTTTACCGCATCTTAATGCAGAAGGTCTGTATGCGATCCCATGTTTTTTTCACTGTGGACAGGTGCTCAATGATTTAAAGGATTAAGACAAGAACTGATCTGACCCTTGACACACCGTTTAAAGGAAGGAGAAATAGAAGCCATGCCCACAAACTTGGGCTAGTTTCTGTGGTTTGAAAATGTACAGTTAATCCAGACTATTATTACTTCTAAGCTTTAGCCACTAGTAGTCATGTGCTATCCCCAAATGAATTTTGAGATTTTACAGCCCAACCTGTAAGGGGAAAAATGGAAAAGGACTGAAAATGAATTTAACCCTCTACCCATGTGCTGAGCCCTATACAGCCTTGCTCTGCATTTGGGGAGAGTGGTGTCAAGGTAAGGGCAGCAGATTTTTAAAATGTGTAATGGAATCTCTGGTCCCAAGAAAATTAGAGTAACACTGATGGTAGAAATGATGAGCTAGTAGTAAGTTAAAACCATTCCTTGTGTTTAAACTTTGAGATAAAAATGTTCGTGGCTTTCTAGAAAAAGGTTTTCTACATATTTAGACATACTGAAGTGGTAGGTCATCCACACACATCTGAGTCTATCCTTGCCTTCTGATTTTCTGCACATGGGTGAAGTCCATGCCCCAGGCCTTCCATTGCCAGCAACTCTCATTGCCAGCAAGCCCTGCTAGGTGAAGACTGCAGCAGCAGCAGCCCTTCTGGAGCCCCTGACAAGCCCATCTCATCGCATCACCAAGGGTCTAGGGAAAGACCTCCATGGAGTGGGCTCAGAGCTTTGCCCTTCCCCTCCATCATGCCCTAGCACCACGGTCCAACGAATGTTCTTAAGATTGACGCAACCTGTAAGAGTTCCTCCTGCTTGGGGGTGGCTTGTCATGGGACTGGGGCCAGAACTTCTCTAGAAAGTGTGACTGGGAAGACTACTGGAACTCGGGGGAGGGAGAAGTCGCAGTCTCAGGTGGATTATCTGCAGGTTTCTGATCATCCCCTTGGCCACTCTCTACCATCACCACCACTCATCCAGCCTTCTTCATTCTTAGAGGAAAACAATTGGCTGTAAGCACATTTGTCTCAGCAGACCAGGAGCTGCAACATCAAATGCCCACAAGAGTCCTGAAGGTAACAGACATTACAAAAGCCTGCTCAGTGTAAGGCCTCATGAAAAGGCATTCAAATTCAGGCTTAAAAAATGTGTTTGCTTATGGTTTTTTTGTTCTTGTATATTAAATATTGTGTTGGACCAACAAAAACACACCTGCAGTCCAAATTCTACACACAGCCCACCAGTTTGTAACTTCAGACACGAACCATCCTTTCCCTTCAGGGGTGGTTTTAAAAATAAATGTACAGAAGAAGCCGGAAATCCACGGAAACTAGAAGAGCAGACACAAGGAGAAAGAGATGGCCATGTAGCGGGAGGCAGGGATGCCAGCCAAGGAGCCTCAAGGATTACAGCAGGTCAGCACCAGAATGCTACAGACTTTGGGAAGAAAGCAGTCTAACCGATGTCTTGACTTTGTACTTCTAGCATCTGGAACTGTGAGACAATAAATTCCTGTTGTTAAGCCAAAAAAAAAAAAAATTAATTAAAAAAAAAATATATAGTATTGACATCCAATAGCATTGATTCTCAAGCTTAGTTGCATGCTGGAATCACCTGGAGAGTTTAAAAAATATACCCGTAAATGGGTTCTGAGTTCTACCCCAGACCAATTAATTCAGAATCTCTGGGGATAGGACCTAGGCATCAGTCTGTTTTAAAAACTTCCCTCATGAGCCGAGGGCCACCACCTCCAGGCTGCCCTGCTGCTGTTCTCTCAAACCTGAACATAGAAGGAATAGCTAAAGAGGAGGCAGCACAGAGAAACAAACCAGTAGGAAGGGCCCCAGTAAGCTTGGGTGGGGCCCAATTTTGAGAAGATGCTTTCAGGGTATTGCTAGTGGAGCCTGTAGTTCCTTGAGAGTTCCATAAACCTGGCTTATTTCTCTAGACCGGTTCTTGTCAATTCTAGACTCAGCCTTGAGAACTCTTTTTAGATATTTCTTTCCCTATAACCTTTTTCTCCCCTTCTAACCACTGTCTTCCACCAAAGCAGAATGAGCAGAATCAGAGCTTGATGTTCAGCAAGGCAGGAAACCATCTCACACACTATTCCAGAGGATATGATAAAAAATGAGAGTGGCTGAGTAGAGCAAACAAAGGGAACAGAGCTAAAAGTAATGACATATAAGGAAAGATTAAAAGGACAAGCAGCCTGTAAGACAGGCTGAGGGCCTAGCTCAACCACAGTTTCAACCCAGATTATAAATGTCCCAGCTTGGTTATATCCAAACATGGCCACAATGCAATGAGTATTAAGTGTCAAACTATTAATGTCATTTATCAAAATAAAATATGTTAACATCTTAGAGCTTAAACAGAGTAACTACTTCTTAAGATGGTATATTTCTTGAGTCTATATTTGGTGGCATACTAAAGAAGTTATGGAGAAATGAATCTATAATAGAAAAGGTCCACTTTAGGGCCTTGAATAGGATTGGGGCCTGAATTTAAACCTAAGGCTGGAAGGAATGATAGCCAACTTCTGTCTTTTAGATGTGAGGAGACTGGGATCCAGGAAGGTGAAATGACTGTCCAAGATTGTACTAGATTGTGGCCAAGCTAGAAGTGAAATCAGTATCCACAATGGGATACTCTACCCACAATGTTATCATCAAAAATCAAGGAAAAAACAAAACAAAATGCGGGGGGGGGGGGATCATAAAAAAATCCGTCTTATAACTGATTCTCCATACCACAATGTCATCTCCACCTCAATAGCTCTTAGGCATTCTAATCTGGTCTATCTTTGAAGTATCAAGTGCAATTACTACTTGTTTCTATTTTTACTGACAGCCTCAATCTCACATGGCTAAAGGTTTCACGGTTATCAAAAAGAAGCTGGGAACAATAAATCACTGTCTTCCTGATGTTTTTCTTCCAAAAAGATTTGCGATGCTCTAGCTGGACTGCACACAGCAAAGAAATATTCAGGAGTTTTTTTTCCCACTAAAATAGGAAAAGGGGGCAAACAATGCTGAGGAGGAAAATACATTTTGAATTGTAACATTTTTCTGTCACAGAACAGGCAATAAAGCACTTATATAGAAATAGCCTCCTTACCATGATCTAGACCAGTGTTTCCCAAAATGTGTTCCCGTAACATGCTAGTTCTGGGGGATGTTTTCTGAAAGAGATTGCCATCAAATCAGAGATATGTGTGTGCATTTACTAATTACACATATACATACACGTCTACATAATACATATATCTCTACTAAAATATATAAACACATTATATCTGTATCATGTATCTATCCATCTATCTGTCATCTATCTATCTACTGGGTTTTATATCAGGAAGCCTTAGGCCATACATGGGATGCTCAGAACCTGGCCCAAATCCCACAACAGAGAGATAAAGAACTTTTGTCTAATGACTTGTTTCCAGGGTCTTCTGTTACATAAACTTCCTCAGGAAGCACTGAGTTCCTTGTCAGAGAAGATGTTCAAGAATATATCAGATGGGAGCGGATGTCTCAAACAGTTGGGTGCCTGCCTCCCACATGGGAGGTCCTGGGTTCAGTTTCAGTGCCTCCTAAAGAAGATGGAGCAGACACCACAACCAAGAGATGCTGCAACCAGCAGGTGCTGCATCTAGCAGAGGCTGCAACCGCCTTAACCAGCAGGCCCCGTGCTGCAACCAGCAGATGCCACAACTGCCACAATGAACAAGACTCTGCAGCCAATGGACACCGCAACTGCTGCAACCAGCAGCAACCAGCAGATGCCACAACCAGCAGGGAGCAGATGTGGCTCAAGCAGTTGGGTACTCACCTCCCACATGTGAGGGCCCAGGTTCGGTTCCCAGTGCCTCCTAAAAAAGATGAGCACACAGATGAGGGAGCCATGAGGTGGGGATAAAAAATATATATCAGAGATGTAGAGGGGTGGGGTGTTCTTAGATGGGAGATTAAAGCAGGTGACCTTTTAAGTTGCTTCCCTCTCTGGAAGTCTAGGATTCCATGTCAATCTGAGATGGCTGGAAAGGAATAAAGTATTTCTTAGTTCACTTGCAGGGTTTTGTGAAAGGTCCACTTACGAGGAGAAGGAACAGAGCCACATGGTTAGAGGGCTAAGTTAGAGCCAAGGCACAGGTTGAGAAAGCGGTTCAGAACAAAGGCCACGATAAGGGAGTCTGGGTCAGAGCTCCCTGTGTGTGTGTGTGTGTGTGTGTGCGCCTGGTGCTGCAGCAAAGTCAGCCTAACAGAATCTGCCAGGGCTCAGGTTTTTGCCTATATTTTGTAAAAAATTTCTAGAATGTGGGAGACGAGGAATCTTCTGCCATTCCTCATAACAATGCTTAGTAGTTAAGTGCCCCGCGCTGAGTTGCCAGGAGGCATTCTGAGATGGAGGTTTATTCGGGACCAAGAGCAGACCCCAGGGAGCTCTGAAGCTGGCATGGACCTTCACAGTTGTCGTGATTTGGGGTGACAGGCCTGGGCTTTACACCTCATGTTGACCAGTTGAGATGTGGGCTTCCCAGAAATATTAAATCCCCTCCCCACCAAACGCATACAAATTCCAAATACAGATCAGATTTCATTCCAAAACATTCCAAGAGAATACCCTCAACTGCTTTTCTTCTTATTTTTTAAACATGACTTATGCCTGAAATAAATGGATCATCCTCTAGGCTTTGGCACTCTTTATTGTAATTTGTCTTAACTGTCATTTTAACTAAGGAGAGACATCCCTAAAAGGACTACTTCACAGAGATGTACCTAGATTATAATAGAGCAAAGAAATATTTTCTAGTGTTCCTTCCTTAGAAGTTCATTCCCTGCTCTATACACACAGTCATAATCACCCTGTTTAATGATGGCTGGTAACTGACCCAGGCTACAGAAATAATTATTGGTAACCATGTCAACCTATTGCGAGAATCACACTCTGCCTGAAAATACACACACACACACACACACGCACACACACACGTGCATGCACTCTGAAGCTGAGAATCTTCACTTTGCAGGTTGTAAAATCGTGGATTATTTTTTTAAAAGGAGAAAGGGGATTTTGTAATAGTAAAGACTAATGAAATTTTACGTGGTTTATGATTTCATCAGTTATTTCAGGGTTTGCTAACTTTATTATACTGCTTTATAAAACGGATAGATTCATTTTTAAGCTGTCATCCTTTGAAATTATAATAAGCCACTTTGGTGAAAATACTAATTTATGTAATCGTTAAGCTTCTCTATAATATTTTATTTCTATTTCTAGAATTTTTGTATGAGTGTGGGTAGAAAAAACAGTGCTCAGGGATTAGAGTACTCAGAAATGAATTCATTTCAGGTAATAATTTGCAAAGTCATATTTGCATCTTTAATTAGAACACTAAGTAATATAAAGTCCCTTTATATGAATCAATTTGGTGGGCAAGTGCAAAATTCAACCCTGATTCTTTTATGTTATGGTCAACCCTAGGAAATTAAGCTATGCTTCCTAACTTTTACCAACTTCTGTGAGAAAAATAGCAAGTATTTAGAACAATGTTCCCAAGGTCAGTGGTTCTTAAACTTTAGTCAATATCAGAGCCACGTGGAGGGCTGGGCTCCACTCCCAGAATTTCTGATTCAGTACTCTGGGGTGGGGCCCAAGGATTTAATTTCTAACAAATTCCCAGGGAACAACACACTTTGAAGACCACTAAAAATTATATATCTATCTCCCTCTCTCCCTACTTCCCGCCATCTTGGCTCTCTCGGTCCAATTCTGTAACACTGGGAATCAGTTAACACAGGGCTGCTGCATTGTGCTCCAACTGGTGCCATTTACCTGGAAAACAATGAGACTAATGGTAGTGGCCCTGACTTAACAACCCTTCTGAATTTCAGTTTCCATATGTGTAGAATGGGGAGAATAGCAATTTCCAAGGTGTTTGTAGAAATTAATTGATGATGTTTATAAAGCGCTTAGCACAGATCTCTGGTCCATTGTAGTAGCTCAAAAAATGGTAGCAGTACTGAAGATGATGCTAATGGTCACTGTTAGAAATCATGGATTCTCCTGAGGTGAGAAAACTGGTCCCTTCCAGTTCCGATGCTATCATCCAGAGACTGTTACATTTAACAGAGACAATGTAGAATTTTCTCCCTTTTTATAATCTTTTCTCCTGGGAGATCTTGATGAAGTCATAATTTTAGTTATTTCTTTCATTTGTCATAGAGAAAAGTTCATGATTTTTCTACCCTACATATAAAAAACTGTTTTCTGGGAAGTGGATGTGGCTCAAGCAATTGAGCTCCCACCTACCATATGGGAGGTCTGAGTTCCGTTCCCGGAGCCTCCTAAAGAAGACGAGCAAGACAGAGAGCTGACACAACGGGCTGGTGCGGCGAGCTGATGCAACAAGATGACGTGACAAGAGACACAAGGAGGAAAACATAATGACAGATCAACAAAGCAGGGAGTAGAGGTGGCTCAAGCGATTAGGCACCTCCCTCCACATGGGAGGTCCTGAGTTTGGTGCCTCCTAAAAAAAGAAGACTGGCACACAACAAACAGACACAGCAAATGCAGACAACGAAGGGGTAGGGAGAAATAAATAAATAAATAAATAAAACCTTTAAAAACAAAACCCTGTTTTCTTTGAAGTGGGTCACATGTAGTACCATTTCTTGGAGGTATCAAGACCCATTACCTCGATGATATCCCTCTGCAGCCTTTATTTCTCCCAGAATATTTCACACTTGAAATTTTTAGGTAATGAACATTTACCTAGTGCTCTACCAAAGAGTAAACAGGCTGCTGTTGGAAAAGCCGTGCTAGGCAGCAAAGCCAACTGGCCAGATGAAGTTTACCAGATGAAGTTGACCAGAGAAGCAAGAAGTTAGTAGAGAGAAGAATGAAGATCACGATGGGTATTGGGAAGAGTGGTTCAGAAGTGTATATCTGAGTTGCAGATGTGTACTATAATTCTATTTCCAACTAAAAGACCACTAAGAGAACAGTACACTGGGGAGTCAGGAAACCGTTCTAATTCCAGCTACCTCACTGAGTATCTCTGAGGCCTTACAAATCACTTAACTTTTTGTATTTCTATGTCTTTATCTATAAAATGAAGGCGCTGGCTATGGTGTTCTGTTTAAAATCAATTTTGCAAGAATCCCCAGATGAAAATCAGATAAACACACAGGTGCTTGGTGGCAGTTGGCTTGACCGTACTTATACCTCTCACCTCTGGCAGCTCCAGGGGCTATTCAGAACACAGACTGAAAACTACTGAAGTACCGTCCATCAAACACGTCACCCTCTAGCTTAGATCTATTTCCTCATACTTGGCACTTAATTACATGAAGTTTTATTCCTCAAAATTCTTCACAAGCTCTTTTATCTTCTGACAGCTCTGCATGAATACCATTATTAAACTAACTTTGTTCATGGGCAAATTTTAAATCTATTTGCCCCAAGGCTTTTGAAGGAACCATGTTCAAGCCAAGATTTAAAAGCAGTAATACTTGCCTCTGGTACTCAGGCATGAAATAAAAGAGTAGGAATAACACTTGCTCCAACTGTTAGTGTTGATTTTTTATTGATTCATAGTTTTTTGAGGTTGTTTAATCCTAACCCTTCCAAACAACTGGGTTTTTAGAAGCAATAACTATGTATGGTGAACCAGGCATCAACAATTTCGTACAATTCTATTTAGTAGCTGCAGAGAAATTGCTGGAAAACCTCAGGGAAAGCAGATGGTTAAAAAAGAAAAAGTTCTGTCCTGGTGAATTTGGAGTACTTTCCTGGGAGGAATTACAGATTATTATTTTCCTTGTTATACCTATAGTCAGACAGATGCACAAGATGGCGAACAAGAATTCTAGAGTTTCCATGGCAATTGCTGGAGAGCCCTGGTCTATTCATGATGAGGTGTATTGCAGCATTTAGGTTGAAGGTGAAATTCAAGGAATTCACTCTGCAACATCTGTTGATTTTAAGCCATTCAAATAACATTTTTGAGGCTTCGCTGTCTAAAAAGCAACTCCTGGATATTGGGGGGGGGAGGGGAAGGGAGAAGATGTCAAAGACAATGAAGTGTTGGCTTTTCCTTCTAAAGTTTCTGGTATTGAATGAAATGTCCATGGATAATTTTAAGAACAAAACTAATGCAACTTGTAAACGTGTCATTGTAATAGGTTTTCTTTAACCAAGTGCTGTCTGATTAAGCAGTGGCAAGAATACAATCCTTGTGAGCTGGATTAATGATCAGCTTCTTTATTTGTACACCATGTAAGAGACATTATAGCACTGTGGCTAAAACTATTGATTCTGTGTTCAAATTCCAGCTCTGCCATTTAACTTTTTTATTATTCAGTTTCGTCATTGATAAAAATGGTAATAACAATAATACTTAGCTCATCAAGTTGTCTTGAGGTTAAGGAGTAATGCACAAAAAGGGCTGGGAACAGGATAGGAGTTCAATACATATTAAGTATTTGTGAGAGGTATAAGACTGCAAATGTAACTTTATTCACTAGTTTTTGAAAAGCAAAAACTCATCTGACCTAAAGTAGAGAAAGAGGAGAGTGGTTAAGATGATACCATTATCTGGCTTTATGACCTTTGACAAGTAACTTAATCTCCCTGAGCCTCAGTTTCCTCATCTGTAAAAAGGGAATACCATACCCACCTACTGTAGTCACAGAGATGGAATGGGGCCCCTCACCCAAAATTTTGTTCAGATGTTGAGTCTGATGATGCTACACAGACAACAAGAGGACATGAAAAGGTTTTCTACTCACATAATGAGGCCTTCTGGGGAGAGCAAGGTGGGTTTCCAACAGGATCCAAGAATGGTTTAAAAAAATGAAGAAAGGAGCTGGCTTTGGGGTTTTATGGTGTTTAGGGGGTGGGGCTGGGGTGAGGGACCCCTCGTGGCTGAGCTGCCATGATTTGAACTTCTTGCCAGCACCAGAAGAGGGAGCATCTGGACTTTGATAAGGCTCGAAAGCTGTCAACACCAAACATCAGAAATGGAGCCAAATTTAGGGTTATTGTGAGGACTAAAGGAGATCACATACATAGAGCATTTAACTCGGTGCCGAATAAACAGTACACGCTCAATAAATGTTACCCTTTAACCTAAAACTTTGTTTTCTTAAAAAAAGCACTCAATTTTTAAAATCCACCAAAAAGTACAAGGAATACCTGCTTTCTCCTTATTCTATTCTATTTGTTTTTACTAAATGTGCTTAAAAAAAAAAAAAAACTCTCAATTTCCAGCAGTCTTCTAGCAATGAAAAGGCTGTGTTCTAAGCATTTCATTTTAAATTGATTGTCACGTGGAATTCTTTTTCCTATAGACATGATGCTATAAATAGAGTTAAGTTCCCAGAGGATCCCTCACATTCATCCTAAAGTGTAATATAGCTGAAACAGACCTTATTAGAGCCCTGAATCCTAGAACAGCACTTGGGCCTCTCAGAACCCTGAACTGAGCTGGTCCAAGGTGATCCTAGGTGAGGCCCTAAAGGTGTTTGGAAACCTTGATGAGGAGGAGATGGCTGTTTACTGCAAAGTACCCAAGTTTCTCTTAGAATAATAGTACCTGGCACATAAGAATGACTTAAAAAGTCCATTGAGGGTGTTGGGCCACACTTGTGAGAGATGTTTGTGTGGGATGTGGTGGGAGGTGTGGGAGGTGGGCAACATGGGAATCCCAGTGGGTTCCGTGTAATATTTTGGGTATCTAAGCACCTCTTAAAATATATTTATATATATACATAAATAACATTTTTGTAAGCAAATGCACATATATGCATATATATTTATATATCATTTTGCAAATGTTGGTATGTACTGTGAAAATTTTGATTTTTACCCACAATTAAAAAAAAAAAAAAAAAAGAATGACTTAAAAAACATTTATTGTGGAAGCGGATGTGGCTCAAGCAATTGGGCTCTCATCTACCATATAGGAGGTCCAGGGTTTGATTCCTGGGGCGTTCTGGTGAAAAGCAAGCTGGCCTGTGTGGAGAGCTGGCCCATGTGGAGTGCTGGCTGGCACAGGAGTGCTGGCCCATGCTGAGTGCTGGCTCGCACAGAGTGCTGACCCGCACGGAGAGCTGGCGCAGCAAGATAACACAACAAAAAGAGACACAGAGGAGAGACAATAAGAGACACGGCAGACCAGGGAGCTGAGGTGGCACAAGAGATTGAGTGCCTCTCTCCCACTCTGGAAGGTCCCAGGATCAGTTTCTAGTGCTGCCTAAAGAGAAGACAAGCAGACACAGAAGAACATACAACAAATGGACACAGAGAGCAGACAACGAGGGGGCAGAGGGGAATAAATAAATCTTTAAAAAAAAACTTTGTTGAATATTAATAAATTTAACTTCAAGCCAATCTAATCCATTTACGCTCCAGACAACAGACTGTTTCTTATTGTCATCCTTGTTCCTTCCTTTTGGACTCTCAAGTTTATCCTGATTTTCTTATAGTAACCAAGGTCTATATAGGGTGTCATCCTTCTGGCCCTTTCCTGCCTGGTTGCCTAACAGAGAAAACCCAGCCCCACCTCTTACCTTCATAACAACTTCTACCACTAGCCTCCTCGATTTTTTTCCCCACATGTTTTATTAACTATATAGCAGGTAGCATGCCAGGCCCTGGAGACACAATGGTGAACAAAAAAGGCAGGATGTGGGATTTGACCTGGTATCTGTTCTCTCATTTTATTGAAACCCAGAGGTGGGAAGAGACAAAGCCAGTTATACCCAATGATCAAGTTGCAGAGGCACAGAGGGCAAGCAAGAACCAGAGCAAAACTGACTTAGATGGTTTCTTTGCAATACCCTTGCCAAATCAAGGGGCCCCTCCCTCTCCCTGCTTTCCTTCCAGCCATTCCCAGGGCCTAGGTGTCAGTTGTCCTGGGTATGTATTATGGACCACTGTAAAATTAACAATCTTTTCAGAGGGATCCTTCTTCTGGGTCAGGTCTTATATTTTGAGTTGCTAAAAGAAAAATCAAGAGTTCTCATTCAATTTGACTACTGTTCTCAATTTCCTGTGGGGGCGGATAAGGCATAGTGTTGAAAATAATGTACTTCAAAGGCTTTAAGTTCATTATGATAATAAATGCTATCTGAATATTTTAAAAGAAAAATCATGTCTTACTGACCATGAATCGCAGTACAAATTTTCCCCAAACTCTGCAATTTTACAGAACAAACATGAAACTAGGTATAGCTTTTACTAATAAAACTAGCAAATGATCTCTGTTTAAAAAGTTATATGCCCCTGGCTGTCTTTGCTTTACCAGCCTGACTTTCCTCAGGAGGCACACAAGAACTAAATAAAAATGTTTTCTAATTACTTAAAATCAGTGAGATCATACAATATTTGTTCTTTTATGTCTGGCTCATTTCACTCAACATGTCTTCAAGGTTCATCCATGTTGTCGCATGTATCAGGACGTCATTCCATTTTTACAGCTGAGTAATGTAACATTGCAGGAAATAATTTGAATAAGCTAACTCGAAGAGTCAGAATTTATAATATAGGTTACCAGGAGATGGATAGGGGTAGGGAATGGGAAGTTAAGGCTTAAACTGTACAGGGTTCCTATTGGAATGAAGGGAAAGTTTTGGTAATGGATGGTGATGATGGTAGCACAACATTGTGAATATAATTAGCAGCACAGAAATACATATATCTGAATGTGGTTAAGAAGGCAAATGTTAGGTTGTATATATGGTAAAAGAATAAAAAATTTTTAAGAAATCCATGGAACTAAACTACACAAATGGTGAACCTCAAGTTAAACCATGGACTATAGTTAATAGTACAATGATAAAAATGTGCTTTCATTAATTTTAACAAATGTTCCACACCAATGCAAGGTATTCATTACAGAGTGGTGTATGGGAATCCTGTATTTTGTGCATGCTTGTTCTGTAAATCTACAACTTCTCTAATAAAGAAAAAGGAAAAAAAAAAAAAAGAAAAAATCTTTTCTAAATGTTATCATTAGCATAATAATAACATTATTTACTAGCTCTTATGTAGTGCTTCCTGTGTTCCAGGTACTGCTTTATGCCCTTGATATAGGTTAACACATTTATCCTCAAAACGACTTTATGAGGTAAGTATTATCATCATCTTGAGGTATATGAGGCACAGAGATGTTTGGAAACTTTATGTGGTGTCGTATCTTCATGAAATTTGCCCAAGTACCACCTTAATTTTTTTTTTAACTTGACTCAGTTTTTTGTTTTTTTTTTAAATTGTTCATTTTAGAAAGAAACTATGAATCTACTGTAAATGGAAAATCAGTGTCACTTGTCATAAATAGAAGGTAACTATGAAAATGGATACAATGAATGTAAAACAATGTTATCAAATTCTAGCTTGTTTCTCTTGTCTGCCAAAATCTGAGGTTTGCTCTGTCTTTGTTATGGAGGTGGGGAAAGAAAGAGAGACAGAGAAAGAAGTGTTATAGAGGTGTATAAAAATATTAAAACTAAGGTATAAACAGCAAACAAAAAGAGAAACAACAAAAAATTATATATATTACTATCAAAGTAACACTTTCTCCAAAACATAATAAGGATTGAACTATTCTTAAATATTACATTTTTCTCATTATGTGCTCTGGTTTCCAAAGCTGATATTGTCCCCTCCTTGTCCTATGTCACCTAACTGCCTAGAGCTTCAGATTTTTAATTGAAAATAAGAATAATCTCCTAGAGTTTATATATAACTTATACACAGAGCCTGGCACATAGTAGGCACTCAATAAATCAGGTTATCAATGGCTACTTCTTGGGGGCAGAGAATGGGAATGCCAGGTACCTTAGCCATTTTCCTTACACATGGGTTCCAAAATGTTCTTGCTTCATTCTAGATCAACCGAACAGGGGCAGAGCACGGAACAATCACATTCAGCAGTGGCAATACTTGGAGGGCTGTTGACATGAGGAATCTGCTCAGCTCCTGCGGTCCAATGGAGGTAGTAAGGAGACATGAGAGGCAGCAGATGTGAATATCTTAAAACTGTAGGAAAACAAGGGAGATGATGGAACCCAGCCCTACTTAGTTCATGGGCGAAGACTCTGAGCCTCTGGGTGGCAGTCCCCTGGCCGTGGTCCACAACCAGTGAGTGGCAGCCGGGCCCAGGCCATGCAACCACAATGTGCTCTTCCCACCCTATGCCTCAGCAGCGGCCTTCTCCTGAACCAGCCTGCTCTAGGCTCAGAAAACTGGAAGGAAGTGGAGACCTATAACCCATATGTTCATGTTTTGGGCCCCAGGATCTTAATTTACAAAATGATTGTTGGCTTCAATGCTATCTACTAATTTGTTAAATGCTTGTAGCCTTTCTTAGAAAAACAGAAAATGTGACTTTCATGCCAAGCCCTGATTACATCAATACTTCAATAAACACATCCATACAAAGGGAAAATAGTTCCACTTGGGACTCCCATCTATCTCAGGGGAATTTTTATTCCATGAGACAGCATTTGCAGGGCTTCATACTACAGAAAAAGACCTGACCTTTCCAGCCCAGCCTCTCCAAGGAGAAGAGTAATGAGGGTGAAAGCTATATAGGAGCTTGAGGGACAGATTAAAAGTCCAGCGCTGAGTGGGGCAGATTAAACTAAGGTCTAGATATATGAGGAATGAGAAGTCCCAACACTCCCTTAGTGAGAGGGGCCAGGCATGGGTGTCTGTAGATTGGACAAGAATACAGATGGAGGAGAAATGATAGCCCCTGTTAACTGTGACTACAATTTTGAACATTATATCCCATGTTCATACTCATTTCTGGAACCTTCCTCAAAAAAGATTTGCATCCTTTTAGGGGCAACAGTGTTTATTTAGTATAGAGGTAGGAAACAAATACTCACTGGGCCAGGCTGGGAAGGTGCGTGAGTGAAACTGGCTGGGTGGGGACTGTGTAAACTGTGAGGGGGGGGGCATATACCCCTTTTTCTAAAAGGCAGCTGATGTGCAGCTCCTGTCAATTATCATCATTCAGGAATGTGGACACAGAAGTGACTCACATGCCACTCAAGTCATTACCTACTCTTCTACATTTTTCTCCTTTGTCAACTGCCTTCCTGTTCAGTTCTTCCAGTAGGGGGGACGGCAGGAGCCTGGATGCTAGGAGATGGGGAGAAGGGACCTGCCCCTTCCTATTTGCTTGCCAGAACCATCAGCATCCAACCCTGCAGCAACAGGTGGTTTCAGCATCCAGTTTTCCTTCATACTCCCAGAGCCGGTCTTAAAATGCTTTTTTAAAAGTACCAACAACTGCCAAGCGGCTCTCCCTCCTCAGAAGTAAAGGACCCTCCTTTGAGGTTCTCAGTTCTGATAATCCTCAGGAGTGGTAGCTCCTTCCTGCTGTGACTATACTTGGGTTACCTCAGTGTTTTCTTTTTCACATTTCAACCTCCAAATACTTGTTTAATGAATTCCTACATTAAATTTCTCTGTTGAAATACCAGTGTAGTTTTTGTTTACCTGACTGGACTTTGACTAATATACCAGTTCTTCTGACTTATAACAGAAAAAGTGAGATCACCCACTTTTTAAACATTGCCAATTGAAAGAAAAAGATGTGTGTGGAGACCAGGTTCGGCCTTGTAACTGATGCAGTGGCACTCTGGTCAGATCAGGGCCAAGGCATCCATCTCCCAGCTGCTGGGAACACCACCTAAACAAAGTTGCTACCACATCATTCACTGGGAAATTTATTGCACTGAAGGGGAGGAAAACAACAGCATGGCCCCCTATTTTCAATTTGGGATAACTCTGAAGGACCATCCCAGCTCTAGAGCTCCCTGCAGGCTAAGGCCTCTGGGTGGAAGTCCCATTGTGGGTCAGTTTCTCCCCTTGTTCAAATCTGCCTTCCTCACCTCCTTACCATTATGTCCCAAGAGCACTCCCCAATAAACCTTCTGCATGCAATTCTCCATCTCAGAGCCATTTCTAGGAAACCGAATCTAAGTTAAAGCAGCTCTTGTTTGATGTATAGAGATTGCACTCATATAGGAGGCTTGTGAAAAAGCAGAAACACTTAATTTCATTAAATATTCAAATGAAGGGAGGGAAGAAGAGAAGGAAGGAGGATCAAAGTATAAAGGCAAAAGAAGAGATAATAATTGGGAGAGTCTATGTGAAATATTAAATGGAGGTGAAGTGAATGGTATCCAGAAACAAAATGGTCATTAAGGGGAGACTGACCTCCCTGGAGCTGCTCTATGGACTTTAGCATGTATCATGGTTCCCCAAAGCCAAGAACAGACAGCAGCACCTCAACCTTGTCTGTCTCCCAAAGGCTTAGATGGACAGAGCAGGGGGATCACTGCCAGGGTCTTAGTATTGGAGTGCAACTGCAACTTGTTCTACCAGCAGAGGCCTCTCTCATCGCCTAATGGGGGAATGAGTATTTATTTTGCATTTGAATCTGGCCAAAGCCATGGAAGAGTATTAAAATAATTTGTGCTCCTTCTCTGTTGAGCAGCACTGGAGTTACATGTGACAGGTGCTGACAGAGTCCCTAATGGGCAGATGCCAACTTTCAGTCTCTCTCACACCTACCCACCCAGCTAGGTGTGAGAACCAGCTGTGTGGGCTCTTTGCCTGCAGCAAGAATGAGTCTAACCCTCTACTGTCTATTGCACTGATTGGTGCAGAAGAGAAGACAGACTCTGGGTGAAGTCTGACCTTCGCTGAATCTCCAAGGATGCTGTACATGAAACTCTATGGCCTGAAAGATAACTCTTTTGGGAACATGAATTTTTTTTTATATATATAAAGAAAAATATGTCCCTTTCCCTGCTACCTTCCTCCACAACTCACCCATATTTGTCTGATCAGCAGTCTGGTCAGCACAAGTCAGAATCACGTCAAAGGGTAGATGTTGGAAGGCAGGGGTCAACCACACTGTAATATTTAACTATATTACTTAAAAGTAACTGAAGGAACCTTATTTTAATTTTCAACTTCAAAGAGAGGCCAAGGCCTAGAGGATTACTATAATATCCCCCAGAGACATATTGAGGAATTACGTGTTAAAGGGCATAAAAATAAAACTATCATGAGGCCTACCTACTATCAGAAGCCAGAGGCCTTGCTTGTTCTTGCCCATTTGTAGACCTGGCATTGATAGGGGAGCAGAAGAAAGAGAAAAATAATAAATGGCAATAGAAGTATGAGAAAGGATCACTCTAATTCAGGTGTCACTAAGTCACACCTATGAATGTGTGTCTTGAAAAATGGAGATACAGAGACGTCAGACTGGGAATGAACCAATGGATCTGACCTGACTGTCAGATGAGTGGCAAAATCAGACACTTAGTAAACATATATGGTTCTGCTGGATGCATGAACTTCAGCTAGCATTAACAGTTCTTATATGGGCTGTTAAACAGATCCAAACCTCCAAGAATATTTCAAATAGTGGCATTCCATTTTAAGGTAATCAGGTATTCTTTTAAAGATATAAAATAAAAATTGTCCACCATAATTATTTAAATAACACACATAGTTCCCTTCATTTACCTATTCAAAAAAATAATGATTGTACCACAGCTGTATACCAGACCCTGAGCTTCACCAAGGTGAAGAGGCAAGTCAGATACAGACCTTGCTTTGATGGATCCTATAGTCTCACGGGAAATATAGATCAAATAAATAATTACAGTTGTGTAGTATGTTATGATGGAAGGCCCTAATCTTTTTTAGGAGCCAAGGAATGTCTTCCTAACTAGGTAACAGACTTCTGAGAGCTCAAGAAATAAGGGAGAGTTTGGATACGAGAAGAGATAAAGAAAGAAGAGAGTTCATGGAAAGAAAACCATTTCCAAAAGCCTAAACATGAGAAACTGTGGTATGTATGGAAAGCTGAAAGCAGTCCCAGATGGGAAGCAATGAGAGGCAGGCAGAGGAGATGGTCAGGGATCAATTATGGAGGGCCTTCCAAGCCATGTGATTGACTTGAGGTTTTACCCTTAGATTGAAGTTGGGAAGCAGCATGGTTAATAGATCCCTCTGCCTACAGAGAGAATGGATAGTAAAGTGGGAAGAGATGACAAAGAGAAGACAAAGATGCTAATACCCTTGTCCAGAAGAGAAATGGCAGAGGCTATGATCACAGTAGTAGCATGTAATGGAGAGCAGTGAACATATCTGAAAGGTATTTAGGGGTGAATTATAAAAGATTTGGAGACAGAAAATATTGAGTGTGAAGGAGAGGGAAGGGTCAAGAATGATGTCTAAGGGTTCTAGTTTGCCTAGTTGGAGAGATCGTGGTATCCTTTTCTTTTTTTTAAAAAAGATTTATTTATTTAGTTTATCCATTTTAAATCCCCTCTTCCCCATTTGCTGTTTTTTTTGTGTCCATTCGCTGGGCAATTCTCTGTGTCTGTTTCCTGCCATCGCTTCTCATCCTCCTCCTCCAGTCTTCACCAGGATTCAATCCTGGAGACCTCTGATGTAGGAGAGAGGTGTTCTGCCGCCTGCGCCACCTCAGCTCCTGGCTTCTGGAGCTTTCGGAGCATCTCGTCTTGTCTCTCTCCTGTTACGTCATCATCCTGCTGCATGGCTCTAGGGGCCCGACAGCTCAGAGGCACACAGAGCCTGGCAGCCCGTGCGCCTTCGGGAGATCCCGGGGATCGAACCCAGGTTCCTCCATATGGCAGACGGACGCCCAACCATTTGAGCCACATCCGCCCCCCCGTGGTATCCTTTTCTAATACAGGAAACACAGGAAGAGGAGCAGGTCTGGGGTGGGCAGTGGGGCGAGGACAGGCTTGAAAGGGATGATGGCGTGTCTAGCTCTAATTATGAACTGATTGGAAATTCCGAATGTCAAGTAAGCAGTTGAAGATATGGGCTTGGAAATTATATAAAGATTTGGGAGTCACAGAAATCACAGAAATAAATGAGACCATATATACCTATGGCTCTCAAACTTTTTTTTTATTAGGTTCTACAATAAGAAATATATTTTATATCACATACACACACAGTAGGAACAAAAGTTATCCAGGTCAATTCTTACCCTTACCATGTTGATGTTCTATGATACTCTGACCTTTTTTCAATGCTGGTAACAACATTCTATGTTGATTTAATAATCTTTAATCATCAACCAGTTGCTCCCCACAGTTTGAAAAAGCCTAATTTAGAGAATGCAAAATGAGAAAAAAAAAGAGCGTAAAACAGAGCCCTAAAGAATTCCATTACTTAGGGGTAAACTAGAGGAGAGGGTGCCTACAATAAAAGGCAGAAAAGAACCGATAGAGAGATGGGTAGAAAGGACCCAAGGGCCACGATGTCTCTCCTTACACTTGCAAGAAGAGTACATCACTTCTGAAGATCACATTTTAATGATATAACCTCCAAAGCCAAGAAAGGTTTTTCCTTTAGGCCCCTTTATAAAAGCAAGGGTGTCCTTCTTAAAAAGCCTCAACAACCTTCCCTTTTGTCTCATTGACCAGCACTGTTCACACACAATCCAAACCAGTCACTGGCAGAGGGAATAGAATGACCAGGAGTGGCTGGGAAGAGGTTACTCGCCCTAAACACAGGCTAGGGTGGACACCTGAACTTTAGGACTCAAAAAGCATGGAAAGGCTTACAAGAAGCTCTTACCTAGACTCCTTGCTACTTAAAGTGTGATAGAGGGACTGTCATCACTGGAACCTCTTGAGAGCTGGTTTAGAGGTACAGAATTTGACATTCCACCCCAGACCTGCAGAATCAGAATCTGCCTGCTCACGAGATCTCAGAGGATTCACATGGACACACAGGTCGAGAAGTGCTGGCCTAGACCACCAGCCACGTCTGCTATATTGCCTGACCCTGCCCTTCTCTTTGTCCTCTTCCTCTCTCACTTATTCTTCTGTCACAAAGCCCGGATTGCCACACATGCTTTGCAGGGTTTTTCTTAATTTATTCTAACAGGTCTTTTCATTTTCTGCAGAAGCAGGCAGAACAGGATTTTGGCACAAACTCAGCAACATTCCACCTGTGACCAGCCCAAGCCACTGTACTGTTCCTTTAGATCTCCCAGTCCATACTGGGAGTGCAGCCCAGGGCTGACTTAATGTTTCTTGGCTGCCAGAAAGGTCCGTATGCCTTAAGAGCCCTAGGAAGGGGTGTGTTTGTTCATGTTTTTAGTATAGCCCTCTTGACAGTGTCCACAGGTTTGCAGACTCTGTATCAGAACTTCTACATGCAGGACTGGGAGGCAACCCTCTCCCCCTTGCAAGCAACCCAAGCAAATATGAGGCAATGAGACAAGCTCTCATTTAATGAGTTCTCTCCATTGTTGGACACTCTGAGACTCTAAGAGACACATGGAGGGCCTAGAAAAGTTTCAAAGAACAACAACAGGTTGGCTAAAGGATTGGAAGACCAAACCTAGGAGGACATGTTAAAGGAATATACATTAGACTGAAGAAAGGAAGAATAAGAAGTAACTAAACAGCTAGAATTAGATGACATATTTTGAACTTCACCCAGTTCTATTTGGTAATTTTTTTCTTTCTTTTAAAAAAAATCAGGTGTGGGTACTCAGAATTTGATAAATGATGTCAGGATATACATATAATGCCTTTCTCAGCTTTCTTCCTGCACATTCACTCATTCACATTTATTACCTCTTGCTATGTACGAGGTACTTACTCTATGTTCTCTAATTGGCATGAGAACATGTTTTTCTAGGAAACATATATATTTTAGGACAGAAACACTAATTCATTTGAGATGTCTCTGACATTGTTCTGATAAAAGGTACTAGTATATGGAATCTGAATATAAGGCAGTGATTCCTGACTTGGCTTTCAAACTTCTGTGGTCTGTCCCCAAATAACTTTTCCAGTCTCTTATTCATTACTGGCTTCACCCACCTGCCTCTCTTGTTCCATCAGTCTACCCATTTTTGCCTGAACATGTCCAATTCTTTCATAAAGTTCCTTTAGTCTGAATTCCTTTCTCCTAAAATATCCTTCTGTGCTTAGAAACTTGTCAAGCTTTTAAGATTCTTCTGTAATCTCCTCTGCAAGGCTTCTGTGAGCTCATCATTTAAAATTAATCATTCTTTCATCTGTGCTCCTAAAAACACGATGCTTACACTACAGTTTAGTACTTATTCTCCCCTGCATTATGTTTGTTTGTTTGCACCTCTCCTGGTAAGCTTTTTAAGTACAAAGACTATGTCTTTCTTATTCTTTGTGTTCCCCTGGCACTTAGCTCCCTGCCTGACATGGTAGAATTAATGCTGCTCACCAAGTACTTCTGGCTATCAGAGTCTTCTGGGCCTATAATAGGTTGGCCTCTTTGAATGACTGGGGATAAGTGACCAATTATCACCAATGAGCTGTAAGCCAAGTGATGTGTGACATTTTGGGGCCAAAAATTTAACTGTCAGTGCAAGACCTTTCAGCATCATCTTTTCTCTCTGCTGTTGTGACTTAATGTTCCAGAGAACAGCTATTCCCTCAGCTGGGTCCTATGTAAGGACAATGACAACATAGAGCAGAGCCCCGGCTGTTCCCTGACAGACTCGGAGTGAACAAGAAATAAACGTATGTTATTTAAAGTCATTGAGATCTAGGGTTGTTTGCCACAAAGCAAAGCCTACTCTATCTTGTTTGATACACTTGGTAAATGGTAGGTGCTCAATCAATACTGTAAGTATATTATTTTTTTTTTAAATCCATTAGAAGCAGCAACTAATGATATCATCCTCAATGTAAATTTATGAAGTAAAATTGCCAACCTTTAACTCAGCAGTCAAGAGAAGCACTGCGATCTGATGAAGAGTATAATAAGATCCAGAAGCAGTTAAGGTGTGGGTGTCAAACTGGCTTTAGATGACCTTGGGGTGGTCACTGATCTCAGAACTCAACCTCCATAGTCCTGGAGATTATAATATCTATCCTGAAGTATTGTTGTAAAAATTAAAGATAGTAAATGAAATGTGCCTGGCACATGGTGGTATACTCGGTAAATTATTATTAAGACTGCTTTAGATGTATTTTTCACCTTAGACCAGGTGAGATATGAGAAACTATATTTCAGCCTAAACCAAGGTATTCACTACTACTCTTCCCTAGAAATCAGTGGCAAAATAAATTTGTGCCCCAGTTGATTTTTTTAAAATGTTTAGTTTTATTTATTTATCCTACCACCCACCCACCCCACTTGTACTCACTGTCTGCTTTCTGTGTTCATTCACTGTGCATTTTTTTCTCTCTGTCTGCTTGTCTCCCTTTATTGCATCATCTTGCTGCACCAGCTCTCTGCAGGCAGGGGCCAGCTTGCCCTCACCAGGAGGCCCCAGAACCAAATCCAGGGCCTCCCATATAGCAGACAGGAGCCCAACCACTTGAGCCACATCGGTTTCCCCCCCAGTTGATTTTTTAAAAAATCTTAATAGATCACTATATGTTAAAATATAATAATTTACATTTAAAGCCTACTTTATCATTCAGAGAAAGGAATACTTTTAATGAATTATTTAACTTTCCCATGTTTAAATACCAGTGTCAAACATTAAATAAACAGAAACAATGAAAACAGGAAAAAGAAAAAAAAAGACCCAGGATTTGTTTTTCTGTTTTTACAGACAGAAAATGGGAATCATTGTTTCTGAGGCTCTCAAATATATAAAATTTTAAAAAATAAGTCTTGGTTTGAGAAGTATTTAGAGGATGATAAATTTCTTATGTGGATTTAATGCTGTCTTTCGCCTTCTTGTTTTGATTTCAAATGCTTTTTCAAGGACAGTGGACTGTTCTTCCCAATACTTTAAATAAAGGTTTCTAACAATTTTAGCATCATAATCACCTGATAGTTTGTGGCTACTGTCATGGCATGTTCACACACTTGATTACACTTCTGGCTGTGAGGAGCCATAACTTCAGTCCCTCTCCAGAAACAGAGAAAGTGACTCATCCTTTGCAGCAGTAAATAGCTACTTGGGTAGACCAACACCATCTTTATATCTTAATACACCAGGAATTAAGAAACATATCCCCTCAGAAATATTTTATGTATATTGTGATATGTGTTACAAAAAAACACTGGGTTCCAAAGATAGGTTCTTGTTTCTAGGGCTTTAATAAGAGGGAAGAAAATCTCAATATCCATAATCCATATTTCCCAATCTAACTAAGGATCTACTTCTGTAATAGAAGCCAAAAAGTATGAGAGAAGACTAAAATCAATAGACTGGAATGTATTCAGTTGGTCTTCTCTCCCCATATCAACGCTCAACCCTCACCCTGCTTTCTTTCTCTACCCCTAAGTCTCTGTCTTGGTCCTCACCTAATCAACTAAAAAAAAATCAGATTGAATCAGAAACACTTACAATGGGTCTTAAGAATCTAAAATGCTGACATTTTCTCTATCCTAAACAACCTTATTATTTAGCAGGGAAGAAATAAAAGAAAAATAATAATTATTGTCCAGTATTTTGAATCTTATGAAAGTGCTCTCAAAATAAGCAATTAAAAATATTATTTTCAAAAAGTATTCGTGGATCTAGTTAAAACACAAAATACAAAACTATGTATACTGTGTGATCCTAATTTTGCATAAAGCATCCGCTCATATCCTCATACATTCAGAAAAACATTTGGGATCAAATTGGCAGAGTAAGCATACTCATCCACTTCCCCTCCCTTCCAAATTCTATTGACATGCCAAACAAGAAAAATTACAATCAGAGATCTGAAATGTTGAAAATTTCCTGGAATATGGAATTGGATTGACAGAGAAATAAAAGCAGAAAGGAGGGGGGGGGGTGAAACCAAAAGAAGGCTACTGCAAGGGTAAGGGGTTTTTGAACAGGGTTAACCAGTCCAGTGTAGGGAGGGGCCCTGTCAATAATTATCCAGTCAATAAATTAAAGGATTGCATTATGAGCTGCTAGGCCTGTCACGATTCTCCTTTTTCCCTCACATGCTGAAGTTCTCCCAACATAGTGTTTGGTTTTAACACGGTATTTGCTCTGTTTTTAAAGCCACAATAAGTGCTTTAAACAGTTGTTATGTAAATGAGCCAAAGATGATCTCTGGATATTGGCTTAACTATTAACATTGGTCCAGCTTTGCTAAAAGATATTTCTGTCCTAGTTGTCCTCCGCCTCTCCCCCTGGGGACTATCCCTATTCCCATTAGTGGAATGGACCTCCTCAGTCAGCAGGTAATCTTACAGAACAAGCCTAAGGCTTTTGCATTGTTGGTGGCACTGCTCGGTGGGAACCTGTTAATCTTTTCTATCCATTCGGATGGTAAATACATTACAGTATGTGCTGAGTCAAGTCACTGAAGGGTCTAAGCTGGGTCATAGCTGACTTAGTTAAAGAAGGAGGACTGTCCACATTCTCTGATGGAACAGCAAGAATCCCCCAAGTATAGAGGCAATGGCTAGTGAAGGAGGATGGTCCATTGACAGACCCTTGATATTGATGACTGTGCTTATGAAACTTAGCATAGTATTATATGGTGCCTGAGCGTTACCTCCTGAGAGTCTCCTTGTTGCTCAAATGTGGCCTCTCTCTAAGCCTAGCAGCATATAAGTGCAATAACTTCCCCCCAGCATGGGACATGACTCCCAGGGATAAGCCTCCCAGGCACCAAGGGATTATTACCAAGCACCAACTAGCAATGCAACTGGAAAAAGACCTTGACCAAAAGGAAGAAAAGGTAAAGACAAATGAGTTTATATGGCTAAGAGACTTCAAAGTGAGTTGGGAGGTCATTCCAGAGGTTACGCTTATGGACATCTCAACAGGATCTCACTGACTGCCAAATTAGACACTGCTCCAAATAGCGAGGCTCCCGAGGGCTCTGGAGACACCCCAGGGCAGAGAGTTCATGAGTTTGGTGCCTTGCCAGTGGACCCTACTTTGGGGTTTGTGCTCCCCAGTATGACAGAATTGGAATCAGTTGTGGTTTCCCTACACATGTCTTCAGTCCCTTCTATTTGAACCTATAGTTGGTGCTGGAGTTGGTAGGTGTACATTCAAGAGACTTGAATCTTTGGGCTGTCCATGTGCCAGCTGGGCCCTAAGACTCAGCGGAGTTGCAACACCTACTCCGCAGTTCACTGGACTCACCCAGGACAACTAACAAGGAGGTGATGATGGACAACCACCATACCAAGGAACCGAGGGAGTCTACAACTGCAAGCAAGAGAATCCCATCCATTGGCCATATGCGATTGAAGCCCCCTCTCAATTAAAGGTGAAATGGGCATCACCATCCCAGAATCCTCAGGACTGGGGAATGAACTGTGGACTAGAGTGGACTAACTGGTATTCTACTATAGACTTATTGTGATTCTAGCAACGGAAGAACTTATATCATTGATGTGGAGGCAGTGGCCACTAGAGGTTCTGAGGTCAGGGAGAGGGAAACAGATATAATACGGGGGCATTTTCAGGACTTGGGAATTGTCATGAATGACATTGCAACGACAGATACAGGCCATTATATATTTTGCCATAACCTAAAGAATTGTGTGGGAGAGAGTGTAAACTACAATGTAAACTATAATCCATGCTTAGTGGCAATGCTCCAAAATGTGTTCATCAATTGCAATGAATTTACCACACTAATGAAGGATGTTGTTAATGTGGGTGGTGTGGGGAGCAGAGCATATGGGAATCCCCTATATTTTTTATGTAACATTAACGTAATCTAAATATCTTTAAAAACAAACAAACAAACAAACAACAACAACAACAACAAAAAAAAAAAAACAAAGGGAGGAGGACTGATTACTGCCATCTCACCTTTCAATTCTCCAGTATGGCCTGTGCTCAAAGCTGCTACTAATGAGTGAAGGCTAAGTATAGACTACAGATAGGTAAACAAGAAAGTTTCCTTTATAAAAGCACCTCTGCCATGTACTGTCACCTTAAAGGATGACTTCAAAACAACATGGGTGAAGGGTTTGGAGTTACAGATTTGGATAGTACATTCTTTTTTTTTTTTTATTAAGCAGTTTTATTGAGATATATTTGCATACCATACGATCTATCCAAAGTGTATAACTGATATGGCTTTTAGTATAATCACAATGTTGTGCATTCATTTACACAAAAAATTTTAGAACAATTCCATTACTCCAAAAAGAAAAACTCCACACCCCTTAGCAGTCCTTCCCCAGCCCTACAATAAGTTCTCTTCATTTTAAAATTTTACAGGAGAGTCAAGCACAATTTGCCTTCATCTTTGAGGACCAATACAACACACCTTTCCCTGGCTGTGTATGGAGTACTTAATTAGTCCTGTGATTGCACATGGGCTTTGCTGGTAGGCCCAGGACACCTGCCCTGCACTTCCATCAGAAACTTAGCTTGGGCATTCAATTGAGGATCTCCTCCTCATTGGAACCGACCAAGACTCTGACCCACAAGCCATGACAGCTGTGAATAAATGCCCCATTAAAAGGAGATAGGCAATTTGCCCTCCAGAAGGTACAAGGCCACTCCTCTGGGGCTACATTTGGAACTCAGAAGGGCAAACTATTTTCAGTGGATAAAAGATAAGCTCCCAGCATTCCAACCACCCACACTGGTAAAGGAGGCCCAACCTCTGGTAGGAATGTTTGGATTCTGGCATGAAAGCATTCCTCATATCCAATATTTGCTGGCCCCCATCTATCAAGTCACCCATAAGCCTTCCACTTCTCAGGGAGGACCTGCAGGCACTAGATGAACTAAAAGAGGCTATTACTTCGGCCCTCCCACTAGTGCCCTGGGTGAGGGGGTAGGACTTACAATTTGAGGTTTCTGCCACCCTGGAGCCTCTGAACCAAATGGACAGATAAACACCTACACATAGACTTTTGGTATAAGTGGCTCCGAGACCAAGTCCAAAGGTATTTGCCACTAAGGAAGCAACTCCTGGCAGCACAATGGACACTTATCAAGACTGAAGCCCTTACTGGAACAGAGAAATTGACCTCTGAACTGAGGTGTCTATCATGCTCTGGGTAATCATGGAAAAGCCTCCCTGTAAAACTGGATTGGCAATGAAGGCCTCCTTATTAAACTTGTTAATGGTATCTACAGGACTGACCAAATCTGGCCCTCCTGGAGAGTCACAACTCCATGGGGAAATAGCCACATACCCTACCAGTGAGGTTAACTTGCCAAAACTCCCAGAAATGCCTCTGCTCTTGTTCAGCGGGGACCAGAGGGATGATGGTCAGCACTTTCTAAAGAAGAAAAGCAGTAGTCTGTCTTTACCAATGGAGCAAGCACGGGGTATGAGGGAGACAGACAATGGACAGTGGTGGCAGATCACATCTATTCAAATACTCCAGTTCCATATGAGGAATAAACCAATGTGCCCAGTGGAGTGAGCTGCATGCAATACTCCTAGCAATATAGCATGACCTTGATAAACATTTTTCCTGGTCAGTGGCCAATGAGCTGACAACTTGGTCAGAACTGAGGTAAGGAGATTTGGGGAAAAGTCACCAAGCTGGTTCCCACTATGCCCATCCTAGCACACCACATCTCAGATCATGACAAACAAGACACAAATGAGGCACAATACAACACCAAAGCCAACAAGCTAACCACTAAAGCAGGTGAGGCTCTTGGAGGAAGCAGCATCCTCAGAACTTTGGGGCGAGCACCCTATCCGTTCTTTCAGTGGGCAAACAAGAGGTAAGGGTATTTAAGCATCATGAGGTTACATAAATGGATTGTCAATAGAGGAGTCAATCCAGCAGAGAAACATTTACACAAAACCATTAAGGACTGTACCATGTGCCAGAAGTCTAGACACTCAGCTTACCGCGTGGAAGGAGAAATTCACAGAGGAGAAGGGCCACATCACAATTGGCAAGAATGAACTGGGGAGGTCTCCTATCAGAAGGGATGATGCTGGAATGACAAAGAAGCAGGGCAGAACACACAACAGTAAGAGTTGGGGAGCAGTCATAAGAAGAAATGGAAACTATGGGCTCTATGGGCTCTTTCTGATATGAGAGATTCCCAGAGCTCTTGGGCTGGGTATGGGAACCCCGCTGGCAGATAATCTCCAAGCATACCCTGCAGTACTAGTCTCTGCACTGTCCAGAGCTGGCTCCTATAATCAGAACCTTCATTCACTGGGAGGATCACTGCAACCATAAAAGAGAAAGGCAGGCATGTAAAGAAATAATCAGACTTCTGGATTATTGAAAATACAATCACTGTTACTTGAAAATTGGGCTGAATATCCAAATGGGCACAGATAACTATTAAATTAATGAATGAGCTTGAAAATCAGGCCAAGGGATTTTTCCAGAGTATAGCAAAGAGGCAAAGAGATTTCCAGAAGCTCCTACACCCATCTAAAGAATATGAAAAGGAAGAAAGGGAATAGCTGGAAGGACAAAAAGAATCAGAGTTGACTGTATTTTAGTGCTGAAGAAACATTATGAACTCATGAATTTTTGTGTATCTTGTGTTTTAATTCACTTCAGTCATTGGCACTTTGGTGCTCACATCACCTCATCTTGGGCTAGAGCAGTGATTCTCAACAAGGATTCTGATCCGTAGGAAACATCTGACAATGTCTGGAGATATATTTTTATTGTCACAGTTGGGGATGGGGTGGCACACTGGCATCTGCTGTTAAATATTATACAAGGCACAGGGCAGCCCCTCACAACAAAGAATTATCCAGCTCCAAATGTCAGTAGGTAAGGTTGAGAAACCCTGGGTTAGTCTGAGCCCCTTCAAGTTGGCTCCTCTATCTCTTAGGCATAAACCCAAGAGTCTTTGTTAGCTTCTTTGCCTTAGGTTCTCTAGGTCTATTATCCTCCGAGATCTAGAATCAGCCATATCTACAAAAATACTTGATTTCTGTGGGTGGGAAATGTTACCTAGAGATCACAATATGGGTTCTACTAGTGCTCACTGCTACTGGGTATCACTGCTTCTAAAAGCCTTTTCAGGGCTACTTTATATCAGAAGGAGCAAAATAACTAATGAATTCATAAGGATGTGTTCATTCAAATTTAAGATTATACAGATTTACTTTTAAAAATTTTATTTTATCTCCTCTTCCTTATCCTGAAAATCTTGGTCCACATTGACATAAACATATTCAGTTTATTTAAATACATATATGTATAAAGGTTTGAAAAATAACCAATAATATTATTACTAACAATAAGACTACTGATTTTTTAGGATTTATTTACTTGTACTTTTAAAACAAAACAAACAAATCTTAGATCCTTCCTACTAAGTCAAAATATTGCATCTTAATTTTATTTAAAATACTTCTTTTCTTTATGATATATCATCAAAATGATGAAGAGTTAGTTTCTTTTTTTTCCCGGGGCCTCCCGTATGGTAAACGGGAGCCCTACTGATTGAGCCACAGCCGCTTCCCAAGTTAGTTTCTTTTGTTCATTGTTTGTTGTTTAATTTTAGGGATTGCTTTTTCTTTTTTCTTTAATTTTGTTTTCAGTTACGCAAAAACATTTACATAACTCCAATAACAAAACTATTTTTCAAAGGCACACTCAGGAAAGTCTACCTTCTTCCAACTCTGTCCCTTTACCCTGTTCCCTCCTTCCACCTAAAGGTAACCACTTTTGAAAATTAATTTTGTTTGATATTTCTGTTTCTTTTTGAAAATATAGGCACGAAGGGAAGGTTCTCCCCTCTTTTTTTTTTTTTTTAGCTGACTTTATTAGTGGGAGGGCTCACCTTGGTCTGGGAGAGGGGAAGCTGGGACCCACAGAACCAGCGCCCATTTTGGGGGGTTTTCCCCGCGTAAGAGGTTCCTCCACGGAGACTTGGAGGAAACACCATCGATGAAAACCAACCGCGGAGGGCAGCACTATGACTGGGGTGCCGTAGGCACAGCCGGATCCCTGGGGCAGCAAGGCCTCTACGTCGGCTCAACGTCTATGGCTGTGACACTGCCCAACATGGGCACACCGTCG
Organism: Tolypeutes matacus; assembly: GCA_026826555.1. NCBI lineage: Eukaryota > Metazoa > Chordata > Mammalia > Cingulata > Chlamyphoridae > Tolypeutes > Tolypeutes matacus. The sequence continues at coordinate 22,115,339 of JAKSZT010053764.1, read as the reverse complement.
AGGCCGACCAGGAACTTCTCAAAATTCCAGGCGACGTCGTGGTTGCACACAGGAAGCCAGGTGACGAGCTTGGGGCGGGTCATGAGGCGTCGCCACTTGGAGGCCGGCAGGACCTCCCGCAGGAAGGCCGGGAGCAGATGCGCCTGCGCGCGGTTTACCGGGCACTTCTCACAGAGCAGAAAGTCGGGCTAGAACCCGATATACTTCAAAGAATTCAGGATCCTTTTGTTCTTAGCATCCTCCTGAAGCCCAAGCCGGTTGAACGGGAAGCTGAGCACAACCAGGCCCGGAGGCCCGCCAAGGCGCCGCGACACGTCATTCATCTGGGTGTGTAGTGTGGGTCTGTAGTGCCTCAAAGCGAGGCCACACTGATGCTGAGCAGCACCTTCACCGCAGCGAGCCCAGGCTCACAGCGCCGGCGGGTTAGTGCTCGCGTGGACAAGGCGTGACCGGGCGCTGGGGCGCATGCGCGGGGGCGCAGGCGGTGAGGTGAGGGGAGCAGTGCACACGGCGCAGGTAGCGCCAAAGTCTGACTAGTGCTGTGTAAACTCCGGCATCAGGGCAGCTTCCCACCACCCCACCCCCATTTTTATACTCAAAACACTCTTCTTTATTTTACCTTTTAACAATATATTCTGGAGATCATTGTAAAGTAATATAGAGTACTCATTCCTTGTCTTTTGCGATTTCATAGCACTCTATGGTGTGCATGTGTCTTCGTGTATTCAACTGGTTCCTTTTTCACGGGCATTTGAGTATTCCCAGTTTTTTATTACAAATAATGCTGCCGCACTATTTGAAATTCTATATAGGAGCAAATGTGCTGATATAATTTTGTACTTTTGCCAGTGTGTCTTTGGAAAAAATTTCCCAAAGTGTGATTGCTGGTTCAGAAGGAAAATGCAAATGTAATTTTGCTAGATTTCATATTCCCACAGGCAACACATGAGAGTACCATTTCCCTACAGCCTTGCCAACAATGTTGTCAAACTTTTAGATTTTTACCAATTTTATTGGTAAAATACTATTGATAAATAGTATTTTAGTGTAGTTTTAATTGTTTCTCTAGTAATGATGTTGAATATCTATTGATTATTTAAGGGCTATTAGCATTATTTCCATTACTTATCTGTTCATATCTTTTGCTTATTTTTAGCATTAGGTAAAAATATTTACTCTTTGAAAATTAATGACAATGAAAGCATGCCATCAAAATCTGTGGGTCAAAGTGACACAAGAAAATGTGTAGCCCTATTGTATTTATTAGAAAACAATTAAGATGAAAAATAAATTAACCAAGAATTCTTCTGAAGATACTACAAAAAGAATGACAAAAACAACTTTTGAAGGTAAACTAAATGACATTAAAGATAAAAGGAGAAGCTGACAAAATATATCACTAATAAAGCAAAACAAAACCATTTAAAAAGCACAAAGATCTGAATAGTAAAACCAAATGTCGACTTTTGGAAAAGACTAATACGTGAGCCGGTGGCTTTGAAATGACTAATAAAATAGCCTTGGCTAGTGTCATTAAGAAAGAGAATTAAAGACGCAAATAACAATGTTAACAACCAGAAAGGTATCATACCTATAGAGTCAGAGGATATTTAAAAATTAAAAGTGAATGTTATATACATATTCCTAAACCAATAAAATTGATAGGTAAATAGATGGAATGTTTTCTAGGAAATTTTAAATTACAAAAATTGATTGAAAAAGAAAACTTTAAAAAACCCTAAAAGAAATTAAGAAATAATCAAAATTTACCCATAAAAAGTGGTACTAAGGACGTTCTGCTTCTGCTTAGGATGGAGAAAGCTGGAAAGAGCATTGCTGTCACTCTAAAATAAACAAACAAAAAAATCCTGATAATTGTAAAATCATAACTTTTCTTGAATCCATGAGAGAGCAACCAAGTAGCCTGAAAGCTAAGGAAAGACAAGCCCCTCCAAGAAAGCTGGGAAGTAGGTACTGGCTCACCTGTGGCAGGGCTTAGGAAGAAGTGACACAGTGTCATCCAATTTTGGTAAAATAATTTAGCTAAATTCTTTAATGAATCGTTAAATGCCAAATGTGGGCTAATGCGAGAGTATAAGAAACTCCAGGAGTTGCACACACAGAAGAGCCCTCTTCTAGGCTCTTCTCCAAGACCTCCACCAAGAATTGATGAGAAAGATTGGATGCAGGGTGGTGTCAAAAGGAGGAAGCCTCCCTTGGTGGAGGCCGTTCGGGCCTGTAAGAGGGCAGTGGCTGCTACTGCAAGAAAGTGTCAGAAGCCCACCTGGACCCTCTTAAGCTGTTTGGGTAAGGAAACCCTGTTGCCCCAGGACAGAGGTGAAACCCCTTGTGGCTAGGAAAAGGGAAAAACCCTCTCCCTCTAGGAAAGAGTCAGGAAACCATCTTGGGCCCCGAGCATTATAGGCCACTCACACAGGGAGCCTCACTGAGAAAGCCTCCACCCCCAAGATGCAGGATTTCATGGCCTGCCTAACTCTGAGGTAGAACAGGGTGAGGGAGAAACTCCCTGCCCCCACCACCCAACTAGCAGGCGCCAAGTAACAAGAACAGGAAAGAACAAGAATGTGGCGAAAGACCCCTTCCTTGGTGCAGGTTCGCAGTGAAGGCCTAACACTGTGGGTGGGGAACACCCTCCAAATTATCCGTAGGGTGCTGAAGGTAACCACGGCGCCCACAAAGCCCAAACTCAGTTCCAATCCCTACTAGATTGACCCTATCCTCCGCACTGACAGGTGCCCATTTCCAGGCATAAATGCTATTTAGCTTAGTCTCTACTGTCATACACGAGCTATGTGGTGTTCAGTCAAAAATTATGAGATATTAAAGAGGAAGAAAAAAGGCTCCACATCCAGTAGTTTTATGAGTGAGTTCTACAAAGTCTTTCCGGAACATAAAATTTTGCAATCATTAAAGCAATTCAAGAGTATAAAAAGCCAGTGTTGGTGGTGGAGGGAAAAATCAATATTAATGAAATTTTCAAGAGGTGGGACATATAATCTGCTTTGGAAATTCAGGCAGTAAAATTTTACTCCAACCTGAGGCCTGTGCTCTGATCAGAAGTGACCACAGAAGTATGGTCTTTCAGTTTTCCAAGGGTCCACAAAGAGATCAAATCTGTTCTGGCTTATTTGCAGATTAAATCAGAAGTCTTCCACAGAACAGAACCTGGCTTCTTATGGTCTACAAACATGACCCAATCTCCTCCATAAAACTTGACTCACAAAAACAGGCAGCTGGCCCATGAGCCGTAGCTTGCCAATTTGATTTTTCACAACATGGCTTTAAGATATTTATCTTGACTACTGAGAATTTTGGTGCCCCCTTAAAGTCTGCACTCCAGCCGAGTGCCTCCTGAGACCCCACTCCCCAACCCCTGGCCATGGCCTTGCTCAGAGCCCTCAGTCCTGGAGACTGACTGGGTTCCTTCCAGGATGAGTGAGAGCTTTGCCTGATGCACCATCCTATCCTACCCCATTATGCCGTGGAGCTGTTTGTCCTCTGCCAACCTAAAATTTCTTTCATTTAAATCTCTCTGAAGGAGGGGAGGGGAAAAGGGAGATGGGAGGAAAGGTTCAACAGCAAAGAAAACAAGAAGGAGGGAGGAGGAAGTATCCAGTGCTCAGTGAACCCTCAAGTGTGAAAGGCTAATCCAGAAATCACTCACTAATCATCACCATGAAATCAGCCCGGGGTGACATCTCCTGCTACGCATGGAATTCACCTTCCCCACCTCTCTCAGGGCCTCACTTCCTAAACCGAAGTGACCTTCTGAAACCTGGCCACTCTGCTGCAGCTCTTGGCCTCATGCCTGTTCTATGCAAAAGCTACACACCATTAGCTTCCTTCCAAAGTCCCCATCTACTTCTCATTCACCAATACGTGTTTCCTGTTTTCAAGAGAGGGATATTGGCTCATGACTTCAGTAAAAAAATCTCCAGTGCATAGGGCTGTTAGAATTTCTGAAGCATTTACAGTTGCATGGGCCAGTTTGAAAGAGGGCAGAGCGTGGCACTCCATGTTCAGAACAGCCATCGTGGGTCTGTTATGCCCAAAGGAATAGAGTGTCAAAAGAGTGATTATGCTTTAAGATTAGATTGGTTGTCAACCAAATAACACATTACCACGTCTTGCCAACCAGTCAGACCCTTTTGCTGATGATGAAATTTTAAGAATAAATTTTTATAGAGCTGGTTTAAAAGCAAGGCATAATTTTCTAGGTGAGTTTCTTGTGGAGGGGATAGGAATTGGTATAGGAGAGCTTTGGCTTGGCTTCCACTGGGTCCCAGAACTTTGCTCTGTAGAAAGTGGGCATCTGTCTACCCTCCCCCCAAGATGCCCATTTTCCCTTCAGTTCCATGCTTCCCGTCTGAATTGAGGTGAAACACCAATCTTCCTCTCCTGCAATCTCCCCACTTTTAAATGGAATCAATACTATTGGCCCCTGGTTCTCAATCATCAGTGCTGGGTAATGGCAAGATGGGCAAGCAGAGTTGGCTTGGAGTGCAGGCACATGGAAGGTAATTGCGAAGCCTAAGGGCAAATTGACACTTTTCTTGAAATGGACACTTTAGGGCCACTTCATGGTGTTTGACTGGCGCTTTATTGGTTTCCTTTTTATTTTCCCCAGCTCTGAGGATTTGGCCTGCTTTTCTAATCTGTTACTATAACTGCTCTTCTGCTTGGGTTTCTGCCCCTTCAAGACTGATGAAGAATGGGCGCTTTCCCTCAATGTCTGTTCTATCTTACCATCACTGAAACAAGCAGACATCTACTTTCATTTTTTTACCAAAAATATTTTTTTATTTTTTATTTTTTTAAACAAATCAATTTTATTGATATATATTAATAAAGAATACGATTCATCCAAAGTGTACAATCAATGGTATTTGGTATAATCACATAGTTGTGCGTTCATCACTTCAATCATTATTAGAGCATATTCATTATCAATAATAATAATAATAATAAACAAAAAACAGACAAACAAGAAAATTCCTCACCTCTCAATCTCCCTCTGTTTCCCCTGCTGTACATAGCTGCTATTTCTGGCTGTTCTTGCACAATTATTTATTTGTTTATTAAGAAGTTATATTGAGATATATTCACATACCATATGGTCTATCCAAAGTATATAATCAATGGCTTTTAGTATAATCACAATGTTGTACATTCATCATCTCAAAAATTTTAGAACAATTTCATTACTCTAAAAAGAAAGACTCCACACCCCATAGCATTCCTTCCTTAGACCTACATATAACCACTAATCTAATTTCATCTTTATAAATTGATTTATATTTACTTTTTATATAAATGGAATCATATGATATGTAGTACTCTGTGTCTGGTCTCCTTCACTTAGTATAATGACTTTTTTTTTGTCTGATACTAATATTTTGTAGTATTATCCTACCCTTGTTCAGCTTCAAAGAAAAACGATCTTATATAAGCAATTTTACCCATATTCATATTTCATATAATATATTTATATTTCACATAATATATTTAGTTCATAATATGGCAATCACACAGTATTTGTCCTTTTGTGTCTGGCTTGCTTCACTCAACATAATGTCATCCAGGTTCATCCATGTTGTCATATGTTTCATGATTTCATTTCTTCTTACTGATGCATAATATTCCATCATGTGCATACTCCACAATTTGTTAATCTGTTCATCAATGGATGGACAACTGGGTTGTTTCCAATTTCCAAAAATGTTTTTACTGCTAGTAATTGTGGTAAAAGAGGGGCTATCATAACACAATTAATCGGGAAACCATGAGTAATAAGACTTGAAAAACTATAGATCCCTGGTTATAGCTATCCTTGGTCATTTTTAAGGGATCAAAGGGAATGGTGCTTATAGAGACTATGCCTGTAGTTCAGAACTGAAGCAATGTCATGGTAAAAAAAAAAATAAGTACGATTATTTAGTAATTTATATATTTAACAATAATAAACACAAACATACAAAAATAACCTAAAAAAATCCATCAGTAATATTTCTTAATTATCATAAAGGAGATACATGGTTCCCAGGAGTACTTCTTTATATTTCATATTGCTTTTTTTCCTTTTCCGTCTATTCCCTTCATATACTGCAGCTTCTCCTGTACCTTCCTCCTTGGTGGCCCACCCCACCACAGATAGTCTCCTCAAATACTCTCAGCCCAGAAACTTTCAAGCTTCCTTCTCTTTTCTCTCTCTCTGCTCTTTATTTTATATGAATTTTATGTAAAGTAACTGAGTCTTTCCATCCTCTCCACTTCCTCAATCTTGGTCTTTCCTACCTAATTTCTCACCAAAATAGAAAGAGAGAAAGAGAGGAAGAAGAAAGGGAGAGAGGGAGGGGAGAAAAGCACACTGGTCTGGAATGACAGGAACCTCCTCACAAGGTGGTGGAAGGGAAGAACCTGTTTTGGCAAACTATGAGGCACTGGTTATAGTCATTCTTTATTGGAACTGGAGGAGGCAAAGCATAGAGATGCTTAGTTGTTCATACTTTGGTGTGATCACAGGAACAAGACCCAATCTGTCATAATCCCTAGTTTAATTCACCTCCTCCCCCCGCCTCATTTTAGTCCAAAACAAAGATGCCCAACCTCACGGGTAGGCACTTCTCACTGACGGTGCTATCCCTCCTTAACCTAATGCTTAGTAATAGTTCTGGGCTTTACTATTTACCTGTTCTTTGGACCCTCCTCCTAATGGAGAGCAGAGCATCCTTTCAGTTGGGAATCCTGGGTCTTCCATGGCTTTTTGGAATTATAGGAGTAATAATAATAACAATGATGCGAAGGATGATAGCTAACTTTGATAGGGCATTTTTGCTGTGCCAGGCTCTGTGATAAATACTTAACATCTATTATCTTCTCTGGTTCTCAAGTCCTAATATAAATTACCAGTTATCTATTGCTGTATAACAAATTACCACAAAACGTGGTGGCTTAAAACATGCGTTTATTATCTCACAGTTTCTCTGGGTCAGGAATCTGAGCAAGACTTAGCTTGGGCCCCTGTCTCAGGGTTCTCACAGGGACCTGCCAGGGTGCTGGTTGGGGTGTAGTCCTCTTAAGGCTCCAGTGATGAAGGAGCTCATTCCAAGTTCATGTGGTTGTTGACAATTCAGTTCCTCACTGATAGTCAGGCAGAGGCTCCCCTCAGTTCCTTGCCACGTGGGCCTCTCAGTCAAGGCAGCTTCTTCAATGAATGCAAGTTGAGAAGACAATAGAGATAGTCTGCTAACAAGACAGAAGTCACAGTCTTTTGTAACCTAATGGGGGGGGGAGTGACATCCCATCACCTTTGCTGTATTTATTGGTGAGTCTCTAAGTCCAGCCGACACTTAAGGGGAGGGGATTACACAAGGACATGGGTAGCAGGAGGCAGGAACTATTGGGTTCCATCTTAGAAATCTGCCTGCTGCAAGACCCAATTGAGGAAGGAGAGAGAAAGGGTCGTTTTAAGATTGCAAAGAAAATATGAAGACAAGAAGATGGAAGTAGTTCAGGGCAGGGATCAGAGCTAATAAAGGTGGGGACTGGGGGTGGAGTGAGGAAGTACCTTAAATCTTTCTTTGATCCATGGTTTCTTCCTCTCCTAGTCCACACCATGGAGGTAGAGCTGAGTAGATGTGGGTTATGGGCCTATAGGGGGTACCTGGAAGTAATGGGAAACTGCACAAAGAACTGTTTTCCCACTGGGAAAGTAAATGAGCAATAAAAGTGATGGAGTAGAGGGAAGCGGATGTGGCTCAAGCGCTTGAGCTCCCGCCTACCACATGGGAGGTCCTGGGTTTGGTTCCCGGTGCCTCCTTAAAAAAAAAGGAAGATGAGCACACAACGAACAAACACAGCGAGTACAAACAACAGGGGAGCGAGGAATAAATAAAATAAATCCTTTAAAAATGTGATGGAGTAGTAAGGTAGAGGGGCAGCACAGAGGAACAGAGGACAAACTCTCTGGGCAAAGGTGACCCAGAGGGACATGCCAAAACAACTGAAAAAGGCGGGAATCAAGGCATGACCCAGATTTGAGTAAGGTGCCTGCAACTGAAGACAGTCAAGATGGAAGAAACAAATTCTAGACGGAAAACAGGAGATTGTTTCTGGAAAGATCCTTTGAGAGAGTGCTACCTAGAGCAATGATGGGGGAAGGGGACAGGGAAGATTTTTCAGCAGCATGTACCAAAACAAATTTCATTTAATGTGTATTTTATGGAGGAGTAAAGATTGCAGGACTTTTCAGAGCCGTTAATGTGCTGAGTGCTCTGGGAAACACTAAGGTGTGTGTGAGGGCAGGTAAGAGATTGATTAGCAGCACTTCTCCCATGTATTTGTTTTGCATAGACGTGGTGACACGTGGCACACTTTGAGGACTGCTCTGTGATTGCATGCCTGTGGCCTTACTTGTGGGCAGGAAGAGTGTGACCTGGTTCACCTATTTCTATTCACGGGATGGTGGCCCGTGGTTGATAAGCAAAAAATAATTACCAAACACCTAGGTGTTCACCAGAAGTGATCCTGGGATCATAACATGTGGGCCCCAACAATTGGCAATGAGTCCCACAATCAGAAGTCACTGGTATCATCAGCTTCAATGGCCCTCCTTAGAAATCCCCCCAGCTTTGCAGGGCTCTGTTACAACCCATCTCTCTAGTACTCTCCTTTCCCTCTGGCGAAGCTCATCTTCTTGTCAGTAGACAAGGAATCAGGAGTTCACCCTGCGGGCTTTCCCCCTGGAATTTGTGCAATATTACAGTGTGAGGGAATAAGGGGAGATTCACTGAGGGAGGCAAGACAGAAATGCTAAAAGCCCTAAAGAAATGCCTTCTCAGTACAGAGAAAGAAAAAGAAGGAAGGGACTCCTTGCCAAGTCACAGAGATGATAGCTGTTCAGTGAATGATAATTTCTCTAGCTTAGTGGGGACTTATGCCTATGGGGATTAAGAGACCAGTGTCCTTTCAACCAAACGATGGGGGACCTCCCCTTAAATAACTGGGATCAGGCAAAGGTCCTATCCTGCTGAGAAGAGCAAAACAGCTAGGAAAAGCCATGCCTCCTTGCAGTGCACAATGTAGTTTTTAGGTTAATCCTCCAAGGGTATTACAGTTACTTCCGACGGTTAATGAATAGACTCTAAGTGCCTGCTTCATTTAATTGTCCAAAGGCCAGTTGGTCCCAGAGCGCTTAAAGCTACCAGCTGGCTTATAAGCACATTCTCTCTTGAGGCAGGCAAGGAAGCAGGGGAGTGGCAGGTCAGCAAGCCGGGGAGCAAGGATGCAGAGCAGAACTGGCCTAGTTCTCTGCGCCCTTGCTCTCCTGACGGGGTTCCTGGTAATTTGCCTGGGGGCCTTCTTCATTTCCTCAGGCTCAACGTTCAGCTGTCGGGGGAACCTGATCGTGGCCTATTTGCTTTTGCCTCTAGGGTTTGTGATCCTTTTGAGTGGGATTTTCTGGAGCACCTACTGCCAGGCAAGTGAAAGCAAAGGGTTATTCAGCCATGTGCTCAGTCACCTTGCTCACGGGGACCTGGCCCTGGCCACAGTGGACAGGTAGGTGCCAAGCAGCCAATGGGACTGAGCAGGGCTGAGAATGGGGCTGGTTCGTGGAAAGGCTGGGTGACTTCTAATCCCACTGTGGGGCAAATTATATGTCTCAGGGCTGTATATCTAGAAGTCATGCTTTATTATTGGGCTATTACTCTGGGATAATATCAGAGTATTCCTCTAAGACAACCATGAAGTAGTTTGTCTCAGAGAAACCATTTCCTCCCCCTGGTGAAAACCCACCTAAGCCAATTTAAGGCCTCTGTGTTTGATTAAAAATTAAGATAACCATAGTGATTTGAGAAGGTGCTTCTAGAGAGTAAGGCTTTTTAAAAACATAAATATTAGTTGACTACCTCTTAGAGTAAATGATTGCCCATATCATAGTAAATGATAGCTTAAATTTACTAACACATGCACAATATTATGCTGTCTGTGTTGAAATATTTCAAAGTGAATTATGGACATCATGACACTCCAATTTTACCGCCTCTTTCTGCTCAGCCCACTCAGAAGGCTAGTAAGTCACACTAGGAAGTTACATTTCTTGGAATCATTTGCATTCATAATGGGTACCCAGGTTGCAGTATCAAAACAAACAAATCTCCAATGTTAGAATTCAAGGCACTGGCATGTGAATGGCAGTGGGGGTGGGGGGAGGGTACAGATTGAAAGAGGGGGATGGGGTTTTGAGACAGCAGCAGTCTTCCTGGAGCCTCTCAAATTGCTCCAGGCAAGAGCTCACCTTTCTATCTTCACTGCCTTTACACATGTGCCCCACGACAGCCTTAGCTATTCTGAGTGGAGGCTGAGATTTATGCTGTACAGTAGATGTGTCCTTCAGCTATTTGGCTTTGGGCCTGGCAACATTTGGAATGGAGCTGTGGCTACAAATGGCAGTCCCTTTTCTGTTGTGGTTACGTACCATAAACACTCCCTGTGGGCGCTGGAAGGACTCATTCTATAAACATACAACTCAACCGAGCTCACCCTCTGCTTTTGTCACATCACCTCACTCCCAATCCCATTCACAATGGAGAATCCAGAAGGATTTAGCAATTAGCAATGCTGGGCAAGATTATCAATGAGCACATCAGCTCTGGTATAGATGACTCCTTCAGCCATGGGCCTGTTGGCACAGAAAGGGCTGCAGCTGAAGTCTGCATAAAGCCGCCTGTTGAAATAGTTTGAGAAAGAATGTTTGTATGCTTTCTTTACAACTAGCATCTGAGACTTGAAAGAGTGGTGGGAAAGAGAGAAGTCTGGCATCTGGTAGAGTTTAGGGATCCACATGCAGTTGGTTTTCATTCATTATCTTGTGGTTGTGAGGAGCTGAGACAGAGAATTCAGTTGAATAGAAGATGATGTTTGTGAATAGAAACAAGGATGAGAATGGACTAACTGTGTAGAGAGAAGTTCCACATCAAGGCTCCTATGTCTCCTAACCCCGAGAAGGACCTCATGGTCAATGTACTGCCCTATAAGTGAAATGAGCATGAGCAAGGGAACAGTTTAGAATAACGGGTTGGGGAAAATATGACTAGAGGCGTGCATCCTATGGTTCTGAACAGCAGCACATTAAAAAAGTGGTGATGCCAGGGAAGAAGCACGTCTGTCTCAACATTAGTGTTAACAGTTTAGCTTGCCACAATGTGAGTTGAGAAAGACAGACATATGCCTCTTTGGCATTAACTACTTAAATAACACTTGTATATTTGTCATGAACTTTGTCCTCCAGGCCAGATTTTTACCCTCCAGCTTATGAAGAGAGCCTTGATGTTGAAAAACAGACCTGCCCTGCAGGGGTGGGGGCCTCCGATATCCCCCCACCCCTGTACACGGAGATGGACCTTGAATTCAGAGACGAAAGCCAGACCCACCCAGAGGCCCCACCATCCTACGGAGCGTCTATAACAGACATGACAGCCATGACAACACCAGAGGATGCTGAGAGGTCAAGCCAAGAATGCTGAGGTCAGGAAAAGCTCCTCAGCACTGGTGACGCACCCTCATGGGAATCAGCTGCTAATATCAAACACAGTCAAGGGACTGTGGGAAGAAAACCATGTCAGTGACCTGCACCGGACCTCGCTGAGGGGATGATCGGAAAGGGCAGGGGCAGCGGCAGGCTGGGGCCCTGGAAGGGTGTGGTCGGCACTAAACAGATTATTTAAGAGGATTCCCACTAATCCCAAACAAGAGAAGCCTTTGGACCACAAAGCACTGGTGGTGAGGACTCTGCTCCACAAAGGCACTTTCTGCTGTCACTCGCCTCCCCACCCATCACTTCTGCCCCCAACAGGGAGGAATATATGCTGCTCGTCCATCGGGTCAGCCACGTGACTTCACTTACTGTATTACTTAATAATTATGGGAAAGGATGCTGGAAATGAAGGCCAGTGTTGTTTAAATTGTGCATTGCTCAGTGTCTTCATAGATGGTTTCATAGTTTTGCCCATTTTCCATTTACCAGAGTGACATGAATTCATATCATGGGAGATTTGCTCTTGGCATCCATCAATGTTATATTATTTTATTTTATTTTGGTTATGTCTATTTTATTTCTATATGAAAGAAAAGTGACTTCAATGTTTGCTTTTAACATTGTTCAAATACAAAATATTAAATGAGTATTTTTAAATGGGATCCTCATACAAGCAGACATAAGATTTCTTATAGACTCAAATTGAATAGACAGTATACTTAGAAATTCATAAATCACAGAATTCAGAAAAAAGAATTTGAACTAGCACTAAGATTGTATTGGTATGGAATTTGATATAAATCTTGAAAAGTTTATAAAATATATATGCATGTATTTCAAAAAATCCCCTTCTAAATAAGATAGGAGACTATCTATAATGAAGCACCTTGATCATTAATGGGAAATTCTTTGTGTCTCACAAGATAGATTCATGTATTTTTAGACTTGGAACATTTATTTTAAAACCCAAGGACTTCTCCTCAGCTTTATTATATTTTTTAGTATCACAAGGTAAATTAGGTGGCAGAGTGGTAGGAAGTGATGCAGTCTGATGCTTTTGAGCTTGGACAAGAACCTTTATTTCTCTGGGCCTCAGTTTCCTCCTCTGTCAAATGAGAGTTGATGCTGGGATTAATATCTAACAATTATGGAATGTGTTTTCAATGTCAGGCTCTGTACTAAGAACTTCTTATTAATTTTATTATTAGCCCTCATTATATCCATAAGAGATAGGTGCTATGATTATTCCCATTTTACATTTTACTGAGACATTACGAAGTTAAGAAGCTTGTCCAGTATCACACAGTTGTTTCCAGAAGGGAGAAGCAGCATCTAGAGTGGGATAGCAGTGCTTGGTGAATGGGCACAGTCAGAGGGAAAGATGCAGATCCTTCAGGAAGCAAGAGGTTTGTCAAGTTGGAATGGGGGCACCAGGGGCCTCTATGACCTCCTCTTCTCCAGCATTGCTGGATGCACAGATTGAGCATGTCCTGCCAAATGAGCAGGAAACCACGTAAGAGGAAATCCTAGCCCCTTTACACAAAGCATGAATTTGAGAAGCTGTGATTTGAATCCTTGATGTCAAGGACATGGGGACTGGATCTGAAGGTCACTCATGGGTGTCCAACAGGAAGCTGACCATTGACTGGCAATGCAATTTATTATTCTCTCTTGTCATCTCTTTCTATCCCTCCACCAAGAGGTTTATCCTGAAACCTCCCCTGGGCCTGAGCACATTCACTGACCTGAACGTGCTCTATAACTGGGGCTCTCATCCCGTGTTTGCATATGTAAGAGATGGCTTTTTCAATTGGTGACATGAAACAAATGTTAATTTTGGTTTACATAAGAAATTGTTTTAATCTATTTACTTCAATAAATTTTGTACTTAAACTTTTCTTTTGCCTTTTTTTTTTTTTTGTATCAGAAAAAAATCAATGGAGGAACATAAGCCAAAGTTTTATTCTCATGTGAAACCAACACAGCATTCAGATGATTCATCTTTTTTTTTAAAACCCAAACATTGATTTAGAAAATAAGCTGGCTGATTTTTGAAAAGAAATACTAATAGGCACTTCACTATGTTTTAAATATATTTACTCTCAATCAAGCATCCAGAACATGGGTAGTACCCAAAACAAATTCTAAAAGACGTGGAAAGATGATGAGGACTTTTGAGTAGCCCAGCAATTAATACCTACTGGATGAGTCAGCTAAAAGTGTTCTGTTGTGGTTGATAATAATATATTGGTCACCCTCTGGAGGATTCACTCACGGGACATAGATGTATCTCTTTTCCTGCCTCAAGTTTATGATAAAATTAATGGTGATGGATTGGGAACCAAAATTTTGTGAATGGCAGGGAGAACACTTAGAAATGAAATGAAAAGTGGCAAAGAGGAAAACTTCCACTGCAGAGTCTTAATCAGTCTCTTCTCTCAAATGTGGTTGGTAGGCACGCATGTCAAAGGGGAAGAGAAGTTCTCAGAGGCAGTGGCTCCCTGATATTTTAATATCCCTCAGAGTAGCAAGTTTACGTATTCAACTACCCCCACCTCCCAAAAGATGAGCATAAATTTAGTTATGCTGAAACTCAAAAACTCACAAGTATTTTACTGACCCACATGTCTAACTTTCATCACATTGTCTTTGGTGAGTAATCTCCCCAGCTTACCTATAATGCGGAGCACATACTAGATGCTAAAAGACATATAAAGATGATGAGGACATGGGTTTATAATCCATATCTTCACCATATTCTATAAAGTTCCATGACAACTTAGTCTGATTCACATCCCAAGTGGGCTGTCAACTGCAGGAGCTATTTCCACTGATAAGGACTCCAGCTGGTTGGAGTGGAGCAGGCATTTTGCTCAGCTCTGCTACCTCAGATAATCTCTTGTTGTTTGTAACTGCTGAAGGACCAAAGACTGATTTACTGGTGGTTACATCACTTCCAAAGGCACACAGTTTCTCAAACCCTTCCGTACTTAGGAATGGAAATCTCCTCAAAGCAAGTATCTGGGATTTCAGTGTCCATGTGTTTTGCAAGCACCTGGTGCATAATCTAGCCATATAGAATGGAGTCATCCTTTCATGTCACTACCAGTTCCCACGTATGCTTTTCAAATTCCCACATCTGTCATGAATGATGAATCTTGCTGCCACAGTAAATCTCATGCTTTACTCTGCCCCACAAGTGACCAGTGAGAATTCACCACATCATTATCCCTGTCACTGCTTGTATTATCTGCAGAGAACTCTGGCTCAGTGCAGCCTACTCTTCCCAATGTACATCAGTTTGGAAGCTTCCTGTGCAGAAAGCCTTCAGGTCCTATCCAAGAAGTTCAGGTTGCAAAGTCATGCCAAACAAATACTGTGGATCTGACCAGGTGCATCTCTGATCACTTGACGTGATCTTAATTTAATAATGGTCACCTCCCCATTTTTAATGACTGCTAATAAATGCAAGAATCAATGGGCAAAAGAACAAAAAAGGAGACAAAAGAAAAAATTAAAAAAAGAATCAATGGGCAAGGCAAAACAACTTTTTGTCTGACACCTAGTAGTATGTTTAATATCCTTGGTCTCCTCCCACTAAATGCAATTAGTCCTTCTTGGCTTTTTTACACATGCATTTCCAAACACCCCGGGGGTGGGTGATGATACTGCCTGGTTGGGAACCACTACATTATATATTATTGCTTGTCATTTTCCTGGAGCCTCATGATATAGTGAGCCCATTGATATTAGTAGATCACAAAAGTGGCCCTGACACTTGCCACACTCTATCCAAAATCTCTTCTCTAATTGACTCCTGTGGTCCCCACAAAATCTTGGACCTCTCTAGTCACTTACTCTTAAGAAAGACTAGTGGTTGGAGTTCCACCTTTAAAAACATAAAGAACATGAGTGGAGAAGAACAATTCCTGTTTTTCACTTCTCCTTAAAATAAGGCAAGAGGACAAACGTGTAGTTCAGGAAGGATAGTTGGATTTTATGTAAGGCAGAAATAACACCTTGGCAAAATGAATCTGAAAAGGCTGAAAGGGAAACTGTATCCTGGAGCCACTGCAGCTGAGACACAATTCTGTAAAAATAAGTGGCTTTGCAGCTGCTTCTCTCTATAGCTGGGCCCAAATGTTTGCTCTGCCTGATATGTGCAGACCTATATCCACTTCCACCCCCACCGATCCAAACTAACCTCTCCAGTCATCCTTGCTATCATCAACTAGTCTTTGTTCCTGCTATATAAATCCCTGGTGAAATTATATAAAAGATTACAAATCCCAAGAAACTCCACTATTTGTCATCAATGAGTCAATTGCTTCTCTCCAAGCCTTTCCACAGCACATTGCTTGTGACCCATTGTAACATTTATGTCTACCTGATTATTTGGGAATGTTTGTCATGTCTCCTTTCCTAGATTATAACCCATGAGAGGAGGAATTGTATTTTATATATCTCCCTACAGTACCTAAAACAGAACTCTGCATAGTGAAACTCTTCATCAAATGTTCACTGAATGAATGAATGGATGGATGCATGATGGATGAATATATAGGTGGGCTGCTGGACACACATGGTTCCACACTAAAATGAAGAGGCAATTTTGAAACAAGGAGTCATTCACAATTTAACTTAAAAATTATAGATGGTTAAGAGTTCAGCAATGTGAGAAAAAGTATTTTTGTACTTAGAGCTGGTTATACCTGAGAATGCATCTGATTGTCCAGACCAAAGAAGAGTTGTTTAATGAATGGATGGCTGTTCTGCTGTTATGGGACCTCCACTTTAAAGATGATGAGAAGAAAAACTATAGGACAAAATTTATTCCGGTTCTTTAGAATCTTATAACTGGTTATTTAGAATCTTGGCTCAAAGTCACTCTTCTGTTATTTTGAAATGAAGACAGTTACGATGAAAGACTAGATGCTGTTGACACCTGAAGGCAGTTTTGAGCAATTCACCTTTTCTGTTCCATTTGTTTAATGAATCCCCCAGATCATAATAATGAAATCCAGCTCTTGCAAGTGTTCTGAAAGGCAGATTTTTCAGAACAAGTGAAGATTACTGGAGTTTCTCAAATGGTGAAACAAACAAATAAGTAAAAACCCACAACCCTTGGGTAGGTTGAAATAAGGAATCTCTTTTTATTGGCTACTAAGTGTCCTAGCAAGTTTCTGACAGAAGCATAGATAGAAAAAAGAAACAAATACCTTACTGGGAACATTTGTTTGCTTGCACTAACCTGGACTACAGCAATAACGCATTGCTTAACGGTCAAAGTGCACCAAGTCATCTCTGCAAACGGCACGATACGAGAATGTGCTGTTCCCAAGGAAGCAAAACATATGCAAACAGGTCCCATGCACCAAGTGATCCGGCCGAGGACAGGCAGAGGCTGCTAGAGCTGCAATATCCTTTTCCCAGGCAAGGAAAACCAGTTGTAATTCTGCTTTCCAGCAGGGGTCCCCACCCTTCCCTCCACTTCTACAGGCCCACAGCTGTACCACCAGAAATGTTTTCTTCCAGCAGCCACTTCATTTTCTCTTTTACAGCATTCCATTCTCTCCCTTTACAGCCATGACAAATAGGATCAGAACTATGTCCAAATAAGTACATTAAAATAGACCCTTATTGGGAAACTTGAGAGCTAGTGGACATGGCGGCATTCTGTCTTCCCAGGAGGAATTGGTACAAAATCATGTGTCAGTCTGTGGGGTGTAATTAAGGAAGGTCCTGATGAATGTAATGAATTCATTTGCAGAGCCCTATCTAGAAACTGCTTCCTACCTATGTAATGAATAACTGAACTTGAAGGAATGCAGTCTGCTTAATCACTAAAATAATATTATTTACAAAATCAGAGAGCAAAACACCCTTTGAAATGCTTTTTTGGAAATGTGCCATTGTGAATTGTAGGAAGCTTCAGAAGATGTGAGAGAAGGTGAGAGAAGGTGGCACAGGGGTGCGTGGGAATGGAATACATATGGCAGGCTGGTGAGGTGGGCCATCAGGAGTGCTACAATTTCCCCCAATGCAGAACAAACCAGACTGAGGGTGAAAACCAAAATCCTCCTCCAAGCTCCAGAGTGTCTTCTGCTTGCCCGGGGCACCTGTAACTTTGAGTCAGGTTAATTCTGGTACAGCTCTTTCTCCCGTTATTTCAGAACCTTTTCTCACGTTGCACAGAGGTGATCATGAGTTTCCTAGCCCAATTATTCTTTCCCACAAGAGGAGGTTCCTCAATACAGATATCAAATGATAGTGCAGCTTTAACAGACATTGAAAGACCCTGTTACATTTGAGGAACTGGCCAAAACCAAAACCAAAACGAACCAGATTGTTTTTCTTTCCCCACCCACCACCCCCCAAGAGCAAAACATCTTTTGTTTTTTTTCCAAAGTCACAAAAGGCACAAACAGGTAGCAAGAAGGCATCGGTGAAGCAGCTCTTGCCGAGTGCTCTCTTTTGGCCCTGGTGAGTGATCTTTCCGCCATTCAGGTGATGACAGTGGGTCCCCTCCGGCCAGTTCTCTCATGAATCTGGGATATTTTCAGCGCGATGGCTATGAGAGGGCTCAGCACTGCCTGCAAAAGGAGGAAGAAACTGTGAACAACTCAAGTCAGTCATGGGAAGGAGCACTGTGACAAATTGGTACTGCAAGTATTTGGATTCAAATTCCGATTGGCTGCTTTGGGGCAGAGTCATCACAGGCTGGACACCTGCCCTCCTGGACCTTCATTTTCTCCTCCATAAATGAGATTAGAGTGGGCAGGATGGGGAGGTTGAGAAGGAGAAGATGATCTCCAAAGTCTCATCCAGCTCCAAAAAAAAAAAGAAAAAGAAAAAGAAAAAAATCAACTACCAGAGCATTTCATAAACAGGAAGGTCAGGAAGCTCTACAAAGTCTTCTTTTCCTATGCACATCACCTACTCATGCATGCAGCTTGATAAAATTTTTGTTTTTTCTCATTGTGGTTTTTCTTCCCTAATTCCAAGGTCTCCTTTATGTTCCCTTGCCTCAGAGGAGGTTTATTTGGCAAGGTGGAAAGCCAAGTTCTCTGTAGAGGGGATTTGAAGGGATTATGTTAAGGAGAGGTAGAAATAGTGTGTTGGTGGCAGATTTCCCAACCCTGGGAAGGGGGTGGAGATCTGTGCCCCTCAGAAAGGTGGCAGGGCCTCAGAAGGGAAAGGCTTCCAGGTACACCTTGGAGGCTGAATCCCGAAACATGAGGACTCTCAGACTGCGAGAAGAGCCCCTAACTACCTGGAACATAAGTCATGGAGCATCTGCCTTCCAGGGACCATAAGGGTTTGCGAAAAAGGACATTAGTGAGGACCACCATGGATTAATGAGCACTAGCAAGGTCCTTCTATCCATTTTCCAGGCACCACAGAACTTCTTCAGATTTTTATATGACCGTAGGGAGTTCTGGGGAGAGGTCCTCCAAAGTTCCTGAGACAGAAATTTTATACCAGTCTCATGGAACAGGAGCTGCAAGTCATATTTATTTTAAAGATAATGAAGTAATATATTTGTCTAGTCTGAGTATGCAAAGTAAAATTATTTGTACCAGAATGCTCAATTCATGAGTCCAGGAGCTCTATCTGCCTTCGTCAGGGCTTAGAAAAGTGCTTGCTACTTAGGATGCATTCAATACATAAATATTCAATATATATTTGTGGAATAAATGAACACTTTCAGTTTGATGAAAAGAAGAGGAAGAGATTTCTGTGGACATTCATGAAGGTCATTCTGGGCATATAGAAAGGTCAGCAGTACTGTATGTTTACTGTCATGTTTTTCTCTAGAACTCACAGCCTTGGTACATGTGAATCCCCAAAACCACTTCTCTCATACCAACAACCATGCAAAAAGGGGGAGAGAGAGCAGGAAAGAGCAAGAGAGAGAAAGGGAAGTGGGGGAAAGACAAAGAGACAGAGAGATTGATTTTCTTGAGGCAATTGGAAAGACTCTTAGAATAGGGCATGAAATGAAGGATTGACAACTATAAGCCTCCAGATGCAATATTGTTTAAGTGGAACTGGAAGCACAGAGTTTGAGATGTGGAGAGGAACACGGGATGACCTAGTTTGATTCATTCATATTACAGATGAGGAGACTAAAGTCCAGAGAGGAGAAATGATCAGCCCAGCATCACATATTTGTTTAGTGGCTGAGCTAGGATTAGAAAACAGTGATTCCTCATCTACTGCTCTTTCCATCATATAATTCTGAATATAAAACCCATGAGTGACAAGGAAAAATGAGGCTAAGGTGAGCAGTGGGAGAAACAGTGGGCTCTTCATCTCACAGTACCATACAGTCCCTTCTCAGATGGAAGTATTGGACAGGACCAATCAACCATTCTCATGGACCAAAGACAGATAGACAAGCAGAAGGAGAAGAGGCGTTTCTGGTTATGTGAGTGTATTCCAAGTTTCAAGTTGATTATTCGGGAATGAAGGGAACACATCAATGAAGACTTTAATCAATTACAATAGGAATGGAGAATCTAGGATCTTATTTCTAAATTCTATGCTTCTCAGAGGCTTTGGCATAACTTTTCTACAGTCAAGAGTATGAAGCAGAAAATGCTTAGCTTGGTCCAAACCAAGTTGTCAATATTTTGATTCAATAGTATTATTAGTAAGTAATATTAAATCATAAGTATTATTATTAAATCCTTCCACCACCTGTGGGGTTTGGTGGCTGTTTGCTGTCATCTTGAGTTATTAAGTGTACCAGCTGAAGATGGAATTGGAATCTGTCTCTATTTAAAATTTTGATGTTTTGTTTATCATGGACTTTTTGCATTAATTTTTGACATTTAAAATGTTGCATTATAATATTTATCTTGATTACTGAAATTTTTAGCACCCCCTTAAATTTTGCACCTGGGCCAGCCCCACTCTAGTCCAGCATTGCTTTAGATATTAACTTGTTCTTACCCCCTGCAAGAAGAGAAAGGACTTCTTCTTTCATTTTTTCTCTTCTTCCCTCTTGCTTTATGTGTTTTAAAATCAATTTTTATATAAATTAGAGTCATCAAAACAAAACAAAACAAACCACAAACTGAACTTCTTACCTCTGACTGGCAAGAGACAGAAGAGGTGTAAATCTGAATGTCACAAGACTCAAAGTAAATAGTTAACTGACTTTTTGGGGGAGAAAACAAAACACTAACCAGAAACACAATCAGTTATTAAGTGAGATTTGTCTGAACTTGTGCAGGAAATGCAGCACTGGGCTGGTCTCTCCAAAGGGGTGCATTAGGAGGACCACGGAAGTGTGTGTGTGTGTGTTTGTGTGGCGGGGGGGGGGGAGTGGAGGGTGTTGGGAGTGGGGGTGGGAGGGTAGGGCCACAGTACTTGTCTTAGTTCATATGTTGGGGCAGGTAATACAATCCAGAGAATGCAGATCATCCAATAGCAGAAAACTCTGATATTCTGGCATCTGTAACACAGGGATTCCTAACAAATACCATTTTCTCCTGATCCTTAGGGGCAACTTGCATCAGCACTCCCACTTTGGTGCCTACTGACTCACTAATATGACCTAAGTATAATGAACAAACTCATGGAGTTAATAGCTAGAAGACTGGTCACCAGAAGATAGAATGAGGGTAGAGAATGGAGAGCTGAGGCTTAATTTGTGCAGAATTGGTAATAAGGTTGATTGTAAATGTTTGGAATCGGACAGAAGTGGTGATAGAACATTAGAGTGAATGTAATTCACAATATTGGGGTATGATTGTGGTCTAATGGGAAAGTTTAGGATACTGCATGTCACTAGAAGGAAAGCTTAAGGATGAAACATAGGACTTTATAGCCTAGTGAACCCTGTTGTGGACAATGAGTGTGGTTAATAGTACAAATATAAGAATGTTCTTCCATGAATCAGAGCAAATGTATATTAATGTACATTAATATTACATGATATAAATAATAGGGTAATATTAGGGCAAAATATACCTAAAGCAAATTACAGACTGTAGTGAAGGGTAATATATTAATATTTTTATCAATTGTAAAAAACAAAAGAGAGTTATGCTAAGTTAAAGAAACCAGACACAAAGTACTGCATATTGTTTGACTCAGTTTACATAAAATGTAAATATAAATAAATTTATAGAGATGGAATTAGATTAACAAATATGTATGGCAGGGAAAAGAAAGAGGGATTGACAGGTGACTAAGTCACAAAGGGATAGGGAACTTTTCTTTTTGAAGTAATGAAAATGCTCTAATATTGATTGTGGTGATGAATACACAACTCCGTGATTACCAAAAGACACTGAATGTACACTTTGGATGGAATGTATGGTATGTGAATATGTCTCAGTAAAATTGCTTAAAAAACCTACTGAACCTGGAATGCCTTACTTTCTCTTATGATTCCATTCAAACATTCTTTTTTAGTCAATGTGCTCTTTGCTTAGTCTAAGGCAGTGATTCTCAAACTTGAGGGTTCATCAGAATCTCCTGGACGTCCTATTAAAAGATTGCTGGGTCCCACTCCCAAAGTTTATGACTCAGTGGGTCTGGGATGGGGCCCAAGAATTTGCATTTCTAAGGAGTTCCCAGGTGATGTTGATGGTGAGGTCTGGGGACCACACTTTGAGACCCACTGCTCTAAGTCCATTAGAACACCATGCCTGTCAAATCCATTGGTCCTGCTAAAGGCTTGGTAGCCCTATTTGAATCACATGATCTCACCCCCTGGCCATAGCTGACTGGACGAGGAAAGGATCTCTAACTTATAATCAGCCAATCTGTTAGCTGGTCAGCAAATTAAGATATAGACTTGGGCAAAAACTTGAACCAGCAGATGTCTAAGGGATTTGAACTGGTAAGCAGAGAAAGAACAAGGCAGTGGGAGCTAAATTAACTATGGGGTTATAATTAATCAACCATGAGGCCAGAAGCATCTGGCAATCCAAGTATGAGAGAGCAGAAACTCTGACAAAGGTGATGGCAAATTGTAAGAAGGGAAGAAAAAATCAGGAGAAAGAAAATTAAAGAGAGCAGAGAGAAATAAAAGAAGAGTTGGTAGAAGAGAATGGCACAAGTTTAGTATTTTCTAAAATAAAGATTCATTAACTCCTGTTAGGAGGGCCTGAGTTGAGAGTTTCACTCTAGGACTAGTCTCTTGAGACCTGGCCCTAGGGCATCACCTAAACTTGGATTTCTTGAGCTAGTTTTGGGCTGCTTGTGTCCCAAAATTTACAAAAAAAAATTAAAACAAAGCAAAAGAAAGTCACGTTAATAAAATACACATAACATACCCAAAGAATGTTTTTCTAGTATCATTTTAAGAAGCCATCATTATCCAGCTTCCTACCACCAGTAGGAAAAAAAAGTGAGAAAAAGCCTTTTTTTCTTATAATACTAAACATCTTGCAAACCGTAATTGCTAACTTCCTCTCCAAACCAGCTCCCAGAGCCACCTTCCCCTTTCTGCTACTAGCAGATCCTACCAGTCTCTACATTGGCTTGGCTGGTAGTGGTCTTTGGTGAGTCTTTCTCCCTTTACCCCACATCAATCAGTTGCCAAATCCTCTAATTATATATCTACAATGACTCCCCACCCACCCTCTCCTTCTCATCCTTTTGCTCCTTCTTAATACAGTCCCTTACCATCCCTGGCTTGCAGGAGTCCAGACGGACTTTTCTTTGAAATAGATTTGATCATGGTGAAACCCTGACATAAAAGTCTTTGGCAGCTTCAAATGGGCCATGGTCAGCTGCTCGCTGTCAGCATGGTTGCCAACATTTGGGTCTTACCCCCTGTGGAAGGTAGAGTAACCATAGAGATAGCAAGTCCTAACCCCTGGAATCTATAAATGTTACTTTATTCAGATAAAAGGTGATTAAATCAAGGGTCTTGAGATGGGAGAGGTGTTTGGATTATCCAGGTGGGCTATAACTGCAATCAGGGGGATCCTTATAAGAGGGAAGCAGAGGGTAATCATACACACACACACACACACACACATACTCACACTCACACGCATACAGAAGTCGGTATGAAGACAGGCAAAGAGTGGTCATGTGGCTATGGGCGTCGGAACGCCAGAAGCTAGAAGAGACAAGGCACGGATTCTCCTGTGGAAACTCTGGAGGGAAACGGCTCTGCTGACACCTTGACCCAGTGACACTGACTTCAGATTCCTGGCTGTGAGAGAATCCTTTTCTATTGGCTTAAGCCACCCGGTGTGGGAATTTGTTACAGCAGCCACAGGACACGAAGCCACCCATGCTTTCCACTCTCCCTCAGCAATTTCTGCCTGCTCCTCCCCTGCCCTCTGCACCTCTCACCTGCCATCTCTCAGGCGAGGCAGCCCCCACTCTCTCTACTGCACCCCTCCACATTTGTTCTTTCAGCTCTGACGGATGTTGAAATCCCTCCCATCCCTCTAGGTCTCCTTCATTAAGTCTCTTCGAGACCACCTTCCCCACCCAGGTGGGATCTCTGCACTCTCTGAGCCCCTTGATTGCATCTCTGTTGATTCCTATGTCTTGAATTAAGAGAATTTGCTGGGGAGAATAGAGGTTCTCTTCCTCCACCATTTCTCAACTAAACACTGATCTACTGAAGGCAACATTTTTCTTAAATGTCTTTGTTTTCCCTCATAGGATGTGTCGACCATAGGAGATGCTCAAAATAATAATTGGTGGGTCTGCAAAATTATGTAGCAGGGTGATATATTGTGTGTTTAATATATTAGGTTAATCTACTGAGAAATAGCTTGGATTTCTGAACCAGCTTCATTAGGAAGATGAGGAAACTATCCGCCTACCCACCCCCACCCCCACCTGCCTATCCTGCAATTCAAGAGACTAGGCTTTTGTTTCTTAGGCCAGGATCCTTTTTATTGGCTGGGAAGAGTTAATAAAAACTTGGGTGGTTCTGGTAGAGCCACTAAGTGCTAATGTGGAGAAAGGGCTGGGGTAAGGGCTTCCTATTTCCAAAGTTGAAGAGAAGGAAAGCTGCCCAACCCAGAATTGCACTAAAGAGAAAAGGATTGTGAGTTCTGGAAGTGAATGGAACCCGAGAGTCTTGGATGCAGCACAGCTGAGGAGGGAAGCCCTGGGAGAAGGAAGGCCTATGGGCAGAAGGCAAAAGACTGCTGCACCTGCCCAGAGCAGCCCACCAGGCAGAGGGTGGGGATCAACACTCAGTGGTGGCATCACTGAGCAGCAAGGAGCACCAGCCTGATGGCGGCCACAGAGACCTGCAGTCTTCCCTGGGGCAGCACAAGCCCTCTGCTTGCCTTCTATCCCTCTGGCTGTCTTGGTCTGGAAAAGTGAGCCCCAGATGACCACTGCTGAGCTTCCTGCCAATTCAGACAGGTGGCTGCTGATCTAGAGATAGTTGGATTTATACAATAAAGAAATGTGATATTTTTATGCATCCCAAGAATCATGGAGCAATTCATCCCTGTTATGATTATAAACATGGAGTCATCCTCTGGCTTTATTTCCAATTCATCTCAGTGTTGGAGACAGTTTCTGATTACACTGCCCTTCACATCCTAGACACTTATGTCATATAACAGAGAGAGTCAATACAAGTATCTGTACAGTTGGGGCCCCTTCATAGGGAAGAAGGGAGTAGGGAGAGGGAGTGAAATCCAGACCCATTTCTTTTCACCAAGCCAGGACTCTTGGAGAGAGGCTGCATCTTCTGCAAGGAAGGGGTACTTTTATCTTCTCACAAAGATGCTGCCCACTAGCCTCATCTGTCACTCCCATTGAGGGTAACTTTTTCCAATTTGCACAAAGGTGCCCTAAAGGCTAGATGCTGCCCTAATTACAGCAGTCCAGATTTTAGGTGACAAAAAAATGACCAGCTATTTTAAAATTCATTTGGAAAGCATATAGAAATGATTACTGAAAACAAAATAAAACACATTCTTCCTAAAAAAAAATTAAAGGAAAATGCTAGACTTTTTGCTCTTTATTACAATACCTACAACTTGGTCCTAACTTTAATCTCCTTTTCATGTAATAAATCTACCTATCTATCTTGATCCCAAATGAGCAAAAAACCAAAATATACCATGTGAAAAATGACTAGAGGTAAATTCCAGGTCAGAACTCAATATTGAGAAAATGAATTTATCTTGTCAATATCAGAAAATAGGCCTCCACAAAAGCTCTGTTTTGAGGGGGGCGGGTGGTGGCAGGTAGTGCCATTTCAAGACATAACTGGTTGAAATACTCCCAAAGAAGTTCAGTCCAAACAAAAAATAAACTAGTGTTTTGAGAATGCAATGACATGTCAAACAGAAACCAGACTAGCCAGCGAGGGCTGGCCTTCTCAACTACCCTCCTCACTTTTGCAATTGATTTGGGGCTTTAGGAGATGAAGGGCGGCATTTAGATTGCAAATCCAAAATAAAATAAGAGTCATGAGGCCTCTTCTCCTATTTATTCAAATGTGAGCTCCGTTTGGCTCCACCATGCAGAAGAATGGTGTGGGGTGAAGAGGAGAGCCTGAACACACTGGTAAAGCATCTGCAAATGCAGCTGAAAGGCAGTAGGCAGAATTGCTGCCCCTTTCACTGTCTTGTAAATACAAAACCCACGAGCAAGTGTTTACAGTTTATACTCAATAGAAGTGATGAATTTTGCTTGGCTTCCTCTTCGCTCGTCCTAACCCTGATCTGCCACCAAAAACAATGTAAAAGGCTTGGGCAGGGGGTTACCAATTGATTCAGATCACCACAGTCTCCACCCCCATACCCCACCCCACCCCCAAATGTCCCCATCATGACGTTACATTTCTCAGCTTTGGGTATGCACACCACAGACTTCAAATATTTCCTTCATGTGGAATACGCTTGCTGGTTTAGAGGGAAACTAGGGTTGCCCACCTTTCAGAGCTACCCCCCACCCACCCATGACCACCGCTTATAAAACTGTAAGTGATAGCAGAAATATAACTGCAAGTTTGGAATCAGTGGTTAAAAAAACAAAAGTTGTGGAATGGTTGTAGCACCCGCTTTGCATGTATGAGGTCCTGGGTTCAATCCCTGGTACTGCCTAAAAAAAAAAAAAAAAAAAAAAAAAGGACCACTCTCTCTCCTCTCTCTTGTTTACATTACTCAAAGAACTCTTTGAAGCAACTTGCCTCCTTTTTTTACTGCTCTGTTCCCTAATGACTTTTGAAGCAAAGATCTAGGTTATCAGTCCTCATTATCATTCTTACAAAACTGGGTTCCTATGGTTGGATCAATAATGTGATTCTACTTGGCTTTCTGCTTATGGATCGCGGAAGCCTCGCTCCTTAGAGATTAATTAAAAGCATCAACAGAAGTTTCCCAAAGATTGGCCAGCAGACCTGAGGATAAGAGTAACCTGGGATACTGGCTGTACAGTCCAGTCAGAGATGCCTTTTGAGTGAGTCTAGGGAGCAGGCAAGGAATGGAGAGCTCTGACCAGCTCCCAGTGTGATTCTGATGCACACTCAGGTTTAAAAACCGAAGCTAAAATGTATTGTGCTACTTATTCTAGAACTGGCAGAATGGAATAGCGGTTAGCACCTGGACTCTGAAGCCAAACTACCTGGGTTGAAAGCCTGGCTCTACACCTAATGAGCTGTGCAACTTGGTAAGTTCCTTAACCTCTCTAGGCCTTAATTTTACTAATATGAAATAGGGAGCACATATCTGGTGTGCTGTTGTGAGGATTAAATGACCCAATGAATAGGAAACACTCAGAACAGTGCCTGGCACACAGGGAGGCTGTTTGCTATTATCATAAGAGCCAGTAGTTGAATTGAGCTAACACTGGAGCATCTTCAAAGCAACACCCATGGCTACCTCAGGCATGCACATTGGTGGTCCACTGGCCACTGAATCTCCTCTCTCTCTCTTTTTTTTTTGACTGACACAGAATTAATATATTTATTTTATTTATTTTATTTTCAAATTGAATGCCCTTAGATGGCATTCCAGTTCTAACCAATACCTTTTTTTATTGCTTTATGTCTAGGTGAGTTATCTGCCTGACCTCTAGGGCTTGCCATGGGGATCCATGCCTCAAGAGTCACCCATTAAAAAAAAAAAAAAAAAAAAAAGAGTCACTCATGCCCCTTCACAGGAAGCTGGCATCGCAATCTGGGAAGCTGGTGGCCCCTGTAAGAGCTTGGTGAGTGGTGTGAGGTCGGTGGCTCACCCACAGGGCTGCGCCTGGGTGCCGCTACACAGGGAAAGAAGAGACCTATGGGAATAGGACCAGAAAGTTCCTCACTGAGCTTCTCTAGGCATTCTCAAGCGAGATCTCACGCCATCCCTACCCTGGAAGAGCATATGGGTTTTATGGCTCTACTGCCAGGAACCTAAAATAGTGCCTCTCCCAGGACTGTGGAGTATCCCTAAGAACTGGTGATTCTTAGACATAGATGGTAAAGGGTTTTTCTTATGTTTAGATTTGTGTAACAGAATCTAAACACATTCACATACTAGCCACATTCATCCAAACTAGCTCACTTTACACACTTCCAAAAGATTACTGACAAATACTAGGTTCTGAAGCCCGTGCAGGGCTAGGCAAAGAAGGTATATTCAGAATAATGAATGTAACTTCCCTTCCTTTCACGGTGGCAGTCATTCATGCCGCACACTAACAACTCCTTTTCCTCTCTTCCCTGACCAAGGAGGACTGAGCTTCCAGGCCTCTTCCATCCGGTGGGGCCCTGTGACTGCTTCTAGCCTAGGATTGAGAGTGGAGGAGATGGCATCACTTTTTCTCCCTCTGCACAGTGACCAGCACTGTTCCAGAGGAAGGCTGTCCATCCATCTGAATCCTGGAAGAACAACGTGGAGGACGGCACCCAGCCAAGGTGCAATGGGTATGTAATGTGAACAAACAAGAAACCTTATTTTAAGTGGTGGTTTTAAGCCACTGAGATTTTGGGGCTGTTGGTTACCACAGCATTATCTAGCCCATTCTAACTGATTCAAACATTATTCAACAAATATTAAGTGGGAAATATCATTTCAGAAACATTTTCCTAATCAGAAGGCAGTCTGGGCTGTTGAAGCATCTTTTGCTTCTAGGCATGGACCATCTTTATTACATTGGATATTCTGAAGTCAATTAAAAGGGGAAGAATGGCATTGCAGTCCTAAAACATGGCACTAATTCTCTGGCACTCTTCTCCCTGAGAGGTGGGGTCTATTCTTCCTTCCCTTGAAAGTGAGCAGATTTGTGAATGTGATATTTTGTGACTTCTGAGAATAGGTCGCAAAAGGCCTTGCAGCTTCCCCTTAGAGCAATGAAGAGCCATCTAATAAGTCTGGCTCCTCCGAGACCAGAAGGCACATAGAAGTGTGAATGACGAGGCCTCCACAGGATTTCAGCTACAGCCGCTTGAGTCATGTCCAGTCATTCCAGTTCTTCCCAGCTGAGACCCCAGACCTCATGAAATGGCAAGCCATTTCACTGTGCCATGTCCGAATCCCTGACCCACGGGATCCATGAGTATGCTAAAATCATTGTTGTCTGTTAGTATGTTTATGTCTTGGTATGCCACTAAGTTTTGAGATGGTTTGTTAAACAATAGATGACCAAAACAAAAGGTAAGCAGTCTAAACAGTACCTTAGGCTGACTTACTGCTTGCCCATTCATGAGGTGGGGAAAGAAGTTAAAAAGTTAGGAACTAAGTGATATGGAAGACCATATAGTATGCTGTGTGTTAGTTGACTGCATGAATCAGATGGCCCTGGGTTTAATCTATCTCCAGCACTGACATGGACAAAGTCCTTAACCTCTCTGTGCTTCATTTTATAAATCAGGATGCTAATAATAGTTCCTACCTCACAGGGTCATTGTGAACATGAAATGAAATAATACACAAAAAGCACTTAGCAAAGTGTCTGTCACATAGTAAACAATCAATGGTCAGCATAAATAGTATTATTAGTAAGTGCTCACACTCAGTTTTAAATCATGATGTTTTCATAGCTTGATTATTTACAGGCATCAAAGCAACTCTCAGACATTGAATCTGTTTGGCTGGCTATCTTCCCCCTGGACTAGCAATTAGAAACCAGATCTGAAGGCCATATCCTGGCTGTCCTTAAATTGCCACTAAGCCCCACCGCAGAGCTGCTCTTATGAATTAGTCTTAGTGAATGCAGGACACGGGGTCTTTTTCACATCATCGCATGGCAGGGGGTCCTCTCTCTGGAGCCATTCCACAGCTGACAACAGCGCTCAGTAACAGGCTGGCACAGTGGTTACCAGGCAGGCAGATGTATAAACAGCATGGCCCTTAGCAGCACGCCCAGCCCTGCTTGCGTGGCTCTGTCACCAAAGGCTGCCAGGAGGCCTCACCCTGGCAAATATGCAGCTTGCACATATGAACATCAAATACATGCTGCTCTTGCCTAAACAGCCTTGGAAGCCAGAAAATGTTGTTTCCTGGCTGGGTTTAGGTCACAAGCAAAAAAAGATAATTGATTCAGTGGCTTTCAAAAGTCTTGGGAGGAGGAAATGCCTCCTCTGGCCCTGATCAGTGGTTTGAGCTTTGGGTTCTGGAGTTATAATTCTTCTTCAGCAATTTTTAATAGCTGACACTGAGTACCAACTATGTGCCAAGCACCATTGCAAATGCATGTATTCATTAATTTTTACAATAGCTCATGGGGCAGGTGCAATTACCCCCATTTTGCAGATAAGGAAACTGAGGTTGCATTCTTGTTTCATCTCATACTATCAACAGATGTCCTCCCTATGGTAAATTTAGTGCCACATTTCTCTCATTGTTGTGCTTTTTGTTGATTTCTCGGCTTTAAATGACCCCGGAGCGTAAAGCTGAAATGCTGTCTAGTGTTCCTAAGGGCAAGAAGGCTGTGATATATTTGATAAGCTTCTTTGAGGCATGGCCTATAGTGCTGCTGGCCGTAAGTTCAATGTCAATGAATCAATAATACATATTAAATAAGGTGTGTGGACAGAATGCACATAAAACAAGGTTATGTATTGATCAGCTGCTGGTTGGGGTGCACCTTGTGCCCAGAGACTTGCAGGAACCTAACCCTGTTTTTCTCCTTGGAGCAAAGGTATGGTATTTGCTAATTTATTGTCTGTGGAGACTTTATAAACATAACTACCCTGAATAATGTAAATCAGCTGTATGTTCATTAAGTCAGATATGTTAATTATTTTGTTCAAATATTCTATATTCTGATTTTTTTTGTCTACTTGCTCTAATAATTACTGAGAGGTGTTAAAGTATTCCAGGATGATTGTGGATTTTCTCTATTTCTTCTTATAGTTTTGTCAAATTTTGCTTTATAAATTTAAAATTGTTATACTTTCCTGAGGAATTAAGCCTTTTATCATTATGAAGTTTCCCCCTAGAACTCTAGTAATGTTTTTGACCTTAAAGTCTACTTTATCTGAAACTAATAGAGCTAGCTTTATGGCTATTATATATATTACATACACTATTAATTATAGATTATATTGTATATTTTACACATTATTTATATTATCTTTTCCCTTTTTTACTTTCAAGTTTTTTTTATTTTTATATTTAATAAGTATCTCTTATGATGAGCTTTTATATACACATATATTTTTTAATCTAGACTTTTTACCTTTTCTCTGGAGCATTTAGTTTATTTATATTTGTGGTGACACTTTTAAAAAGATGCTTCTACATATTTCTTTCAGCTTTTTCCTTTTCAGAGAGAGGATTCATTTGAATCACCCAGTCCACCATAACCAGAAGCCTATCACATAGGGTTTTTTCTTTAAAAAAAAATCAAATTTCATATAAAATCCAGATATCTTGCTTCATTTAAAAGAAAATCTGGCAATCCCGGGCTCATCCACTCCTAAGGTAACAACTGGAGGGCCGAGTGTACCACAGTTCCCCCAAGCTCACTTGTCTTACGCCAGACCTGATCTAGGATTTACTGCCACTACGAGAAGCTTAAAGACTGCTGGGGAAGGGGTGTTGGCAGATGTGCATAAGGAGCCCAGAATCTTTCTAGGAGGGAAGGGACTGAGACCCTTCCCAACCCCTGATCTCTGAGATTCGATCTGTCAGTCTGGACTCAGTGGACCACAACCGAGACACAAGACTGTAATCAAGGAACCAGCTCCATCCAACCTGGAGGAACACTGAACCTGGCAAAGGAGCCAAGTGAGAGAAACCACAGAGCAGAGATGCTGAGCCCACAGGCCCAAGTGGGAAGGGAGAGCCCCTGGCTGCATGCAGCCCTGAGGATAGGGGCTCTTCCTCCCTCCCACCTTGACAGACTGTCAAGGCCGGGGCAGGGATCTGCAGGGGCCAAAGCTGAAGGTCCAGGCCCACCATCTCCCTTTGGAGACAGGGCTACTGCTTCTCTGGGAAAGAGTTAACAGCCTCTCTGCACTCCCCACAACTGCCACCCCACAGCCATTTGATGCAACCCATTCGTGATGGTATTTTGGCATTCTCCAGTTTTTAGAGTCTTATAATTCCTTTGGAGGTTGAAGGTCTAAACAAGTTTCCCACTACTCTGAAATTGTGGGGCTCGAGGAATGCATCAGAGCACACTCCTGGAGGATGGGTGAGGGTGCATTAATTGTATGACAGACTGAAGACAAGCACCCAGTTATTCCTATTTCTTTTTCATAGGTGGATGAGCATCAGCATATTTTTTGATATATAGCATAACACAGTAGTTAAGATCAGGGGCTCTGGGGCTGAAGTCTAGGTTTGAACACCATCTACACTATTGTGGTGAGAATTAGAGCACACATAAAACACACAGCATTGCACCTAGCCCATATCCCGGCAAGCACGTGCTGCATGCTAATTAACACCAGTATCAGGATTATTCTTGGACAGTAGGACAGTAGCGTGGAAGGGAGTGGACCAGCCTTCTAGCCCCAACAGGCTGACCTCTGGTAGATAGGTAACAACCCCTCTGGCTTCAGCTTCCTTGTCTAGGAAATGGAATTCATATTATCTTTCCTGATAGAAGATAAGATAAAGAGATAGAAACCATCAGAGTGCTCTCAGTTCTTTGAGTCAAAGATACTGAAAGAAGCTCAAATCAGAGGCAACATTTCTCTGCGTCAGTGGCCACTCTCAGCCCCAGGAAAACATCCTTCCTTTTTTGTGTATGTGAGCTGGGGCCCATAGATCCAGCCAAAGGGAATGCAGTCAGATTGCAGTTGGACAAAACAACAGTGAAAACAGAAGGAACAGGCACCACAGCATTTGGAACACATTCCTTAAGGGTGTATCACATTCTAAAGCAGTTAGGCTGCCACATTCAGCATGAACAGCAGAAGCAAGTTGGAAAGAAAGAGAAGTGTCTGTCCGGAGGGTTGTCAGAGAGGGGGTGGTCATCAACACTAGGTACTAAAAAGATAGAAATGAGTCCTCTAAATGAAGAGAGATTCTTCTCTGCAATATAAAGACAACTAGTGGAATTTATGGACCAAGATACATTTTATGAGAGCAATGAAGGAGAGTTTCTTCTACTTTTGACAAAGGAACATGTTTTTTTTGTGGTCTTTGCCTTTAAGACGCAGTTGCCATATAACCAATGAGTATTTTAAATAATTGAACTTTTCCTAGTAATAGAAGTTGTTGCTACCTACAATTTTAGCAAGACTTCCTGTTTTGGTAAAATCTAATTAGAACCTTTAAAAACAAAACAAGACAAAACACTTCATCCACAGGTTATTTTGAGCATCTCGGCTTGACTAGTATAATCGTGTGAAGAAAGCATCTTCTAACACTGCAGTTGGTACTGAGGTAGGGTTTCCATGGAGATGCAAAGCGAAACTGATTTTGTTTCTCTTTTTAATAATTGATCTGAGAAGCAGGAGCAGGCTTTCAAGACATTTGTCAGGGTTATTATCCATTTTTTTTTTTTTTTTGGTAATTTTCCAGAAGGGGAGGGAATGGCAGAGGCTGACCACTCCTATAAATGTATCCTAGTGGTTTGGTATTCAAGGGACTTGTCTGGTGTAGAAGGAAAGTCAATTCTGCTAAGTGGAGATGGAAATAAAACATCAAACTTTAATGTACACAGAAATCAACTGGGGATCTTGTTAAAATGCGGATTCTGACACAATAGACCTGGGATAAAGCCAGCGATTCTGCATTTCTAAGACATAACCAAGTGGTGCCCTTACTGCTGCTCCAGGAACTACCCTTTGGGTAACAAGTGTTGAAAGTGCTGTTAGAATTAGCATAAAGGATACCTGATTTTTAAACCTCTTATCTAATCTTATCCAGTAAAAGGACAATGAATTCATAAGGACTGCAAATTATGAGCACAATTAGTATGAAATACACACCATGCTAATGTAAGTCAGGGACAGTGTCTTAATTCACCAATATAGAAATCCCCATGTAGTCAAAGATGGTTTAAAATGTACAGATGGGAAATCTTAGAAAATCACCAAGATTTCTCAGCTCTTGTTGAACACCACATTGATCATCCTAGAAGGTAACTAAAACAAACACACACAGAGCAACAACAGAATTGTGGCTTCCTAGGGATGTGGGCCTTCCTTGGGGAGTAGGTTTGAGGATCACCAATAAAGCATCTGAAATGCAAAAGCACTTTTGTTTCCAACTCCTGGAAGCCCCATTCACACAAGAATACATCAAGCATTCCCTGGCTTTGTGCAACTGGGCTGGCCCTGCTGAAATAGTACGAGTGTTTCCCAGACATTGTAAGTATCCACCAGTGCTCTCTCTCAAACTTTTCTTCTTCATCTCATTTATCCGCTAGTTCTTCCTTAACATTTTTCCTTTCTGTTCCAGCACAATTATAGCGCAGCTCATCGGAAAATCATTTGTAAGCAACTGCTTTAAATAGAAAAAAGAATGACACCCGCCCCCCCCGACACACAAGATACCAAAAACCTGAAAAAGGAATTTGATTCCCTGAATACAAACATACTCTAAGACATGGTCCTTTCATGTTTTGTTGCAATCAAAAGCTAAGAAAAAAGTTCAATTGCAGAAGGCCAATCATGGAGATTCCAGAGGTATTTGATCCCCCCCCCCCAGAACGTCAAAATTTCATCTCTCTCTACACACACACACACACACACAAGCATGGATATAAATGTAATTTTACCTTTTACAAAAGTTATTGTTTAGCCAAACTCATTTTGCTGTATGCTTCGCTGAATTCAATTGGAAATTGTGCATAATATGCCATATTCAACCTCTAAGGCAGAGGTCAGCAAACCATTTTCCATTGCCAAATCCTCCCACCACCTGTTTTTGTACAGCCAGTGAATTAAAAATGGGTTTTATCTTTTTAAATAGTTGAAAAAATCAGAAGAATATTTTGTGATATGTTAAAATCATATGAAATTCAAATTTTGGTATCCATCAATAAAGTTTTATTGGAACCCTCATTTGCTTATGGGTGTCTGTAGCTGCTCTGGGGCTATAAATGGCAGTTGGGGGGTTGAAGTACAAACTACATGGCTTGCAAAGCCTAAATTATTTTCTATATGGCCCTTTCCTGAGGGGGTGAAAAAAAAACTTGCTGACTCCTGCTCTAAGAGATCCATTTCTGTGTTTAACACTTAGAAAGCAGCAAGCTCATGAGCTCATGGAGACTCCAGAAATCCTTTCTTAATGAACTCACCCTTCATCTCATACCCACTTTAGTCTCTAAACCCTTTCTGTCTGGTAAATGAGCTGGGAACAACCAACAAACAGTACATTATTTTGGGTAAGATAGCATTGTTGAACAATTCCAAACTACCTCCTGCTCCAAGCCAGGAGGGCAGAAATTTGTTCCATGAGTTCTGTGGATTTATGGTCATGGACTACAAAGGACAGAAGGAGTGAGAGAAGGAAGGGAGAATGGAGAGACAAGTGGAGGACCTCAGCTTCATTTTTGAATCCTTTTCAAAACAGTATAGTATATCTAAAATACTGTGTCACAGAGGCCCTGGCAGCACTAATCTAAGACCTAAGTGTTTAGAAGCTGTCAGTCTTCTTTGGATATCTCCCAAAGATCCACCTGGCTCTCTGAGAAGTCAATGGGAGAAGAACTGTAAAGACAGATGAACGCCATCCATTACAAAACAAATTGCTGGTTATTCTAAGAGTCTTTGTGCCTCATATGATCAGGAAATTGATCTGCACTGTCATTAGTGGAAAGAATGACAAGAACAATAATATTAATGACAATTATTATTTGTTGAGTAAATGGCAGGCATTGTACAAAACACTTTATATGAATTACCTCATTTAATCATTACAACAATCCTAAGAAACAAAAAAACATTTTTATCTTCATTTTACTGATAAACCAACTGAAGCTTAGAGAAATTAAGTTGCCCACGATCACAAAACTGGATATTGGCTAGACTAGGGCTCAAAACCAAGGATGTCTGATTACAAAGCTCAACCTTTTAAATAGGAGGCCATCCTTCCTTGATGGTAATGTGGGAAAAAAATCTCAGTGCCCCCAGAGAATTTTAGTAACCTGAACAATTGATAATGGCTTTATCTTCTTTTCCTTTCACAGCCTTGTCTATAACCCACCCCCATATCACTAAGTTTGGTGTACAAAGGCACCAACCTACCAAACAATGCCTCACATGATGATTTCTACCAATGACAATGCTCAGAAATTAAACAAACAAACAAAAGAAACAGAAAATCAGAACTTCATGAATCTTTCATTGCTATCCCTCCTCTCCCAGAGTCCTGAGAATTGGTGGGAGGCAAAAACAAAAGGTGGGAATCCCTTCACCTGCATCTGGAACAGGGTTTCTCATTCTGAGATTCGGGAGTCAAACTTGAAACCAGCCAAGAGCAGACACGAGAGCTAAACCAGCCCCATTCCACGCCTTCACCGCCCAGATCCTGTGTTCCCCATGTGAGGGAAGCATGACTGGTAGGAGAGGCCCAGGCAAGATACCTCCAGATGCTTGCTGA
The DNA here is from genome assembly GCA_026826555.1 of Tolypeutes matacus. NCBI lineage: Eukaryota > Metazoa > Chordata > Mammalia > Cingulata > Chlamyphoridae > Tolypeutes > Tolypeutes matacus. The sequence continues at coordinate 22,078,835 of JAKSZT010053764.1, read as the reverse complement.
TTGCATGTGCTAGTCCAGAACTTTCTTCTGAAGGTCATAGGCAACCTCCAGGATCACCATCAGTGTTTATCTGCCAAGATACACTCTTATTTATAAACAAGTCAAATGATTTACTCTGCATGAAAGAAGGGCACTGTTTTGAAGAAAGCCTGAATTGCCAGCCTGTGGCTTTCTGCTGAAAGGCACGGAAACCTGGTTGTGTTGCGTATCTGGGCTGTAATGAAGAGGATGTTGGGAAAGCTAGATTGTGCTGGGCACAGCTTGTCAAACCCATTCATTTGGCCAGAGGAGTTATGACCAGTGACCCTCTGTTATTGACTGACCAGTGCAAATTCATTCATGCTCCCTTTTCAGGCTGAGTAAACAAGATCCAGCAAGACTCAGTGATTCATGGACATAAACAGTGCCAGATTAACAAATGGCTGGTTAATCAAGTACTTAGGACAAAGCAAAGCAAAGGCACAAAAGTAAATATATATATACAATTTTTAATCAGAATTTTATATTTAATATTTCATAAAATCACTCAAGTAGCACCAGAAAAAAATCAAAATTTTGTTAGATTTCCTTACTTTTATTTTTCAGACTAATTCTATTTTTATTTTTGAATTATATATGGGGAAGTGGGAGGTGAAATATAAATTTTCAGGGATTAGAGTCTCTAACCCTTAATCCTGCCTTGACCCAAAGCCAGGATCAAGGCACAACTTTCAGCTCTTCCGTCAGTGTTCTGCTTCTTATGGCCACAAGGCCCTTTGGGATAAGTTGTCAATAATGAGGTATTCTTATAAGATTTAGAATGAGGGTCTCCTCTGTATATACTGTTAAAAAGGGCAATTTGAAGCGGGCTCTGTCAGCAGGACCGACATGAGTAATTTGTAGTGGCAGTCAACTGTCATGAGGCACATACTTCCCCACAAATCCTAAAGCATGCACAGTTTAGACGGATCAGGTGGGGAACCTTCCAGAGCCAACACATACTCAGGAGCTTGAATGGTCTTCTGTCCTGTAGGATGTCCTTCGTCACCAACACTCTAACAACCCTGCTCTATGACAGGTACTGGCCCCTTGCAAACACCTGTCAAATGCCCAGTCTAAGGGAAGTTTTCACACACCTAGACAACCATCCCAGGAAGTACTCTCAGCTCCAGGGAAAACAACCCAGAGGCATGGCCGAGAGTGAGTCCTGATTTCAATATCTAAGCAAGAAAAAGAAGGGCCATTTGTCCCTTTACTTGTTTTTCCCCAGGAGATGATTCACCTAAACAAGCAGAAATAAAGAAACCCTATACACCTTTGCTTCTTTTCCCAGGTTTAATTCTGCTCCAAGTGACTCTGATTTTAAAAAACAAAGCTAAAATCAATCAATCAATCAATAAGATAAAAAAAAAAAAAAAAAAAAAAAAAGCTGTACTAAATTCCTTTTTATACCACTAGAGGGAAATCTAACCCACCTGACCAGAACTTGTTTCTTTTCCTTTTCTCTCTTTTTCTTGTTTTTAATAATCACAGGACCAGGTTTTTCAGGCCGAGGAACACTTTGAGATGTTACCTTGCTCAAGTCCTTTCTACCCTTGCCCATACTTAAAAATTACTTGAATCTGTTTGGTCACAGAACTTGTGGGAAAGCACAAACCAACTATCCTAACTGGGCAGGAGCCTTCACAGTTGAGAAATTGTTCCAACAGTCTATCTGAATCCCTTCCAGTTCAGCTTGAGTTTATTTCCTCAAATTACATATTCATTAGTTATGGAGAACAGCTGGTCATCTTTCTCTGCGTCATATTATTCTTTATATTCCCGACGACCTTAGGGTCACAACTCTTTTCCAAGCAAAATGAGCCAGCTCCTTCAACTTGGCTCATGGAGTGTATCTTCCAACCCTGTAATCAACCCTTTAAACTCAATCTACAGCACTCCTCCCTCCCCCCATAGCTCCAAACTGCAGCATCTGCAGCACAATACAGACTAAACTTGGAGAAAAAAACAAAATCAAGCTTTTCTCATGTTTTCCCTCGTATATAGATGGGAATATGTATATATTTATTTATATAACCCTGTGCAGGTTTTCTTTTTAAATAACATTGTAATGTTTCTGATATATATTTTTCTAGTATGATTCCAAAATCATGTTTTATTATATTGTTATATACAGAGAAAAAAAATTCTAATTTTGTCATTCTTAAGTAAATGCTCATTTGTGTCATATCTGAACTCCACTGTCTCCAACTCCTTCCACATCACATACAATATTTCATTTTCTAATTTTACCCTCCAAGTTTTTGACCACTCCCTTGAAATTCCCTATTAATTGTAAAACATATCCAGTATGCATTTAGAACAGTATTCTTTAAAGTTTTAAATAATGTTTTTCTTTTTTTAAAAGATTTTATTTATTTATTCATTTATCCCCCCCTTGCTGCTTGTGCTCGCTGAGTCAGCTAACCACGCCGTGCGGGCGGGCGGGCTTGCCTTCACCAGGAGGCCCCGGGAACCGAACCCGGGGCCTCCCAGATGGTAAACGGGAGCTCTACTGATTGAGCCACAGCCGCTTCCCTTAAATAATGTTTTAAAACTTATTCACTGCTAATTCAAGTCAGGGAATAGAAAACTGGTTGTTTTTAAAACACTCATATTACCCACTTTTAGAAGTAACTCTAAACTGAGGCTCCAGATGCTGTCTTGGCCTGATCACAGGTAAGAAAAAATTCTCTCTTCTCTATTCCTCAAGTGTTAGCATTGACAGCATGGATATTGTAATGAGAAAGACTTGGTATGAATTCCCAATTCAGAAATTATCTTCCCCTGGCCTGGACCTTAATGTCTCTCCCATTCAGTTGCATTATCTGCAAAAGCACGATGCTAATCCTGCCACAGGTGTCACTGTGAAGACTAAAGTACTTAGAATGGTGCCTGGCACATTGTAGGCACCTTAAAAATGGCAAGTGATTTTACTCAAATCCTGAGTGACAGGAGGAAACCTGATGGTACCACCAAGGTTCATACTGGGGACAGAATATTTCAGCTTCTTGTGTGATATTATCAGGCAGAGATATTCCAAAGCAGTTAACACTCAATAGTTCATTTATTTAGTAAGACTGTATTGAGCACTTGTTCTATGCCAGGTGCTATTCTGTGCATGGGGGAGGCATCAATGAACAAACCTGACAAAGTCCCCAACCTCTTGGTGCTTTCTTTATAACTGGATGGCAAGAGACAATTTTTTAAAGAAAGTAATTATATATGTGAGATGGGAATACATACTATGGAGAAAAGTAAAGTTGGGCATGGGAGCTAGGAAGTCCCTGGGTGGTGAGGGCTAGTTCATACATGTGGCCAGGAAAGCCCTCACTGAGAAGTGAGGGACAAGTCATGCAGATATCCGAGGGAACAGATTCCAGGCAAAGGGAACAGCAATTGCAAATGCCTGGAGGCAGGAGTGTTTTTGGCATATTCATAGAACAAGGAGGTGACAATGACTGGCTTGGAGAGAGACACAGGGAGAAAGGCAGGAAAGGTGAGAGAGAGGAGAATGCCATTTGTGATAGGGTGTTCAAGGCTATGGTAAGAGTTTTGGCACTTCTCTGAGATGAGGAGCCAATGGAGAATTTTAGCTGAGCAATGAGGTGATCTGACACGTTTTACAAGAATCACCCTGGTTGCTGTATTAAGAATGAAATGGGGGGGTCGGATGTGGCTCAACTGGTTGGGCGTCCGTCTCCCATATGGAGGGAACCGGGTTCGATCCCCGGGACCTCTCGGTAAAAAAAAAAAAAAAAAAAAAAAAAAAAAAAGAATGAAATGGAGGGGGTGGGGGAGGAATGGGTAAGAGTGGACAAAGGGAGACCAGTTAAGGGACTACTGTGATTATCTAGAGGAGGTAATGGTGGCTTGGCCCTAGGTGGAGGTGATGAGATGTGGTCAGATTCTGGATGTGTTTTGAGGTTAATGTTGATAGAGTTTGCTGTTGAGTTGAATGTGAAATATAAGAAAAGAAGAAAAAGAAAGGGACCAAGCATGAGTCCTAGTTTTTTGGCCTGACCAACCAGAAGGATGGAAGTACCATTTACTGAGATATGCAGAAGACACTGAAGGTGGGGGGGGGCAGGGCGCGGGATGATAGGCGTTCCATTTTGCACATGCCAAGTTGGAGATGCCTATAAGACAGTCAAGTAGAGGCCCCCAATAGGCAACTAGAGATGCAAGTCTAGACAAGAAAGGCCCATGCTTGGAAAGGCACTAATAACAGGTGTCACCAATCCTACGGTCTTAAAGAATCCAAGGTCCTGCTGCTAGGAATTCACAGACCAGTTAAGTCTTTGCTAATCAAAGTGCAGTCTCTGTATCAGCAGCACACTATCACCTGGGAGACTGTCAGAGATGCAGACTCTCTGGTATGCCTCAGAACTGAATAAAAATCTGCATTTCAACAATATTATCCAGGTGATTCATATGCAGTCCTCTAACTCAGTGGTTCTCATCCCAGGCTGCATATCAGAGCCACATGGGAAACTTGGTAAAATACCCATGCCTGGGCCCCACTCCCAGAGATTCTAATTTAATTGGTCTTGTTAAAGGTGGGGCCTGCCTGTCCATGTTTTAAAGCTTTCCAGTTGATTCTAATCTAACACTTCTTCACTCCTGGCTTGTTTCTTCTTTACTACTAGGTTGACATTGGTAGTGTTCTTGGAAACCCATCTCTAAAGAGATACCCATTTCTAAGATAAAAGGAAGATTTGTAATTAGAATGACCGTATGTGCTGGTTTATTGGGGACAGTCCCAACATCTTTATTAAGAGTGTTCCCTTTCTCGCTGAAAAGTATCCTGGCCTGAATGATAAATTATATGTTCTCCCTAGGTAAAACAAAATATGGCACTGAACTTTACATTTCTGGGTTATAAAGACATTTTTAGTACAAGTAGAGCAAAAGGACATATGACCTTGAGTTTTGACAGGTAAATCCAATATAGAGGGACTCCTGGGGCTTAGATATTAATCCATAAAGTCTTCTAGGTATAGCTTATCAAAAATTCACACATAAATCCTCAATTGGAAGGCAGGTTGGGGAAGCCAGGCTTCCCCCAGAGATTGGGATGGAGTGGGGGTCAAGTACCAAAGCTAACTATTGATTAGCCACAAGCTGATTATCAGTCTGTGATTATTCTATCAAAAACCCCTCCTTCCTTTCCTTTCCTTTTGACTCTTTTATTGTTCATTATCTCTTCCACCCAAGGGCTGAAAGAGACAAGGAGAAAAAGGCGATAAAAGGTTAATTTAGCAGCCCTGATAATAAATTTGCTAGGAAAGACAATAGAAACCATCCAATTGTTTCTGCTTACCTGTGAATTTAAATCCTCTTGGCTCATCCCTTTTTCCAAATTATTACCAGCTGGTTAGAGTGCTCATTGAAGGCCTACTGATTGCCAGTGAAATTAAAGTAATCCTTTAATTTCACTACGCAGTCTTCCAGAAGTAGGACTTTGGAAATGTTCCTTCCTGATTTATGAAGGAGGCAGAGGGAGGACAGGGTAGGCACTTCCCATCTCACCAGGGCTCTCCCCACACCCTCATCCCCTTTCCACCCAATCACACCAACACACTTAGCTCATATGGACATTTGTCAAAAATTAATGTTTTGATGTAGGTAAGAGATTGTTCTATGTAAATATAAGACAAATAGCATAATCACAGTTATACCAATGGATCCAGATAGAAACTTCACGTGGGAGTAGAGACTTGTGCACCCATAGACGGCATCACACACTCTCCGGGGTACAGCACTAGGGTAGCTGTGAACACTTCTGCGAGGTGACCACAGTGTAAGGGTTCAAAATGTGTTCTGTTCACATGTGTCTAAAATGTCTAGGAACGAAACTATCCATGTGCAAAGTAAAATAGCCAGATGATGACAAGTCAGTTGAAGGGGACTCTCTAGTCATCTTGCAAAAAAAATCTGAATGTAGATGGGTATTGAGTTAGGACATGCAAAACAGTAAAAAAGACCTCAACTGGAATGAAATAATCAATGGAGTACTTAAATGTGTACTTTAAATTTACTTTTGTGTGAAGGGTGGGTATTTCTTCCCTGCTTTCTGGGCTGTGAACTAGAACAAGCTAAAAGGGAGGAAGGGGTTCTCTCTGCAGAGGAGAGCAGCCCAGGCAGCTCTGCCAGCCCCTGGGTCAGCAGTAGGGCCAGCAGTTTGAGGGCCTTATCTTTGATCTCTGCTAACAGTTAACCTGCTTTCCAGAGTTGTTGGAAGGCGGCAGCAGGTGGCCCTGGAAAGCAACACTGTGAGAAGGAAAGTGCTCAGACTTCAAGGCATAGTTGAGCAGTAACTGAGACAGGTAGGCCTGCTGAGAGAACCTTCTTCCCTTTTCTTAGGGGTTTAGATTTCATTTAAAGTCTTACTCTAACTTCTATCTTGACTTAAATGTGTTATGCAGTAGGGCTTGAGTTGGTGAGTCAATAACGTACAGTATTTAATAAGGAGTCCTATTTCAATATAAAATATTTAACTAGAGCATATGCTAAATACTCTGAGGCACAGCTAGCCAGGTCTGGGAAAACCCCTTGCTTATGATTAGAAAGGGATGGAATATCAGCAACCAGAAGGGCAACCATTTATCCTGGCAAAATCTTTAAACTAACAAGATAGAAAATACATAGTAACAGGGCCTAAGACATACCTCATTTGTTTTCTTTACCCAAGAACTGAAGCACAAACTTGACACCCAACCCTCTAACAGCAGACCTATGGAGGTTCTTGGTTTCAAAGGAAGCCTGAAAAAAAAGTGGTCTGGCTTTGTTTTGTGGACCACTTCACAGACTCAGGCGTCTCTTGGATGACACACACCTGATGATCTGGCCCTCCTACTCCTGCAGTCAATGTGGTAGGTAAATAAATAAGCAAATATCCCCACCATTTAACCTGAGCAAATAGGGTAAAGAATGCTGAGGACAAACAGCCTCCAGTCAGAGTGAGTCAGGGTTGGTGAGGCCAGGAATATCATTCCTCACCCTGTGCGTAGCTCTAGACTTCCAGGCCCTTTCTCTAATCTCCCTTCCCAACAGCAGCCTGGTAGAAGTGTTTTATATGGAAAGAGGGTATGAGATTCTTGCATGATTTGGTGCTATCTTGGGTGAAATGTACTCACTCACAAATCATGTTGGCAAAGCATGGCCCCACGCTTGCAAGGAATTCCCTATGGGCCTGAGAGGGAAGGACCAAGGACTTTATGACAGCAGGCACCTGCCCCTCATGCTTCCGCTCACCCTGAGAGCCACCCTCAGCCTTCCAGGCCTCTATTTCCCCAGCTGGAGTGATTTTACTCCAGGCAGCTTTTCTGGTGATGGAGTCAGGTATAAGGAGCTGCAGCGTCATTTTTATCAAGTTCTTTGAGACTCTCCAAAGGAAGATACTGTGAAAAACCACTAAACTACTGACAAGAGAAAATTCTCTCTGGTTTCTTATTACATCCAGGGCACAACTATGAGAAATTATAACTGGAAACTCTGAGCAACTCTGAAACGAGAAACAGTGAGTACTTCTCTGTTCCTCTACTTTTCCCCAAAGGAAGCATTGCAGATGAAGCCAATGTTTTCATCTCACAGAATCATTTCATCAAGGAACCTGATTCAAAACCCAGACTGAAGTAAAGACTAAGGAGACAGAGGCAGCCAGCCACATAGCTGGAAATACCCAGCATTATAGTGGGTCCTTTGTGGAATTAATGAATGTTGCTTGGAGTTTTAATAAATTTAGGCATGGGGAGGCTTAAGGTTGTGCTATATTTATTATTTTCTGAGTTCTTCATTAGCTTTATTGTTGAAGACATGAGGGGGCTTTGCCAAACACTGGCCAGCTGGCTCTGTCAGTGTCCTCTTTTTCAACCTTGCATTCAGTCCAGCTATAGCACCTCCTCTCATGCTGGGCTTGGCAGCAATCTCAGGCAGGAAGCCCAGACAAGCATCTATATTGGCACCTCAATGGCTAAGGTCCAACCCAGAGCTTTCCAGACCCCTGGAGATTCATAATTTACATGAGCATATTCAAGGCTCTGAGGAGTTTGACCAAGTTAACTCTAACTCAAAATTTCCTTAATTTATCTGTACAAAGTATCTTTCTTTATGTCGCACACTGATTAACAGGGCAGATCAAGAGAGGTGAGTAGTTTGGGAAATGCTGCTCTAAACTCATCATAGTTGGTAGAGTGCATTTTTTCTGTTTCAAATGCTGCCGTGGAGGAATTAAATTTTCCTGCAGTCACGCTAAGCTTCTCCTTCAGCTGGAGGCATCAACGTGTCTTTCCACAAAGTGAAATCTTCCCCACTCAAGCCCATAGGAGCTCTCTAAATTGCCAGGAGTGATGATACACACGGAGGTGAGAGCGCAGCTCTGCTTTGGTACCTGTGGCTCCTGGTCATGACCGCTGGGATCCCTCTCGTAGCTCTCTGCGTACAGCCTGATGGTGGCCCGCACCCCACTGGAGGAGCTGAGCCGGAAGATGAGCCGCGATGCGTCCGAGAAAATGATCCTCAGGCCCTGCGACCAAGAACATGAAGACAGATCAGTGAACAAATGAATTCACAGGTAAAATTAACACCTACTATGGAAATCAGCATGTTTCTTTGATCTAAAAGCAATCAGGGTCATTGCAATTTACCAGTGGCTCTGGACACTCACCCAAATAGGGCCATATGGTGACCCAAGAAGCTACTTAAGGTTCCCATTTGTCTCTTTATTCTATTTCCATTGGTTAACGTTGGGAAAAGGTTAGGAGCAAAACTATGAACAGATGCTCAAGGTCACGTGCTTTGATAATGTGGGAATCAGAAAGAGGTGGAGGTAACTATGATGTAATGATATTTAATAAATGTCCATGGGGCCAAAGTTCATCTTTTATAAATCTGTTGGACACAATGGGTAGGCAATTTATCAACACAGTAAGACAAATTACTCATGTTAGTGTTACCCCCACATGATGTTAGACTTTGCTTTATGTACATCTTCTCTTTGTTTCTTTCCTTAGCTTCAGATTCCTTTGATAGGACTGGAACCCTAAAATGAGGTACTCAGGGCTGGAGCCTCAGCTGGGTTCAGAGGGTTCCTGAGTACAGCCTCATCCTCCTGGTGCTCTCTTTCCTTCCTTCCTTACGCAGAAGTCTTGGCCACCAGGTGGCACGGGGCAGAGCTGTGGCCACACCTCAGTGCTGTCCAGGATTAATTCTCCTCTCTTCACTCATTTTTGACTCAGAGTACCCCACTCTTATTCGTGGTAGGGATATTTTAAAAGTATGTCTACAAGATCATACTGTGACCTGTTGGAGGATGTTTGCTGTCCTAAGACAACCGATAAAGTAATTGCTTTTTAAATTAAATTTGGCAGGGGCCAGGGGAAGGGAGGGGAAGGAACAAAATAGCATGTCTGGTCACTTGTTACTTCTGCAAAACACAATGACAATATGTCTACAAGAGAATACCATTATGTTCACTCTAGTCCATAGCTCTTCCCCCAATCCTGAGGGGACTGGGATGGTGATGTCCATTCTACCTCCAAGTGAGAGTGGGCTTATATCCCATGTATACGGTGGATGGGATTATCCTTCCTGCACCTGCAGGCTCTCTCCATTTCCTGGGATGGCCATTGTCTATCATTGTCTCCTCACCAGGTGACTTGGGTATGCTCTTGAACAAATCATTCACCCATTAGCTTACAATTTAGAACCAGCTAGGGGTTGTTAAAAAGCAGTGGTACCTGGCTCTTACCCCAGGCCTTTGGTTTTAATTGTGTGGTGTGGGACTTGGGCATGTGGTAGGTAAGTCAACTTAAAAGCTTTCCAGATGATTCTAATGTGCAGCCAAATTTGAGGACCATGCATTAGTGTCATTTCTCTAGATCTTGTCTGCGTCATCTATAAAGTACCTAGACTGTATCCCATGCACAGTCATAAGAAGATCCCTGTCAGGTCTAAGGTTTTGTGAACACACTCAGATTGGGGTCTCAGGATGTCTGAAACCTCATCCTGCAGCTGAGTACTGACAGCCTCCCCCTGGTGCCTGGTGTGTAGCAGAACCATTAGAAGTAGCTCCTCCTGAGCCATCTGACACTAATGGTTTTTAGCACAATCTCCTGAGGAATTCCTGGAGCAACTGTGAAGAAATCCATGATCTCTCCCTAGCCACAACAGCGATAGTAGCTGGAATGCCCAAGCTCAAGAAAGGGCAAATGATGCCCTCCTCTAGTAGAAGGTAAAGGTAAGTATGCGGAGAGAGGGTACTAAAAGGGCACTTCAGTTCCACCCCAGCATTGTTCTTCCTTTTGAGTGCCTGTAGTTGTATGCCTCAGTGGTGGGGTGGGGTTGTGCCCACCTTAGCTTTGTCCCAGTGAAGGATCTTTGTGAAAGGACTGCATCTCCCCTGCCTGTTTGTAGCTATTTCCACACAGAGACCCTGTGATATGCTTCCAGTTATCACTATAGCATCTATTTTTTTCTGCCCAGATTTGGTTAACTATTCATGAAGAATCAGTTTGGTGAAAATGGCACAGGAATAGCAACAGGACAGCCCAGGCTAGAATTCTAGCTTGGCCATTTAATAGCTGGTGGTCTTGAATAAGTCATGTAAACTCTCTAAAACCTAGATTTCTAAAAATCAGATAAAAAATAATACATTCTAGCTTACTGGGTTTTGGGAACATCAAATCAGAAAATGTAGGTGAAAAGTGCTTTGAAATTTACAAATCACCCTATAAATACAATTATTCTCATGTTAAACCTCTAATGAAAACGCAATTATCTAGGTTTTCCAACCTTCCAGGTTTTGCAAAAGAATGCTAAATAAATCTTAACACTGATGGTTTGTGTTATGCTGGCATGCATGTATTTTTAAATTGGGAAGAAGTGAAATTAATTTTAAGAACTTTGCCATGCCCTCTGAAATCACTGCCTAACTCATGCATGTGTTACCATTTATCTTCTACCATACCTCCCGCTGAACTGGCTTCTCTGGAAATAAAATTCCTTCAAAGTTGGTCAATTTAGACCCTTAACATCCTTAAGGAAGGACCTTAGGGTCATCCATGCCATTTCCTCCTTTTACTTTAAAGAAAGGGGAAGTTAAAAAACTTGTTCATGGTAATGTAATTAAAATATGGTGGAACTTGTACTTCAGTCTAGGTCTTCTGGCTCCAGGCTTATAATTTTCTGTTGAACCATATGAAACTCCTGATATTCATGGAATACTTCTCATATAAAATGTCTGAACAGCATCTCATCTGTTCTCTATGGTCCCCAAAGCTGGTGGTCTTGAGTAAGTCACACAAGCTTTTATGCAGAGTAGGTACCTGATAAATGAATGTTGAATTTGTTTAAAGCCCTTGTGCAAATCAACACAGGGAAACCTGCAAGTTACTAAATGCACACAGAGCTGCCAGATGTTAGCTTGGAAACTCTAAGACATGTTGCAGCCAGGCGAGGAAGGAGGAACTGTACATTACCAACAGTTATTTGGCAGCATCTGGCCTAGTGAAATACCACTTATGGATGAATGCCAGGGAAAGCAGCATATGGCCCTGAAATTGGAGAAGATGTCGCATATACTGTCACTTGGCTACTCCAGACATGTAGGCCTGGAGACAGGACCCGCTTGGAGAGAGAGATGGTGGGGGCCTAACTCGGATGTTATCGCCCACAGGAAATCCCAAAGATTTATCTGGAAAGCTTCAAGGTGAAAATATTGCTGTGTAACATCTGACTCATATTTTATAGAAGACAGCATGCAGTCTGTAAAGCAGGAGGTTTGAATTGAACAGACATATTTCTCCATGAAAAAAAATACCAAGAATTACCTATTTTTCTTTAAGTTATAGAGTTAGCTGAAAGCATGAGTTCAGAAGCAGTTGCACAGAATAGCAACTAGTCCAAACGGTGCCCGTGTATGAATTACCAAAAGGTGTCCCTTCTGGAAGGACACATTACAGAAAAGCATCCTTCCCCCTGGCTGGCCTGGGCTTCAGATCTCCCCATGAGGCTGGGTGCCTTTGTGCAGTGCACTAGCTGCACAACCATTCTCTGCTGTTCTGTTCTTGTGAGCATTTCTCACATAGCCTTTCTTAAAATCAGCTAGCCCACTTGGGGGCCAATATTTGTAAAGAACAATCTGGGGAAATCAAGATTAAATGACTTTTTAAATGCTCTTTTAAGGTACTCATCTAGCAAAAAACCGCATTAGGTGATCATAGGGCTGCTTGGAGAGGGAAGACTTAAAAGCTGTTACTCAGTTACTCATCAGATTCCAACTATCAACTTTGGTACAAAGGAGCCAGGTCACATTCTCTTTCTCCATTTCTTTGGCCAAAATGACTGCTAATCCCTGTTGGCACAACATCAAACTCAGTTTTGGGGCATTTTAGATTGACACACTTTACCCAGAGCTCAGGAGTAGCCTCCTCCCTTGGTTCCTGTGATAGTTGGCAGCGTTTTCCTTTTATATTTATGCTTCTTGGTGACAGTCACCTTCCTGACTATAATGAGACATTATTTCAGGAGGAAGTAACTTTGATGATTGCAGAATGTGTAGATTCTTACTATGAATCTTAGCAGAATTCAACTATCCACATTTAGAAGATAGTCCTAATATAATCAACGTGTGTCAGGAAAAGGTAATTCATTATAACTAATTTCTAATTAATCAGAAGCAGGAGAGTTAGAACCTCCCAATTAACCAAAAACACTGTGTCCCTCACTCTATTTTTAAATCAGCCACAGTTTTCAAGGGGTACTACTAAGAGGCATATTTAGTGCAACAAACAGCCCAACTGTCTTTATGTACCACAACGAACAGTGTGTGGAATGAGCACTAACGTTCAGAATCCCCATCACGGGTGTTGTAAGATCCTGCTGTTGCTGATAGGAAATCCCAGCTAACCGCATCACTGCACTTGGAGAAAAGCATGTCTGACAAGGTGATTTCACCTGGGCCAGCTCCTACTCATTTTTCAGGGCACAGCATAAATGTCACCTGTTCATGAAGAGCTTTTCAGAACCCTAGACTATGTTAGTTCATCTGCTATGCAATCCCAAATAGGTTCTTACTCTCTAATCCCGTGCAATCAATTGTGTCATAATTACAAGTTTAATGTCAGTTTGTCTTCCCTGCCAGACTGTAAACAGAGGGCAGGAACTACGACTGTGCTATATGCTATTGTCCCCTCAGTGCCCAGCAAGGGGACCGACGTATATAGATGTTTCATAAGTATTCACTGAATGAACAAATACATGAACGAATCAAACTTCATCTCCCTTCACCATATGATAGTAAGGTAGGGAAGGAACTTAACATTTCTACTGGGATCTTTGCAACATCATAATTTGCAACAGAAAAGGGATTTTTAACCCAGATTTAATGACAATATAAATGTAGGATAACACCCCATAATTCCCTAGGCATTTCTGTTAATTGATGCAGGAGGACTATTTGTAGGTACTAGCTTTCAGAATTAACCAAATTCCATACATAGGCAGGCTATTCAGTCTGGCTGAAATGATTTCCCGGATTCTAACTTCTAGATGTACAAACCACACTCAAGCAAGTGGCACATCACAGGGATGATGAAAAATTGTTAATACTGCAGTCTCTTGGTTTGTTGATTATAATGTGATAAAAGCTGAAGGTTGTAGGCTTTATCCTGACCAGTTAACTCTGATAGAGAAGAACTCAGTTGCCTCAGTTCCCTGACTCCCCAGTTGACACCATTCACTTGTCTCCATTCAATGCAGCTCTTGATGAGGCCTGAGAACCAACCTCTGCCTCTGCTGACCAAGGGATGGTTGCACCAAGATATGTATTAAAGCAACACATGCTGGAACTAAAATACAACTTCAAGGTCACCAATTCACTTTTTAAAAAATTATTTCTAAATGCTAAAATTGAAATCCTGTATATTAGAATAATTCTAAAATCAAACTGACTTGAGGATCAGTCTTCAAAGTATGCTTTTTCTCTGAACAAATTTCAAATGGTTCTTATTTCCAGATTGGGGACAACATCGAAATGTTTCCACACAGCCTGAATAACTGGAAGTGGTCTTAAAACACTCGGAGTTAGCCTGACATAATCAAGTTGGATTTGGTTTTCCACATCAGCTAACTGGTATGCATTTATTTACATCAGGATTTTTAATATCAGCTGAACTACTCCTTGAAAATGACTTCAGCACTGGTAGAATTTCATGTTTTTTAAGCTTGTTAATATTAAATAGAGATGCAGGAGTTGGACAAGTCATAAAGTGATACTCAGTCGCTTGAATTTTGCTTCTAAAGTGTGAAGACTAATCGTTTCAAAGCTAATTTTTAAAATATGGAGAATAGATTGAGATTGATGCCCACTATAGTGGCAATATGCTGTCTCTCAGTGATGGTACCATTTCCATCATACTGTCCTGCATTCACAACACTAGGATTGGAGCATTCCTTCTATCTGAGCTCGAGGAGTCTCATTGTGGGTTGCTGAGTGGGGATTCCAAGCTTGGGACTTTAGGCTGCAAGTTGGAGATGGGGAAGAGATAATGGTAAGAGATTATCTGGGCACTGACAAGGTTTTTTGTGATATTGGTGGTGGAGGGAAGAGAGGGCACTGATCCAGAGCTCAGAGGCCTGACAGTGCCTGGCTCAATGAAGACTCTCCATGTCTGCACGATGAATTCACCCTTGAGGAAGGAGTGTGCCATCCTTCAGGTCTTATGGAGCCACGTAACCCTCCCTCATCTTACCCTTCTTTTCATGAGGCAAAAACTGAGAACTTCTTAATCTAGCCATTTGGTAAAACTACTCCGCTACTCATATAGTAGCTATTGGCTCATTTTCCCACTCATAACTGAGGAAGCCAGCACCCATCCTTCAGGTGACTACATTTCACCTGGAAATAAACTGTGACATATCCTCACGGGAAGACAGAAGGAAGAACTGCAGCTATTGAACCATGCCTCATTAAATTGCTTTTCTTGAACCAAGGAGGGTCTCTCTTGGGCCCTGTTTAATGGAAGGCAGATATCAACTTTTCTCTTGTCACCCAAGGTCACAAAAATATCAGGAACTTGGAGGCAGCCATAGCAAATCCATGATATCCGACAGGCCACAGTGGGGCAGTGACGTTGCTGGGAATTCACCACAGGGTCTAAGAGGCAGGACAGACTGCACTGAGCATTTCCACAGACATGAGGTTGAGGGGGAGGGATGACTTATCACCAGAACAGGATTTTAATTTCATTTTGGATGGAGAAGCATTTCTGTCTTATCTCTAGAGATGTATGTGAAACAGCTTTTTTTCCATGGTCTGTTTCCTGACTCCAACCCTGAATCAAGGACATAAAGGAGCCTGAGCTGCCTAAAAAACAAAACAAACAAAACAAAACCTTTTCCTTTCTGAAATTGAGTGGCAGGGGAGGGAGGAAGGCAGGGGGTGGAGAAATGAAAGTTTTAAATCAATTCACAGAGGACTCAAAGTGAAGAGGCCTTCTCATATTTCACAGCATAACACACTGCAAAGCTCTATGCTTTTTCCCTGCCCTTCTTATCATATATGGCTCCTTAAATGCCAAAATTTTCCCCAAGGATGATTTTAATTAGTCATTTACTAGTGTTTATTATGTGCCAGGACTTTACAGGTATTATCTCATTTAATTCCCCCAACCACTGTATAAGGTACCCACAGTCATTATTTCCATTTTCACAGGTAGGAAGAGTGAGGCATAGGGAGCATGAATAACTTGTCTGAGGTCAGCCAGCAAGGAAGTGGCAGAGCTGAAACTCAAACCCAAAACTTCAGGCCCTGAGCCTGTGTGCCTAAGCACGCTTACACTCTGTGGAGCAGCACCACAATGCTCGGGGCACTCCGGGACTGAAATCTTGTGCTTAAAAAAAATTTCTGGATAAAACAGGAGTAGCAAAGCACAATTTTTTTGTTGTCATTGAAAATCATGCTTCCTTAGTAAGAATTTACATCAAATAAGTGAAAACTAGGGATCTCATTCTACCTCAGGATCATAAATCTGAACCACAAATTTCACTGAAAAGTATTTTAATGATAGAAAATTTGAGGGGATGCTTTTTAAACCTAGTGCATAGTGAAGATTGTTTTTAAATATATATACTCGATTGTGTGTGTATGAGAGAGAGTGAGAGAGAAAGAACGAGACTATGAGAGACTTCTCCTTTCCTCAAAGTGACATGCCACAAAACTTAGTCAAGGTAAGGATTCTGGTAAGGAGGAAGGAACTAATATTTCTTGAGTATCTTCTAGGTACAGCTACTATTCCTGGGGCTTTAAAGGACTTTCTCCTTAAACATTTTCCATAAACCTGTATGGTAATTATCATCAGCCTATTCCTGCCCCCTTCCACCAAGCTGTGGTTCAGAGAGGTTAAGTAATATATCCAAAGTCACAAATCTAGACAGTTGGCAAAGCCAACCTTCAAAGCCAGGTCTGTCAGATCTAACACCATACAACACTGGAGAGGACCATATCATTCTGTGTCCCATAGCAAAGGGAGACGTAGTTGTATTTTGTTTCCTCTCATTTTTTCTAGAAGAATACTTCAGTTTCCCCTTATGCAGATTAAAGCTCTTTCTATCCTAATTTTAAAGTAATCCATATTATAGTATATTGTTTAAAAATAACAGTATGCTATAATCAAAAAAGACAGGTAATAATCAGTATTTGTGAGGAGGTGGAGAAATTGGAACCCTCATACGGCTAGTGGGAAGGTAAAATGGTGCAGCTGCTCTGGCAGTTCCTCAAAGGGTTAAACATAGACTTACCAGATGATCCAGCAATTCCATCCCTAGATATAGACCCAAGAGAATTGAAAACAAGTCTACACAAAAATCTGTACACAAATGTTCAACCCAGCACTATTCACAATAGCCCCAAAGTAAAAAAACTCAAATGTTCATCAACTGATGAATGGTTAAATAAAATGTGGTATATCCATACAGTGGAATGTTATTTGGCATTAAAAAGGAATGAAGTGGGGGATGGATGTGGCTCAAATGGTTGGGTGTCCGTCTCCCATATGGAGGGACCTGGGTTCCTCCCGGTAAAAAAAACCCGGACCTCCTGGTAAAAAAAAAAAAAAATAGGAATGAAGTACTGATACATACTACAATATGGGTAAACCTTGAAAACATTATGCTAAGTGAAAGAAGCCAGTCACAAAAGGCCACATATTATATGATTCCATTTATATGAAATGTCTAGAATCGTCCAGTCTATAGAGACAAAGTAGACTAATGGTTGTGTAGGGCTGGAGGTGAGGGGGAAATAGCGAGTAACTGCTAATGGGCATGGGGTTTCTTTTTAGTGTGATAAAATGTTCTAAAATTAATTATGATGGTTGCACAACTCAGCATACTAAAAATCACTGAACTGGAGGCTTTAAGTGGGTTAATTGTGTGGTATGTAAATGCTATCTCAACAAAGCTGTTATATTAAAACCCACACACTACACCATAAAAAACAAACAACATTATAATGCATCTGGTGGGCTGTCCGTAAATATCTATTGAATGAATGTACCAAACTTCTTTATCACCATTTAAAAACAACACTAGTTCATTAAAGTTGAAATATGTGTTTTAGGAGTCTATAGTTTGAAAAGTTAGGCTTACTTTACAAGAAATGTTGCATGAAGTGTGCCCCAGATCAACTGCCGCTGGAATCAAATGCTGAGTGTGCAGCCAGTGCTGAGAGTGTAGCCACAGCCTCACTTGCAGGAATTCCCCTGCTCTGCCAGCAGGACCCACTGTGCTGAAAGAACCATCTGTGACTTGCTGACAAAAAGCAGCCGAGTGCTCCCTGGCCTTCATAGTCTTCTTGGGGCCAAATCCAGACCTGCGAGGAAGCTACTATGTACAGGGTGCCTGGGCAGTGAGGCTGTCACTTGGGTGCTAGAGTCTGGGAATATGAATGAACAATAATCCTCTTTCCTTCATTATGAGAAAAACCCTAAGAGTAGGTTTTGGTAGCATTTATCTGTTTATAGCCACATTTAAGCCCAGATGGAAGAGCATGGTAAGGAGGGGGAAAAATCAATAAATTCCAGAATAACTAATGGAAACCAATATTCCTGGTTCAGTGTGGGAGAAAGGTGGAATAAAGAGATGTCAGAACTTGTAATCCAGCTGAGGAATTAGCCTGATGTGAACCAGTTAAATAGAATACAAGAAAAGATACATAAACTCTGAGTGAATTGAGGAAAAAACAAGGTAAAAGCATATTGGATTTAACAGTAAAACAAATTAGTTCACCACTGGAGTTTATGATGTGAAGATAAAGTCCAGAACCATGTGTGAACTAGATCAATCCCTGCAAGGAATGGTTTTCAAGTCTCCTTCATGAGTGAATAAAAACCTACTGAAAGGTTTAGAACTTTGAAAGCACGTATTTTACACTATTTGAATTCTACAGTAACAAAAACAAAAAGTGACTTGTATTTGGGAAAGGTTTGTCTGAGGGCGCTATGTAAAATGGAAGAGGGAACGTGGTACCACACCAGAAAAGACATATCCAGAGCATGATATAAGGAGTCAGATGCCACGTTTGAGCCCCCAGCTGCACATCTCCAGGGGAGTCGCTGGTGCTATTTCAGAGAGAACTCTATTCAATTTACAAGAAAGCATCCGAGTAAAACAAAACACAACTGCAAAAAATGTATTGTGCACCCCCTGTATAAACAACAGCTAGGAGCTTTGTGTATCTTATTCCATTTCATTTCTAAAACAACTCTGTAAGATGAGTCTTTAGAAAGTGTCACTCAAAGAAAATAATCAACTTTCCCCAAATCATGTAATTACTAAGTGGCAGGAGTAAGATTTGATTCCAGATCTTCTAACTTCTTTACCATTAGTTTCTTTGCTGCCCTACAGTTTTCTAATGTAAGGTTAGAGTAGATTTTTGAAGCCATGGAAGACCCTCTAGAATGAATGACTGAATTTTTGATAAAAATGATAGATTTCCATAAAATTCAGCAGACCAGATAGAGAATACCAAGAGTAACAAGAGGGCATTGGGCTTGGGACCATGTGCAAAGGCGGGGGGTATGTCTGAAATACCAGCCAAAATGAAAAAAGCAGTAACTACCCTTCTTGTGTCTAGTCCAAAAGACCTGCAACTTCTAACCTGTTTTGTTGTATGTATGTGATGAAGAATGCATAAGAAGATAAGAATTTGGGGATTTCAGAATGGAATGTCTCTTAACATTACTCAGGTGTCTTATTTAGACAGTAAGTGTTAAAAATGTGCTCCCAAAGCAGTCACTATTTGCCATGGCCAATAAGTAAAACTGAGAGGAAAAATAATTGCAAACTGAAACTCAGCAGGTACGTGGTCAACTCCCAGTCTCTAGTTCTTCAGGCCTGCCCTGGACAGCTAACAAAAAGATGATGATGGACCAGACCCATCCCAAAAACAAGCAAGCAAAACAATTCCATTCCTTTGTCCCATAATATCTACGTCCCTTCTCAGACTGACACAGAATGGACATCATCCCAAATCCCTCAAGATTGAGAAATGAACAAAAATAAGGGGGGAGTGTAACTGCTGACTGAAGCAGATTTAATGTTAATGTAGTTATTCTCTTGTGTTAACTGAGTAATCTGTAACATTGATATAAAAATAATTAAACATAATTATAATAGTTTTCAACTTAAATCACAATAATAGAACTTTGTTGTTGAATTTACCACTTACCTATGGTAATAATTCTCAACTATCAGTCTTCCTTTTGGGTGTTGGGGCAAATTTTCCAACTGTTTCTTCCCCTACCATGAATAACCCATATAACTAAGTTTGTGTGATATTGCAATGACATAAGGTAATAGAAGATGAAACTACCTGGACCCAGGGTTCCCCTGCACAGCAATCTTTTGGTTTTGGAAGCTCTTCTGATTCTGTCACTAATAGTGGCCACCATATCAGAGAGCCTGTAAGCGGCAAACATTAAAAGGACATGGGTCTACATTATTTGAGGTATTGACCCAACAGTCATCAAGTGGAAAGAATACTGGACAGAGTTAGGGCCCCAGGCTCCAGTCTACCCTCTGCCACAAACTAGCTAGATGACCTTCCACAAGGGCTTTCCTCTCTCCTGGCTGTAGGGTTCACTTCTGTAAAACCAGGATCCTGGAATAGATCATCCCTACAGACCTCTTCAGCTCTAGGACACATTGACCCTGGCTCTACCTGATAACCTTTTTGGGGGATTCTCTGGCAAATACCTGTTTTTTGGTCACGGTGCCATCCACGGGGTCCACATATTCAAAACTGTCTGTCTTGGCCACACTGTAGACGTTGCTCCCTACAGCAAACTGTTGGCCAATGAAGGACTTGTCTGTAACCAGGGCCTCTAGGTCCCTCATAATATAATATGTTGTCTTTGGCTCCAGTCCCTCATAGTCAAACCTGGTGAGGAGGGAAGAAGGACACAGGAAAAACAAAAAACCGAATCAGAGAAAGCAATCTAATCATAGAAGGACTGTATAGAAAAGAACCCCCAACTGGTCTCCCCTTTTCTACCTGGCCCTTACAATCCATTCCCCACACAGCAGCCAAAGTGATTTTATAAAATTCCAATTCCAATTCTTGCCCATCATGTTCAGAATAAACCCCAAAACCCTAACCCTGGTCTATAAGGCAACCTGGCTCTACCCAACTCCTCACCTTGCTTTGTTCCACTTATCCTCTTGCGCACCATGCTTCAGCCCCACTGGCCTCCTCGCAGTCTTTTCTTGCCTCTGGGCATTTCCCTCTGCTGTTAGCTCCCTCTACCTGGCATATTTTTCTCCCAGCTATTCAAATGGCTGGCTCAGTTCCTTCCTGTGGTTTTGACCATCCATCAAAGGTAGCCTTCTCTCTCATACCATCCCCTCACCCTTTCTATTTTCTTTTGGCAGTTATCCCAATTTGCATTTTATCATTTGCTTATTTATTTATTTGCATTTGTCCATTTGCTTATTTATTTATTGTCTGTGTTTGCCCATCAATCTGTGAGGAGGGCAGAGACCTTGCCTGTCTTCTAGTTCATAGCAAGTATTCTGTAAAAAGAGTGTATACTGGGTTGAATAGCATCCCCCCAACATTCTTGTCCACCAGGAACCTCAGAATGTGACCTTATTTGAAAATACACTTTAGAGATGTAATTAAGGATTTTGAGAAGAAATTATTTTGCATGTAGGGTGGACCTTAAATCCAAAGACTAGTGTCATTGTAAGAGGAAAGAACATACAGAAACACACACAGAAGACCACATTGAGACAGAGGCAGGGATTGGAGTTAAGCTGTCACAAGCCAAGGAACAACTGGGGAAAAGACAAGGAAGGATTCTTCCCTAGAGCCTTTGGAGAGAATGTGACCCTGCCAACACCTTGATTTTGGACTTGTAGCCTCCAGAACTGTGAGAGAATTAACAGCTGTTGTTTGATGCCACCCAGTTTGTGGTACTTTGTTACAGCAGCCCTAGGAGACCAAGACAGAGTGGAATGAAGGACTGGAGGGAGGAAAGGAGGCGCACGAAAAGAGCGAGAGGAATCAAAGTAGGTGAAGGGAAGCAGGAAAGGAGCCAAAGTACTCTGACATGCTCTTGGAAACTTGAAATGATGTCACTGTAGTTCCATTTTTAAAATCCCCCCTAACCCAAAGCATCAAAGGTGGCAATGGGGCTGGGAGGTGATCAGAGGGCAGGCTGTGGAAAATCAGTGGCTAAGTTTGCAGCTAGGGTTGGTACAAGAGTATCCTTACCTGCTCTCAACCTGTTTCCTAATTCCTAAGAAGAAGAAAACTAAAAATTATATCAATCTCATCTATCACTGTTGGGTTTAAACGGCATAATGCATACCAAACAGTTGGCACAGTCAGTGCCAGACACCAGTGCTTAAAAACTGTTCATAATTTTTATTCTTAAAACTACCATCAAGAACCTTGGGGTCTTTCCTGATGTCTGGTAATCATAACTAAGACCCAATGGTGCACCCAGAAGGGGCTGTTTAAGAAGGAAGCCCTGGGAAGGGCAGCAGTTTCCAAGGGGACTTCCCGTAGCATAGAGAAAGGATGTGAGTTCTCAGCATGAACTGAAAGAAGGAAGCTCCTCTGAAGAGTTGTAAGTACTTTTTTCTACCCAAGATCTTTCAAGACTTCTAATAAACGTGAAGAGTTTAACCAAAATGGAGGGCAAAGAATAATACTATGCTATCTGGCAATGGCTTCCCTGCATCTATAGTCCTTTCTTTTATTCCCTACCTCCTACATAAGGTGCCTCCTCCCCAGCCTCAGAAACAAAACCAGTGACGTTCTGAGGGGAGGGAGAGGGAAGAAAAGGTGTGAGATGGGGCATTTTCAGGACACTGGAATTGTCCTGTATAACATTGCAATTGACAGATACAGGCCATTATACATTCTGTCATAACCTATAAAATTGTGTGGAGCAGGATGAAAACTATAATGTAAACTATAGTCCACGGTTAGCAAAATGCTTCAATATGTGTTCATCAATTGTAACAAATGGACCACACTAATGAAAGATGTTAATGTGGGAAAGGGTGTGTGTGTGTGGGGGGGAGGGGATGGGGCATATGGGAATCCCCTACATTTTTTACGTAACATTTATCTAATCTAAAGCGTCTTTAAAAAAAAAATTAAAAAATAAAAATAAAAAAGAAACAACACCAGGCAACTCCCTCAGAACATCCTATCTCAACAGTGTATGTGTTCTAAGACTAGATTCTCTTTTTAAGATACACATTTGGGAATGATAAAGACCCAACCAAACAGAAAATGGCAGGAGGATGGGTTAAGGGAATCCACTAGAAGATACAGAAGCATTGAAAGCTATTCAGAGGTTGAGAAAATCCACTGATGTGATGGATCATGTTCAGTCTAAGGGTGAAGACATCAGACCTCCTGTGCAAATGCTCAGCCTCACACACAAGCAGGACCTTCCCCTCAGAACCCCAAACTCCCCCTCTAATCACCACCACCAACACTGCCACAATCAGCTACACCACCACCACCATACTTTCAAAGGGAGAAGACTTTAGATGAAGTATTCCTTCTGGGGTCCACTCATGTGAGGAAAACAGTCTAGGAGAGTTTCTCAGAGACAACTTCAGCCTCAGTATCAGTTAAAGTGAAAGTGTCTTATCATTGCCTCCCTACCAAGAAAATTGCCAGACCAGAAATAGCTTTATTTCACAAGCACCCCTCAATTTGCCATTTTTGGGGAGGTGAAGGAAATGTTTACTTTTCATTCTACCTATTCCCCTTTCTCTCGCTCTTATCTCTGTGATCCTTTTGGACAGAAGCCCAAAACACAGTTTAAAGTGCTACAAGAGTTTAAATCTCCACTGCATATTATTCTCTGATACAGAATTTGTTTTCTTAAAAAAGTAATTATCATGTAAGCTCTTGGCCTAAAAAATGAACTATATTATAAAAACACCATTTCTTCAAAACATTGGCAGAAACCTAGATAACCATTCCACAAATTATAAGGAACACGTCCCTGACTGAAAGAGAGCTCGCTAAGCCAGGAGTTGGCAATTGTAATATATTTTATCAGGTTGTACTCTGGGGAAGAGCTTCATACAAAAGAAGGATTTGATGTCCCAATTAGCCCTTGGTATGCCAAAAATGTACACAGGAATCAGGGCTTTTGGGCACATGCTAGAAATCCTAATGAGTAAATCAAGTTCCCACCTGCCCAGAGAGTCCTCATTTCTGATATAGGGAATAATCTGAGGTGATTTACAGGTCATCACATCCCCAGCCTTCTTGACTAAACAGGGAACCAAGAATATCATGGTTGTCTACATTTCCCAGAGCTTTGCAATCTCTTTGATTTTAACAAGTTCTAAACACAGGCTTCCTTATTCTCCGATGTTTATCTAAGTAAATGACCTCTTAAGAGAAGAAGCTATCACCTTATAAGGGAAGTCTAAAGCTTGCTTTCTGTCCCCCAAGCTTTGGAAACACAAGTGAACATCCAAACTATTCATAAGCAAAGCAAAATGAGCCACAGTCTCTCCATTTTTAATACATGGAGAGCCTCGGAGACTGCTCAAGGATTCTCTTACCCATCCCCAAGTTCTCCACAGTTAACAGCCTTTCCTACCACCCCTGCCCACAAGCCATGGCTTGGTGCTAGGGAAACCTATGTAGCATACCTTGGTACATATTCCTAGCAGGCAAGCATGCAGCCAGAAGACTTTCCCCCCACTTATTTCAACAACAGGAAGTGATAGAGACCCCCAACCCTAAGGTCTTACTGCTGGCCTTTACCCCTGCTCCTTCCAGGTAACATTCCCCATTCCTGTACCTCCTTTCATGGGAACAAAACCTTTAGCAAAAACTCGGACTCCTGAGCCATGTGACTCAGAGAGTGCCAACTCAGGCATCTTGGCTATCGTTCAGACCACCAGTGGGGAGGTGGAACAAAGGCAGAGAGAGGATTACAAATATACCCCACCTCTGTAGTCTTGTCACTGCCCCCCTTCCGTGGTAATTATGGGGTGGGGAGGACAAAGAAGGAAAGCCTCTGGTTTCACTGCATGATTCTCATGGGTACTGCATTGCTCAGAGGATTTTTCAAGGCTCTGAGGTTCAGGTTCCCTTTGGGGATGGCTGCTCACCTTGCAGGCCCCATGAAAGGATTACACAGACATGTCATCAGAGGAGGGGAAAACCCCTACTCCCAAGTTTGGTAGTCCTTGATATCACCATCATCCCCTTATCAGGAGTTACCCAGTCCAGCTTCTGTGGCCCTAAGATTTTCCCTAAAGATTCCTTCTTCTTAAGGTTCAAGTCTACCAGTTTCTTGAAACTTCTCTGAGAGTGTTTGCCCAGGGCCAACTCGAGACCCTTGCTCTTCTCCTCACCTGCAATAGTAGTGGCGGCCAAATTTGGCCCAGTGATCTCGGACAATCTCCTCCACACTCTGCTTCCGGGTAGCAATGATGGAGAGCCAGACCAAGACAGCCCAGAGGCCGTCTTTCTCTCGGAGGTGATCAGAGCCTAAGGGAGAAAGGAACATTTTTGCTGTGGATTTATTTCCGGTGGAGGTGGGGAGGTAAAAGATAAATGAACTAAGAAGACCAATTTGCAATTGAGTTTTGTTGGATACATTTATTCATTGTGTTGAGTATATGCCCATAATATGTTTGCATTTCTGAAAATATGCAACTGAAATTCAAATAAAATAAAATAATACCAAAAGAATTCAATCCTGAAAATTGTTCAAGAGATCAAAAAGCCAAGGTGACATCACATTTGCCCAATGGTATAATTCACTCCTTCATTTATTCAGTAAATATGTGGTGAGCCTCTGCAATGGGTCAAGAATTGCTCAAGGTGCTAGGGATACAGCAGTGTGTCTTTTTACTCATAAAGCTTGAATTCAAGTAGGTGGAGACAGGCAACAGGAAAGGAGACAAATATGAGAACAAGAAACATCAAATAAACATCAACATAAACCTGGGTGATGCTGTCACAGAGTGTGACAGCAGCAAATGCTGCTTTACCTACAGTGGTCATGTTCAGCCCCACTGAGGGCTGAGTATCACAGCTGACACCACAGAAGGGGGAGCCAGCCATGCCAAGATCTGGGGGGCAAAGCGTTCCAAGCCAGGGCATAGCAAAAGATCCTGAGGCAGGAAGGAGTTGGGGAGAGAAACCCTAGAGCTGTTTATACAGATAGAGTTAGAGGCTGTTCCTCTGGTGGTATCCACTCAAATCAAGAGTTCACTCTAAACAGGTAGCTTCCTGTACAGTAGAACATGATGTGGCACAGAAAAAGGGTATGTTACAGGCCCACTTAAAGCATCTGTCTATTGGCCAATTGTAAGCTTTCTCTGAAATGAAAAGGGCCCTGAATGCAAAGGAATGTGGTGCAGTGAGAAAAACATGGTGTAATGGAAAAAGCACAGGGGGAGGATTTAGAAATATGGCTCAAAACTAAGCTGAGCTACTACCCAGGTATGTGAGAAGTTATTAATCTCTCTGAGCCTCAGTTTCTCATCTGTGAAATAGGGACACCATTGTCAATCTCGCTGGGTTGTCATATCAAATTTAATGAAGTTAAGAGAGCAAGTTCTAGAATCCAATTGTTCACATTCAAATCCTGGCTCAGCCACTTATCTTTGTGTGACCTGCTGTCCTCATCTGTAAGGTGGGGACAATAGTTGCCCCCACTCCATGGAGGTGACTGTTAGGATTAAATGACTATGCCAAGGTATTTAGAATCATGACTGGGATATCACAAGCTGTTGTTGATTTTGTTAGTAATTTATAAAAAGCACCAGGCCTAGTGCTGATTTCTCTGCATATAACTGGAGGCAAATTGTTCCTTTATTCCTGTAATTTTATCCTCTTACTCTAGCAACAGCAATGTCTCAAGAAAAATGACTGACTGGGAGGAGCGGGGTGGACCATTTCTTCTTGCAAGGGGCAATGAGAATGGCCAATACATTGGAATTTGCATACTCAAGGGCTTCAGGGCTCTAGTCCAGACAATCAGCAAGGGAGACACTTATTTTGTATAGAGAATGTATATAGATACTCAACAAGGGAGACCCCACGTAACAGAATTGCTTAAACCTTGAAAATGAGCTGGAAAACAATTCTTTACCTAATTAACTAAAACACGTGTGACAACTTCTTACTGAAGCTATGGGCCATTTACTCTCATGGTCACATTTACAGGGTTAAATGTTACAGGTTTTGCTCAAGGAAGAAAGCATACAACCCTGAGGCAGCAATTAAGATACTTAAATCAAAAGGAAGAAGGACCCAGTCCATAGCTCGTCCTATATCGTGATACATGGTCAGCTGAGGATACTTTTAGATAGATGCTTGGGGCTGCCTCTTGGTCAAGGGAGCCTGGGGTATTAATCACTACATCTTGGAGTGACAAGTCTCATCCATCGAACTCTTTGTACCACTACAAAAATGGAAGACATTTGGAAGACTAAGTTAGCTCCATGGCCAAGTGCCAGAAAAACAAGTTGAGGAAACCCTGCCCAGTGGGATAATTTCAAAACTCTTTGTCCTTTTATAGTTGAAAAAATCACTTTTATTTACTGTCTAGAGCAAAATACCCTTTTGTTCTAAACCATGGGCTTTGTAGACCTTGGATCGCCAGCTGGATTACATTACCTGGAAATAGAACCATTAGATGCTGTTAAGCCTATGAGATAAGATGTCATAATTTAGCAAGAGAAAGACATAAAGTTCTTTTAGCTGGATCAAAATATTTTTTTTTTCCTTTTTAAACCCACCCCTCCAGTTCTTTGTAGCAAACTACATAGTAAATTGCAAGTTGGCTTGGATGTCCTTCGCCTACAGGCTAAACATTTGCCAAGATACATAAGCGGCGGGATGATCAAGTAAAATTAACTGTGCTCTTTATAGCCCTTTGAGGCTGGGAAAAAGATGTTTATGACGCTGCAGTTACACAGATATTTCCATTGGATGATCATAGCATGCACTGGAGGGAGTTTTGGGGATACAACTCTTTTTAAAATAACTATTAGGCAAGTGAAGTATAATGCTATATTATCAGTGACATAAATTAAACAAGAAATGAGGAAACACAAATGTATCAAATAGTTTTCTAAAAACCACACTCTGAACAGAGTAACACTGAAGGGGAAAAATATTGACAGTATATATGAAAAGCTAATAGACTTTATATATTAAAATGTTTTTATAAGTCAAGAAAAAGAGAAATAAAACCCCAACAGAATATTGTGTGAAAGGGCACAAACAAGCAATTTTCAAGAGAAAAATATTAATAGTCAATAAACATCCAAAAGAATGTTCAATCTCACCATGGTAAAAAAAAAATATCCATTGCAATGGGATGCCATTTGGGGCCTGTCAAATTGCCAAAGGTTGGTAGTGGGGAGAATGCCTAGTACTAGAAAAGTTCCAGTGTAAATGTGTACATTTTGGTAGGATAATTTGTCAATAATGATTAATAGTCTTAAAAATTTGCCCAGTGTTTGACCCATCTATTCTTTTTCTTAACCTTTAGCCATAAGGACATTCAATGAAGTAGCTCCGAGAAGAAGGAAGAACTGGAAAAATAAATACTAACTGTTGGACAATAGTGTAATTATGGAAAATCCATACAAAAGCTTCTTGTGTAGACAAGCATTTTCAAGACAAGTCTTAATAAGAATCCTTAATAACACAAAAAGGTGTTCATCTAATTTTAATAAGTGGAAAAAAATGGTTCACCAAAACGCAATATATTTTTGTAGAAGAATATATGTATTAATGTAGATATATGTTTGCACAGAAAAACAATAGAAGGATCTGCACCAAATCATTAACAATGGTTATCTCTGACGTGTTAGGATTGCAGGTGTTTTTCTGCTTCTTCCTTCAGTATATTTCCTTTCGTATATGTTCCACAATAACATGTATTATTTTTACAGTAAGAAAAAAAAAATCTTTTAAGTTTTCAATAGTGTGAAGATATTCCCACTTGAAAACATTAAATGTCACTTACCAAGTGCTAGTTGGAATATTAAAGGGATTGATACCACTTATGAACAGGTGATAATTTTGAACATATTGATTACCCTATTTTCTAGATGCAGTAATAGCTTTTAGAGCATCGAGATTGACTATAACTCACTTGTGCGACTCAGTCTTGGGATGGGGGTCAGGGATGTCCCATAAGGCTTCAGAATGGGACAGAAAGTGTGGTCAGCAAAGAGGGGGCCCTGCTGAGCTAGCAGCGTTGGCCCTGGGGAGGTTGGGGCGGGGTGGGGATCCCCCTCACAGGGACACCCCTCTAGCAAGGACAGGGCTTCGGATTCACACCAAGTTAGATGTGGTGGCCCCGTGACCATTTCTGCTGTTGCTGACTGAATCAGTCTGTGTTTCACCCCATTTCTTCCCAGGCAAAATCCCAACCCCTACTCTATGGAGAGTTAAATAGTTGTTTTCAAATAGAAGCAAATAAGTATCTCTTTTACTTCCTCATTTCGTATGTTTACACCTGACACACCTCTAGAACATGAAAAAATTCTTTTGTAACATTTTATATATATTATTGCCAGTTCATCTTTTGAAGCTTGCTTCCTGTGGATTTCTGACCTATCCGCACAGCCAAAGCTCCACACCTGGTTCAGGATATGGCAAAGAGAATTTACCCATATTCCTAAAACCTGTAAGTACCACACACCTAGCCTTTCTCCAATCCAGGCCAACATAGCCCAGCTCAGAGCATGCTCAGCCTTTCCCTGAGAAGCAGCCAAACCCACCCAGACACCAGAGATTGCTCAGCTCTTCCCTGCCCACAGCTGCAATATGCCCATCCCAAGAAAGCAAGACAGTTTTTTCCATCTGCCCCATAGGATCTAAGACCCCTCTCAATCAGAAACAGAGCGGGCATCACCATCCCCAAATCCTCAAGACTGAGGAATGAACAAACATAAGGGTGGGGGAATGCAATTATGGCCTTAAGTAGACTTATTATTATTCTAGCACTGGAAGAACTTGTATCATTGATATAAAGGCAGTGGCCACCAGAGGTTCTGAGGGAAGGGAGAGGGAAGAATAATTGTAACATGGGGTATTTTGGGGACATTGGAATTGTTCTGAACGGCACTGCAATGATGAATACAGTCCATTATACATTTTGTCAAAACCTATAAAATCGAGTGGTGCAAATTATAAACTATAACGTAAATTATAGACCCTGGTTAGTAGCAATGCTTCAATATGTGTTCATCATTGTAACAAATGGACCACACTAATGAAAGATGTTGTTAATGGGGGAAGTGTGTGTGTGTGGGAGGGGGAGGAGATGGGGCATATGGGAATCCCCAATATTTCTGATGTAACATTTATGTAATCTAAAGCTTCTTTAAAAATAAAAATTAACGCAAAAAATTGGTTCGAAAAAACGGGACTATTTTCTTATCAGGAACATCATTGTTCTCCATCCACCCAAATTAAACATTGATGGAATTTTCTCAAGCTTTAAAACCAAGTTACTTTAAGCTAGCACACCAGTAAGTGTATTGACTTCACAAAAGAAAGGGGAAAAATGAAGAAAGCACTCAATCCTCTCAAAGGAATTTTCTTCGAATGGAAATGCCGGTGTGGACAAATCAACTCAATAAAACATCACACACATCACTAACAGCTCAAGTCATCACAGCTGAAACTCAGATGAGGAAATTCTGAATTTGTCAATTAGGAAAATATAAATAATGTTTCACCTGATGCCAACTCCAAACTCTAACCTTGGATTGTGATTTTCAACCCAGACTGCACATTAGAATCACCTAAGAACTTATAAAAATACCAATGCTCAGCACCCCCCTCCCCAATCCCCTACCCCATCCCCACTCCCCTGTGGCCTAATAAAATCAGGATCTCTGGGAATGGGGCCCAGGAACGAGTGGTTTTTAAAAAAAAAAAACCTCCTCTCACGAGCAGCCAGGGTTGAGAATCATTGCCTTAGGAAAAGGGTGTATCACATAATCTCATGTTTGGGGCAGAATCCTTAGTGATAGTGAATTAGGCCCCTGCCTCTTTTTGCTCAAATTTGGTGCTACAAGCAAGTGGCCACTGACCTCTGGTTCAATGGCAGCCACTGGCCTTCCTCATGAGGGTGACTTGCTGGAGTCAGCTTAAGCATCATAGCTTCTCCCTGCCCTTTTTGTCTGGAGAACGCGGGGGGCTTTACCAAATAAGGGTGACCAACTTGTCCCGGTTTGCCCAGGTCTTTGCCAGTTTGAGCAGTCAGAGTCCCATATCCCAAGAAAACTCTCAGTCCTGTAAGAACCAGAATGGTTGGTCACCCAATAAAAAAGGCCTCTCTCAGAGGCTTCTGACAGTTCTCAGGATATGTACATGGTCAGCACATGCCTTAGCACATGTTTCCTGGAGCCAGAAATGGCAGGCCATATATATATAAAATATACAATTAATAAAACACAATATACTTATTTAACTATATTTATATTAGATAATATATTTATATTTATTACATAGCATACAGTATAAATACAAATATAAATTATATATAATTATTCATATATATATATATATATATATATATACACACACACACACACACACATACATCCTTGATACAGAATTTCAAGCAGGATAAAGATAAACTCTATTTGAAGAAGAATAACCACAACTAATCATTTTTGAGCAAATCACCAGGCACTGTGCTCAGCACTTTATACCTCTATTGTCTCATATAGTTCTTACAATTTAATATCCCCTTTTTACAGATAGAGATTGAGGTTAGGTCACTTATATGAAGTCACATGTTTACCAAGTGGTAGAAGGGGGATTTGAAGCCAGGAAGTTTGGCTCCAAAACCTTTGGTACCTCCTTCTAGAGCCGCCCAGTAATGCAGTGGTCCTCAGGAGTTGCAATAAAGCAAGTAAAATGTCCTGCATGACTGGAGCTGCCCTTCTGAAGATCTGAGTAATGAATTTGCACTTCTTTCTTCTACCTTTTAACAGCTCAAGAAAAGGTATAAAATTTCTCTTTACTTCTCCTCCCTTATCAATTCTTTCCCTTTTTCAATTACAAATGAAATTCTGATTCATTTGCAGTGAAAATTTTTCCCAACCTCTTTCATCCACTCAAGACAGAGAATTGTCTTCTAAAGATAAGAGTAGTGAGGTAAAATGTGGTGGACAGCCCTTTCAGTCGAATTTGAGTTTTGAGAACATGTAGAAAAATGACGGATATTTTTTTCACTTCTAAAACCACTTATTCAGCTCCTTAACATCTGGCCAAAAAGCAAGTCTCACATGTGGTGGGAGGTGTGGGAGGTGGGCAACATGGGAATCCCAGTGGGTTCTGTGTAATATTTTGGGTAATCTAAGCACCTCTTAAAATATATGTATATATATATATAAATAACATTTTTGTAAGCAAATACACATATATGCATATATATTTATATATCATTTTGCAAATGTTTGTATGTATTGTGAGAATTTTGATTTTTACCCATAAAAAAAAAAATGCTCTTAAATGTAGCAAATTGTAATCAATCGGAGAGCAAAGCTATCCTGCATCTGGGCAGAGCCAGCTGTGAGCTCAGAACGGTCAGTCAGCGGCAAATAATACAAATAGCTCATCCCACTGAATAATACCTGGTAACAATACATTTAATGATAAATAAAATAATAATAGTAAATAGTGTTTGACACAAAATGCTGCAGGGTTCTGGCTACCGCCCTGATCATAGCAATACCTTGTAAGTACTGTGAGGGGCGGTTCTGTGTCTGAAATCACTCACCACTCTATCCCAAGCCAGGCTCCAAGAAGAGGCACAGAAAACCTCTCTTGACTAAGTGGATGATTGAATGAACTTCTAGTATCTAGTTTGATGAAATTCATTAGATTTGTTTCTCATTAAAAGCCGCTGGGAAGGAAGCGGATATGGCTCAGGCAATTGTGCTTGTGCCTACCACATGGGAGGTCTGGGTTGGGTTCCTGGTGCCTCCTAAAGAAGACAAACAAGACAGCGAGCTGACGTGATGGGCAGGCAAGGTGAGCTAACCCAACAAGATCACCCAACCAAGAGACACAGTGAGGAAACACAATGAGAGAGGCACCAAAGCAGGGAGCAGAAGTGGCTTAGGTGATTAGGCGCCTCCCTCCCACATGGGAGGTCCTGGGTTCGGTTCCCAGTGCCTCCTAAAAAAAAAAAAAGGACCAACACACAACAAACAGACACAGCAAATGCAAACAACGAGGGGGTGGGGAGAAACAAATAAAATAAATCTTAAGGAAAAAAAAAAGGTGGAAGCAAGAAACAACCTGGAATATATCAGAAAAAAACTTTACAGATCATCCAGGCAAACAGATTAATTTTTATAAATGAGGAAATTGAGGCCCAGAGAAATTAAGCAATTTGTCTAAAGTAGTTCAACCACATGGAAGAGTCAAGACTGGAGCCAGGTCTGTCAACTTCTAGTGCTGTGCTGTTTGCTCCCAATTCCCGTGGCATCCATTTCCCCCCATCCAGATGGGGGGAAATGACTATCTCAGCATTACCTTAAACATCAGCAGCAGAGAAATCAGGTTTGAGTCCAAAGTGACCTTGACTACTACCTTGACCTTCCTCCATAAGCCTCAGTGACCTCATCTGTAAAATGGGGGTCCCTACCTCATTCCATTGTTGAGAAGAGTCAGTAAAATAACACATAGGTGGTGCTAAGCATTGTTTCTATCACTTAAGAGGTACTCAATAACGAATACATATTAGCCTGATTTTATTAACATATGCTCTGAGGCAATCAAAACACCCATCCCCAGAGGAGAAGAAAGCACTAACAGAAACACAGCTGGCAGCTGAGACACTTCTCCCACACCATTGCCCCACCACACGAAGGGAACGGTAGTGTGAACTCCTAAACCATACACCTCATCCCGTTCCCTTGACATCAGGCTGATACGATCAAAACAACTCTCTAAGAATTGTTCCCTGACAGGTCATAAGCTGAACCAGAAATCTCTCCAGTGGGTTTAAGGCATGTCCTACAGAGGTGGGTTGCTCTATAGTCGTTGCCCTCTGATCTCAATGGAGCCTCTTAGCAACTAGTGATCTCCAACCTAGAATGCAGGAGGGGACGCTTTAAAGCACCATTTTAGGCATTGCATCTAGATTCCAAGGGACAGGCCTCCTTGACAAAAGTCCTTAGTAGTCATTGTGAAAAGAAACCCTCTGTCTGTTCGGAATTCTTCAATCTGTGGCCAAGGGCCCATAATTCCGCAGGACTCCCAGTCCCAAAATGCACTGGTAAGTGTGGGCCTGGCCTCCATCTTCCCGCTCAGCACTTCGCTGTCATACAACACCCCTCCTGCCACTTCTCATCAGCTTGGAGGATTAACCGAAGGGTCGGTGAGACTGGGACCATGGAGAGCCCAAGAAAAGTATTTTATGTGGTGGAACATTTTTCCCACTCTAGGCGAGAGCTCTGTTTCCCAGCACAAGAGTTGATCGTTTGTAGAGGGTCCAGGAGGGAGTTTCTGTTTTTGGACTTCACAAGGGGGCTCTTGGGGATGTCAATCACAGCACCACTGAGCTCTGGCCCAGCCGAGATTGAGCTGCACATGTGCACGCAGGCTTCTTCAAATAGACAGCAGAGAGACAGCTCCCCCAGCGCTGATAATGCTGTCAGCACGGCCTCCTCACCCCACATCTGCAGCCCAGACAGATTTACACAGACCGGCCACAAGTAAGGGAAGGAAATGTGGTGGAACCTCAGTAATCAGAAATTCAAGGCCCAGAGGTGATGGTGATCTAGTTAGGGAATGGACTCAAGCTTTCCTTATTTTAACTTTTAAAAGTATCTAATATTAAACAAGATAATTGTATAAATGAGGGACAGTAAGCCTACTCGATATTCGTATAACAGCACTAGTATGAACTCGGTCCTGAGTTAGATGTACACAGTTCATGTGTGAAATACAAATCAGGGAAGAGGCATGGCCACCAGCCCCGGGAGAGTTACCAACTATAACTGTTCATTCACAAAGTAACTGCAGAGTAATTCAATAATACCATAGGACAAAAGAGTAAAGAATGTCTATTCTAAGGGCAGTAAGAATTTAATACATAAAAAGCTCAGTAAAGCTGGAACCTGGTCTACCTTTGGACATGGCTATTTCCAAGTCATTGTCAGCAACCACAGACACAGGGAAAAAAACAAGTCAACACAACATCTAAGCTAATTACAAATACTTTAAGCCTGTTCATTAACACAGGTTTTTGGAAGGGGGAGTCTCTCCCTAGAAGCACTTTGTTAGCCATTAATTTGTGCTGGTAATTATATGATGAGTGAAAATATCAAAACTTAATTTTAAAAATTTTATTTAATTCTGATTTTATTATAATTCAGAACATCACTCCCCTCCCCCTTCTAACTGGTCTATATTTGTGTGTGTGTGTGTGTGTGTGTGTTTCTCCCCCCCTGAGATTGGCTCCCTCATCATTTTTGCTCATTGTCTGCTCATTGGTTTTTGCTCATTGTCTGTTTGTTGTTGTTTTTCCTTTAGGAGGCACGGGGAAGTGAACCAGGACCTCCCATGTGGGAGGCAGGCACTCAACTGCTTGAGCCACATCTGCTTCCCTATGTGGTTTTGTTTGGATGAATCCTCCTGAATCTTGGAATACCCAAATGTTGAGAGCTCCAGATACACAGTCATTGAAGAATTTTGAAAATATAACTACCAGTAATGCAAAAAATTAATACCAAAATGGAAATTCTTCCTCTCTCCCTCCCTCCCTCTCCTTCCTCCCTCCCTCCCTCCCTTCCTCCCCTTCCTTTCTTCCTCCCTCTCTCCCTCCCTTCCTCCCTACCTTCCTTCCTTCCTTCTATCCATCCTTTCATTCTTCCATCCATACAGCCACCCTACAAACACTCACTCAGGGCCTACCATAAATCAAAGAAACACTGCTGAACAAGATAGACAAGGCCCCTGTCCCCAAGACATTTACAATATCTGCAGGGCAAGCAGAGGAATCCAGCAAGCCTCAAAAAACTAGAAAGCTACTCAAGACTTCCTATGACATGGAATACACACATACCGTGGGTCCTTTCCTCTGCCCTAGAGACTGGCAAGATGTGAAAACTGCTAAATTCAAGAGCACCAGGCTATACTACAGAGTCTGCAATATACATTTTTTTTTTTTTTTGCTTTTATTTTTTTTTATTTATTTTTTTTATTTATTATTTTTTTTTTGAGTTAGCTATTTCCATACCCCTTTTACAGAAGAGGAATGGATGCTTTTATTTTTTTTTTCTGCAAAATGATATATAAATATTTATGCATATATGTGTATTTGCTTACAAAAATGTTATTTATATATACATATATTTTAAGAGGTGCTTAGATTACCCAAAATATTACACAGAACCCACTGGGATTCCCATGTTGCCCACCTCCCACACCTCCCACCACATCCCACACAAACATCTCCCACAAGTGTGGCCCACCACCCTCAATGAACTTACACATCCTGGAGCCTTGCCACCAACCATAGACCACATTTTTTCACAGTAGATAAATTCGTCGTGACAATGATGGACGAGTCATATTAGTGCCAGGAGAAGAATGCATATAAAAGGCTTAGCAATGTCCCAGCAAATAGTAAATGCTCATTAAAAAAAAAAAAAGTGGTTAATAAATGATAAAAAATTCAACATAGGGTAGTTTCTTGGAAACAATAAAAACTATCGCATTGCCTGATTTTATTTGGCCAATTTGTATAGCTATTGACATTAGTTCATAAAAGACATAATAAAATTTACAGTAATATTCAAGATAGTGGTCAGGCTTGAGGCTCTTCCAGGCATTCACAAGAACAATTCCTCATTGTTAACATAAAGGGCTAAGCTCGGGGCTGGGACAGTTCATACATGCCCGAAATGGCAAAACAACTTTAGAAACTGATGACAATGAAGGAAACCAGCAGAACATCTTCAACAAATGCCAAGAACAAAAACAAAAAACAAACAACAACAAAAGACCTTCAGAGTTTTGGGTTTTTAGATCTTAGTTTCAATATTTTAGTACATCCCCACTGTGTATGGGAACCAACCCAGATTCCTTTAAATTTGGAACATCAGAGAAGTTGCCAGAATGTCATCTTGATGAACAGTTTTCTTCTATTTAAATCTGAGGCTTCACAAAATGCTCTCCCTCCCTGTGTAAAGCAGTTTTCTGCTGCCCTTCCAGGGAAGTGGGTGAATACCTGGTCCTAGCACAAAATATCATTTGGCTTTCTAAATAACCTTGGTTCTTTGACAGAGAAATAAATAAAAAGTTTCCTATTGTCCAGTATCTGGAGCTTTCCATAGGAGAGAAGCCAGAACTCTCATCCTATCACTAGCTTGTTTTCTTACAAGTTCTGGGAGTTCAAGCTGCCAGCAAGGGAAATTTCCACTTACATATATCTTGGTTCTCTTGGCCCTAGCCTTGGGCAAAGACTTGGCAATCTTGAGCCTAAGGCAGACACATATTTTCAAGCTTTCTTGGCACTCAACTATGCATTCCTGGTTGGTACACAGCTCTCTATCCTAGGGACACTGCCCCATTTGAGGAAACCTTGAATAAAGTTTAGAAGCTTCTCCCCAGGCTCAGGGAGCTACAACCTTTCCATCTCTCCACATTCTCCTGTAAAAAGCTCATCTGAGTCTGAAAACCATACCCCAAGGTAAATAAGGAGCTACTATGACCAGTTGAAGTTTACAGAGTGAAACTAAGAATCAGAAAAACCAAAGGGCTTGTCTATAAGTGGTGGGTGAGGATCTTCGGTGTGGATTGTCAGCCTCACATTCTCATGCCTCTGTAATCCCCTGACCAAACTCAGTGGGGCATCTCAGGCACACTCTTACTACCATTTCTGATTCAAAACCAAAACTCTGCTTCTCACTAGAGCAATGCTTCCTGTGCCTAGCTGCCCATCGGAACACTTGAAGATACTTATTTAAAATGCAGATTCTCAGGCTCTACCCTTCCAGGGATTCAAAGTAGGGATAGGGTAGAAAATCTGTAATTTTAGCAAACTACGCAGGTGATTCTGACACAGCCAACTCAGTGTCTCTCCATGAACTGGCAGCAAGGAAGCAAGCACCAAAGCAGAAAGAAGCCACTTTCAAACCTTTCTTCTTTCAACACTGAGTCGTTCCAGTTTCTTCAGGCATTCTACCGTAGCTAACAATTATTTACTACCGAGTGCTTGAGAGATTGAATTAGTCATTGCTTTCATCAGGAAGACTGACTGGCCCAGTGAAAAGAGGTAAACACTATAGGGCAGGAGACCTGTCTTTTAGTTCCGCTGTAATTTAATTCAAAGGGAGGTCTTTTCTAAGGCTCTTGGGCCCTGGGCAAACAAGGCAAAACTGAACTATTTCCTGGGGCTTTATCTATTAAAGTGGGCTAATGTCACCATAACCTGCAGGATGGTGGAGGCAACACCTTTAAGGCCCTACCTTGTGCTAAAAATCACCTGTTCTCCTTGAAAGGAAAGTGATAGACAAATACAACTGTGACAGGGTTTTGAAAGCCCCATCCAATCCAGCCTATTTGTTGCAACCATCTTAACGGCAGGAAAGCAAAGCCTGCTAACAAGTGCAGATAACTTCCTATTTCCAGCTGAATCAAGTCTCTTCTTCTAAGCCGGCAGAAAAGGGGTTTCAAAATTGGCCCTTCTTCATCCTTATTTCCAATACTGTTTCTTGATACTCCCTCCTCTACCTTATGCTATACATGAGACGTCAGCAAACTTTGGTCCATAGGCCAAACTGAAGTTCTATTTTTGTAAGTAAAGTTTCATTGGAACCCAGCCATCATCATTTGTTTACATATTGTCAATGGCTGCTTTTGTGCTACAATGGCAGCGCTGAGTAATTGTGACAGAGACCACATGTGGCTTTGTGGCTCAAAAAGCCTAAAATATTTACTCTCTGACCCTTTACAGACAAAGTTTGCTGACCCCTGCAATAGAGCAGTCTTAGTTATTCAAAACAATATTTTTCCTTGTTAAATGCAATGCTCTCTGTTAGTTTCTAGATAGACCATTACATGTTTAAAAAGATGTTCATGACATTATGTTAATCTCATAATTCAATGAGTCTCAATCCACCTTTGGAAAAACACTGCCCTAGACAAACTAAACAATTACCTACTCACAACATATGAGCCCGTTCTCCTACCTCTACTCCTTTCCTGGCAAGGCTCCCTCTGTCTGCTGAGTCCTTGCCCTTTCATCTCTGTACAAATCCTTCCCATTCGTTAAGCACTAGCTCAACGTCTACCTCTTTCAAGAAGTCTGAATCTCCTCTCCAAAAGCATTTTCTCCTTTCCTAATGTCCCATTGCATATTTTTTCCTCTATTGTGGCACTGAAAGATTTCTACTTTGTATAGCATCTTTCTTATTATGTACCCTAAATAATTTGGAGGTTTTCTAAGGTTATGGTCTTAAGCATTTTGATTTCAATGCAATGCCTTGTACTCTGTAACTACAAATATTTATTAAATTGAAGTAAGAAACAATTTCTTACCATGGTATAATATTGTTTATACATGTAATCTTTTGCCCTTTTAATTTAAAAAACTATAAAGTATATGGTATACTGTAAGAAGTCAATAATGTTAATGAAGGAAAAGAGAGAGGGAGGGATTACTTAGACTGCAGTTTCCGTTCTGCAAAGATTTGTGTTATTTTAATAACCAATGGAAAGAATTATTATTTACAGTGTAATTCCTGATTGTGTAAGTCATGGTCACTGCCTTAGACCTACAGAACACCAAAAGGAAGGAAACCGTTCTCCTTGTTAGGGCCTTAGCACAAAAGGGGTACAACAATTTAGCTGTCCTAAATTGAGCTGCCACCCTGAGTTCAGACAGTAGGAACTGAGGACTATTGATAGGATCTCTCTTTGCCCAAAGAAGCAAAGCTGCCCGCCATCCATCCTGGACTGTGAATAAGAATGCTGCTAGGGGCCACCAGCCAGCCCAGGAACATCAACCTGACAAAGCCTACCAGTGCCAAAGCTCTCTTCTCCACACAGAGAGCACCGTCCTGAGTCCATAAGATTTGAGAAGAATCTCCATCCAGCTGGGGTCTCATATACAGGGACCTTCATTGATTTGGCCACCCTAAAAAACAAAATTTGAAGCAAGAGTTAATTTATATACCTCCTTCCATTCTTTTCTCAATACAGAGGAAGTCTTCAGGATCTACTAATTCCATAACTGGATTTCAGAACATCCTGAACAGTGTTGACAGTTTTCAGGATGTCAAGCCCTAAAGAAGAGAAGGTTAATTAGTATATCCCAATGGTTCTCAATTTTGCTTTTCTTATAATATAAAAGAAATGAAATTAATGCTTTCCTCTTATAAATTTTTCCTTGTATTTGGAGATAAGATTCCATTCGGGGATTTCAGAATCTAAGATGATATTTGAGTACAACCACTTTGGAATATTGTTTGACAGTATCTACTAAAGAAGAACATACACATATCCTATGAATCAGCAATTCCACTTTTAGAAATCACGAATGACCTATGGTGGACACAGTGGTGACTGCCTAGATTCAATGCCCCCTCCCACTCTGCCCCCCACATACACACATTTTAGGACTGGCTCACTCATTGTCCCAGCTGCTGGGAATGTGCGTGGCTGAGTGCACATAGATGTATCCTTCCTCTCCTCCTTGCAATTATCCTCTGCAAAATGGAGATGTCTAACCCCAAGTCATGCTCCCTTCCCTAAAGCAATCCACACCCAAATACTGGTCAATGAGGGAAGTATAATGGTCTGGTCCCCCTATCAAATTTGGCAAAACTCTAAGGGACCGTCTCAATTCAACTTCTCTCTATCCAATTATCCTTCCTAATTCAACCATAGGTGTTGATCTTGGAGGTAACTTTGATCTTGAAAGTAGAAATGAATAAACTTCCTGAAAGCAAATCTCTGTCTCAGAGTTGCTTCCTGGGGAACTTGGCCTGTGATATTACTCAACAGGGTATGTATACAAGATTGTGCAAGAATGATCATAATATCACTATTTGTAATAATCAAAACAACCCAAATATCCATCAAACCAAAAGAGATAAATAATTTGTGATATATAGTACCATAAATTACGTTGAACAAACTATTGCTCAATTTGAATGACTCTCACAAACATAATATTGAGTAAAAGAAGCCAGTAACAAAAGTACTACTACTGTTTCCATTTAGATAAAATTCAAAAATAGCCTAAACTAATCAAAGCTGTAAAAATTCAGGCTCCAAGGCTCCAAGAGGTCAAATACTTTGTTCAAGGTCTCACAGAGGTAAGAGACAAAGCTGGAATTTAAATCCAGGTCTGCTTAATTTCTGCTCATGTTCCATTCCACTACATCATCCTGTCTCCCCATATGTTTTAGCACTTCAAGAGGTATATAGATCTCAAATTTCTGCTGGGAAATGAGCTGCGCTACATAGACAATGGCCTGAGGTGTTTCATCCTAATTATTTCATCACCACATGCAAGCAACCAAAAGATAAAGACACCAAATGCCTGCCATCAGCAAGGCTGAGTTTTTTGAAAGCTGTGGACACGTAGAGGGACTGGAGAAGATATCTTGGTAAAGGAAAGAAGAAAGATGTACACAGGATAAAGGGCACACTGTAATAACAATTTCTTTAGGTTTACTTGGGGCCTGCTGGAGGAAAAATATCTAGAAACCCTTGCCACAGGAAAGTGAACCTCCGTTTCTACAAAACCCTAATATAATGAATGGGCTAGAGAATGTAAAAAATAGTGTTCTGCGTCTCTTTCAAGTATGCTCTGAAAATAAGCACCTTTCATATGGTTGGATGTTACTTCAAAGGTTCCATTTTCTCTTTTTTTCAATGGTCTAAGAAAGATATACAGTCATGCTTCATTCCTAGCAGGAACAATGAAAGAAACCCTCCCCAAATTATAGAGCAAAGTTAAACTTTCAGGGTCCTTAATTTGATGGTCAAAGGCTCAAGGAAGTAGGAATAAATCACCCAGAAGCCTTTCAGGGGCAGCACATAGTAAATCCTGGGTCAAAATTAATTGAGCAAATATGAATGTATATGATTACCAAATAGAATGTGCAATATGGGGCAGGGGTGAGTGTGAGAGAGGGAAGAGGGTGTGGCGACATATATTCTCCAGCCAAAACATTCTTATAGGGTTAAAGCCAAGTTGGCAGGTCTGAAGGGAGGGGAAAGGATTTCCCCGGCTCCCACCCTTCCCAATTAATCACTGTCAGGAGGTCATCAAACTGAAGGCTGGATTTTAAAGGACCGGATACTTTTATAACTATGAGCCACAGTTGTAGCTATGCAAGCTAAGATAACAATACGGGTAATTAAATTCCAGGATCCTGAGCATGAGTTGATTGTGTCCTAGGGTCAGAAAGGAATTCCCCTCCCTGTTCCCTCTCCTGAAGTTGGGATCCATCCCAAAAAGGGCATTCAGCATATACTATACTGGAGACTGGCTTTTGGCAGGAGGCTCCTGGGGAGTCTCTGAAATGCTCTAGTACAAAAGCGTGAAATGAAACTGCTCTAGCGGAGAGTGTGCACCCCTCTCCCTGGCTGCTGCCACCATGTGCTGCAGACAAACATGAGAACTCACTGTATAGGGAAGTCCAGAGTACAGAAGAAAGGAAAGAAAATGAACCTGGGACACAATTTTCCAGCAAATGTGAGTGAGTCCTGGTAGCCAAGAGAACATGCTGGATACAAGTGCCTCAGTCTGGATTTGAAAGCCACCAAAATGTGGCTTCAGATTAGAAATAGCCTCAACCAGCTTTCCAACAATTTCTCTCATATTATAGGAGTGTTCTAAGCTCCTAACAAATTGGACTATTCCCTGTTTTCCAAATATGTCTTCTCATTTTGTTGTTGTCATCGTCATTGTTGTTTATCTTTGAGGCCTTCTTTATGGGGTTCATTGTACCTAGATTGATCTTCCTTTCCAATCTCTGTCAAAACATTTCGTTGCTTCCAGACCTATCCTAAATGCCCTACCATTGTAGAGCCTGTGAAAAGACTGCTAGACGGTCAGCAAACCCTTCTCTTTGCAGACACACAGCTAGACCTCATTTCCCAACCTCCCTTGCATTTAGCTGTGTCCAAGGGACTTCATTCTATCCAATGGAATTTGAGTGGAAATGATGTACACCCCTCTCAGGCCTGGTTACAAGAACTTCCCCGCCTCCGGTTCTTCTTTTTGCCAGCTTGACATAGAGAAGCCCAGCAATCTTAGAAGCCAGTGTTTGAAGATGGCTGACTCACAACATGGAAGGATCTGGATCTCTGAATCACCATTTGAAGCCAAGGCAATCATCAATCAGGAACACCTGTTTTTGACTTTTGGTGACTAAGAAATAACCTCTTGTTTTGTTTGAGCAATTATACATTTTTGGATTAGTTTTGCAACAGCATCCAGGATGACCTTAACAAATTCAATCCTTTCCTCATCCATGCTATCAATTTGGAGTGACCCTTCCTGCCACTACATTCCTTATCACTTAGTTTGGATCTTTACACTGATTTACATGTTCACATCCTGTCACCGTGTGCATTGTGTACCTCCTTCACACTTCCCCTCCACACACAGATACCATCACCACCACCACTGTATTTTAAGTTCTTCCAGGGTAGGGAGGGACTGCATCTTACATATCTTTATAGCTCCTTCAGTATCTAGGATAATAATATAGTGCCTTGTCAGAATTCCAGACTTGCCATTCAACAAATGCTGTTTGAATTCAATTGGCTAATATCTATTATTTAAAGGGTGCTGTTGGATAGCAGGGGGTTAAATATCTCTATTTTATGGTCTTTTCTCCTTGTAGCTTCCTTAAAAATAGAATCAAGGTCATTTCTGCCTGTTTTCTTTAAATTGGACATTTTGAACAAAGATGATTTCTCCAGATATTAATGAATGGGGCTATCAGGATGACACAAAGGCATTTCATGGAAATAATGGTCTTACATAATTAGGGCAGTGACCAATGAAAATCAAAGATTTGAGAAACAGAAGGACACACTATTTCTGTCCTATCCTACCAGTCTGTGTTCACCCTACCCTCATAATGTTCAAATGGGATCATAGATTCTAAAACACCCTGGAAAACCCTGTTCACTAAAAGTAGAGAGCTGGCATATTCATCTTTGTGCCTCTAGCATCCAGCAATATGCCTGCACAGAGTAGGTATTCAAATATTTATTGAGCCTACTTATAAAGCATGAGATCATTATGTGTGATAATATTCTACTGGAAATTAATGACTTTCTTTTAGCTGGAAAGAGAATAGCCAAATAGACAATGACTGAGTATATCAAGTGCCTGAGGCAAGCTCAGCTGCCCTTGGAACACTATGCCAAGAAAGATTTAAAGCAGACAAGGTCCAGGGGCCTCTTCCTTTGCTCTATCTTCAATGGTCCACTTTCTCCTTGAAAGACAGCAGGATCCATGGTCCTATTTTCTACACACTGAGCTCTCAGCCCCTTTTTAAAAGGGCCACAGACTAGGAGAAGATATTTGTATTACACAT
Organism: Tolypeutes matacus; assembly: GCA_026826555.1. Lineage (NCBI taxonomy): Eukaryota > Metazoa > Chordata > Mammalia > Cingulata > Chlamyphoridae > Tolypeutes > Tolypeutes matacus. The sequence continues at coordinate 22,034,696 of JAKSZT010053764.1, read as the reverse complement.
ACCAAACAAAGGACTTATATATAGTTTATATTTAAAAACAACTATAAATAAAATTTAAAAGACAGATAACAAAAACTGGGCATAAGTCTTGAACAGGCACTTTACAAAGGAGGATACCCAAAGGACTAATTAGCATAGGAAAAGATGCTCACCATCATTAGAGATCAGAGGAATGCAAATGAAAACTACAATGAGATCTCACTGCACACCCACAAGAATAGCTGAAAAGAGTGGTATTACCAAGTGCCAGTGTTGATGTGCAGCTCTCATGTACTGCTAAAGGGATGGAAATTAGTGCAAACTGTGGAATATTTATTCACTGTGGTATATTCTTACAAAGGAATACCAAAGGACAACAAAAGTGAACTAATATCACTACAAAGAATAATAGGAATGACTCTCACAAACATAACATTGAGTGAAAGAAGCCAGACACAGATACATACCGTATGATTCCATTTATATAGAGTTCAAAACAGGCAAAACTAAAATCTTTGGCAATAGAAGCTAGGATGGTGGTTATCTCTGGTGAGGAGGGGGGTTAGCGACTGGAATGGGGAATAAGGGGCTTCTGGGGTGCTGTTCTGTTTCTTGATCCAGGTGGTAGTTGCATGGGGTTTTTCACTCTGTGAAAATTCTTTGAGCTACACACTTACGAGTTGTGCCTATTCTGTAGATATATTATACCTGAATTAAAAGTTTATTTAAAAGAAAAAGCCCTCTGCAGTATTTATGACTAAGTGCATGTTTGAATTAGCCATGTTTACATAATCCTAAGAAACACACTACTGAAGATGGAATTTAATAGCATCCTGGATATGCTGGTTAATGTCTAGCAGACATTTAACAAAACAGCCTCCAAATCAGTCCACTTTCAACGTTTTCACTGCTCAGCACATGGACAAGCCCACCCCCAGATCCCTTCTTTGATGTCTGCACTGCTGGCTGGGCTGCTCTGAGGTGAAAGGCTTTACATGAGATTGCACTTTAAAAGCCTTGCTAAGGAAATCCATCCAGCTCATAAATATGTCAGGCTGAGTTTGGCTAAGCCTTTTTTTCTAACAGCAAACTTAAAGTCTACTCTTAAACCCATTTTTTGGATGGAATAACTCACACTTTCGAGTAAAATAAAACATGAGTCTATCATAAAAGGTGACTGCAATAATGTAAGTTCAAACATATTTATAAACTTTTAGAGAGGGCTGCTTGATTCTGGGGTCTGTGTTAGCTCAGCCTGATCTAAACCCCAAAATTCACATATTAAATAACACCATCTTTGCCTGTCTTGTTAAGGAGATCATAAGGATCAAGTGGGATAGTATATAATGAAATAAATGTGCGCCGACAACTGCTAAACGCCCTATAGAGTTATAACATTATCACTCTCCTTGGTTTTGGACATTTTGGTATCCAGAGGGAACTGGATACATCATTTGAAGAATCTTTTAAAAGAAAGAGCAAAGGATAACTGCATGTCTCCTGCTCCCTCTAAACTTCTATATTTCAGATAATTATAAAACAAAGGTAGGCTTCAAACCCAGGGGACTTTGCTGCTTTACCTACAAATTTCTGCACTTTCCTTTTAGGTAGGCATTATGGGGGAAAGTAGAGGACCCTTCCCAGTTAGACTTTAAATTTTATTAGCAACATAAGACAGGAAACTTTCTGAGGATCCTGACTTTACTTAAAAGAAAAAAAGCTTGGCTTCAGGTAATTGAGAAAAATATGTAACACAAACAATCACAAGTGCACTTTCTTAAACTAGTAAATAATCTGGAACCCAGGGTCTAGAGAATTAACAAGTGCCTGTGTTTACAATCTTGATGCGTGGGTACTTTTGATATATACTATTCCTGGTTCGAATTATTTTCAAACAGGAATGGCTGAGGGCCTAGAGCTGGGGAATTTTAAGCCATCAGTGTTCCAGCCAAGCTGAGACATAGTCGAGACAATTGTCAGATGTCCTTCAGATTCCTGTGAGAGTGCTCCCAGAATAGCAAAAAGTAAGTCATCTTCTTGACTTTTTGTTTTACATTTTGTTTTTGAGCTATACAGATGACTTATAGAAAAAAAAAAACAAGCTTATTTAATACCCTAGAAATACTCAAAATCAATTCATTTACTCCCATAGATTATAAATTATAAGTAAGAACTGAGGTTGTAGCCCCAATCCAGGAGATGAAACATTTCACTGAAAAAAGTTTCTTGTTTCTTAAAACCTTTTTTCCTTTGTTTTCTCTCCCGAATTAAAACAGCATCTTTTCCTGGAAGATATTATGGAAATATCTTTGAGCCTATGTGGTAGGACAGGAGGGAAGAGACACCTGGGCTTTGGACAGTAAATACATAAAATGCAGTGACTGTAAGTGGAGAGTCACTCTAAAGCAGGGGTTCTTAAACTTTTTTGTTCCCTGGACTCCTTTGCCAGTCAGGTGAAAACCACGGACCCTTACTAAGTCCACACTATACTGTGTATTATTTAATAAATATATCACAACTGCACCAACACATCCCCACAAGAATAATGTTTTTTTTTTTTTTAATTGAAATTCAAGCTCATGGACCCCTTGTTGAGAACCCCTGCTCTAAAGGAAGAACAAAGCTCCTAGAAAACTAGTATTTGTATAATGCGCATCACCATTATATGAGTAACACCATGAAATATCATAGCATTAACAGCTAACATCTGTTCCTTGTTCTGCTGTCTCATACTGAATTCAGATACAGCAGAGTCACGGGACCTCAATGTTTATCCCCAGTACTATCCCCAGTATTCTCGGTGCCTAACTCTGACCACCAGCATGATTAATTTAAATCTTTTTCAGTCTAAAATTTGACAGAAGAGTACTGGTAATCTCCCTGCTAGGGAAGCTAAAATAAGGCTTTGAGGAGGAAAAAAGAAAAAGAATAGGCATAATATTCTACAAATTGGGTCTAAATATAAGGGAAAGATTGATAAATTTAATCATCTTAAAGATATTAAAATTTTTATTTGTCAAAGACACAAAAATTTTTAAAAAGTAAAGCCATAAATTGAGAGAAGATATTTGCATAAAACTGAAGGATTAGTCACCAACTTAAATAAGGAAGTCCTAAAAACCAATAAGAAAACTTCAAATTACCCAAGCAATTCACAGGGAAAAAGACCAATTGGTCAATATAAAAATATAAACTACTAAATCAGTGAAATGAAAGTGAAACAACAGTCAGATACATTTTCACACCTATCATATTCGCAAAAGCAACCTCTCCCCAAGAGAAACTGGCACACATGTACACAAAGAGACATGATTCAAGGATGTCTAATAAAGCACTTTATATGAAAGAGAACTAGAACAAAATCAGAAGCAACCTAATTGTCCATCAGCAGGGGAACAGACAAGCTGTAGTTCATTTATACAGTAGCAAATGAACAACCATGGTTCCTGAGCTCCAAAGTGTAGAATAAAAAAAAAGTTCACACGGGAAGCAGCTGTGGCTCAATCAGTAGGGCTCCCGTTTACCATATGGGAGGCCCCGGGTTCGGTTCCCGGGGCCTCCTGGTGAGGGCAGGCCCGCCCGCGCGGCGTGGTTGGTTGACCCAGCGAGCACAGGCAGCAAGGGGGGGATAAATGAATAAATAAATAAAATCTTTAAAAAAAGAAAAAAAAAAAAAGTTCACAAAAAAGAAATTAAATATGTATTTTTGTCTTGCAATATTATCCTAGATCCTGGCTATTCCAATTACTGTTTCTTTCCCTCACTAGTCCAAATTGAAAACCTAGTGGTATATCCCTTCTGCTCTCATTATCACATTTCAAGTATTTGCAATTCTGAAGAATTAATAGTAATAGGATAGATGGATGAAAAGACACACCATCTGGCTCATCTGGCTCAGAGCATGATTGAACCTGCCGATGCCTCCAGAGGAACTTCTATGATCTACTCTGTCCCACAGCTGTGTCCCTGAAGGCAGAAGGCAAAGACCTGCACACTAGCTGTTGTCAACTGTAATTAATTAGCCTGGGCAGTTCCCACAATTCTTTGTCAGGACTTTTCATTTGCATGGATAGAACTTAAGACATTATTTTTTTCTTTCTTTTTTTTTTTTTTTAATTAAGAGATGGTTTTGTATTCTGTGTACTGTGAGCATTTCCCCCTCCCTTTTCTGCTGCTAACATTTTCACCAATATCAAGGAAGAAAAAATCACCAGTTCTGCATATGGTTCTTAACTGAGACTGCCATTTTAAGCTCCCTATAAGGCAGGGGTTCTTAACAAGGGTCCGAGAGCTTGAATTTAAATTCAAAAAAACATTATTCTTGCGGGGACATGTTGGTGCTGGTGTGATATATTTATTAAATAATTCACAGTATAGTGTGGTTCCTGATTTTCACCTGACTGGCAAAGGGGTCCATGGAACAAAAAAGGTTAAGAACCCCTGCTTTAGGGGGTGCCTGTTTCTCTGACAATACGAAGAAGCAGCACTTAAAATTCCATTTGGACGTGCCCTGAGCAGAGACACATGCAAGCCTTCAGGTTCCCAGGACTTCCCTTGGGAAATGCAAGCAGCAGCTGGCCTGTGCTGTATTTGGAATTCCACCTGAACCCCAAATTCTATCTGAATTCCAAATTTCATTGCATCATGGGGCTCTGATGTGTAGCCTAACTGATGGCCCAGGTTGCTGTTTGCTGTGAAGATCATGTCAGCAGGCAGCTATCTCTAAATGGGCTCTGAGAAAATGAGCATTATTTGAGTAAGGCGAGGCAGTGCCCACACTTGAAAGGCCCAACATTTAAAATTTAAGACTGCACTGACTTGAGCAAACAAAGTCAATCATCTAAAACTCTACCCTCCCCAGGATTTCTTTTCTTCGCTCAGGTTTGGGCTGATTTTCCAGCAAGTATAAGGAAAGGGCATGCCACATTCATTCTGCTTTAACATTAATTTATCTTGAAAAACAACAACAACAACAACAACAACAAAATTTTCCATTTAATGAGACATAGTTATGAGGGAAAAGATTACTTAACAGGTTGGTATCCTCTTGTGAGAATGAGAGGGTTACTGCAAAAGGGGAAGCTGAGTGGACAGGGAGGGTAGGTAAACATACATTGCCCAGGAAATTAAGGCCAAATGTTTTTGCAAGATTGAGAAGATGGATTCTGAATTCTGACTCCCTGACTCCCCATCCAGCTCCATCTCTTCCTGACTGTGACACCTTGGCCAAGTTACTTAAACTTGATAAGCCCAGCATTTTTACTTGTGAAATGGAATAACAATAAATCTCAGTACCAAGGGAGGACGAAGTGGGATGATGCCTGGGAAGCCTGAACATCCCGAGCATTCCATGGATGTCAGCCACAGCTATTAGTATTATTTCCTCTCTTTCTGTTGCTTCCTGCCTCACATCCTATACTCCAGCCATAACAAACTACTAGTTTGCTAAGCACCCTTAAAGCCCCATGCAACTTCATGTTCAGCTCCTTGCACATGGAGTCCATGTAGGTGGAGAGACTCTTGGTATCAGCTAGGGTCCCAGCAGGAATAGATGGCACACTCAAATTAAGCCATTAGAGGAGAGTTTAAAGCAGGGATTATTTCTACAGGTGTGGGCAGTAGGGAGGGAAACCAATGGGTAGGACAGGACCCCAGGGCAAGTGACATCAGGGCTGCTGTTGTCTTGCCTCTAAGTTGCTGGAATCCAGAACAGATGGAGCTGTGTGGAGCAGGCTGCCTGGCGGTTTCCATGGCCTTCCGAAGAGGGATGTTGCCAACTCATGGCAGTCCCATAAGGAGAAATAAATACCCCGACTACATTTTCTTCTCTCTGATATCTACAGTGCTCCTGGTTGTCCTTACCTCAATCCAGAGGGAAGGGAAGCCTGTTGATACGGTCCATAGAGGTCAGCCTACACAGAGAGCAGGTAGGAGAAAAGGTAGGAGATGATGGTAAAACCATCCGCTCTTCACCCTTGCAGGACATCTCTGCACTAACTTCAAGGGGAGGGTAGAGTACACATTTTTTTATATTTACATGGAGCACCTCGTGGGGCTGATGTTTCAGGTACCACATGTTGAAAACACTGGTTAAGATGAACACAGAAATGTATTCTGTGACTATGGCAAGGGCATGATTCAAAGGAATTTCTCCCATTGAATTCTTTTGAGGAGCAAAGAAGAAGAAATCTGTCAAATGCTCTTAATTTACATCAAGGATTCTCCATGGGATGCCTTTCCCAAAGGGACTTGAGCAATCCCCGGGAAGCAATGATACCTGCTTCCAGGTCCCAGGCTGCGGGAAGCTCTGCGCTCAGCAGAGCAGGGCGGCCTGTTCCCCCAGTCTTAGGGTCCAAACCTGACATCGCCTAGTGAGGACATCCAGGGCTGTGGCCACTGGGCTGTAGTTGACAGCAAGGTTCTCTGGGATCTGAGTGAGCCCCGCTTTCTTCCCCTGAGCAGTCTGGCCCTGGGTTCAGGCCCTGGGGAGTTGGTGGAAGAAGAAGAAGGAGGTGGGAAAAGCAGCTATTTGCATTCAGGGTGACCAGTCAGTGCAGCTGCAGCTGAGCTGGATCCTCTCTCAGAGAACCTAGCTATTCTCTGGGGGACCAAGACCAAAATAGGTTGGTGAGAACACACAGTTCCTGAGATTAATTGGAGAAGCAGAGACTCCCCAGGGAAATAAAAGGCTACACAACTGCCTGCTTCCCCCTTCTCTGGAGACAGAGGCACAGGCCATGCTTATCTGCGAGTATCCGTTCTGTGTGGAGCTGCTGCTGAGCCTACCGGGGGGCTTAGGAGAAACTTCATTCTAGAGGAAGGGCAGGGAGTTTTACTTCAAGAACTGGCTGCCAGAAACCGCACTAGTCTACTGAAAGTAGAAGGGTAGAGGGCAGACTGGAAAAGCAAACAGGAGGACCCTGTAGCTTCTGGACTGCCGAAGAACCACTGCAGAGACACAGGGAGAGTTCCGCTGAAGTCAGGATCCCACAGCCTACAGAAGGAAGTCTGCTGGGCCCTGGGAAGTGGATGGAGCAGGAGGAGACACTTTCTCCACCTCAGCCCATTGTCATACCCCCACAGTGCCTTGGGTGCTAAAGGTGCCACTTCTTCAAGACCCAAGCTATTGTAGCAGACACTTTAATGCCATCTGCTGAAATACTGTCATAATAAATATACAAATCTAGGATGTCTCAATGTGAACATTACCCCCTTACACAGTGGACACCCTGTACAACCGTACACAGTGGCTCTCCATTGGTCTTGACTACATTTGGCAGAGTAGAAGCTAGTAGGAGGTGGACCACTCCCTCCCCAATTGGTCACATGACTGGGGTGGACCTAAAAGACTTTCAGTCTTTGTACTGTTGAAGACACAACCTTGAATGGCACAGTTCTTCTTTTTTTTTTTTTCCTATTGTGTGCCCTCCTCGATAGCAGCAGTCAATGGTGGTGAACTCTGGGTGTGTGCATCCTTTTGAAATGAGAAAATATATATTAAAAATTATTTTCAAGTGTTATGATTTCTTGAATACTAAATGTAATAATAAAGTGACAATATGTTGCATTTTGTATACATTCAACTAAGCATCAAATCATTTTGATGTTGCAGGTTTCTTTTCTTCATTTTGGAGCTAATAATTGTTTTCAGGTCTCTAATATTTTTGTAGGTCCATGAATATCATAGATCCTGAGCATTGGACTGAGAATGTCAATGGATAAAATGAGGCTGGTGCATGTAAGTGTATATGTATGTGTGTGAATGTGTGTGGGTGTATATGTCTGTAGGTGTGTATGCATATGTGGGGGTGCAGAGGTGGTTGTGTGTGTTGAGGGCAAGGGAGGGGTGGTGTAACTCTTGTCAGAACACTAGGCAGTCTCTTGTACAATAAGGTTTCAGGGAGAGTGCTGCATCTTCTCCTCACTTTACCACACCACATTCTGCCTCTACTGAACTTATTTCCAGAAGGCCCTACAAACTTATTTCTGAACATTCCATCCCAGAATTCTCACAGCCAGTTCGCATTTCTCTGCCAATATCCAGTGGAGTTAATTGTACCCATCTGGAATCCCACATATGGACACAGGCAATTCCAGCACACTAACCTAGCACTGGCTATTGACTGAATTTCTCCAAAACTCTCAAAATAATGTTCCAAAGGTCAGGAAAAGAAAGGACTGTTCACTTCTAACAAATTTTCTAGCTAGATGAAATAAGACAGTTGGGTTTTTTTCTTCATGAAACCCAATGTGCTTATTCAATCCAAGATAAAAGTAACAAAATGACTTCATATGATGCAAACATTTATAACTTTACAATGAGATTGTATCTATGGAGTCCCCAGGTCCTTTAAGGCCTTGCCTAGCAAACAAGCTTGGCCAAGCTTTCCCTCTTCTGTTGTCTAGTTGGAAAACATTCTACATGTCTTCCAGGTGAGAGGCTGGTGCTTATTTGTTCTGCCCCTCAAAAGAGCCTCATGCTTCCTCCCACCCTTTGTCCATAGTGAGAATCACCTGGTATACTCATTAAAGATACAAATTCCTAGGCCCTTCTACTAGACTATCCTGATTTAGTAGGTTTTGGTTAGGGCCCAGGTGCCTATATTTGTAGCAAGTAACCCCAAGCGATTCTTACTTTTAGAAGGGTCTGTGAAATACTGAATTAGGATGAACTATATGCAAATGACAATGAACAATTAACGTATGCAATAGTGTATATACATATACCACCAAACTCCAAAAGAATATTCATACTGTTAATTTCTGAATTTTGATGCACATATTGCATGATGTTTACGAAGTCCTCAGAGGATACTACCTGGTTGAAGGTCCAAATTTACATTTAAGATTGGTGCTAGCGTAGATGTGAACCTACCGTGTGAAAATGTGGACGATGCCAGTCAAACCCCGGAAGGCTGAGGCCAGCTCCTGCCTTGCCATGGGATGGCTCTCAGATGTCAGCAGAACAACTGTGTCCTGCCCCTCCCACCGGTACCTGCAAGCATCACACTGGCTGGGAGGGAACAGGCCCAGGTACACGGTGCAGCTCCTACACATTTACTTCTATGACCCCTACAGGCAAGCCACTTTTCCTGTCTTATCCCCAGGCTCTGCATCTAAGAAAGTGGGATAGTAACAACACCTGCTACTCAGAAGATTTGTTTTTACTTCTTTGCTATACTTTGATTTAATGCCTTAGGGAGACTTTGGAACAAGCTTGGGCTTCTTGAGTGGACAAAGCTGAGTTCAAATCTGGCTCATCCTCTCACTAACTCTGTGACCTTGATCAAGTCACTTCCCTTCTCTGTGCCTTTCCTCATTTGTGGTTATGGTGTTGGTTGTGGCACACGGTAAACACTCTACAACTGCAACTGCAATTTATCAGGGGGAAATCCTTACACTGGCTGGGGATAGTGGATGTTTTGAGGGCTTCAAAGAAGCAACTGACCCTTTGGTGAGAGGCTGCAAGGCACTTGGGGGCCAACAGGCAGCTTTGCACCTGAGGGATGATGGGGTGGGATCAGAAGCTGCCCGCTACCCTGCTCCTCACCCCTGCACTGATGGGGCCATGCAACCCCGGGAAGGTGCTGCATACCAGCAGCTAGGGACTGAATCATGTCCTCTCCAGAGAGCATGCTCAGGTCCCAAGCCCGGATACTGTGGGCATGAATCCATTTGTAAACAGAACCTTCAAAGATGTTATTAGTTAAGGTGTGCCCAAACTGAATGAGGGTGGGCCTTAGTTCAACACAGCTGAAGTCCTCAAAAACAAAGGAATTGGACACAGAGGGGAAAGTCGCAGGGAGCAGCAAGGAGCTGGAAGGCAACAGAACCTGGAAGAGAAAAGAGAAGATGCCACCATGTGCATGTGGTCCACAGAAAAACCAAGGACCAAGGATCACTGGCAGCCAACCCCAGAATGCCACAGTCTCTGGGGAGGAAACATCGACCTGTTGACACCTTGATTTTGAACTTCAAGCCTCAAAACTGTGAACCAATGTATTCCTGTTGTTCAAACCACAACCCACTGTGTATATTCATTTTAGGAGCTGAGAAAAACATCTGCTGAAAGGGCTTAGTGTCAATCGCTATGATCTTGGGAGTTCCAGCGAAGGGTACCCACAACTCAGCTTAGCACTAAGGGAAAGGGTCTGCCCTCCTTTGAAGAAATATTCCCCAGTTTTACCTTCCAGTAACCCCAAAAAGCAGAACCCAGAAGAGCCATGCTCTTGACCCTCCGTGACTTGTGATTCTGCATCCCTCACTTCAGCTAGCTGATCCTCAGTTGTGTTTAAGACTCAGCTTGGACACCATTCCTTCTGGTGGTAACAGTAATAATAATATCTAACCCTCACAAAGCATTTTTATATGCTAAGTACTGTGCTAAACACTTTAAATGAATTTTATCCATTTATTTCCCCCATTTTGATGAGAATGTTCAGCCTCATGTAACTTGCCCAAGGTCTCGTAGCCAGTAAGAGGAAGCTCTGTAGTTCAAAGCCAGATATCCCTGACCAGAGACCTCATTGTACAGAACGAATACTACAGTACAGACAAGTCTAATTTGAAACCTGAAGGAGGCGTTGGTCGCCTCGCCACAGCTGTCGTAATAACTCACAACAGGAAGGGTGATGTCCAAGGGAACGTCAGAATGTGCAAGTTACGAAGTTTTCAGTAAAGGTTAGAAGGCCAAGATGCGAGGTAGGTTTTTAGTGAAAACTAAGATACTGACAGTGTTAGGCAGTGAGCTTGGTCCTCTGAGGTTTTCCTCCCTACAAGTGGGCGCCAGCAAGTGACTGTGATTTATGCTTCTGAGTCACACAGAGCTTGCAGGCACTAACTCTGCAGTAGTGGAGAAAACGGATGGACTGCCTGGGGATGTCATCCCCGCACGCACCACGTTCCCTTAAAAGGCCTCAAGTGTATATACAGTTCTGACACAAGGGCAGAGCTAAATAACGGCTGGGCCTCTCTCCCCCCTTATATGGTCAAGTATTAAAATGGCACTCTCCTCTTCTAATTTATGAAGCAAAGCAGTGGAGGAATGTCGATCAGGAGATGTGAGGATGTTTCACCAGAGAGAAGATAAAAAGCTCATCTTGCTGGCAAATGACTTACAATACCAAGAGCAACAGAATGCAACGCGCTGAGTTTTGGTTTTTTTTAACCCCGAAGAATAAACACTTTGGTTCCTTTCTCAAATATCAATATTGTGTGAAACCAAAGAGTATGCAGAAGGCCGCACAAGTTTTAGAGAAAGTAAAAAATAAAGTAGGAGTAAAACCCTGTATACTTTATGCTTCATAAATTTACCCCCATCCTTACCCTAGCCTGTTTCCCTATCACACACACACACAGACAAACATACACACACCGCAAACACAACCAGTCAAGCATCTGAAGACAAAGGACAACTTCATTTTAAACACAACACAGAAATAGGAGAGAGGACCACTCAGCCACAAAGAACTCTTATCTATAAAGGAGCTCAACTATGTTATAAACCAAGTTTTCCCATCCACTCTATTGTAAGATTAGAACTAATGAAGACAAGAGGGTTTATCAAATGAGAAGGTATGGGAAACACTTTGTATACTGTAAACCATATAATAACCACAATTATCTCAAACACAGTGATGACGTCCTTCTAGAATTATTTTTTAAATACCTATTTTATCTGATATACAGATGGGTTTCTTGGACATAACCAAGTATAAGTTATGTCAGTATTTTCAACTATTTTCAAGCTTGTTATGATATTCTTTCATTTGGTCATGACTCTGAATTTATTTGGAGTACCTGCTGGGCCAAATGATAAGGCTCTTCTATCCTGCCTAAAAGAGCCAAAAACAAAAACAAAAACAAAAACAAAAACAAAAACAAAAACAAAACAAAACAAAACCCTTAGATGTCCATTATACACTTTAGTGGCTCATTGTACAAGTTAGTGGACAGAGAAAGCTTTAGGCATTTTATACACATGAAACATATTTCGTTACCATTGAAAAATTATATGTATGCAAGAAGCACCTTGATGTGAAACCGAATACTTTATAAAATCACTTGGATATCCCTAGAGAGAGGGTACAAGGAACAACAATCAAGAAAACAATGTGCAACACTTCCATCAACGTAAACTCTCAAAATGAGATGGGTTTAATGTGAAAGTTGAGCCTGGAGGTTCAACTTCTTAAACCCACAAATTTATTAAATCAAATCCTGCTGACCCCCAATACATGTCCTCACCCAAAAAGTTTCTATTTAAGATCCTCATATAACCTAAACAATAAAGGAAAGCTCTCACAGTGTAAGTAGACCCCCTACCTCACTTATGAGGCAGAAAGAATGAGTGAGGAAAGAATGCAGGATCCCTGGGTTACTGGGCCCCAATACACAGGCAGTGGAGCCCCTGGCTAGCCTAGCACCCACTTATTCCTAGAACCCTCCCACTAACTTGAGGGCCTAGGAGGGAACTTTTGAGAGGAATGAAAAGAAGGATGCCTAGCTGTTCAACTCTAAACATGTTTAAGTGCCTGCAGCTCCAACAGAGGGGTTCCCTTCTCGGGATTGAGAACCAAAGAGCAGGTGTGCAGGTCCGTAGCATGACCACTTCAGATCAGAATTAACTTGGTAATCTTGTTTAAAATGCAAATTCTTGGGCTCCACTAAGAAATACTGAATCAGAATGGGGAATCTGCATTTTAACAACCCCGTCTCCAGCCAGCCAGCCCTCAGAAGATTGTTATGCACTCTAAAGTTTGAGAACCACTGCTACAAACACTTCCAAAAATTCCTGTTGAATGCAATGCAGTCCTATACCCAGCTCAGGAAAACAATCATGGCCCTGACCCCCAAAGTGTACTTCTTTTAGCATCTATAGCAGAAAGGAATCTTTGGGGATAGCTAGTTCAACCTTGTGATGGTTAGGCTAATGTGTCAACTAGGCCAGGTAATTGTGCCCAGTTGTTTGGTCAAGTAAGCACTGGGCTAACTGTAATACAAGGACATTTATGGACTTTAGTCGCCAGTGAGTTTACTGCATAGATAGCTGATTACATCTACATCAAGCAGGGAGATTGCCATCAGCAATGAGTGATGCTTTATCCAAATAGTTGAATGCCTTAAAAGGGGATGTGATCTCAGCATTCAGAGAGAATTTCCCAGTTCGTCTTTGGACAGCCAACGTCTCCCGGAGATTCATCAAGGACCTTCATTGGACTTTCATCGGAGCCCCTGGTTTGCAGCCTGCCTACGGAACCTGGACTTGTGCATACCCATGGTCATGTGAAAGATTCTTATAAAATCTCATATTATTGACAGATATCTCCTGTTGATTCTGTTTCCCTAGAGAACCCTGACTCATACAAACCTCTTCATTCTTTACATGAAGAAAACAAAGGTCCAGGTAGAGTAATTGACCTGCGCCAGGATCTTACTGCCAGCTTCTGGCAGAGCCCTGTGGGAATTCTGGTCCAGATCTAACACCAACGTCTTCCACATCCCTCCCTGCACCCCTCCTACCACCTCTTCACCCACCCGCCAGGGTTGTTTTGCTTAAACTGTAGAATAACCTACCATGGTGATCCAGAACTATTGTTTCTGCTTGCCCACTTGTGTTTTCTTTTGCACAACTACTCCTTTCTCCCCTAGCCTGTCACTCAAGTTGATTCCTCTCCCCTGAGCAAGGTGTGGGCATGTGATTCAACCTAGATGCATCAAATGTGAATCTTGAGTGGAATCAAAATGGGAAAATGTTTGAAGCTACTTCCTTGATCCAGAAGGCAATTCCCTGAAGAGACTGTCCATATCTAATTTCTGCCACCAGCTTCCTATTAACTTTTGAGACCAGCTTTTCCCTTGGAGGTTCTAAGAGTTACCCCTTATCCATCCATTGCATTCCTTTTAAGTAACCTAAAATTGGTCTTGTTACTTGCAACCCAAGAATCCTAATTGACCCCTGTTTCCTTTTCCCAAAACTATAAATGTGCAAGCATTTTATTTAATCCTATGGAAAGGAAAGTTGGGGTTAATCTCCCTTCTGGAAGCAGAGAGAATGGGAGACTTTGCAGCTGGATGGGTGGGGGTGAGGCAGTACTGGAAAAGCCAAACTCTACCCATACTCACCATTATACTTACTTCAAACAACCAGTATTTCTGTCTTTGATCCCGAAACAACCCATCTCCAAACTAAAAGACTTAAGATACTATCTGTGCAGCTGAAAGGAGAAATAGTCATGAACCCAAAGCTACAAAGTGATCCAAATAACTCTTCTAAGCAGTGCATGCAACCTCCTCAAGATCCAGTGCCAAGAAGTTATTGGGCTCTGCCACATCTGCACAAGTAGACAAATTCTCTTCCTTGTCAGTCTGGGTTTTATCTGTAATGTACTCTCCCCAGGGCAGCACTACAGTCCCTCGCATAAGGTACATCTGCATGCAATTTCCACATAATAGGAGCAAGACTAAGTTATTGTAAAGCCACAAGTGCCATTAAGAGGTCTTTCTGCCAAAACCCCTATCACTCGTTTCTTAGAAAGCCATACAAATCTTTATGTTTTCTGTTTGACTTGGCAGCATGGCAAACTTTCAAACTTTTACATTCTTGCTTTGAAATGACCGCCTGTTTTCTGCGGGAGCTTGCTCTTTACTGTGAGGTTTTTTTTTTAAAGATTTTATTTATTTATTCATTTATCCCCCCCCTTGCTGCTTGTGCTTGCTGGGTCAGCTAACCACGCCGTGTGGGCGGGCTTGCCTTCACCAGGAGGCCCCGGGAACCGAACCCGGGGCCTCCCATATGGTAAACGGGAGCCCTACTGATTGAGCCACAGCCGCTTCCCAACTGTGAGGTTTTAAAATAAGTGCTAACAACTGGAGGGAAGCTTCAAAACTCTGTTGTTTTAGAGGCCTCCCATTGGAGAGTTGCTCCAGAGCAGTGGTGCACACCCAGACAGTACATGAGCATCAAGGGGAAACTTTAAAATGTATTTTAATTTTTTTAAATTAACCTACAGTAAAATTGATTTTTCTGTGTGTTCTCGTCTATGAATTTTGACACAAGTATAGATTAATGTTATCATCACCACTAGAGATACAGAACATTTCCACCCCACCCCCTCCAAAAAAAAAAAAAAAACTCCCTTGTGCTATCCCTTTGTAGTCACACCCTCTCCCCACCCCTAACTCCTGGAAGCCACTGCTCTATTTTCTATCACTATAGTTTTGTCTTTTTTAGTGTAATATAAATAGAATCATACAGGATATAACCTTTTGAGACAGGCTTATGCATAATGTCCTTGAGATTCATCCAAATTGTTTCCTGTATCAGTAGTTCCTTTTCATTACTGAGTAGTATTCCACTGTATGGATATACCACAGTGTCTTTATCCACTCACCTGTTGAAAGGCTTTGGGTTTTTTCCAGTTTGGGGACTATTATGAATAGAGCTGCTATAAATATCTGCATATAGGTTTTTATGTGAATATAAGCTTTTACTTCTCTGGGGAAAATATATAGGAGTAAGATTGCTGGGTCACATGGTAAGTATCTGTTTAACTTTATATGCTGTTTTACAGAACGGCTGTATGTATCATTTTGTGTTTCCACAGGAAACGTATAAGGGCTCCAGAGGATCTCCATCCTCTCCAGCATTTGATATTTTTCATCTTAATTCTTCTAATAATTGTATAGATGTATCTCATCATAGTTTTTATTTGCATTTCCTAATGATTAATGATGTTGAACATCTTTTTATATGCTTATCTGCCATCCATATATCTCTTTACTGACACAGCTGTTTGAGACTTTTGCCCATTTTTAATTGGATTGCTGTTCCAACTATTCCAATATGATGAAAAGATTATACTTTCTCATATGAACTGCTTTTGCACCTTTGTCAAAATATCAATTGCCTGAATTTAAGTCTCCTTTCTAGACTTTCTTTTCTGTTCCACTAATATATGTCTGTCTCTTTGCCAATACTGCATTTCTCTGTAGCTTAATAGCAAATCTTAAAATAGGAAAGTGTGATTCCTCCAAATTTATTCTTTTCTTCTTTTTCAAAACTGTTTTGCCTATTCTAGTTCCTTTGCCTTTTGATATATATCTACCAAAATCCTGCAGGAATTTTGATTGGAATTGCATTAAATTTATAGATCAATTTGAAGATAAATGATATCTCTACCATATTGAAAAATGGCATGTCTATTTAGGTCTTCTTTGATATTTTTAATCAATGTTTTACAGTTTTTAGCATACAGGTCCTTTATATGTTTTGTTAGATTTATACATAAGTATTTCATTTTTGAACAATTGTAAATGGTATTTTTTTTTGTAAGATTTATTGAATTTATTTATTTATTTATTCCCCCCTTGCTGCTTGCACTCGCTGTGTCCATTTTTGCTGTGTGTTTTTCTGTGTCTGTTTGTCTCTCTTTGTTGTGTCAGTTCACTGCGCTGCATGGGCCAGCTTGCCTTCACCAGGAGGCCCTGGGAATCAAACCTGGGGCCTCCCATATGGTAAATGGGAGCCCAACCAGTTGACCACATCTGCTTCCCCAATGGTATTTTTTTTTCACTTTCAGTTTCCAACTGAACATTGATAAATACGTACAAGTACAGTTGATTTTTGTGTATTGGACTTTGTAAACTCTGACCTTGCTTTATTAGTTCTAGGAATTTTTTGTGGATTTTGGGGATTTTCTATGTAGATGATCATGTTGTCTGTGAATAGGGACAGTTTTATCTCTCCCTTTTCCAGTCTGTATACCTTTATTTCCTTTTCTTACCTTATTTCACTGGCTCGGACTTCCAGTAAAATGTTGAGTAAGAGTGGTGAGATTAGACAACCTTGCTTTGTTCTCGATCTTAAGGGAAGAGCATTCAGCCTTTCACTACTAAATATGATGTTAGCTGTAGGATTTTTGTAGATGTCATTTATTAGGTTAAGGAAGCTCCCTTCTATTCCTGGTTTGAATGGATGTTGAACTTTGTCAAATGATTTTTATGTATCATTTTATATGATCATGTAGTTTTTCTTTAGCCTGTTGATATAGTGGATTGCATTAATTGATTTTTGAATATTAACCAGTCTTGCATTCCCAGGATAAACACCAATTGGCCATGGTATATTATTCTTTTTACATATTGCTGGATTTGATATGTTAATATTTTGTTGAGGATTTTTACATCTATGTTTATGAATATTGGTCTTTATTTTTCTTTTCTTATACTACCTTAGTTTGGTTTTAGAATCAGGATAATGCTAGTCTCTAAAATTAGTAGAGAAGGGTTCCATCTCTTTTATTTTCTGGAAGAGATTGTGTAGAATTGGTTGAGTGTTTTTTTTAAAGAAAGTATTTGGTAGAATTCAACAATGCAACTACCTGTACAAAGAGATTTCTTTTTTGGAAGGTTTCAAATAGTGGATTCAATAACTTTCAATAGTAATAGGAATATTGAAATTATCTATTTCATCTTCCATGAGTGTTGATCATTTGTGTTTTTTTCAAGGAATTGGCTCATTTCATCTAAGTTGTTGAATTTATGCATGAAGGTTGTTTGTATTACTCCCTAACTCAAGTATGTATTAGTCCCTAACTAGAGTATGTTTTAATGTCCAAAGGATTTGTAATGATATCCCTTCTTTCATTCCTGATATTGGTAATTTGTGTCTTCTTTCTTTTTCTCTTGTCAGTCCTGCTAGAGGTTTACTAATTTTATGGAACTTTTCAAAGAACTAGCTTTTGGTTTCATTGATTTTTTAAAAATTGTTTTCCTGTTTTAAAAATCATTGATTTCTTCTCTTATCTTTATTACCTCTTCCTTCTGCTTGCTTTATTTTATGCTCTTCTTTCTAGTTTCTTAAATTGGAAACAGAGATCATTAATTTGAAATATTTCTGCTTTTCTAATATAAGTATATAATGCTAAAAATTTCCCTCTCAGCACTGATTTATCTGTATCCTACAATATTTTATGTGTTGTATATTCATTTCCAGATAGTTCAAAATATTTTCTAATTTCCCTGAAAACTTTCTCTTTTAGCCATGGATTATTTAGACATGTGCTGTTTAATTTCCAGATGTTAGGAGATTTTCCTTTATCTTTCTGTTACTGATTTTTAGTCTAATTCCATTATAGTTATATTTTGCATGTTTTCAATTCTCTTACATTTTATGGAGGTTTTTCATTTTTTTATTTTAGCAGTTGTAGGTTTACAAAAAAATCATGTGGAAAGTACAGAGAACCAAGATATGTTCTTTTTTGGTAAATGTTCGCTGTGCTCTTGAAAAGAATATGCATTCTGCTTTTGGTTGGAGTGTTCTATAACTGTCTATTAGATCCATTTGGTTGATGGTGTTGTTCAGTGCTTCCATACTCTTGCTGATTTTTTGTCTACTTGTTCTACCAGTTTGTGAGAGAGGACTGTTGATTTTTCCAACTATAACTCTGGATTTGTCTGTTTTTCCTTTCAGTTCTGCCCATTTTTGCTTCTTTTATTCTGCAGCTCTGTTATTAGGGGCAATACATTTAGGATCATTATGTCCTTTTGGTGAATTGACACTTTAATCTTTAAGTAATGTTCATCTTTATTCCTGGTAATTTCTTGGGCTATGAAGTCTACTTTGTCTACTATAAATATTGGTACTCTAGCTTTCTTTTAATTAGTGTTTCCATGGTATATTGTTTTCCATTATTTTACTTTTAATCTATCTATATCATCATATTTGAAGTCAGTTTCTGGTAGACAGCATATAATTTAGTCATATTTTTAATCCATTCTAACATTCTCTTTTAATTGGTGTGTTTAGACCATTTACATGTAATGCAATTATTGATATGTTTGGATTAATGGTCTACCATTTAATTATTTGTGTTCTCTTTCCTTTCTCTGTTTTTGTTTCCCTGTTACCCTTTGATTCCATATTTTCTGGTGATTTTAACTTTTTTTAGTATTTTATTTTAATTTTTTGGTTTTTAAAAACTTTATCTCTTTATATAATTTTTAAATGATTTCTCTCCAAAATATAAATACTCCAGTCTTTTTAAAAATTAATATTTACCACTCCAAGTGGAATGCAGAAATTTTACCATATTAGTCCCATGATCTTTATTTGTTGTTTGCTTGCATTTTACATCTGCACACATTGAAAACCCCACCAGACAATGTTAAACTTTTTACTTTTTACAACAAAACATACTTTTTAAAAACTCAAGAAGATAAAAATAGTCTATTATATTTACCCAGATAGAATCCATTTCTGTTGCTCTTTATTTATTCCTGATGTTCCAAGTTTCCTTCTGGCATAATTTCCCTTCTGTCTGAAGCATTTTCTTTAGCAATTCATTCCTGAAGGATATTTTTCCTAGATATCAAATTCTGAGTTGACAGCCGTCTTCTTTCAGCATCTCAAAAATGTTGTTTCACTTTCCTCTGGCCTGCATCATTTCATTAAAATCTGCAGTCATTTGACTAGTCATTTCCCTATAAGCAATGCATCATTTCTTTTCTCTGGTTGCTTTCAAGATTTTTTTCTTTGTGTTTAGTTTTCAGTGGTTTGATTAGGATTGAGCACAGGCACAGGTTTCTTTGGGCTTATTCTATATTCTTTGGGATTTGTTGATCTTCTTGAAACTGTAGATTTATGTGTTTCTTCAAATTTGGAAATTTTTCAGTCATTATTTCTTCAGATCTTTCCCATGCACCACATGCTTTCTCCTCTCTTTCTGAAACTTCTGGGATAAGACTTTGGTATTATTAAGTCCCTGGGGCTCTCTGCATTTCTTAAAAATCTCTTCTGTTTCTGTTCTTGAAATTGGATAATTTCTACTGTTCTTTCATCAATTTCAACGATTCTATCCTTTGTCATCTCCACTCTGCTATTGAGCCCATCCATTCAGTTGTTGAATTCAGTTATTGTATTTTTTAGTTCTAAAATTTCTATCTGGTTCTTCTTTATATCATCTATTTATTTGCTGACATTTTTTGACTTTACATTTGTTTCAAGAGTGTTCAACCTTACTTGTTGGAGCATTCTTATAATAGATACTTTCATGTATTTGTCAGTTATGGGCATGTGTTGATTGCTTTCCCCATTCAAGTCAAACTTTTTGTGATTCTTTGTATGCAATTATTGTTATGGGAGATGTAGACCTGGTAGTGCCAGATCAACAACAATTGGATTTTTATGTGAAATCTACCAATTTTAAATGTTAGCAAATAACTCAAAAACAAAATCGCAGGGTAACAGTTTGCTATTTCTAGTCTAGAGAGAAACTGGTATCATTTCTATAAAGTAATTTGTGTGTGTTTGCGTGTGTGTGTGCATGTGCAATATATGTTTGCATGGACATTCTTCTGAAAAACAATCTCTGTCCTTAAGGTACCTGGAGACCTCTACACATAGCAAAAACTATTTGTTGTTGAAAACTTTTTTGTGCAGCAGCATGTGTAAAATATAACCCAACCCCCTTTGGAAATTATTCACCAGTTTGGAGGGTGTTTGCCCATGCACTTGACTCTCTGAGGCATTACTAAGCATATATCTTTCACTTTAAGGTATATCATTTTGTAGAAGTTGCCAAGTTTCCTTTACCTTACTAATAATATCCTTTATCAAAGCCTCTTCCTTTAGCAAGAACCCAGAAGAAATGAAACAAAGGGAGCATATTAGTATATATTAGTAAAAGAAAATCTCAAAAAGTATTATTAATCTATCTTTACAAGACTTTTTAGTTTGCAAGTCACTAAAGCAGGGCCTCTTAACCATTTTTGTTCTACAGACCCCTTTGCCAGTCAGGTGAAAACCGTGGACCCCTTACTAAGTCCACACTATACTGTGTATTATTTAATAAATATATCACACCCGCAATAGCACGTCCCCACAAAAATGTTTTTTTGAACTTCAATTCAAGCTCATAGACCCCTTGTTAAGAACCTCTGCACTGAAGGGTATGTGTCATGTCCCATTTTATTTTAATTTCAAAGCAATATGAGCTGATGGGCATAATGAAATGAAATGTATGCTACTAACACATTTTCATATGCAAACCAGTTCTTTATTACTATCAATAATGGAAAATCAGGAGTTGCTGTACCTAAATACAAAACCATATTTTTCTATTTTAGTGAAGAAATTCATTAACACAGATGAATTTACACTTAGTTTCAAGCTATTCCATTTAGCACATGAGGTCACAGTGTTTCAAAATCTAAAGATAAATACCTGGATGGGTCAGAAAACACAAATGAATGCATGGTACAGGATAAAAAGCTTGGGTTGGAGTCAGATAAACTTGGATCTGAATTCCAACATCATAACTTAATAGATGATAGCCTTGAGCCTTGGTTTCTTTATCTGTAAAACATGGTTAATAATGAAAAATTTTAACTCAGCCTTTCTGGTTACAAGGAACAAAGCCTCAACTTAAGTTACCTCAAATAATAGGGTAGTATTTTGTGGGATGAGGTGGCTTGTAAGGATATACAAGAATGAAGACACAGGAATTTCAATCACAGGGCCAAGCCTTAAAAGAAACCCAGGAAACAATGAACAAGAAATGTTTGCCCCAGAAAGAGAGAAAAAAAAGCATACATCGCTCAGAATCCAAGGAGCATATATGGCTCATCAACCACCTTGACCCAGCTATTCCTTCTCACTAGCTTCCTCATCTTCTATTCTCTGTTTATATTTTTGTCCTGATTTTTTAGGTTCTGCTTTCTTATTATTCTGGCTTACCTTTAATTTCTACTCACTCATGAACATCCTGACTCCACCAGAGCTTCTCTCTGCTTCATGACTTCAAAGCCTCTGTTCCTGCTGATTCTCACCTGGTTCTTATATATTTAAATTACTAAGTTCAAGATTTTTTTTTAAAGTATCTGACAGGCTCAGTGATTACCTGTTTGGTCATAGCTTGTTGCTCCTTCTCTAAGACCACTGACCAGTCTGTGAATAGCCATTTGAGCTGACCTAATTTGTTATGGCTCAAAGGTGGAGTTTTTCTACAGAAGGGTAGGGGAAGGAGGTATGTTATGTAATATTAAATAGGCAAGGACTTGGCAGAGTTAGTTCCCTTAGGAAGTATGAGGACGTTGGTACTGGAGTTGACAGTTATGGTGCAACACCTCCCGCAGGTCATGTATATCCAACACCCAACATGCATTCAACCTCACAGACACAAGGCATTTTAACTGAGACATGAATTCACCAAGTGCTAACTGAGCACCTATTATGTGAGATGCATAATGGTAGGAGGTGCTGGGGCCATAATAGTGACAAGCCAGACAGAGTCCCTGCTCTTATGGAGTTTATAATCTAGTGGAGGAGAAATACAAAATATATAAACAACTCAGAAATTCCACTCCTAGGTATATACCTAAGAGAAATGTAAAACAAATGTCCACAGAAAAACTTGGACATGAATGTTCACAGAAACGTTGTTCATAATAGTCAAAAGGCAGAAACAACCCACATATTCAACAATGAACAAAAAGCTAAATAAAATGTGCTATATATACAATGGACTATTATTCCACAAAGTGAAATGAAGTATTGATACATGCTGCAATGTGGATGAACCTTGAAACCAATATGCTAAGTGAAAGAACTCCGTCACAAAAGGCCACATATTATATGATTCCATTCATATGAAAATCCAGAACAGGGAAATCTACACATACAGGAAGTCCATTAGTGGTTGCTTAGAGCTGAGGATGGGGACATAGGACGGTGACAGCTAAAGAGTACAAGTTCCTTTTTGAGATGCTAAAGTTGACTGTGTGGATGGTTGCACGAATCTGTGAATACATTAAAAATCTTTGAATTGTACACTTTAAATCCATTAGTTGTATGGTATATGAATTATATCTCCATAAAGTTTAAAAACTGTAATTTAAAAAATAAAAATATATATAAGGTTAAAAGTAAATAAAACAAAAGCACGTGTTATAAAGAAAACAAGAGGCCGAGACAAACAATAAAAGGGAGAAGCTCTCCTTCAGGTAGGATGGTCAAAGAAGGCCTCTCCAAGGAGGTGACAGGGAAGCCGAGAACTAAAGGAAGAATAGGAGCAATTATGAGAAGAAAAAGGGAGGAGCATTCCAGAAAGAGAAAAACACTTGTGCAAAGGCCTAAGGACAGGAAGGGATTTAGCAGAAGTATGGCCAGCCCTTTCCCTTCCACTCAAAAAAAACATAACAGAATGCAAGTAAGTGATGGTCAGATAGAGATAATATTTAATTAATGCCAATTTGTTAAAAAATCAAATTAGGAAACGGATGTGGCTCAAGAAGTTTGGCGTCCATCTACCATATGGAGAGACCGGGGTTCGATCCCCGGGACCTCCCGGTAAAAAAAACAAAAAAGAAAGAAAGAAAAAAAAAAAATCAAATTAATACCTTACTTTGGCACTTGAACTGTAGCAGTAATAATGTACTTGTGATGCTGCACTTGCCTTGGCTAGGATCCATTATCACTGATGGGAAAAAAATTCTACCACCAGTTTTTACACGTTTGTCTAATTATCACACAAAATTATTTACAAATGATTTTTTTGCAAGATAGGTTCACAGGTATCCTATCGGGACAAAATTCTAAGCCTTGCCTACATTAGTTTGATTGGATTTCAGATCTGCACCATAGTTTCTGCATTAAACCAGGATTGTTTCCTTGAGGGATTCTTAGGAACTCTTAGGAATCTTCACAGAAGATGGTTTCCGACATCTGCAGACTGGTTCAGTTAAGTACAGTACAGAGCCACAACCTTATCACCCTACCTTTCCCCATCTTTTGGCCCTGAGCCATCAATATGCATAAGGCTGAAAGAAACCATACCCAAATCTTTCCCAAGCCCTTCATTTTATTTATATTTGGTTTTTACCAGATTCAGTGGGCGAAATTTATTCCTTTAACTGAAAGATCACTATCTGACTTTATCTGACTTGGAACATGATTAAAACAAAAACAGAAATTTGTTCATTGGCTAGCAGGTCAAATGAACCCTGTCCAAATGCCAGGGAGACCTGTAAGGATGGGCATAAACATGCAGGCATCAAATTGATTTGACCTGGACAAAATAAACAAAACCTGGCCGTGAAAGGGTTTGGAGTCTTTCCTTTTTGGAGTAATGAAATTGTTCAAAAATTTTTAAGATGATGGATGTACAACATTGTGATTATACTAAAAGCCATTGATTATAGACTTTGGATAGACTAGCCAGAAACAGCAACTATGTACAGTGGGGGAAGCATAGAGAGATTGAGAGGTGAGGAATTTTCTTGTTTGTTTGTGTTTTTTGTTTATTATTATTATTGAAATAATGAAAATGCTCTAATAACGATTGAAATGATGAATGCACAACTATGTGATTATAGCAAATACCATTGATTATACACCTTGGATGAATTGTATGCCTTATTAATATGTATCAATAAAATTTGAAGAAAAAAAAAAAAAAAAAAAAAAACCCTGAAAGAAAAATTCACAGTTTGAACATCTCCTAAGAATCTTCCAGTGGGTTTAAAGATGTGTTCCTAAATCTGAAGGAATTTAATTTAGCTCTGCTGTCAGCAATCTTTCAAAGAGCAGATTTTCAAATTGATTTGGAATAGCCCTAAATAATTCTCTGAAATTGGGCAACATCAATTTGTAAATGTAATGATTCATGGACACTGGAGCTCAGGGATCTTCATCTGCTCACTTCCCTCAATTCACAGATAAGAAGAAGGACAAGCAGAAGTGAAGAAGGAACTTGCCCAAAGTGCACAGCTAGGTGCAGATTTGAATCCATGTGCCTTTGGGGGCAAATGTGATTTAGCTTGCTTGGAGGGAGGGTTGGGTATTAATTTGGTAGCAGCAATTTAAATTTTGAAAGCACTCTTTCTTTGACCTAGAAATGACAGTTTTATGAATCAATGCTATATAAATATTAGTGCAAATGCAAAAATACATAACAGCGTATTCATTGCACCATTGTTTGCAGAGTAAGAAAGGAGAAGCAAACTACATGCCCAACAATAAAGGAATTATTGAGTACAAGAGTTTGTCATCATGCAATGGAATAAAACAGCGCTGAAAAAGAATATTATATTGGGGAGTGGGTGTAGCTCAGTGGTTTGAGTGCCTGCTTCCCATGTATGAGGTCCTGGGTTCAATCCCCAGTACCTCCTAAAAAAAAAAGTTATATTTAAATGTCCTGACATGGAAAGATATTTATGGCAAGCTGTAAAGTGAAAAAAGCAAATTTCAGATCAAAGAGTTAGTATGATCTCATTGTTTTTGTTTAAAAAATAAATTAAAACATGTGTATGTGTATAATAACTGGAAAACCACACGCCACTGTTAACAGTGATTATGTATGGGGAGAGGGATTTTTAAAAACAAAAAGGAACATAACAAAAAGATCCCCACAAGAATAATAAATAACCGAAGTTTCCTGAGGCATACTTCATGCAGGAAACGCTCCTGATTTGCAAGCAGCTCACACAAGAGCAGTGGGAACACCTCAAGGTACATGAGATGGGGGAGACTCTGCAGTGAGCTCCATCAGCCAGCCCCCTCTCCATTCTCTGATGCAAAAAAAAAAAACAAAACAGGAAACAAAAAACATTGATGTTCTCCCCATCTCATGTAAAGTGCTATTGTAACCCAAGTTTCAATCTCCCCAGTATTGCCTTTCAACTAGCTGCCTCCTAGAGGGAAATTCTGGGAAATCACAGCACAGTCCTTGCAAATCCACCCTTCTCATGAGATGAATAGACTCAGACTCTTAAAAGTGTTTCTTGCCCCTCCAGCTGTTAAAAGATAATTCTAGAAGAAGATTGCCAATTTACTAGCTGAGGTTTTTCTGAGCACATACACCATTACCATGGGCTGGAGAACTGCAGAAAGAGTGCCTCTTTTGGAAAGCTTAACCTAAGCTAATTAAGCAAGTGCTTTAATTAGCTGCATTAAATCCTTGTGTTCTTTTTAAAAATGCTTTTGTGACAGACTGAATTTATTATTATTTGAGTATTCCTAGCCTTACTCTGAATCCCTCAAGATTTCTGCTCCCCAATAATGATGATATTGTCTTTGTCTGCTCAGTATCTCCCCTTTGCCTACCGTCTAAAGAGACTGTTTTGCAAACTTGATTCCCCAGAATTATTCAAGTTATAGTATATTCCAGGGGAAAAAGCAGGTATGATAACAATAAAAGTGTCTTTAAAGAGATCAAGGTATAAAACTGGCTGTTTAGGGTTACTTATTCAGAAAATTTAAATAGTTGATGCATATTATAATTGATTATTCTAACTTCAGAGGACAAAGAACTTATATTAAAAGAAAGAATTAAGTGGAATATAGCAACTTCTAATTAGAAAAGAACAGTCACATGGAAGTTTTCAAACTTTCTGTGTGTTTTTATTTTTTCATGGACATAAAAGTGAGAAAATATGGAAAACCCAAGTACATCCTCTTAGAGGTATGGGAAAGGAAATCTGAGGCTACCCTCAATACGAGAAAGTTGAAGCCACTTTTACAGCTGGGATAAAAATGGCTGCAAGACTCCAACTGGAAATAATTTGATTCCAGAGATGTTGATGGATGAGTTAAATGTCCTCAGGTCTGGAGAAAATCCAGAGTAAATTAGGAAATTAGAAAATTTGAAATCAGTGAGGGAAGTGCAAGGTTTTAGATAAATTCTCTTCTAATTTTGATCTATTATTTATCTTTTATGTTAATGTTAGAATGAATTGCAAACAATGATAACATCTTCAAGTAGATTTTATTTTAATATAATAAACATTCTAGAAAGGAAAAGCATGAAATGCATTCATTCTGTTATCCATGAGACACCAAGCTGTTTAGGCCCCAAAGCTATAGTTTCAGTACATCCACTGCAGGCTTATGAACTGGGAAATAAAATAAAACTGCCGCACTAGAGCTGGACTGAAAAACTCAACCTATAATGTGATGACAAATATCCCATGGTTAAATTTCAAAATAGTAAAGAGATAAGGAAACCATATATTTCTAAAAGTATTTCTTTTTGAGGGTTATTTCAACAACGTATGCTTATTTTTCAGTGTTTCTACATTTCAAATAATGTACCTCAAGATAACAATAGAATTTTTTTTTTTCAATGGTACTAGAGTTGGGGAATGAGCCCTGGACCTCCCATGTGGGAAGCTGGCGCTCAACTGCTTGAGCCACATCTGCTCCCCAAAGAATTTTTAAAATTAGGTATTATATTTTAAATAAACCCCCAAAAAGTGTTAAAACAATAATCTCTGTTACAATTTAAGACAGTTTCCTTCTAGCAATGTAAAAACAGAGTGTTATTCAGGATTACTGGGATTCTTCCCTGAACAAGAGGACTTTGAGGTTTAGGTCCATAGTTGTTTCTCAAAGGATTTGTGTGGAAGATGGGACAAAAGGAAACTGTCTTAAATTTAACAGAGATTATTTCTAAGAAAGATTTCTGTACAGTGACAGCAGTTAAGCTCTGTGATGGCGGCCTGATAGAAACTGTAACCTGTCTTCCAGAGGACAGACAAATAGAATGAATGCTCTTTAATCCAAGACAGTGTAACAGGATGGAACCAATGAAAAATTACACATTAGAAAAATTTATACTACATATTATAGGATTTCACTACAAAATATACTTGTTGTTTCATTTGACTTCCAAAAACACTGACCAAGACTGTTGTTAGAAAATAAGTTTTCTATTTTGCAGGATACAAGAACAACAAACACTCCTTAAAGAGAGAGCATTAACTGGGAGTTTGGATTGACTCTCTGATATCAGTTCATGTTTTATGAACTTTGGGTTAGTGGTAAGTACAGTTAAGTATCACTGTACTGCTTTAGCATCTGTATTGATTTTTTTGTTCGTTGATTGTTTGGTTAATTGGTTGGTTGATTTTTTTAAACATTTTGTTGTATTCACTGTTTTTGAAGATGAGAAAAAAATTAACTTCCCACAGTAGGCCTGCGTCTAGTTTAATTAGGGCTCTGTCCCATACCAATAATGATAGCTAATGCATACTAAAAGTTTACTATCTGCTAAGAACTGTACTAAATATTAGGGTATACCTCCTATAATCCCTGTAACAAGACTGGTATAATTCTTATAACTAGTGGCTATTATTGGCAGACACTATAAATCCTTGACCCAGATCCCTTGGGCCACTGGAAAAGCCAAAAGACAATTTATCATCTCCATTTTGAAAACGAGGGGAGGTAGATGTGGCTCAAATGGTTGGGCATCCCTCTGCCATATGGAGGGACCTGGGTTCGATCCCCAGGACCTCCTGCTAAAATAAAAAAAATTAAAAAAAAAGAAAGAAACAGTTTTGAAAACGAGAAAGCAAAGGACAGAGGGGTTAAAAAATTTGTCCAAGATCACCCAGTTGGTAAGTGACAGAGTGGACATTTGAACCCAATACTGACCCATCGATATCACGTCTCCAGTTATGTTGACAATGATTCTGCAAATGAAATCAGAGTCATAGGGAGAGGGGACAATTCTCCAAAACACAAACGCTTATAGAAATTCCATAGGTTCCATCAGAATTGCAGAATGTGAAAGAGAGATAGCAACTTCCAGGAAAAGCTGGGTCTCCTGCAGCTGCTCTGAATTAACATTAAGAACCAATATTAAGAAATGAGAAGCACAGAGCAGAGTTTCCTCCAACAGGCACTCCTGGGAATCCTGATTCCGTGCAGAATCACAAACTCCAGATATATATTTCCATACTCCTGACAGATTATTAGCTTGTAGCTGAAACATAAGATGTGATCCTGGCTGGGGGGTAAGAGGCATTAGCATGCCTGCCTGAAAAGCCAGTCAACGGAGGCAAAGAAGAAAACATACACAGGCACCCTTGAAATAGGAGCTGAAATGAAAAACTCTGAAAGAGTTTGCTCATCAGTATAAATTTGTAGTAATGAAACTATCTATAGTTGACCAAAAATAAATCAAACACCTCTCAAACCTCTAGCCACACATGTTCATATGAAATTGCAACTGATATTCCATGCAATATAATTGACCTAGATCCATCATCCAGTTGACATTTAAAGCTTGCACATTGTTAATACACTAACTGAAACAGAAATTCTCCTCCATTCCAGAGATGATAACTGGTTATGTACATCTTGGGCAAATTAAAACAAATAATAAATATTACCAAATTGAGTTTCATCTGTTTGAAAATTCAAGTGTATTTATTTAGTTTTTACTAAACTAGCCAGATGATTGTACCACAATGCATACAAAAACTTGAACAATTTTTTAGCCAAATTTGGGAAGCTCTTTAAGAGAGCACTGTAAAAGTAAAAGCTGCAGCATTTTAACCATAAAGAGAATTCCAAGTCATTGCTCAATAGTGCAATATTCAACATAAAACAATTTGGGATCTGAAAAACTTGTCAGAGTCCTCTGAAAGTTTCCACAGAAAACCATAATTAGAAACCTAGAGCAGAGTTGCCTTCTGACAATGTTTGCCCCCAGAGTTCAAGCTAAGGCAACACTACAAGGGGCTTCGAAGTAGACCTAAGACTGGCTTCCAGCTAGCCTTCAGTAAATTACATAGGCTCCCAAGGAATTGGTTGCAAAACATCCCAGAGTCTGAGGCCAAGGCAAACTTTCTACACCCCTTTTCAGGACTATCTGCTCAATTTCTGCTCCCCTTATCAAAGTTTTTCCAGCAATAGGCTAGCCGATGCATATAATGTTAAGACACGGATTTATTCAGACAAAAGTCAAAAGCTCAGAATTCGGATCTTTCCTGAACCAGCCAAAGATCCCCAGCATCCGTGCCCACAGCACGGAAGGCCTACATTACTCCATACGATCA
The DNA here is from genome assembly GCA_026826555.1 of Tolypeutes matacus. Taxonomy (NCBI): domain Eukaryota; kingdom Metazoa; phylum Chordata; class Mammalia; order Cingulata; family Chlamyphoridae; genus Tolypeutes; species Tolypeutes matacus. The sequence goes on along the minus strand of JAKSZT010053764.1, from coordinate 22,004,876 downwards.
AATGGAGATTTTCTGCTCCAGAGCAGATTTGGATCCCCACATTCCCACCCCTGCTGTGCCAAGGAACTCCATTTTCACATTCTGGTTCTTATGACAGAGCCTGGGGTTCTTTAATACAGGATATGGTTATCAAACAATATAGCAGAGGCACTTCTGTCACCTCCATCTCTAACAAGACCTTTGTTACAGAATGACAGGCATCAGTGGGTAGATGATTATAAAACGCCAGCAGAGCAAGGGCCTTCCCTGAAATCACATTCCACGGTCTCGCCAGCTCCATGATTTAAGGGCTTCTCAAGGAATCTGCAAGGATTGAAAACTAAGGTCTTTCCCTGCCAGTGAGGGCGCAGCTTGCTAAGTGATGAGGCCACCTGCATCTCACATATAACCCTATTTCTAACACCGATACATGGCATTTTTAATAACTCGAAGATGAATGAGAGTTTTGTCAAGTCTGGGGACTATAAGGAGCCCAGCCTGTATCTGACATGTGCTAGTTTATTTCCATTTAACAACCACTCATTGAGTTCTTCTAACAGGCCAGGCCATGCTAGGATTCAAAGATGATTGAGACTCCTGCCCCAGAAGAACTTGTCACCCAATGCAAGACCTCATCGTCAAGTGGTTTTGATGGGGTCTACACTGGAAACGTGGGTAGCACAATGTGGATTCTGAAGCTTGCTGTCTACCTTCAAGAGGGCACTGAAGCACTCAGGGTCATTCTAGGAAATGTCTACCAAAGGGAGGGGCATTTGGATGAAGGGAAGTTCAAGAGACAAGACGCATAAAAAATGTTCATTCACTTTGACTCAGTAATCTCTTCCCTGGAACTAGTCCCAGGGAAACTGGTGAAAAAAAAGAAAAGAAAAGAAAAGAAAAAGAAAAAAGTGAAAAGCCTAAATGTACAAAGATATGGCTGTACTATTATAATTGGGAACAACTGTAGACCATTTAAATAAGGTTTAAATAAGGAAAGAGCTAGTAAATTATAGCACATTTATTTGTATACCTATGTGATTGGAACCATATCCTAAATGAACAAAGATCAAAAAGGAGCTAAAAATAATTATGTGTAACGAGCCAGACTGTGACAAGACTCTTTTACATATCTTCTCACTGGATACTCACAACAACCTGAAAAATGTAGGATGATCAAGCCATCTCATTTAATGCACTAGGAACTGAGATTGCGGGGGAGGGATAAGTGACTTGTCCAAAATCAGAGGAGAAAATTTTAAAAAGACATCTGAACTCAAATTCCTGCTTTCCATTATACTACTTTGCCTCCAGAGAGTGAAAATAGCTCAACTAGCATAGGTGAAACTTTTGCTAGTTTTTAATCAACAGTAGGCTTCTTTAAGTAATTTGAAGTGCCTTTAATAAATTTGGTCTTAAAAAGATAGCTAGAGTAGCATAGAGGGGTTTCACACACCAAATAACAATAATAATCATCTTAGCGGAGAACACTGAAAGTGTTTCTTTTTGTATAAAACTGAAAGTCAGTAAATGTGAAACCTACACTGCTTTCAATGCAAATTCATTTTGATCCCCATTATTGAAAACCTGTTTGGGTATCCCTTGTCACTTTTTGTGTCCTGGGTTTAGTTACAGTGCAAATTAAAACTTTGTATTAATTCATTTATAAATAAAAGTTAATAAGGTGTTATCATACTGTTTGATCAAAGAACACAATTGCTTCATGCCTCCCATACCTGACCTATTCTGGCTTAAAGCTATTTCTGGAATTTAGGTATCATAACTCCAAGATAGGACAATGCTTAAGAAAGGATAAACCCAACATCCTCTAGAAGTACTGTCTTGGCTTTTCTTTCCATTGTGTACATTAAGGAATAGAATGTAAAAATACATATTTGTAACATTTCAAGTCTACTTCTTCCAAAGTCCTTAAACAACCAAGAGCCTCTATAGCTCCCCGTCACTAGCAATAGCACCTTGAAATCACCCTTATCCAAACCCTCGCCACCCTCTCCCCTTTGAATGGACATCACCAAACAGATGGGACACTTTCCCCATGAGCCTTGCCTGCCAGCAAGCCATTTTCAAGTATTCCACAATATAAATTTTAAATGGAATGTTATTTAAGATATCTTTTTAAAACAACTCGGTTGTTTGGATGTTTCTACTGCATCATCAAGGGAGTTGCCTCTCTTGCCTTTTTCCTTTTGCTCTTTTGCTTCTTCACTCTGATAATTTTGATAACTCTGGCCTGTTCCTAAACTTGTATTTTTGCCTGCCAAGAGGCAGAAAAGGAGGATAAGGTGACCTAAAGAGCATACAGAAAAATCCTCAAAAAGATCTCCCATTATAATTCTCTAATCAATTATTTATTTGAAATTAAAAACTTCATTTTTAAATGCAAATGAATAGCTAAAGGGTGACACCTAATTTGCCTTAGTAGAAATTTGTTTAATCACGTAATATATTAATTTCAGATAAAGGAGGAAGAAGGTCAATTTTGGACATCAAAAGACAAGTCTGAGTAGGGAGGACAACCTGAAATCATAGTGTCAATAGTTGGAGGGGTTATGGCACAATAAGGGGAAAGTCAACTTAATAAATTAAATTTTCTATTGGAAAAAAAGTTGGAGAGGGTCTTTAAAATCATATAATTCAACATCCTTCCTCATATAAAACCCCTCCTCTAAAATCTATGACAGTGGGGCCAGCTAGATCTACAGGGTTTAAGATCTTTCTTTTTGAGGGTGTCCATTTCATTTCATTGCATAGCAGCATTAATTCTTAATTAATTCTTAAAGTTTTTCTTGTATCAAGTCAAATTTTGTCACTCCCTAAATCATCTACCAGTTCTGCCTTCTGGCTAAATACAGAGCAAACCCACTGCTTTTCCACGTGATGGTTTAGGTTAAGATTTCCCCAAGTGGTTTCCAAAGAACCTTAGTACCTATTGTGAATAAATACCTACTGTGAATAGGTGTACCTGGGGGTTCTTTGATCAAATAAGTTTGGGAAATAATATATTCTGTAGCCCTCTACTAGAGAATCACAACAACATGCTAAAGTCTGTGAAAAGTATCTCTCCACCTTGTTTTGGCATATCCATTAACATTTCTCATAAGCAGTGTTCCAAGAAACATTTTGTGGGAAATGCAAAGATCTTTTCCACACTAAACATCTCAGTTTTGTCAACAACTCGTGAGATAAATTTCCAGACTTCACCATCCTTGATCATCATGAGGTCAGGGTGGGTGAAGAGAGGAGGTGGGAAGGCAGGAGAGAGAAGCAGGGTTCTGGTATGAAGTCACAAGAGCAAGTAGCAGACGGTGTCTACTTACTTTGTCAAGGGACATGGTTTGGAGTTATGATGTGCACACCAGCCTTTTCCCACTCAGAATAACATGGTATAGTATTTGAGGGCTGACTCTTATTAGTCATGGAATGCCAAGGGATCTTCAAGGTCCTTCAGCCTCCCGGTGGGGGAGGGTGTGGGGAGGACAGAGACAGAGAGAGAGAGAGAAACTGACTTTGTGCTCTTCGTGTATTATTTCCCAAAGGGCTGCTACTCCATGGGAGGAAAAATGACCGGCCTGAAATTGATATCACCTCTCTTTATCATCCCTAATACAAATTGTGACTATGCAAACCTCTTCAGTCCTGCTCCTTAGAGCATTTTCTCTTCACAGGAATTTTGCTACCAAAGGACATTTACTCTTTCAAATTCAGGTAATTGTGTGTTCTTTTACATGTTTCCTTTGCAGAATGCTCTTACCATATTATTTATTTTTCCATTGTTTTAATTAATTTTATTTCCTGCAATGATCTTATCTACCTGTTTGCCTATTTATTCTATTAAAAGTAGAAGATGGAGCACCATGGCCTGGAAAAAATATTGAGGATAAGCTGTGCTGCCAAGAGTGAGGATAATGGGAGACTTTAGTCCTCTCCCAAAGTCTACTCCAGTCCCTCCCAATAACATAAGTAAATATAAAGTAAAAATATATTATATAATTAAATAATTAAAATATAAAAAATAATTGAAAAAACTTTTTGTTAGAGAAGTTGTGGGTTACAGTACAATCATGCATAAATTACAAAATTCCCTTATACTACCCAATTAACACCTTGCCTTGGTGTGGAATATTTGTTACAATTGATGAAAGCACATTGTTATAATTGTACTAATAACAAAGCCCATGGTTTAACTTATGATTCACTGTTTATTTGTGCAGTTCTATGGATTGCTGTGTTTTTTTTTTAATTTATTCTAGTATCATATATACAACCTAAAATTTCCCCTTTGAACCACATTCAAATATATAATTCAGCACTGTTGATTACAGTCACAATGTTGTGCTACCATCACCATTATCCATTGCCAAGACTTTTCCATTGTCGTAAGCAGAAACTCTGTACATTTTTAACCTTGACTTCCTATGTTCTAGCCCCTGGTAACCTATATTCTAGATTCTAACTCTATGAGTTTACTTAATCTAATTATTTCATATTAGTGAGACCATACAGTTTTTGCCCTTTTGTGTCTGGCTTATTTCACTCAATGTGATATCTTCTAGGTTCATCCACACCCAAGAGAATTCAAAGCAGGGACTCAAACCATTGTTCATAGCGGCATTATTCACAACTGCCAAAAGATGGAAGCAACCCAAGTGTCCATGAACTAATGAATGGAAAAACAAAATGTGTTATATACATACAATGGAATACTATTCATCCATGAAAAAAAAATGGTATGAAATGGTATTTCATTGTGGTTTTGATTTGCATTTCCCTGGTAGCTAATACTGTTGAGCTTCTTTTCATGTGCTTTTTGGCCATTTGTATATCTTCTTTGGAGAGATGTCTATTCAAGTCTTTTGCCCATTTTTAATTGGATTGTTTGTCAAACTCATATCTTTTTATCTTAACAGAATTAAAGGCTAAACCACTTCTCTAAAGTTACTAGGTAGCTGTACTCTCTTATGGGTTACTTCAAACTTCTTTGACAGCTAAGCCTGGCCATACCAGTATTAAGAACCCTCTCTATTCACCCTGGGTTCCTAGAGAGGAACTGCACACAGCCACGTGCAGTCTGACATACTCAAAGCATAGAGCTCCTGACCAATTAGAGGATTCAAGCATTAACACTACTTATAACAGTCTAATAAAGATTTGCCCCCAAGCTTCCAAGTCTCGCACAGAGCCTACTTTTCTTCTCTCTCCACATATATTCTATAGGTTTTCATACTTGCTCATATGGCTTTAAATACTATCCATATGCTGAAGATTCCCAAATCTCTAGCCCTGAATGCTCCCCAGGCTCATATATCAAACTGACTACTTGATATTGCCACTTGGCTGATTAATAGGTATCCCTCACTTAACATGTCTGAAATGGAATGCTTGATTTCCTCTACAAAGCTCTCTCTCCTAATCTTCCCCATCATTGAAAATGGCAACATCCTCTACCCAGACCCTCAGCTGAACTTTTAACCACTTTGTTTCAGGCGTATCACTTATAAACAGCATAAAGTTGAAAAACAAAATAAAACAAAAAAACAACTCCATTCTGAGAGCGTTTGTATTTTACTAAGATATTTTAAATCACTTAACATTTATAATCACATAACATTCATACAGGCACACAAATGAATGACTTCTTTGTGTCATTTTACTCTGTACTTTCTGTTCTTTATACTAATTTGCTGATTCTGCCTACTATTATAGGGATTCAATTTTATTGCTTTTATTTTCTTCAGTTATTTGGGAGGAATACATTCCTCTTAATTTATATTTGAGATTTATTCATTCAACACATATGTGTTCAGTGCTTACTTACTATATGCAGGTACTGGGCTCCTGCTTTAGGCATCAAACCAATTTAAAATATAATGTTTTAAAATAAGATTAAGGTAATTCTACCATTAAAGGTTGGTGTTTTGGTAATTTAATCAACAGCCTTGTACTGCTCATTTCCATTCATAACATGGGCAATGAAAACCAAATTAAAATTCATCGCTTGACTCAGGCTTATTCTGAACCTCATTACAGATGTTTTTTTAAGTCTTTCAACACATGTAACTGAAATGTTAAGATCTGAGGGACAAAAAAGGCAAATCTCCAATTATTTGACTAATCTTCTAAGAACCAAATAATTCTTAACATATTGTTCCAACTGTCTTTTGGAATTAGGACCCCCATTAATCATATAGTACAGCACAGTATATTTAAAAACCATTTCTGACTCCTCCATAATTGAGAACTTGGGAAATGGCATCCTGTCTTTAAGAAAGATAAATGCTAGTTCAAATAAGATAACACATATAGTAAAACTAAGAATTAATCATATGTAAATAAATCTTAATGAAGCCATATTTGGGTTTACAGTCTCTTTCAGGATGGTTTCTGTAAAAGCAAGCTAGAGTTTCTATTTCATTAATATTTATTGCATTATGATAATGATCTCACCTCATTTAATAGATCCAAGTTGTGACTTGATAAACTCAGGCACTATAAAACACCTGGTCAGCTATTCTAAGTTTTAAAAAATGTTATAGTGAGAAGTCTTTTGTTACCTAAACTTTAAAAAATCTCCTCCAGAATAGTGGATCCAAAACTTTGCTAAATCACTTATTTAAATTAACTCCTCAAGCAGATTCTTAGTGCACTCAAAACAAATTTACATAAACTTAAGTTTGCTAAACATTCATTTAAAATTCTCTATCAGGTTTTGAGGGGAATGAGAGTGAAAAACAGGTGTAATAAGGGGGCATTTTTGGGACTTTGGAATTGTCCTGAATATATTGCAATGACAGATACAGGTCATTATGTATCTTTTTTCTTTTTTAAAAAAATTTGGAAGCAACATAAATGTCCAACAGTAGAGGACTGCTTAAGACCCATGACTCTCTTCTTCCTTTGCTAATAGAATTCTTTATTTTTAAGATTTATTTATTTACTTACTTTTTATCCATTTTTAGCCCCCTCCCCATCCCATTTTTGCTGTTTTTGTGTCCATTTGCTGGGCAATTTCTGTGTCTGTTTCCTGCTCTCTCTTCTCATCCTTCTGTCTTCACCAGGATTCGATTCTGGGAACCTCCGATGTGGGAGAGAGGCATCCTACCACCTGCGCCACCTTAGTTCCTGGTTTTTCGGTGTGTCTCGTCTTGGCTCTCCCTTGCGTCACTCTCCTGTTACGTCATCATCTTGCTGAGTGGCTTGGCGGGGCCTGGCAGCCTGCGCACCTCCTATATTTTTCTTTGTTTTTACCGGGAGGTCTCAGGGACCAGGTCCTTCCATATGGGAGACAGACACCCAACCATTTGAGCCATATCTGCCCCCTGGCCATTATGTATCTTATCATAACTTACAAAATTGTACGGGAAAGAGTGTAAATTACAATGTAAACTATAATTCACACTTAGTGGCAATGCTCCAAAATGTGTTCATCAATTGTAACAAATGCACCAAACCAAAGAAGTATGCTGTTAATGTGGGAAAATGTGGGAGGGGTAGGAAGCAGGGCATATAGGAATCCCCTATATTTTTTATTTAATATTTATGTAATCAAAGTATCTTTAAAAAAATTAAAAAGTATAAAAAATAAAAATAAAATAGCATCTAAAAGAATAAAATATTTGGGAATAAATTAACCACGTATGTTAAAGATTGTACACTGAAAACTTCAAAATATTGCTGAAAGAAATTTAAGACTTAAATAAATGGAAAAACATTCTCTGTTAAAAAAAAAAAATTCTCTATCATCTTTCTTCTCTGTAAATTGCTGGTACTCATGTCTTAATCTTAGCATCTGTGTAAGGATCTTGTATCAGTAGGGTCCAGTGAGGAAAGTAGAATCAAACAGATGGAATTTAATACAGAGAATCAGTTATCGACGTGATGGAAGAGTTAAGAATAAATTAACTCTTATGAGTGAGGCCATCCGCAGATTAGCAACATTAGGAAGCTGCCACCACCTCCACAGCTGGAGGGACAATAAGAGGTGCTCTGATGCTGGAACTATTCAGCAGGCACTAGCACATGTGCTGGGCTGAAAAAAGGAAGTTGGCATAAGGCAGGGGGCCTAGGGAATGCCGTTCTCTGAGATATAAAGCAGAACAGGGGATGGGCAGGGAATGGATCTGAGTGCAGAAGTGAAAATGATCGGCACACATCTAATCTCATACTTGTTCCACTTTATATTACATACCCTGACTTGGACACATGCACACACATGTGCATGTATTTCTCACACATACAAATACACATTTATTACATTATTCACTGATGTAGCTTTTGTTCACCTTGCCTTCCAGAAAAGAAATCACCCACGGGCAAAGCATGGATCCCAAGTTAGAATTACTTCTTTCAAAGCCTCTATGGCCATCATATTTTCAATTATTTATATAACACTTTACTGCTTCATAGCATATTCACACTCATCCATGTATTTTTATTTTAGTTTTCACAGTTGCCACATGAGGCATCTCATGTATGACTATCCTTGTTTTGCACATGAGAAAATCCAGAGAGGTTAAGTTTCTCAAGTCCTGGATTCTTCAGGCACCAAGACCAGAATGCTTTATGTTTCCTGATGAATGACTGAAGGTCATGGGTACATCGAGCAAGGTCTCTAGGCTCTCAGTCACCACACTTGGTCACTGACTACTAAATGAATCACAGGCAATAGTTAGCCTTTCTTAATAAGCTTACGCTTCAAGTTACCCAAAGGAAAAAACATCACAGCAATAATTTGTATAGTGCATTACAGCTTATAAAGTACCTCCCTATTTCCCTGTTTGACCTATTATTGCTGAAATACATGGTGACAAATGCCCTTGTATGCATTGTGAGTGAATAACCTCAAAGTTCCTGGGGCCATTTTTATATTCCTTATAGATTATACCAATCTTGTGAATTCAAAGAGATCTGTTTCTTTCGTTTTTACTCAAGATTGCAATTAGAGAGTTTTTCTTCAGATGTGACATTTCTATTTTCCCAAACCCACAAAATCACAAATAACAACACAGACCTGACTCTCTGTGGGACACATCACACCTCAGAGGTTTGCCATCAGTAATAACATTACTCCAGGCCCTGCAGAGCCCCAGAGGGGCTTCTGCCTGCCTCCCATACAGTAGGCGTGGCTGACCCCATTAAATAGCTGGGATTCCTCTTGGTGCTTGACGGTAACTTGATTCTATCTGCGAGCAGTGACAGCTCCCAAGACTGGGGTCAAGGTACTTTCCCCACATTTGGCAAGCATCCTCAAGCGGGGCTACAGATCAAAGGCAGCCACACCAGCCAGTGCGGAGCATTCATAGCTTGATTGGAATCTGATTTTAATAGACAGTCTTCTAGGAGCATTAGTGCTCGTTTTGCAGAATGGGGAGGAGAGGGATTTCTCAACAATGCCAGGCTGGGACAGAATTCTCATGAGAGGAAAAGAGGCCATTTCAAAAGAAACACAAAGCTTGCCCAAGAAGTGACACCAAAAATTCTCTCATTTCTATCATGAAAATGTCCTGTTTGGGCTCAGAGGGTAAGATTCCACATGGGTGACTGGCATTTCCAGACTGAGCATTTAAATGCTAAGTAAAAAGTGCAACTAGACACTCATTCCCACGAAATGCTTCTAAGCAAAGCTAAGTGTTCAACGAGATTATTTGCAGAAGAGCTGTGAGAATCCTCCCTGTAACTTCTCCTAACAGTCCTCAAGTGTGACTTCTCCCATCTCAGGTTCAAATGCCCCAGCCCTGTCTGACATGATACCCACTCCTGAGCATGGCCATGTCTTCCCAGGCATAAGTCTACCCATGACCAACTCTTCCCAACCAGGAGGCCCTTCTGGTTCTAGGCACCTTGGCGGGTGGTGGAAATGGAGGAACAAAGCTAAGAGCCGGGAGCTAAACATTCAACCTCTTTGTGTTTTGCTGTTTTGGCATTAAAGGTCTGGTGATGTGGACTCCACATATTTACTGAAAATTACCAGCAACCATGAAGATTTAAAACTTAAAAAAAAAAATTCAAGTCATACTATCTTCTCTTCCTTTTTTCCTTCTCAGATGGTTGAATGTATACTTTCTAGTAGTCTCTGTATCTCATTCCTAATTAAAAAGGAATAATAAACTATGGATTAGAGATCACTTATGTGTTATATTTAATCAAATTTATATATTTATGTGTATAATGTTTAATTTTATTATATTTAATATGTTTATATTTAATTTATATGTAACAAGATTTCCTTAATCTAATTTTTCTGTCAAAATTCTAAAACAGGGGCTTGTTTCTCAAAAACATATTGCGGGCAGGGGACACACCTGGTAAAGTATTAAGTAAAAGTTACAACCATTGTACAATAGGCCACCTGATCCTTATCACATTCTCTTTTTTCAGTCAGCTATAAAGCTCACATAGACTGGTTCCTCACACAGTATCATTTAACCCTCTGATCTTCGTCTCCCAACACCTCCTTCCTCTCAACAACTCTGAGGGGAAAGTAGGGGGTGGTATGAATAGGTTGAGGCTGGAGACTTGACAGAGGGTCCGAAAGGGAAGGAGAGGAATCTGACCAGGGTGCTGGCCATCTCCTGCTCCCACCACAGGAAACTGATAAAACTGTCTCCCCTGGGCTCAGACAGGATTAAGTGAGGTGCCACCTCCTGCGCAGTGCAGGGAAGTTAAAAGCAGTGAGTCATCTTGCCAAAGAGCGGCTGCTGTTCCCACCACCAGAAAGCAAGGAGAGGAAAACAGGAGAAGCCAGTGCCTTTCCTAGGTGGCGACTGCGGAACGGGGGTTGTCTTCTTTCTGAACACAAAGCATCTTTTTTCCTACCGCCTTTTCAGTTTAGGACAAGCTATCAGTGACAGGGTCTGATTTCGCAAGTGCTTTCTTTCTCACACCCTTAACTCAACAGGATGTTAACTAAAAGGTCTGTGCGCTAAAAATACCACTTGTCTCTAAAGCTGAGCACAGGGCAGAGTTGGGTGCAGGGCACAGGATTCCTTTGTCTAAGCCAAAGGCAGTGTGGGAGGCCACAGATACCCTAAGGGGGAAATTCTCAGGGGATTCCTTCTTCCATGTTCACAGAGGTAAACATGAAAAAGACACCCTGGTTGATTTGCACAGTTAAATAGGGCACTTTGGTTTGGTAGGCAGATATTTAGGACATTGCTAGAAGAATGACCCCTGTAGTTCAAATAAGCTTGAAATGCTTTGGTCAAGCTTAGCAAGCAAAATAAATGGGATCACGCAAGCAGGTGATTCTAAGACGACAATAATACTGGGATATGATAGAGAGGACAAGTGGAGAGAAAGGCCCTTACTGACCCAAAGAAGAATAGCTCTGGTTCTTGTCACAATAGAAATAGATAAAGCAAGAAGGGAAGATCAAAGGCAGAAGAATTAAGTTTCCTTCCCCCTGGTGGCATCAGAGATGGCTTTGGCAATTGTGGGTCTTAAATGAAGTGTAAACCAAGCTGGGGACAGGTTTTCTGATATTAGGGTTTCCATAACACAGAAAGAGAAATCAAAGTAGCCCAAGAAACCAGAGGCAAGTTGGTCCAGAGGCATGGTCCAACTGAGGCAGAGCTAAGAAGTGTTTCCTGGCCTCCACTAAGGCTTGGCATATGCCTTCAAGCCCCAGGAAATTTGAGGGACACATAGGAGGAAAATCTTTCATGACAGCCAGGAAAAAGAGTTAGGCATCAACTGAATAAAATTAATAAGAAAATGAAATGATGATAGTTTTTAAAATAAAATACAAAAAATTTAAAAACTAAAAAAAAAAAAAAAAAAAAGAGTTAGGCATCAGCAGATACCCTAAGGGGGAAATTCTCAGGGGATTCCTGAAAGTAAATAGCTTTACTTTTAACTAAAATATACCAGCATTTTTATGCTTTCTAGCCTCTTCCTGCTCGGTTATTTATGTAATTTACTATTTTCCAGCACTAATTACACTTAATAAAACTCTGTGGCTAAAAATATTATCCTATATTTAGGATATTGCCATGGATGGTGAAAAAGAGGATATGTAACTCAATGTTCCATGAAATGGATCATCCAGGGTGATTGATCAAAATTTTCCATGAATGGAGATACAACACAAGCATTTTATGCTTTCCCCCAGGCCCAGGAGGGCACACGCTCTGTTCTCTGACTCCCACGGTTTCTTTCACAGGGTCTCCACGGTTTGGCAAGAATGTGAGGGGTGAATTAAGAGCTTCATGGGGACTTACCACATGTGCTTCTCAGCAAGTTCAGCCTAAAAGCTACAAACATAACCCACTGTCATTGAAGGGACCTCCAAATACAGTTCTGTCACGACATCTCACTGTATTTTGACAAGTAACCCCTATTTCATGGGACCTGTTGCTAATCATAATTTAAAAGCCGTGCCTATTTCATCCAGTCTAACTTTAGACAGTCTTAAAGCTAACCAGCAGGTCTCTATCAGATTAAGAGGACTAGTCTACTGACTCTGCCTTGGTTATCTTATCAGGATGAGGGAATTTAGCAGGAGGATGGCATACTCATTAGACCTGAGCTTGCCTGGTTTTCACACCTCCCACTGGTATCAGAGCCTGGCTTTCCAGCCAACCTGTTAAACTCCATTAGGAAAGAATGAATCTGTCAACACTCAGAGCTGAGGAAGAAATAGCATTTTTGAGATAAAATTCCCATTGTGGAGGATATATATTTTATTAACTTTATCAAGTCTCTTTCCCCAACAGAATGGGTTTCATAAAATAACAAAAGCACATATAATCATGAAATCTAGAAACACCTCTGTGATTTTCTTCTTAAAGGAGACAAGATAAAGACCTGGAGCTGGGCACCTTTCTGAGCTATCCCTCTGTAATTGTGTAAAGTTTCTCTGTGTGCCTTAATTTTCTCATGACCTACTTCTCATAAGCCAGGCACAAATAATGGAATCTGCACATTTAGGGGAAAATGTTGGGGCTGAAATTATCTCAACACCAAATGAGAAGAAATAGAACATATATACTTTGTCTTATTTTGGGTTCCTTAGGAGCAGGCCTTGAAACAAGGATTCAAGTGCAAGTAGCTTATTGGGGCTGAGGTGTGCGAAGAGAATGCAGATAGAAGAGGGAAGTAAGACAAGAAAGGGAAAAAAGCTAATAAAGGTTGCATTCTCAAGCCAGCTACCAACATGGGTGACTGGAGCTTCACCTTGCATGGGCATTGTGAGCCTGTGTAAAGCACGTGCTCCAGGAGCTACAGTATTCATATACCATCTCTGGCTGGGCATTGCTTGGGGTGCTCCCAAAGGATGTTAAATTCCTACTGGCCTGAATGAAGGTAAGCAAAGCTGGCCTGAACACCAGAGAGTGACCTCGGGCAAAGAAAAGCAGCGACCACAGGCGGAAGTCCAGCAGTGTGCACTAGAGTAGCAAGGGTGAACAGGACAAGGGTGAGCCACCGACGCTGCTCCACCCCATCCCACCACTGGCAACCCAACAAAATAGTTGAAAGTAGACTTAGACGGCATCTAGGAAAGCTTTCCTTGGTGCAGGAATCCCATCAGAGCCATTCATAAGTTCTTGTGTGGACTCCCTTTGACACAAAGCATTTCACCTAATATTAACTTCCTCTTACTATTTCATTCTTCACTTTGGATGACAAAAAGACATTTGATAACCAATAATCAGAGCACTTGCGGAAAGAATTCCTCAGGTGCTACATCTTCCCATAAGCATTGTTAATTTACTTCAGATCTGATAGCAATTCCACTCATTTAGAATTTGGACACCACTCAATACACACCAGCCCACATCTGAATTGGCTAGTCACTTTAAAATCTCAACAACCATGCTGGCTTCTTATGTAATCGTTTCTAGGTCTCAGAAGATACAATTTCTATTCTGAAACAGGATGATATTAATTCAATTAAGTTTAATTCAACAAAAATTTATCTATGAAAATGTATGTATGTAAACTTAATTATGTGTACTAATCAAATTACCATTTAAAGTACTGACTATATATATATATATATATATATATATATATATATATATATTTATATATGAAAAAAGTGCAACCCCTGCCTTAACAAGTTTATATTCAAGAGGCAGACACATGCAAAAATATTATGAAACAAGGCATGCTATAATTACTAAGAGCATAAACAGAGTACTCTACACCACCAAGGAGGGAGCAATAAGTTCAAACTGGGTGAAAATGGAGGAAATTTTCTGGAGATATAACATTTGAGTTGTATGTAAGCCAAGTCAGTTGCTGTCCCAAACAGCAACATCTCTCTCCGTGGCCAAGGCCACAAGCTTCAGCCTAGCCATGTTCCTGTGGCACAGGGAACTCCTCTAGGCTTCCAGGCTGTTCTCTGTGCCCCCTGATTTTGGTTAGGTGTCCCAGCTCCCATCCCGAGCTGTTCCCTGCATTCCTTGCTGGCATTCACCCTACGGGATGCTTGCCTGCCAGCCTTTGGCTTCACTGCCTCTAGGAACATCCCCATGTTCCTCTCTGAGGGATAGGGGCACATCTCACCTGCTCAGAGTTCAGCCCAGGGCTTTAGTACTTCAGGCTCTCTTTGACTGAAGTGTCCCACCTATATAGGTGAGGAATGACTGGACACTGGTGAATGAGGAAGAGGTCAGGAGACCAGACAGACTTTGTGGGGAATGTGGTAAGATCCACTGAAGCACTGGCTCCCCATTTCATGAAGGATCAGGCCCTAGCACATAACATACATGCTGTCCTTTATCCAGTCCCCAGTCTACTCTTTCAACATCATTATCTGCCATGACCCCTGCAACAAATGCTCCAGAAGGAAGCACACTTATCAGTCTCCTCATATGCTCTGATAATTCAAGACTAAAACCTTTTTACTGACTGCTGTCCTCTGCCTGGCATGTCCATACAATTCGCTCACCGGTCCAATAGACCAACTCTTATTTTACAAATCTTTTATTCAACTCAATACACTGTCCAAATGCCTCCACCCATCTGAAGCCTTCTCTGCCCATTACCCTCTAATCCTAAGTGAAGGTGGTTCCTCGTTCCTTTGTGTCATCGATGTACCTTGTAGCCAATACTTCTATAATTATTGGTTTACTAGTCTGTACCTAGGATATGAGATTCTCAAAGGCAGAGAGTGTGTCTTATCTTTTCCTACGGAGCTCCCATCCATACTATGCACAGTAGTTGGCCCAGAGCAGTGTAGTCACTGGCCTGCCCAGGGCAGAGGATGTTGATAAGGATTAAGGAAATGAGTTTATCCACATTTGGGTGAGGCCAACATTTGGAGCACACGTGCATCCAAGTAAAAAGGTAGGATGCAGGAGGAAGACAGGAGAATGTAATCAGTAAAAAAAATCCTTTTATTGTCTTTCATTTGGACCCATTGCCAGGGTGAGCAAAAAAGAACCTGGAAGTCCTAGATTTATCTTACCTGGTGATCTGAGTGGACCCTATAGATATAATACATGGCCTTTCCAATGTTCTTTGATTTATCAACCTACTATAACAGAATGGGTGAAAAAGGGCACTGATTTTATCTGAATGTGACTGTGTGGGTTATTTTGTTTAGGACATCAGCTCCTATATCTCTTTATTAGTTGCTCACAATGCTTATGACATATGGTCACTAGAATTTGAAAAATGATAGTGAAGATAATAATTTGAGCTATGAATCTGTGAAGTATACTATGAATCTACACTTCACATTTTATTAGCAGTGTAATAATGTTTTGAATGAGTAGTATCAAAGATGCACTGATAAAATAAGAATGCTTTGAATTTTCCAGAGGCAAATTTTAAGCATAAATACCAACCTTACTCTTTCAAATAATGAAATATGAAGCGATTTCCCTACAAACCAAGCCCTTGATACTAAAGTAACAGCATCCTTAATTAATTCTAGATAAATGATTCTGAAGAGGAGGGGAGGAGGTAGACATACCCTTGAGGGGTTTATAACAATCTCCAAGGTTGTATGAGCGAATGAGTGTGTGTGTGTGTGTGTGCATGCACACTTGTTTCACAGATATTTTGATACACTCAGGAAGAAGCCTCCTTTGAAAAGTCTACAATCTTAAATGAGAGGAAGGAAGGAAGGGAGGGAGGGAAAGGGAGGGAGGAAGGAGAAAAAGAGAAAGAGAGAAAGTGAAAGAGAGAGGAGAGGGAGGGAGGGAGAGAGAGAGAGAAAAGAAAGAAAGAAAAGTAAGTTTGAGAAGGAAAGTGGTTCCCCTTTAAATAGAGGACCATCCCCAGGTTACACTCAAATAATGCTGCTTGTTATGTCCATATTTTGACAAATGGGACCACATCGTGCTGCCTGTCCAAACAGCCTGATCTCAGGCCAAGCCCCGGCTGGAGAAACGAAACCCACACAGTAACAGCAGATTTCCTACCTCATTGATCTTGTTGATGTTGGAGCAGATTAAAGCAGATGTTTCCTGTCAAGCTGTGAATCTCTCCCCCAAAAACACATCAGCATCCTCAACCTCTTCAAGCTACACATAATACTAGGGGCCTCCATGGAACTGGATTTCTCCTTAACCTCATTGTTCTATCTATTAGGTCAGTTTTCCCTAAACAACTTAACACACTTGAGAATACTGTGTTCTTCCCATAAACTGAATATGGCACATAGACCTATAAAAGGAGTAAATCATTAGGAAAGCGGGCCCTGCGGTCATTGGGAAGAAATCTAGTTTCTGGCATTTGGCTGCTGATGTCTTCAAAATATCTAACAACTTTGAGGGTGGGTTGGGGTCAAGAAGGTGAGCCCTCTGAAGATCTAGAAAGTCCAATGGAAATGGGTCCCACTAACAAAGGATGATTTCATCAATTAAGGAAAATACAGCCACTTGTGGGTTAAATTTGGCAACTCTTCAACTGTGTACCCTTTCCTATTTCAGGAAGTAGAGAACACTGAGTAAAAAGAATGTAGGAAACACAAACATGTGAGATTTATCTGTATTAGATTGGTTATATCTTTGTACACTCCATAACACTCAACTCAGATACCATAAGGCATTATTATGTATGTTTCATTTCCAGAGGCCAGAAATGTTCTGATTTAGAGACAGCAATTTACAACAATTAAATAAAATTGAAGATTTAGATTATGAGAAAGAAAAAAATTAACTGGATTACATTACTTGGTAATAATAGCATCTAATACTCATTGAGTGCTGATACTGTACTAATCACTTTACTTGCACTGTCCCATTCAAACTGCACACCACTTAACAAGCTTGAGTAGTTTAGTTTGTATTTTCATTTAAAGATGAGAAAATAGGCACACAGAGATTAGGTAACTTGCTAGTAATGATGGATCCAGAGGTTAGGTTACATAGCTAGTAATGATGGATCCAGACTTGAGCTCAGATCTTTGTAAATCCAAAGTCCGTGCTCTTTACCACCATACTCTAGCACTTTGTTACTCACAATGGATGGTATTCCCCCCAGAATGTTTTCTTTTCCTAACCTACAAGAATTCATCCCTTCTTACCACACTAGCAATTGCTATGGTCAAGGCCCTATACTCAGATTTAAAAAAAAATACAAAGAAAAAGAAGGAGGAGAAAGGAGAAGGAGGAGAAAGGAGAAGGAGGAGGAGAAGAAGAAAAAAGAAGGAAGAAGGAAGAAGGAGAAGGAGGAAGAAGGAAGGAGAAGGAAGGAGGAGAAGGGAGGAGAAGGAAGGAGGGGGGAGGGGGAGGAGGAAGGGAACAACAACAACTAGAAGCAGCAGCAGCAACCTCTGCTGCCACCACCTCCTCTGTTCTCAAGGAGATCATTCAAGGGCAATCATTCATAACCTAAGATAAGAAAGTCCCATTTACAGTCACATGTCCTGTTCCTTCCAGGCCAACATAAATGGTTTCCTCTCAGCATTCTCATTGCCCCTATAATGGCATTTCTCATATTGTTTTTGCAAATGTTGCTCCAGATATCTGTCTCTCTCACTAAATTGCAAATTTTTGAAGGTAATATATTTACATTATATAAATACAGCATTATTTTACCCATATAAGGCATCCAATAAATGCTTACTGATGAGTACAAGGACAAATTGTAATAAGAAAGTGATGTCAAGGGAAATGGCATTTTCAGGGGAATACCCATAATTATAGAATATCCTTTAATAGTGGACAAATAATGTAAATGAATTGGCAGTCTGATAGAAACCCACCCAAAGTCATTCCCACAATTTTCCTCATTAATGGAATCACAACATGACTCAGGTATGTACTTCTCAGCAAAGGTGAAGTTTTTAAAAAATATTTTAAAAGATGCTTAGATTACATAAATGTTACACAAAATTACAGGGATTCCCATGTTCCCCACCTCCCACATAAACATTCTATTAGTGTGGCACATCACCTGCAATGGATATACACATCCTGGGGCTCTGCCACTAAGCATGGACCATAGTTCACATTGTAGACCACACTCTCTCCCACACAGTTCTGCATGAATAAATAGTGCACTGCCAGGGCTTCTGGAGTAGGGTTTCTGGAGCTACCTCTCTCTAGATGTTTTGATACATGAGATACACATTTTCCTTATCGTCTATCTTATTTGGAGTTAGGATTTCTGCTACTTGCACCTGAAAGTCACTTTGTTTCCCAAAACAGTTTCAGAATCCATGTAGTTGGAGGCGGATGTGGCTCAAATGAGTGGGCTCCCGCCTACCACTTGGGAGGTCCATGGTTTGGTTCCTGGTGCCTCCTAAAGAAGACAACAAGCTAGCACGACAGGCAGGTGCAGCAAGCTGACACAATATGATGACACAACAAGAGACACAAGAAGAAAGGCATGGTGAGAGACACAACAAAGCAGGGAGCAGAGATTGCCGGTGCCTCCTAAAGAGGATGAGTAGGACGGCGAGCTGGCGCGATGGGCAGGTGGAGCGAGCCGACGCGACAAGATGATGCAACAAAACACACAAGAAAAAAAAACATAACGAGAGACACAACAAAGCAAGGAATGAAGGTAGTTTAAGCAATTAGGTGCCCTCCATCCCATATCAGAGGTCCTGTGTTCGGTTCCCGGTGCCTCCTAAAGAAACAAAGAAGATGAACAGACACAGCAAGTGCAAACAATGAAGGGGTGGTGAGAGATAAATAAATAAAATAAATCTTTTTTAAAAAAATCCATGTAGCAATATAGTGACTCCACTGGTAAGGACTGGTTTTATCTCGGTGGGTTTCTCTCAATCTGAGCATCAACTTCCTTATTTGTAAAATGGGAGATATACTACTTTATTCCTTTAGCTATATGTTGCTATATCTTTTCTCTGATAGATACTTACCATCATCATCACCATTAATATTATCATCCTAAATACTTTAGTCTAAAGAAAAGAAAATTTTAGCGAGTCAAAAACTAAAGAAAACAGTATTTTATACCTACATAGATAACAATAACAATATACAAAATGCTTAGCACATTGTCTAAACCTATGGCAGGTCTGCTAGTAATGCCTCTAAAATCATTTTCCCCTTCTCTCTTAATTAAAATACACACACACACACATACACTTGATTGGCTATTCAGAATGAAAACTCCATTTCCCAGCCTTCCTTGAAGTAAAGTGTGGCCATGTAATTAAATGCTGGCCAATCGGATATAAGCAAAAGTGTTAACTTGTGGAACCTCCTTAAAAGATAGTGTATGCCCTTTGCCCTTCATTAACCTTTTCTCCAGGCATCGTCTAAAATGCAGCCTTGTGGGATGGCGCTCCCTCCTGCTATCTTGAACCCGGAGAGCAAGGGCTACACCCAAGGGAGGCAGAGACATTAGCTAGAAGGAATGTGGGTTCCCTGGGGGGCCTTGTGGAGAAGAGCTACTGTGCCTGCCCTGACAACCTCAGTTCTAGATGGGGAGAGCCAGATTTTGAGAAGCAGTGATCATCAGTGGTAAAATGAGATGCACTACCACACTCACATTTTTTCTGTTTTTACCCACTGCTCCTCCATGAGCTCTCCCTCTAGCCAGCCCTAGCCCGCCTCAATGTCATGCCCACCCAGAGCCACACCCCAGACTCTGGTCTCTCACCTACTCCCAGGAGTGAGCCCTCAAAGGGGCGTTTTCTCTAGAAACCCAAAAGGCCTTGCCCCAATCAGTTCTCCACTGCCCGAAATTTCTAATGTTCCTGGCAACCCTCACCCCCAGCCCCCAACCCTTTGATAAAGAAACTACATTTGGAGATTTTTTCCAGTGCACCAGAGGAGTTTGCCAATGGCTTTGTAGATAAGGGGACTGCAGAGGGAAGCTCTTAGCCATTTTTTAAGTCACTATAAAAGCAAGAGGCAATAACTGTAACAATAAACAGGGGTTGAGATGCTAATTGTTAAGGGAAAAGCAGTTGTAATACAGGGGCTTTTTCAGGACTTGGGAATTATCCTGAGTGACATTACAATGACAGATATAGGCCATTTTACATCAGCATATACCATGCAGAACTGTGTGGGAGAGAGTGTGGTCTACAATGTGAACTATGGTCCATGCTTAGTAGCAAAGCCCCAGGATGTGTATATCCACTGCAGGTGATGTGCCACACTAATGAAAGATGTTTATGTGGGAAGTTGTGGGAGGTGTGGGAGGTGGGGAACATGGAAATCCCTGTAATTTTTGTGTAACATTTATGTAATCTAAGGATCTTTTAAAATATTAAAAAAAAAAAAAAAAAAAAAAAAAAGGGACCTGGGAACACTATTGGAGTGATGAACTATTGGAGTGATTGAACTTTATGCCAAAATGTGTATATTTTAGTGTATATTAATTATACTTTAATTGATAAATAGAAAAATAACATGAATTGAATATATAGTATTATTCCATTTTAATAATGTGAGTTTATGTTTCCAGCATACAAATTACTTGAGGTAAATAAATTGATTTATAAAAAAAAAAAAAAAAAAAGGAAGGAAGTAGCTAGTTTTACAATAGTAACAAAGAAAGCACTTTCTCAAATCTCTCCTCCATCCTCTCCATCATCATCGTCCCCACACAGGGTCTATCACAGAGCCATTCATTTGGTCATGTGCTTCTCCTTTACTTTACTTTTTGGCTATTGGCTGAACTACTAAACAGATTATGAAATAGTCAAGTGCTTATAATATACACACAAATCATATTATATGTTTTAGTGGGATGTGTGCACATTGCAAAGTCAAAAACCAATCATCGGAATTAGAAGCCCTGTATGGGGCTTCGGGGCTTTTGGGCAGCATACAGACAGATGCAGGTGCATGGTTTTTTTTTTTAAATAGAACACATCTATATTTTCCCACCGAGGCAATATTTCTAAAGACGTAGGGCTTCCTAGATCCAAGATGCAGTCTATGGTAGCACCTGACAAAGTGAACAAAGAGCTTCTAGTTTATAACAACTTTGCAGGACATTAATAAAAAGACATTGATCAATATTGTATGATCTCACGTATATGAAATACCTAGAATAAGTAAATTCAGAGGGACAGAAAGTAGATTACAGGTTACTAGGGTTTTGGGGGGAGAAGAATGGGGAGTAATTGCTTAATGGGTACAGAGTTTCTGTTTGAGGTGATAAAAAAGTTTGGGTAATGGGTGGTGATAATGGTAGCATAATATTGTGAACGTAACTAATATCACTGAATTGTACACCTGAAAGGGTTAAAATTGGAAATTTTGAGTTGTATACAATAAAAAATTGTAACAATTAAAAGAAAAAAAAAGGGCAGTGAATCTATTCCTGTGTCTTTAAATGAAATGGTCAATATAAATACAAAAAAAGAGCTAAAGATATTTAACAATCATTCCTTACAGAGTATTCTGAAAAACTATAAATTACAGATATTTGAGATTCACATAGCAGTCTTCTAAAGGCTTTGTTGTACCATGAAATGTGAGGTACTCAAGACAAGGAGCACCAGTGTTCAGTGCTTATCTAATGGGGGACATAGGATCTAAGGGTAGCCACTGATTTAGGTTAAGTCCCACTCCCTTAGTGTGGAAGAACTGGCGACTAATCACAAGAATCCACTGTAGATCTTTCAGAGTTTATCTATAAATAGTACATCATTGTGATAATAATAGCAGGGCTTTACCGAACTCTTGCTGTGGACTGGCACTGTTCTAAACACTGTTCATATATCGCCTCATTTACGCCTCCTTGAGAGAGGTGCTGTCATGTAGCAGAAGAGAGCCTGAGAAGATAGGCAACCAGCCCAAGGTCACAGAGCCAGAGTGCAGAGAAGGCAGAAAATTCAAACCCAGGCAGTCTAGACAGTGCTCAAGTTCATTTGAATATACTGCCAGGCATAAATCTTACTGCTTACTCTCTCTCTCTCTCTCTCTCTCTCTCTCTCCCCCACCTCCTTCCTCTCTCTCCACCCCCTCTCCTTCCCCACCTCCCACTCTCCATCTCTCTCTTCCTCCCTCTCCCTTCCCCCTCCCCACCCCTTTCCTCCTTCCCACCCTCCCTCCCTCTCTCCTACTCCTAAATATAGGTAGTAGAATCTGTGTAAGGCAAGTATGTGTATGTTTAGGATACAATGCCACCATGATTTGGAAATGCTCCTTAGGTCTATTCTTGAAGTTCAAGTAAATGCCAGGGACCACTCTGAATCTAGCAGGGTAAGTTATACATAGAATATGCTCAGTGCTTAATAAATTGTGCTGACAGTGAAGTCTGATGGAAGGAAAAGGGACATGGACAAGAAAAGGGGTCCCAGCAATGATACCCAGAACCTAGCAGCCTGCCTGGCACAAAGTAGGGGCATATTTGTTGTTTCTTGAAAAACTACAAAGTAGGTGTTGGGTAAGGGCAGAAGAAGGGAATGGAAGAAGGGAAGGGAGAGAAGGAGAGAGGAAGAAAGGAAGAGGGATGGGAAGAAGGAAAAGGGGAGGGAGGGAGGGAGGGAGGGAGTAGTAGAGAGGCTAGGAAAGGACAGAAGAATGAGTGAGTATGTAGAGATAGGATCACAGGTAAGTGCCACCATTCTGATTCTATTGCCATTATCAGTTGTTGATGAGCAGCAGAAGGATATAAAGGAGTATAGGGAGGTAACAACAAGAGGGGCATCTTGAGGTCTTAACTAAGTCCTAAATTCCCCCTCCTGGACTACACCTCAAGGGAGTCATCTAGCTCACATCCTTTTGCTATCTCCTGGGTTGCAAGTCGGTGCAGTTACTCTTTCTGGAAAGAAGAGAAAGATCTTACTTTGGAAAACAACTTCATCCATTCTCAGTCATTTGGTTTGGGAAGGAATGACCGACTCCCAGCTCCACATAATGGGGGTGGGGTGGGGCATAACTGAGAAGACCATCAGAAGAGAATAGATGGGTCAGAAGTGGTGCAAACCCCACCAAAGTCAACACTTTGCGAGATGCTTTCAGCTGCTTCTGGGGAAGAAAAGCTTTGTCTCTCATACTTAAAGACAGGACGGTGTAAGGGTTTGAGGTCTGGAATTCCTACAGACACTTATTACTGCAAGGGGAAAGCCTTGAGAGCCAGAGGCAGGGAGCCTGGGAAAAAAGATGACACATTTCCAGGCAGAACAGAGAGGGAGTAAATATCCAGGTCAAAGGGTAGAATCCTTTGAGTTGTTGGATCAAGGTTCACCTGAGGCCAACTCTACTTATGTGGGCCATCACATTCCTTTTATTCTCTAGATCTCCATTCAGCTTA
This sequence comes from Tolypeutes matacus, assembly GCA_026826555.1. Taxonomy (NCBI): domain Eukaryota; kingdom Metazoa; phylum Chordata; class Mammalia; order Cingulata; family Chlamyphoridae; genus Tolypeutes; species Tolypeutes matacus. The sequence continues at coordinate 21,981,239 of JAKSZT010053764.1, read as the reverse complement.
GTTTGCTTTCATTGGCAGCAAAAAGATCCTGCCTGATACAATCTCTGTGAATCATGGATGAAGGCAGAGCACCAACTCCCCAGAGTTTTCCTCCATGTTGGAATATAAACCAGCGATGCAATCTGAAGGTCTAAAAGAGGTTGGAATTCCAAATAATAAATTTAGACCTCAGGCTGGAACCTGATCAGGGACAAGATGAATGGATCCCCAGGCCTGGACCACCCTCACTTGTGTAGGGCATATAGACAGGGCCTGATGCCATAAGCACCAATATCTTATTCCCAACGCTAACTTGTTTAATAAAGGAACCCATTATATATACATAATCATTATCTTTCACTCACTAGTCATCAGTGTTGTCTGTCTCAGATTATAAACTCTTAGAGAGAAGGAATTTTATATGCTTAACCTACTTTACACAGAATGTAACAGAGCAAAGCTGAAACCTGATCAATGCCTTTTGGTGCAGATGCTGCTGGCTGCTGCTCTTACCACTTCAAGCAGGTCCTGAAGCAAGGTATTCAAACCTTACCTGGTCTCCAGAAAACATTTTTCTGGAAGTCTTAAGTTAAAGCCAGGATCTGCTTCTTCCAGAGCTTTACTGAAGAGCAGTGATGCTCAAGGTCAAAAGTGCAAGATGTCTTGGAGCTGAAATTAATTATGCTTATCTGATCCCATCCACTACCCTTTGGGCAATATAGGTTTTTCCCTGCACCAATCCACACAGCTAACTTTTATGCAAGGTACAATAAGAATGTTTTCCTGTTCTCGACAAGAAACAGTAAAGAGATTAGAAGACTTGGAGTCCGACAATCCAGTTACCAGTCTTGACTGCTTCTTTCTTGAGTGTCACCTTGGCAAATTAACCTCTCAACAAAGTATTTTTTCTATAAATAAAATGTGGATAATAGAACTTGCCTCAAATACTTCTGGAGGTTTCTGTGGAAATCAAACAAGACCCTGTAATAGAGTTCACTGCAAATAAAGAGGCATTCACCCTCTTATTATTTGCTGTGCAGGCAATATTTGAGATAGTTTCTTCTTTTTTTTATTTTTATTTTTTTATTTTTAAAGGAGCTTTAGATTACATAAATGTTACATAAAAAATATAGGGGATTCCCATATGGCCCACTCCCTCCTCTCCCACACTGTCCCCCATTAACTACATCTTTCATTAGTGTGGTACATTTGTTACAATTGATGAACACATATTGAAGCACTGCCACTAACCATGGTCTATAGTTTACACTATAGTTTACACTCTGCCCACCACAATTTTATAGGTTATCACAAAATGTATAATGGCCTGTATCAGTGGACAGCTTCTTGATTCACCCTGTGCGTCTCTCCTAGATATTGTTCTTCCTTAGCCTGATGGATAAAGTGAAATCAATGATGTTTAGCAAGCATTTAAGCAGTGTTCCAGCAGACCCAGCTAAACACCACTCTGTGAGGTTGGGGTTTAAAATCCATTTTAAAGCTTTTTTTAATTGGAGAAAGTTACAAAATACATTTCAGAATATGAACCACGTGCAAAAAGAACATGCTCTTTCACTCCAGAAGTATCTTCAGGCTAAAATTCCATATCCTTATTCTCCTTCGTGTAAAGGTGTTGTTAAAGCCAGGCTCAGGGGGTCGGATGTAGCTCAACTGGTTGGGCATCCGTCTCCCATATGGAGGGACCTGGGTTCGATCCCCGGGACCTCCCAGTAAAAAAAAAAAAAAAAAGCCAGGCTCAGAGATAGGTTGAGCTAGCCTATCTTCCTTATATCTTTTACGCCACCAATAAATTTGAGTAATGCCTTTGAAAGCTTAGAACCTCCAACTCTAAATATAAGTTAAGTCTTTTTCAGTGAAGACAAGATCACTGGCAGTATGTTGACATTCTAGCTCACCACAGAGGAGTAATCAGTGACAGGGATTCCAAGGGGCCACTGGACTCGCTTGAATGCAGCCCATGTTGATTGACAATCTAGTTGTGCAAGCCCCCATCACGAACTAGAGTCACTCAAAGACAGTTATGAATACTGACTTCAATCATAAAGGAAGATCCAAGGGAAGTGTTTTGTTTTATTTTTAAATAAATAGGGTTTGAATATTTTTATCAACTTTCTCAGGTATAATTTACATAAAACAAAATTCTTCCATATTAAGTGTACAGTTTCACAAGTCTTAGCAAACATGTAGAGTTGTGTAACTACCACCACAAATCAAGATACAGCACATTTTTAGCAGCCCAAGAAGTTCCCTCCTACCTCCTTTCAGTGACCAATGGGACTGCTTTTTAAATTGGACAAATATTTTAAGATACAAGAAAAAAAGGAGGGGGATTATTTAACCAAACAGACCTTCCAAAAAAAACCAAAATCCAGGTTAAAAATAAAAGCAGCCTATAAAATCGATGGTCCCATTGGAAAGCAGCTGCCTGCCTCTTAATTATACTAGTAAGACTATTTTTCACATGATCCAAACCCAATGGCATTGAAGCCTCTGCTTAAAATGGTCCCTAATCCCCAACCACACAGAGTGGTGTTTAAGGGGCCTCGTTTGGCACTGGCACCAAGGGTCTAAGTGTCTTACCAAAGCAAGGGGGGAAGTTCAGTGAAAGAACTGAGAATAGGAATCTGGTCATCCTTAATGGCAATGCCCTTCCATAGAATCAAAGAGTGGCCAAGAGTCCTTGCAAATATGGCAGGCAAAGGACTTCTAAAAATGGTTTATCTTTTCGTTGGCATGGGAGGGTGATGATGACTATATATTTTGGAACTCAGTCACTTAGTGCTCATCCAACAGTGTTTTTATGACCAACTCAGACAGCCGAAACCCAAGATGGTGATGAACAATTAAACAAAAGATGGTTTAGCCAACATCCCCAAAGTTCTGGCAGCTTTTAGTCTTAAATGTTAACAATTTATTCCTCCCACTCTAACCTGTCAATTCCTAAATGCCCTCTACTAAGTATAGGCATGACATCACTTCCTCCTCAGAAACCAGCTCTTGGAAACAGCAAATAATAGTTTTGAATCATTTCCCACATCCTTTCCACTAGATGAGCATAAAGACTACAGAGAAAAGCAAATCTGGGCATCCCTTAGGAATGAACTCATCATTCATCCTATTTACCAGGGCAAGAAATAAACAATATTGAGCTTAAGCTCAATCTGTGGTCACTTTTTATTTCTTGACTAGGAAATAATGGTATATGATTGCTTCTCACTTTGATTAAGTTATGCCTGCTAAGGGTTTCAATACACACATAGCATTACAAAAAAGCTGACTCATTACAATCTCATCTAAATGTAAATGCAAACCATAAATCAGGCACAATTTTACTACATCCAAAGAATATCATAGAATTATGCATCATCAAATTTCTTCTCGTCATTCAGGTATACTTTACTGTGCAACTAGATAGTAGCATCACCAAATTAATCTCTGTACAAAAGTCAGAAAGTCTTTCAGTCATTCATAGTAGGTAATTTTCACAATTATATGATTAGATTTATAGAGCTCTATTACTTTATCTCCAAAATATAGTATCCACAAAGGGAAGAAATCCCATTCATTCATTTGATATGTGTTTACTGAGAACCTATTCTGTGCTAGTCACTGGATAAAATATTTGCTCATGGGACATTAGGAAACAAACAAGTAAATGTTCTCAATGTCTGTGACAATTGTGATAAAGGGAAACATGAAGCTTAAGTACTGAACTCTGCTTTGGGGTAGAAGGGACACGGTGTCAAATGTGGTTTTACAGAGAAGGTGATGTTTGACTCAATCCTAAAAAGATAAGTAAGATACCATCTTACATATGAACAAAGAACAAAAAGAATGACATTTCAAGGAAAGAAAGCAGCTTGTGAAAAGGTATGAAATCTAAGAGACTATAAGTTTGGGGAACCACAAGCAGTGCAACATGTCTAGAGCACAGGGTGAAAATGTAGGTGAGAAAGAGATGTTAGTAACCAGGAGATGGGATCTCATTCTGCAGGCATTTGAAGCTACCCACAGATATTACGAAAGGGAGAGTGATGCTTAGCTTTCTGCTTTAGAACAACTAAACCCATTCTGGAGTGGTTCAGAATTTGGAATGAAGAACAAGTCTGGTAGCAGAGAGACTATTTCATTGACTATTGCAAGAGGCCAAGCAAAATTTTATGAGAACCCACAACCAGCAAGATGGCGACACAGAAGGGACTCCAATAGTCAGCTCGTGCTACAGGGTGGGTAGTAATCACCCAGAGCTATCTAAAGCTCCTGTTTGGGGGCTCCAGGACACCAGAAGAGCATCCTGCAACATCCTTGAAAGAATAGAAGGAAGACACTGCCCATTTGCAGAGAAGATTCATGAGTAGAGAGCACTCCACACCACGGAGGCCAGTGTCTATACTCCACTGGCAGTGCAAGCCATCTGGGGAGATATTCCGTGACTGGAACTGGAAGCTCCATTTCCCAAAAATGGGGAAGGAAGACGGATGGGCACCAACTTCAGCTACTGATTAGTAAATTCGGCAGGCTAAAGTATAATCCTAAGAACAGCTAAAGTTTGAAACTGTCCAAGTCAGAAAGAGGCCAAAAGCTGCCATTTTGACTCCACCACCAGCATGAGGAGAAGCAGGGCTGATTGAAAGTCACAGTGATGGACTGGCTTCTTTCCACCCAGATTGGACTGCAGCCTTAGCCTAGGTTTCAACCCCACCTCCAGCAGGGACTGTAAGACTGGGATCTGTCCCTGGCCCTGGCAAAGGAGAAAGGTGAGAGAAGCTTTATCAGTCCCTGGGGCAACAGGGCAGGTTAAGCCTCGACAGCTTACAGCACCAACTACATCCTTGGTTCCTACTACACAACCAGCAAGGGAGAAAGGGCAAGAAAGTTCTAAATTAAAGAGAGAAACTGCACCCAGAATAAATACATCTAGTAAGCCAGATGCCAAGACACCAACACAAAACTGCAATCCATACCAAGAAACAAGAAACAGGTCTAGTTAAAGGAACAAGATAAGCTTCCAGATAACATAAAGGAATTGAAACAGCTAATCATAAATGTCCAAACAAATCTCTTAATAAATTCAATGAGATGGCTGAAGAGATTAAGGATATCAAGAAGACACTGGATGAGCACAAAGAAGAATTTGAAAGCATATATAGAAAAATAGCAGATTTTACAGGAATGAAAGGCACAAAAAATGAAATTAAAAATATACTGTAGTCATATAACAGCAGATTTGAGAAGGCAGAAGAAAGAATTGGTGAGCTTGAAGAAATGGCCTCTGAAGCAAACATACAAAAGAACAGATGAAGAAAAGAATGGAAAAAATTGAACAAGGTCTCAGGGAACTAAACTACAGCAAAGAGACATGCAAACACATGTGTCATGGATGTCCCAGAAGAAGAGGAGGGAAAAGGGGCAAAAGGAATATTTGAAGAAACAATGGTAGAAAGTTTTCCAACCCTATTGAAGGACATAGATCTCTGTATCTAAGAAGCACAACATACTACCATCTGAATAAATCCAAATAGACCAACTCCGAAACAAATACTAATCAGAATGTCAAATGCCAAAGACAAAGAGAAATTCTGAGAGCAGCAAGAGAAAAGCAATGCATAACATATAATGGATACCCAATAAAATTAAGTGCTAATTTCTCATCAGAAACCATGGAGGAAAGAAGGCAGTGGTATAATATATTTAAGATACTACAAGAGAAAAACTGCCTGCCAAGAATCTTATATCTGGTAAGACTGTCTTTCAAAAATGAGGATGAGTTTAGAATATTCACAGATAAACAGAAACTGAGAGAGTTTATAACAAAGAAACCGGCCTTGTAGGAAATACTAAAGGATATACTATAGTCTGAAAATAAAAGACAGGAGAAAGAGGCTTGGAAGAGAGTCTAGAAATGAAGATTATATCAGTAAAAGTAACTAAAAGTCTCAAAAGAGTGGTGGAAATAAAATGACAGATAAAACCCAGAGGTCAAAATGGGTGAAATAACAACTGCTTTTACTGTAATAACACTGAATGTTAATGGATTAAACTCCCCAATCAAAAGATGCAGACTGGTGGAATGGATAAGAAAATATGAGCCATCTATATGAACTGGATAGCCATAGCCAAAAGAAACAAAAAGGGCCCCTATCTCACACCTTATATAAAAATTAACTCAAAATGGACCAAAAACCTAAATATAAAAGTAAGAACCATAGCTTCTAGAAGAAAATGTGGGAAAACATCTTCAAGACCTAGTGGTAGGTGGTAGATTCTTAAAGGTGATATAGAAGAGGGCTGAGAAGGACTAGTGATGCTTAATGTATGTAGAAGTTTTTAATTAGCTTTACTGTAAATGTGTGGAAATGTACAGAGTTGATGGTAATACATTATAGTGAATAACAGCTGGTTTATAAAATAGGAATGTGGCTGCAAAAGGTAGTCTAGGGATGTAAATGCCAACTAAAAGAAAGCTATAGAATAATCTAGGGACTGAATAACATAATGAACCCAGAGGTGAATGAGAATTGTGGTTGATGGTACAGCTACAAGAGTGTCCTTCTGTGAGCTAGAGCAGATGTACGTCACTATTGCAGGGTGGTAGGAATGTGGAGAAGCATGGGGAAAAATACAACTGGAGTGACCTATGAACTGTGGTTAACAGAAATACTGTAATATTCATGCATTTCTGCCAAAGATGTACTGTGTTGATAATGGTGAAATATCAAAAAAATGTGCCAAATGTATGCTTATGGACAATGGTTGGTGGTAATAGTCTGATGATATTATCTCATAATCTGCAACAAATGTTCCACCATGGTGTGGTGTGTTGATAGAGGGGTGTTGTATGGGAATTCTGCACAAGTGCATGACTGTTTTGTAAATTTACAACTTCAGTTATAAAAATATATTTTAAAAAATAATAATAGGATGGGTTGGGGGGAAATACACCAAATGTAAGATATTTTGGTTAGTAGTAGTATTTTGAGGATGGTCTTTCATCATTTGTTACCAAGGTATTGTTACCAATACCTAGCACTGTTGTTTCTCAACAATGCAAGGTATTGGTGGTGGGGTGAGGTATGAGAGCCTTGAATGATGTTATGCATGTTTGTTTTATAAGTTCACAACTTCTACTATATACTTACTATTTATGTATGTTTATGTATAAGTAATATACTTCAATTACTTTTTTAATGAGAAAAAAATGTATGAGAACCTAAACTAGGAAAGAGAAAGTGGGGATGGAGAGAATAGAAAGATTTAGCAATCATTTAAAGGATTATTCTAATAGGACCCAATATCTAATGGTGCATCAACAAGGATGAGAGAGAAGTAGAAGCCTAAGGATTATTTCAAGGTTTATAGTTTTATTTTATTTATTTATTTATTTATTTTTACCGGGAGGTCCCGGGGATCGAACCCGGGTCCCTCCATATGGGAGACGGACGCCCAACCAGTTGAGCCACATCCGACCCCTATAGTTTTAGTGAAAGGTGATTCACCCAGATAGTAAACACAAGAGGAAGACCAATGTTTAGAGAAAGTCAGAAAAGTTATGATTTTCACATTAAACTTGAGTTGTCTATACGAGAATTGTCTGCTGACAGCCATTTGGATATAGAACTTTGGGGCAAAATTTTGTCTGAGGAAACAAGATGAAAATTAGAAATTATCTACCATGTCTACAACTGACAAGTTTCTAATACCTAGAATATGAGAGAAACTTCTGCAAGACTACCATTTAAAAAAAAAAAAAAAAATAGGAATCCTAAGTAGAAAACTTGGCAAGGGACAGGAACAAGCAATTAATAGAAGAAGAAACCCAAAAGTCCCTGAAGCATGGCAGAAATGCTGAAACTTATTAATAATAAGAGAAATTTAAAAAATAACAAAATAGGCATGGAATATTTAAATAGGAATGGCATAATACTTTATTCAAATGGAAAAAAAAGTGAAAGTTAGATAACACCAAGTATTGGCCTGGAGGATGTAGGAACTCTCATGAACTTCTGAGGAAGTCAAGCAGTGAAACCATTCTGTAATATGTAGTGAAGCAAACTAAAAGTTACTTGGTTGAATTTTGTCAAATTCAATATAGACACTCTCTCTGACTCCACAATTCTGCTCCTGGATATGTGTCTCAAAGAAATTCTCACACAAATCCAGAGGGGGGTTGTGCAGATTATTTGTTGTGGTGAGAAGGAAGAGTCAGTCTGAGTATCCATTGTGAGGAAGCAGAGAGGCAAAACGTTACACATGGACTATGTAGCACAGTTAGCCACAACATACTAGATGTGCACAAAGCAAACTGAAAGGATCTTACAACAATCGTTAGGACGGAAAAGTAAGACACCAAATGTAATCTATTACACAGTACCAGTCACAACACCAACACAAAAAAGGGATGCCCAATAAACACATTTGCATGGTTATCTAAGGCAATGGGAGAAAGGATGAACAAATTGATTTATAAAAAAAACACAACGAAGAAGAAATGAGTCTTCCACTGGATCAATTATGAAAAGATTTTTCAATGATGTGTATGATTAACTCAACCCTCTATACTTGAGGTCCAAAACAGGGGGGATGGGATGAGGGAAAGATAAGGAAGTAGATCAGCCATCATACTGGTTATTCTTTGTTTGCCTCCTTCCTTCCTGCAGTCCGTATTTCATTCAGTGTCCTTCTCTGCCCCATTTTCTGTCCTAAGAGGCTAAACTTCACAGATTGGGTCACCCAGGCTCTCTTGCCTTCTGATTTCTAGTTGAGTTTGGTCAGTAAGAGGCACCAGAAGGAGATAGAAGGGTGGGAGAAGAGAGAGGTTGAGGTACTTATACCACCCTGACAAGTTTAGCTCCTGTCTGACAGCCCATCTTTCACAACTCCAGCCGTCACCAAGCCATGGCTACCCTGATGCTTCCTCTGACCCTTCAGTCCTGGGGGTGTTAACAACTTCCTGCTATTGCTAGTCCCTGGGTGCCTCCAATCTCTTCTTGATCCCATTGGTTTCCTTCATCTTGCCCATCACTCTATGTATCCAACAGTCATTCAATTCTCCTTAGTAAACCCTCTTGAGTGTGCCATCTGTTTCTTGCCTGATTCTGAGTGAATCAGCTATGGAGAATTTCAGAGCAATAACAAGTATGATAAAGAGCTTTTTATTTTCTTTTCCTTCTTTTTATTTTATGATGGGAGAAATTTAAACATCTTTATCTGTTGAGGAAAGATAATTCCCATCACTCTGTAGCTGAAGCTATATATGTGAGACTCTAAGCCATTAGGTATTATCTCCTCCATTATTGCCATACATCATGACTGATCTTGGAGACAAAATAGCACAGATCTGGAGGATACAGTAAGGACCAAGGTCATCATAGATCAGTAGATATTTGCATATTTGCAGGATTAACACTATCTGGATTCCATCAACTGAATATGTTCAAGATAAAGCTACAGTACATATTTTAGATTGGGGTTGGCAACAAATCGCTGTAGACTACATTCTGAGCAATAAGTATTTTCACATGTTTTATGAGCCATTTCTAATCCCAGCATCATAGTTAGGTCCAGCTGCCTGTTTCTCATCTTTGGTCCTACCCATTACTTCCTCAAAGAGTCATTCCCTGGCTACCCCATCTAAGCAGGATATTCCATACTCACCAATTATTCTCCATTGCTGCACCCAGCTTGTTTCCCCCTAGCATGTGTTACAATTTGTATTTATAAATTTGTTTCTTTCTTTGTATGTTGTGTGTCTTCCCCCATGAAACCAGGGCAGGGAACCATGACTGAGTCTAGGACACAGAAGCCCCTTAATAAATATTTCTTGACTGAGTAAATGTGAACAACAGGGGTGGCACAAAAAGCAAGTAAAGGGTAGAAGATGTCCTATTTCCTTTACTACCATATTCGGAGATGGTGACTTTATCTGGCCTTCCATATTAGTCAAAACGTACTTTGCATATCTAGCTCCCTTACAGTGTATTTAAGAATGTTAGCCTTGTTTAAAGCTGTAAATATCTCTAGTGAGTAGGACTCAAGTCTGTGTATGTTAGCTTTGTTTTGCACAGACTTCGGCACAGCCCCAAGTGCAGATGGGCGCTTCATAAATATTATTGAAGGATGATGACACGGGATTATTTAGTACCTCTGCATAGGGTGGAGATGGACCTCAGGCCACAAATATACTTTGAATGTGCTTCATTTCTCAAATCATTTGAAACAAAATGTTTTCAGCAACACAGACTCATCTGCAACCACAAATCAGACACATTTGGGATGACAAAGCCCCAAAAGAATGTCATTTTTAAGGCTGAAACTCTATTATCCGGGGTAAATGGAATCCTTGTTCTATTGACACTGTAAGAGCAGAAATTAAAGACACTGCAAGTCTTCCCTTGGGGAACAACAATTATCTGTGAACAATAAAAGTTTGTCTGAATAATTCATCAGTTTCAAGGATGTAGGGCCCCCTTGTTCTGGAATCCCAGGAGTTTTGGAAACTGTGCCATCTAATGTGTCTCAATTACTCAGTGTTACTCTTCTGGGGTCCAGCACTTATGAGCACATATTTATGGTTTTATTAATTTAAAAAATAATAACCTATATGGGGAAACCCCTGTCAATATCAAAATTTTAAAGCTGCATTTATTTTACCTAGGAGGAAAGAAGTTTATGAACTATCCATCATGAGAATCCACCTGGGAGCTACATAACAGATCAAAACAAATCACCACGTCAGAGCCCCACAGAATTCTGAATCCCAACCAGCAAGCATGAATAATCCCTTTAAATGGTCACTTACATATCAGGACAGGTCCTTTGTGAAATTTCTAAGCAAGGCCTCTGGTTTCTGACTGAAACAGAGATTTATTGGAAAGGGGGGATAAAGTGAAATCAAGAACTATTGGAGAATTTCCACAAGAAAATAGGGCAAATGGTTTTTGTTGTCAGAATGAAAGTGGTCTCTCCTGGCCAGAGTTTGGAAAGTTGCTGGCTACTCTACAGGAGAGCTGGGCAATATTCTCAACTGGTTTCTCAGGGACCATTGTGATCAAATTGTAGTTACTGGGCAGATGCAGTAGTAAACAAAATCAGAAGACCTACTTTCAAATCGAGGGTCAATTTCTTATTAGCTGTGTGACCTTGCACAAGTCACTTGACCTCTCTGATAACTGGTTTACCATCTTTAATATGGACAGAGTATAACTACTCTAATTGCCTCACTAAATTATTTCAAAGATCAAATGACATCACATGTTCAAAAAATTTAAATGATAAATATTCTGTATAATCAGAAGGTGTTGTTATTAAATGTACACCCATACTGAATAACTTACATAGCACTCAGTATCCGACATAAATATGAGTTCTCAATTTCTAGAGATGGTCCTACTTTTACCTTCTTCTTTACAGTTTTACTGAATATCTTTTTGGAGAAGAAGGATATAAGCAAAGTTAAATGGAAAGAACCATGGAATCATACATCCTGCTCTTAGGAGAGGCTAGGCAAGGATTTTAAAGTGAGACTGATTCATCATCATTGGCTTGATACCAATATCACCTCAGGGGTATAAAAAAGTGAGGAGTATCCAAAAGGTGTGATATGTGATTCTTCTCCCCTCTGGTCACAGGATACAAGGTCAATTTATAAAAATCAATTGTGTTTCTAATTACTAGCAAAGAACAATTGGAAAATGAATTTTATGAAACTATTCTAATTACAATAGCATCAAAATATATAAAATATTCAGGAACAAATTTAGCAAAAATTTGCGAGAGCCCTAAACTGAAAACTACAAAACGTTAGTTTGAGAAATTAAAGAAACATAAATAAATAGAGAAATATACTACATTCGTGGATTGGAGGACTCAACCCTATTAAAATGCAATTCTCCCCAAACTGATCTACAGACTCAACACAATCCCAATCATAATCCCAGCAGTCAGTTGACAAGTTGATTCTAAGATTTATATGGAAATATAGAGAACCTAGGATGGGGACATATATGTATGTGTGTGTGTGTGCGTGCGTGTGTATAAATATATATACCTATATATAATTTTAAAGTAGGCAAAGAAAAAAATGCTGAAGGATTCATTTGATTTTAAGTCTTACTATAAAATTTCAGTAATACAGACAATGTGTTATTGGCATAATGACATGCAAATTGATGAATGGAACAGAATAGAATAGAAAGTCCTGAAATAGACCCACATATATATACTCAACTGATTTTTTTTTTTTTTTTTTCAGGATGTACTGGGGTTTGAACCCAGGACCATGCACATGCAAAACAAGTATGCGACCACTGAGCCACTCATGCTCCCCACCCCCTCCTTTTTTTCCAACTGATTTTTAACAAAAGCACCAAAGCTATTTAGGGGAAAGGAAATTCAGAACAACTGGAAAGGGGATAAAAAGTGAACCTCAAACCCTACCTCACATCACACACAAAAATTAAATAAAAATCAATCATAGACTTAAATATAAGAGTTAAACTCTGACCTTGAAGTAGGCAAAGATTTGTTATAGAAGACAAAAGAGTATATATTAACCATACAAGAAAACACTAATAAACTGAAGTTCATAAAAATTTAAAAATTTTGCTCATCAAAAGACACTGATAAGGAAACGAAAAGACAAGCAACAGGCAGAAAGAAAATATTTGCAATGCACATATTGACAACAGACTTCTATACAGAACATATATATAATTCCTACAAATCAATAACAAAAAGAACAATTGCCCACCTTTAAAAATGAGAAGACTTGAACAGACACATTACAAAAGAAGATATACAAATGGTCAATAAGTAACACGAAAAGGAGCTCAACATCATAAGTTATTAGAGTGATGCAAATCTAAACCACAATGAAATGATATTTCATACCCACTAGAATTGCTAAAATTAGGGGAAAAACACGGACAACACCAAATGTTGGTGAGGATATCAAGCAACTGGAACTCTCATAGATTGCAAATAAGAGTATAAAATAGAAAACAGTTTGGCAGTTTCTTATAAAATTAAATGTATACCTACCTTATGACTAGTATTCTACTTCTAGATATTTACCCAGGAGAAATTAAGACATAGCTACAAGAAGACTTGTATAAGAATGTTCCTACATATGTAATTCACAATAGCTAATAACAAGAAAGAACTCAAATGTCCGTCCACAGAAGCATGGGTAAATAAATTCTGATATATTCATACATTGGTATACTACATAATAATAAAAAAGGAACAAATTACTTACACATGCAATTACATGGATGGGTAAAAAACATTATATTGAATTGGGAAAAGGCAGTCACAAATAAGTACATAGTAGATGATCCCATTTATGTGAAGTTCAAGAACAGGTAAAACTAATATATGGTGATAGAAATTAGGATGATGGCTGCCTAGATGGGGTTGCAATTGACTGCAAGGGGACCCAGGGGAACTTTCTTGGATGATGAATATTGTATCTGAATCTAGGTGGTAGTTACATGGATATATATATTTATCAAAACTCATCAAATTGTACTCTTAAAGTCTCAGAATCTCACTGCATGTAAATTTTACCTCATAAGTGAATGAATGGATGGATGGATAAATAAACAAACCACACAAATCCAGAAGGTGGGACACTTCAAGACAACTGGCAGTTCATCAAATCTCTTAAGAAATGATTGTCATTAAGTAAAAGAGAAAATAAATATATTGTGCTAGATTATAAAAGACTTAAGAGACCTCACAACCAGATTCAACGTGTTGCCTTGAATGGGATACTACTTTAGGAGAACCAGTCATAAAATGCATTTTTGGGACACTGGGGAAATTTGAATATGAACTTGGTCTTAGATGAGATAAAAATTTATTAATAGAAAGCTGGAGATTGGTGAAAAATAAAAACAGGTTACAAAGCAGTATGTACTTTCTGATCTTTTTGGCATTAAAAAAAGGCAAATACGTATATTATAAGTTATAGAAAGAGATCCAGTAGGGAATATACATTTACCTGTTAGCAAAGTTAACTCCGGCAGGAATGTTTCAATTTTCAATTTTTGTTTGTATTTTCTAATTTTCTACCATACACATATACTGTTTCTATAATAATATATGCTGTTTGAAAACATTAGACTCTGGAATCCATTGTTTTATAAGACAAGGTAAAATACGGTAGGGGTGGGTATGGTAAGGAGAAGGAAACTTGACACTGTTGAACTCCTAGTAAATGAACCCCTTAGAGGTTGTGCACTTGCATGAACGACCTCATTTCATTCTCACAACAAACGTATGAACTATCATTCCTATTTTGACAGAGGAAATAAGTGTACTAGCTAGCATTTGAACACAACATTACCTGACTCCCAAGCCCATGCTCTCTCCACCTTGTTTGCTTGCACTTTCAGATTTATTAAGTTTATTTACTAAACATTACTAAAGCACCTACTGTGTACCAGATTAAATGTTTTACATGAATCACCTCATTCATACCTCATAACAATCCGTGTCAAAATGGTACAATTAGTATCCCTGTTTTACAGATAAGAAAATTGAGGCACACGGATCACATAAGTGCTCCAAGTCCCCACAGCTAATAAGTGGCAGAATCCAGGATCAAACTCAGGCCATTTGACCCCAGGATCCATGCTATTACCCATTCTACTATATCATGTCTCTAAGTTCCCGCGCTTTTAAGAATTAATGACAGCAACAGACAAAGGGGTATGGACATCAGAAGCCTACCATGAACTTTCTCATGGTGAACAGACTTGCTTACCTGTCTAGGGCCGTGCTGGTTGGCATACTCCTCCCAAACCCTCGAATCCCCATCTGACGGAAATACGGAATGCAAGCAAGGTTGGCAGCAATGATGGCCAGGGAGTCAGAAGGGCTCACAAAGAAGCCGTTTTGGCCTAGGATCATATAACGATCCTGTGGGAAGGAATGTGTGAAAATTATCAGACAGACGCGTCTGCTATGAGCAGCCCATTCCCATAATCATCAGAAACCACTTTACTGCCATTCTGTATTTACACAACCTGAAACAGCTTGAATGAGGCCAAAGAGGGCATGGGAAACCTTCTTTTAAATCTCCAAATCTTGCAGGATCCAGAGTCTTGACATCACCAGGAATGTGTCAAGGCCTAGGTGCCACCTGTTGATGTGGGTGACTACCTCACGCTTCAGTAGCCTCCAAAACCTCAATTCCTTCTTTCCCCCAAGCACAATGGAGAATGGGGCTTATTGCACAAATAGCTCATTACTTAACATGGTGCTTTCAATAAAACTAGCTGTAAATAAAGATTTACTGGATGAATTTTTTAGAGGGAAAAACCTCTTTATTCCATAGTGCTAATCTGGAACAAAGAAAAGAAATTGTTATTTAATTTCAGTATTTAGAAATTAAACAGATGAGCAGATGCAGAATCAGTTAGGGTATGTATATCCCATATATGTTAGCACTAGACATCGTCACTAGTTCTCTGGTTTTGGATGCTTGGCTTATTATATGATAAAAGGGTCCCCAGGCAAAAAACTTTCCTACTTACTCCGTCAGCATCAAATGCTGCTCCAAATCCATATTCCCCTCCTTTCATGGCTTCCAGAAGGGTCGTTGCATATGTCAGGTTTGGGTCAGGATGCTGCCCTCCAAAGTCCTCCAAGGGAACACAGTTTATTGCAGAATTTGCTGGGGCCCCCAGCTCATCACACAGGACTTTTCTCACATAGGGTCCCATCACTAAAACAAAACAAAAAAATACACAGCAATGTGAAATCTTTGCAGAACCCCCAAAAGGGTTTTGCTCTGGTTAGAACAAGAAAGCCACTTACTAGCCTAGAAAAAATTTAATTCTACAGGATTTTCCAAAGTTTAACATAGAATAATATTACTTCAAATGTTATTTATTGAGCACCAGTTATGGGCCATGCACTCTGTTGGCATATTGAAGATGTACTCAATAATCCAGTCTCATGAGATTTTTTTCCCAAAACTTTTCTAAACTGTTGCCAGAAAGATATCAACTACTTAATAATGATTCACTGCCTGTTGCTTTTTGTATATTAAAAGCTTTAGCAGCATATATGCAAAAGCCCTAAAAGGTTTTAGCAATACTCTGTCTCGGCAATTTTTTAAACTCTGCCAAGTATATAATTAAACACTGTAAACCACTGAAGCATATAAAACTAAACACATTTTACAAAATAAATGTTATATAGTAGTGTTTTCCAGTTCAGTGCACATTTATGGAGTGCCTAACATGGAAGCTCTGTGTTAGGAACTCTGAGGCTCATAAAGAGATGCAAATACACTCAATCTAGTAGTGGGATGAATCATATCCACAGAGAGTCACTGTTATGGTGAGATTAAAAGAGAGATGCCATTCAACACATATTTATGAAATAATTAGATCCAATGGTTTAAGAAAAGCTTTCTTTTTTTTAACCAGCTGGAGTAGAGCATTTATTGTGGGCTGTTAAAGGAATTTCTTATTAGCTATGGCACGAGATCCCTAGCTTCCATTTTGGCTCAAGGGTGAACCTAAAACCCACACGTGTGATAAGTTAATAATTTATTAGAAGCTTGGGGGGCTCTAAGCCAGCCCTGTTGGTGAAGAATTTACTAGAAAGGGACCAGGACCCCTTCTTCCCTTTCTGCTTGTCCCTCCCCCATCCCTCAATTAATTAATTCTCAGCATAAACTGCAAACCAGAATCCAGTTTTTTATTCATAAAGTACCAGGGTGGAACTGTTTCCCTATTTCAGTAATTGAATTTCCTGAAAGGATGACAGGTTTCACTTCTCTACATTTAGGAAGGACAGTGGCTATAGGTAAGGCTTCAAGGAGGAGGCAGTATTTCTGGTGGGA
This sequence comes from Tolypeutes matacus, assembly GCA_026826555.1. Classification (NCBI taxonomy): domain Eukaryota; kingdom Metazoa; phylum Chordata; class Mammalia; order Cingulata; family Chlamyphoridae; genus Tolypeutes; species Tolypeutes matacus. Next base: position 21,964,381 of record JAKSZT010053764.1, on the reverse strand, counting down.
CTTGAAGGAAGAATACAAATTTGACAGGGATGGGGAATGCACAGGCCATCCAAGTGGAGGCAACATGATGAGAACAGAAATGGAGCCTGAGATAGAACATAAGGCACATCGGGGGGGGGGGGGGCAGTGTATAATCCTGTTCAGCTGCAATACTGTATGTAAAGTATTGCCTTCCATTTCCACCAATATAACACAAACCTTGAATAATAGACATCTTTTGATTTTGCCAGCCCAACATCCATTCCCTCTTTCTCTAGTAGCAGCATTTTTGGGTCTCCTTTGGAGAACCTTTCCCTTCTCCATCTCAGTTCATGTGGTCTGGAAGTGGATAAATCCCACTTCCCCCAAGGTTTGGGAGGTGACCTTGTTCTGCCCAATCAATGTCTTCCATTCCCCAGGCAAAGTGACTGGTTCAAGGAAGGACATATAGCACAAGCCAGGCAATGAGGTCCAAATCCAAAAATATTGCTCAACCTACTTGGAAAGAGAAACTATCTTCCCTCTAGGCCAGATAGCACTAAGGCAGGAATGTGAAAGATCCTTTTCTGGGGAATAGAACCAGCCCAACAGGAAAGAACAAAACAGCCTAGCTAGAAGAACTTAGAGCAGGAATTCTTAACAAGGGGTCCATGAGCTTGAGTTGAAAATTAAAAAAAAAAAACAAAAACATTATCTTTTGGGGATGGGTTGGTGCAGGTGTGATATATTTATTAAAAAATACACAGTAGTGGACTTAGTAAGGGGTCCATGGTTTTCACCTGACTGGCAAAGGGGTCCATGGAACAAAAAAGGTTACAAACCCTGACTTAGAGTAAAGTCCATGGAAGACAAGCCTACACATGGGTCCATAGCTCCCAACAGAGTTTTTAGTGCCTCACTCTTAAATATGCCATACAGCAAAGGATCACCAAGGTTTTGAAGAATACATTTAACAAAAGACCAAAATAATCAAAGTTTAAACAATAGCCTGGAGTAAACAGAAATTATACAGGCAGAAGAAAACTTATAGATTTCAGCAATATCCTCAGAGAGATTAAAAAGATATGGTAGAATGGCTAAAACTGAGTAGACTGGCAATATCAAGAGTTGGCGAGGATGAGGAGAAACTGGAACTCTTACACATTACTGTTGCTGTATAAATACATTAATTATGCAGCCACTTTGAAAAACAGTTTGGCAGTTTCTTATAAAATTAAACATATACTTAAAGTATGACCCAGAAATCCCACTCCATGGTATTTACACAAGACAGATGAAAATATGGGTCCCCATAAAGACTTGTTCATGAATGTTTAACGCAGCTTTATGTGTAATAGCCAAAAACTGAAACAACCCAATTTCCATCAACATGTGAATAGATTAACAAACTATGGTACATCCAAACCATAGACTACTAATCAGCAATAAAAAAACAATACCAATACAACACCACTATTAGCAAATTGCAAAAACATTATTCTGAGTGAATGAAGCTTGAAGCAAATGGCTATATATTATATGTTTCCATTTATATGGCTTTCTGAGGAAAAAAGTTATGGGAAAAATTTCATCAGAAAGCAGATGAAAGGATGCCAGGGACTTGGGTAGGGAGAGGGGTTTGATTACAAAGGGCCACAAGAGGACTTTTTGGAGGGATGGGAATATTCTATATTTTGATTGTGATAGTAGTTAGATGACTGTATATGTATGTCCAACTCCATCAAACTGTATACCTACCAACTTTATACTTCAGTAAACCTGACATAAAAAACAATATGGCACCCATGAAACATGAATAAGTTGCAATTTTTAAAAAGAGAATATTTTGAGGGAAAAGGTTTTGGGAAATTAAAAATATGATAGAACTGAAAAACTACCAATTGGTAAAAGACCAGAGCTTACCACCATGCATCGCATCAACACGGATCTTCAGTTGGCTGGGCCCAGTCAGCAAACTCTTGATGGCATTAAAATCAAAGATGGAACGAAGGAGGTTGAGATAGATATCCACTGGGTCCACAATCTCCACTAAGGATAGGAAGACAAACAGAAGTGTCAATGACTGCACACATGAAGGGTGCTTGGAAGCTCCCCAAAAATTGTGATCGTAAGAGCCAGAAATTCTGATCACAATCCCACGCATTATGTAAAGCAAAGCGTCCATTTGTAGACAAAATCACAAATGAAGGTACAACCAGGATGCTACAAACTTTTCAGTTGATCAATAGATGTAAATAATATTGTTAGAAATTCTTTCCAAGTGAAAAATCAACGATAAGAATAAATAGTTAATATAAAAATACAGCCTGTTATTCCTATCCCTACTCTCTGCCACCTCCCTCCCCGAAAAATGCACACATCTGAATGCTCAGAGGCATGTTAGCACATTCAGATAACTCTCCTATGGGGGTTGGCTAAGGAATGACTCCTCGAGCATGAAGTAAATCAAAGAACAGTCCCAGCAGTGACCCCTATTTTCTAAATGTCATTGTTTCTATTAATCCAAGTATGGAATTGGTGATGGCAGACACATCCTTGAGTTTTCCTGAAGTCTGTATGCCCAACTTTGTACCCATTTTCAGAGTGAATGCCGAATATCTGGAAATCCTCATTAAACACAAATGTTCTCCAGTCTCCTGCATCACCTAATGGCTAGGAATCCAAAACAAGTCATTTTTACTTATTTAACAGATACATAAAACCCAGAATACATTACACTTTTCAGATTTGGCAATCAGTATGTAATTAAGACTCAGAAAGTATTTTCCTAGAAGTAGCAAATATTTAGACTTTAAGGTACTACAATTTGTCCAGGAACCCTGCTTTTTAAATTCATAGACAAATTTTGAAGCTTATGTATATTGGTTTTCAAAAATTTTTAATTCATATTACTTGGGAACTCTGAAACAGTTAAACCTGCACTGAATATATTACGAGTCCACCTTCAGTAATTTTCAGTAAATCCAGTAGCCATATTTTAACAGATCAGATTGTAATATATAAAATTATTCCTTCATCTGGTCAAAAACACATCTAAAAATATTTTTCCTTGCAGTTAAAGCAATGAAGTACATGTGTCCATTCAAATGTAATGTAATTATTTTTTAGGAACACTGATAGTTTTTAATTATCTTTTGCTATGAGGAGGATAGCAACAAACAACACATAGTACGAAACAGAAACAAAGAGAACAAAGCAGCAAGTAGGAATCAGTGAAAATTGAAAGCTTTTAATTACTCAAACCTTGATCAGCTCTTGAAACAGCAATTACCCCAAATGATTGTCTCCAAATTCTTCTTTGGATCCAGGGAATATGCCACCCACCTCCTAGTATGAGTAGCATTTTAGAAAACTCATCAAACTAGGAGATAGGGCTGTAACAACGGACCTAAATCTGAGCTCACCAAAGAGCTAGGTATCTTGGACAATTATAGGAGTTGTGAAGACACCAAAAATTAAAAAATAAATATAACTTCTTCCTGATGGCAATATCTTATTTTTCTTAGACAACTTATCACTCAGTCCTTCCAAACATATGTAATCAAGCATATTTAACTCATTTTGTTTAATATAACATATTCCTTGCTTTCAGTTGTCCAGCTATTCTGTGTGTGTATATATGTGTACTCCCCAATTAGATTAATAAAAACAGCATGACTGCTTCCAGTTAGTATTACATGGCCTTCAATAAATGTCTGCTGACTAGCTAAGCAACCAATTGACTCAAAACCTGTCAAGGAAAATTTGGTAGCATTGACCCAACATTGCGACTCCTGAATGGTTCATTTTAAGTACTTTCCTGACCCTAACATACCATGTGGCCCTGAACCAGGTATTTTGTCTTTTTAGATAAGTTGTTATTTTTAAAATAAGGATATCATCTTAACACAAACTGTATTTAAACTAATAGGGGTAAGAAAACAGTGAAAACTGGTCTATTGCTATTTCTGAACCTTCTAAAAAAAAGCAATAGAATAAAATAGAGGGGTAAAAAAAAGAAGTTCACACAGTATAAATACAGTTGTTTATATGATTCAAAATTTTTCTATAAAATAAAAAATTATGTCCTGAGTACTTTAGAAGGTTTACTCACTCATTTTTTTTTTTTTTTTTTTGGCAATTTCATTCTGGTTCTTTACTTCCTCAACCTATTTGCCTAAATACACTTGGTTATTTACTGAGTTCCTTTGTAAAATCTCCTAATACAGTGATCGGTCACTATGCATTGAATTAAACTGAACGGCATGATCCTGACTTAGAAAGTAAACTCCATGTGTATTTGCTTACAAAAATGTTATTTTATATATATATATATACATATATTTTAAGAGGTGCTTAGATTACCTAAAATATTATACGGAACCCACTCGGATTCCCATGTTGCCCACCTCCCACACCTCCCACCACATCCAACACAAACATCTCCCATAGTGTGGCCCACCAACCTCAATGAACTTACACATCCTGGAGCCTTGCCACCAACCATAGAGTATGTATTGTGAGAATTTTGATTTTTACCCATAATAAAAAAAAAAAATAATAAAAAAAAAAATGTTAGATGTAGGTTTTCATGTATTCCCTTTATCATGATGAGGACATTTCCTTTTATTCCTATTTTTCTAAGTGTTTTTATCAAGAAAGGATGTTGATTTTGTCAAATGCCCTTTCTGCATCAATTGAGATAACATGTATTTTTCCCTTTGTTTTGTTGATGTGATATATTACATTAATTGATTTTCTTATGTTGAACCACTCTTGCATGCTTGGGATAAAAGCCACCTGATCGTGGTGTATAATTCTTTTAAAAAGAAAAAAAAACAAAAAAAAAACAAAAAAAAAAAACAAACAAACAAAAAGAAAGTAAACTCCATTCTTCCATGGGGAATATTGATGACCCCACTGCTTTGTAGGGTCTCTTCTTAATTATCTAAGGTATTTTAGCATCTTCACCTTAATTGCTTAGAAAACCAAAGGCATGGTTTTGGCAATTTACAGCCTATTCCTGAAATACTTTAGAGCAGGGGTTCTTAACCTTTTCTGTTCCACGGACTCCTTTGCCAGTCAAGTGAAAACCACGGACCCCTTACTAAGTCCACATTGTACTGTGTATTATTTAATAAAAATATGTCACACCCGCACCAACACGTCCCCACAAGAATAATTTTTTTTTGAATTTCAATTCAAGCTCACGGACGCCTTGCCAAGACCCCCTGCTTTAAGGACCATCAGTGAAACTTTCCTACATAAAAAATAATATAGAGCTTGGAAAGTGGTTTTTGAACATTTCCAGGTCTGAATATCTTGACTGCACTTAGTTCTCTCTGCACCATATTCAGATTATACGTGAGATTGAAAATCCAATCATTTTCTTGAGTGCATTCCTCTGTGGAGAACAATCACTCCACTTACAAAGTTATTTTGACTTCTGCTTCAAAACGTAATCTTTATATTACCTCTGAATGGTTTGAATTTGTTTTCCAGGTCAAATTCTTGTCTTCCTAGTCGGGAAAGGTCGATTCGAAGATCAGGGCATATGGCATATTCCTCAATTGTTTTGCTGATTTGATAGATTTTGTCTGAAACGACATCTGGAGCAGGACCTAAATTTTGAAAATAATGAATCACAAAAAAATTATATTTTAAATCTCAGGAATTGCAGTCAGAGAAATGTTATCTCTTCCTCAACTGGGCAGGAGAAAGATTAATTTGTTCTCTAAACAATGGACAACGGTTCACAGCTCAATTAGCCTCCATATTTCTTACGCTGTATTCCTTCACTATGGAGAAGATTTGTTCTATGTAGGCTAATAATCCACGTTTCTTTTGTTTGTTTTAATCCACTTTTAAGCAATGATGCAGCTACCCTAAAAATAGTTTCACACCTGCTGGGAGACTCAGTTATGTAATCAACTTTATTCAGGATATGAGATACAAACAGGATATGCATTTGACAGAAGCGAGGGATTCCAGATTAAAACCGTAGTTTCCTAAGTGCACCAAAAGAAAGAAAATTTGATTTCTATTTCCATCTCTCCTGCCTAGTCAGTGTGTGAGCTTAACAGGGTAAATTATTTCTCCAACTCAAATCTACTCTCTAGTCACCCCTTTCTTTTTTGGCATTTCTTCACAAGGCAAAATTGGCAATTAAATAATGATAGACTCTAAATGAATTGAATACAAAACCAAGAGTTGTCCTCTTTTAGTTTTTCTCCTTTTTAAATTTGTATATCTTAATGCAAGTCACCTTAGATACTTTTTGTAACAAGCTGAAAACCAAATAAATAAGTAAATATATTGAAAGCTCTAGAATATAAATAACAATAGATGATTAGATAGATTTGTGCATGAATCTCACTCCCTAACTTCATAGTAACTTTCAACTGAACAGAAATTATTTCTTGATTTCTTTTATATCTCACTTCTTAAAGCTAAACCATCCAACACAATAACCTGTAGCCACACTGAGTACTTGAAATGCAGCTAGTCAAATTGAAATGTGCTATTAGTGCAAAATGTACACCAAATTTTGTAGGATAAGAAAAAATATAATATACTGAATTAATAATTTTATATTGATAACATGATCAAATGATAACATTTTGTATATATTAGTGTAATTGAATATATGATTAATTCTACCTGTTTCTTTTTCCCTTTTTAATATTGCTACTAAAAATTTAAAATTATATAAGTGACTCAAATATATATCTATTGGACAGCACTGCCTTAGAACACAGGCTCCATTACAGATTTCCAATAAATGCTCATTATAAATATACAAAAAGGAGCATAATACTCTTATTACAGTAAAGGGGAGAAGAAGCGGGCCAAGCATATATTACCCACCATTTTCTTGTGGTATAGAAAAAGTGAAGACCCAAAAGAAATAAACCTAGCCCTTCTCCTCACTCCTTACCATTTTTTAAAAATACTTGCCAAATCAAAAAACACATGGCTATACCTCTGGTCTCCAGGTACCACTCCATGTTCTTTGGCTGTGCCCATCATTTAAAAGAAAAATAAAACCTTTAGTGGGTTTTAATGCCAAAGCACACTGGTTTCCAAAAGTAAAACAATTTCTAGCAAACAAGATATATTTCTACAATGCCACTCAATAACCCAAACTGATAACCCAAGAGTTCATCAACAACCTCTGAATTCCTTGAAAACTCCCAAGATCCCCTGACATCTTCAACTCCAATGACTTTTCTCTTCATTCTACTTTAGTCACTGCCTAGCACAGTCGCTTCTTGAATACTACTGTCTTTTGAAATCCTTCTTTTGAAACATCAAATTTTAAGCTTTTTCAGCCCACAGATGCCATATCTTCCATATACCCTCCTCTATAGCTCCTGAACCTGCCCCTCATTCTGTTACTGCTGCCTGTCATCACTTAATTAATCCCAGGCTAGTCCATTCTGGTTTCTTTGGTCTCTTATCCCATATAGGACGCTATGACCAATTATTTGAGCAATACCCTTGTTAGCATAACGAACACAAGTTTATTGAAAACTTACACGCACCACATTTCACATGTTAAATGTAATTTCTCATTTAGCACTCACGAAAAGCAGATGGAGTAAGATTTAATATTATCCTCATTTTCCAAATAGGGAAAGTAAAGTTGAAAGAGGTGAAGTAACTTAACCAAGGTCCCATTGCTAATAGTTGACTTAGGCTGGATTTGAAGCCTAATAGTCTGATGTCAGCGTGGACATCCCAACAACCACCAACCCTCTCGAGGTTCTGCTAGACCACACCGCCATTCCCCAATGCCAGGACCTCATCACTATTTGCTTCCACCACAGCCATTCCCAGGCTCCCACACAGGGCTGGAGGAAGTCACGAAATTACCCAAACTGGTTCCTTCCTTAGAATGACGCTGATTAACCGCACCTTGGTCCCCCCAACTTCTCAGGAGTTCTCAACAAATTTCCCAGAGTATCTTTTACAAAACATCTCCATTTATTCCAAATCTCATTGCCGTTTTTGTCCCATTATCCTTAGCAGGCAACTTTCATACATTTCCTTAACAGAATAGGCAACTATTCCCCAAACTTCCATCTGTACTCTGTAAAGTTGCTTCTTTACCCACTTTTGCCTTCTTGCTCAGAAGTCCTGCCCCCTTCCTGGAATCTTGGGTCTAAATCAGCTCCACAATTTACTAACTGTGAGATATTGATTTAGTTATTAGCCACTTTATTCCTTAATTACTTCCTCTGGTTGTTATGTAAATGAGATATGTATACAAAGTGCTTAGCATGGTGCCTGACACATATGAAAGATCAAAAAAATCAATTTTTTTTATCATTGATTCCATTTTTCCTTACCACTAGCTTCTTATCTAGTTAAAAATATGTTTAGAATGGTCTTATCCTCTAAACATATTTGAAAAGGTACATAGCTCCAAACATGTCCCATTTTCTTGGATGTGCCTACTAATTTTATAGACACTCAGTCTTTTAACTCTGCATTAGATGTATCTGAAGGACACACAATTACAATGCCTAAACTTCAGAAGAAGGATATTATAGTAAAACTCACCCTTCTTTGGAGAGGAAGAAACCAACTGAATCTTTGTATGCCATTAGGAATATTAATTTCATTAATAATCCCAAAGCATGCAAACATGAAGAATTAAATGTAAGAGAAAGAACTTTCAAAAGTTTAGTTAAAAACTAAGTGTTAAGTCAACTCCCTCCACTCCCCCCATTCAAAGTATGACTGAGCAAGTTGCATAATGTCCTGTGATTTAGTCTACAAAATAAGTATATAAATAATACCTTCTGTCTTATGCCTCACAGGATATCACAGACACGACAGAGATGCTGTTGCAAGGTATGCAATCAGATTTTTATTTTATTTTATTTTATAATTTTTAGGAGGTACCAGGGAACGAACCTGGGACCTTATACATGGGAAGCAGGCACTCAACCAATGAGCTACACTCACTCCCCAGATACTATTTTTAAATGCTTACTTGAAATCCTTAACTTAGTTGAGCAGCTTATATATTACATTTTCTCTACAAATTATCATTTTCTGAACCTGTACAATTTCCCTTGTTATCAGTGTATAGAATACCTGAAAATTGCACATTTTACTCCTTAAATCTTCAGTAAGTAAATCCAGTAGCTGCTGCAAGACTAGATGTGGGTCCTATGTGTGCTTTTGAGGGCAGTGGCTCTCCTACCAGCCGACCTTCAAAGGCGGGACACTTCACAGAGTGTGTGTTTTTTAATACTTGACATGAATAAACTTCTTGTTTGGATAATGAACAAAATGGCTGCAAGGAAGGGGAGATTAATAAACTTTCCCTTCAGAATGCTCCATGTTGCCTGGGGTGAGAAATAATTCATAACAACTGTTGGTTAAAATTCAGCTCCTTCCCACATACACAGACAGACCTGGTGTTCTAAGCTAAAAGAGATTTAAGAGATTGAACAAGCAAATGCAATATGGTTCTGGGATGAATACTGGTTTGAACAAAACAGCTGTAGATAGTATTTGGGGAAAAATGGGAACATTTTATTACAGGTTGGGTTTTGGATGATATCAGGGAATTGGCATTTGTTTTTTTTTTTTTAGGTGTGATAATTCAGTTATACAGGAAAAGGTCCTTCTCTTTTAGAGATGCATACAGAAATATTTAGGTGTGGAATGTCTTGATGCTGTAGTTTACTTTAAAATCCTTCAGAAAATAAAGAAGTAAAATGGCAAAATGAGGCAAAGAATACATGGGTGTCGATTTATTGTTCTATTTACTTTGATATATATATTCAATGTCTTTTTAAATTTATCCCTATGAATATACATATCCCACTAGAACCTCCAGATTGTAAATTTCTGTGAATATAAGGGGGGAAAAAAGTGAAATAATTCTAGCATTTCAGTGAAAGAAAGTCAACACCATAGGAAAGAGAAAGCATAGGACATGAGCTAAATATCAGCTGCCTGAACCTGTCCAGCCTTGTGACCTTGAGCACATGACTCGCCACTCAGGGAGGGCTTCATTTGCTCATCTGTAAAGTGAGAGGAAAGGTCTAAATGACCTTGAAGGTATGTTTCTACTTCAAAATCCAGAGTCCATCCATATCAGATAAGCATCAATTATTCAACCATTTCAGAGTGCTGAGGAGTATAAGGAACCAAGAGACTGAAGGGGTTTGAGATCCCATTTTTGCTTCACCAATGTCGTATCACCATTGGCAGCTTGCTGGATTTCTCTGAGCCACCATTTCCTCTCCACCTTGCTTGTCTACTGTCAGAAGATACTTTAATACTACAATAATACAAAAGGAAAGAAATCCTGATTAATAAGGTATATTCTGAACCACATACCTCCATTGGCAACATTAAACTTCACTCCAAACTCTCCCCCTGGCCCTCCAGGGCAGTGGCTGGCTGTGAGGATGATTCCGCCAGCTGCCTTGATCTTCCTGATGATGCAGGAAACAGCAGGGGTCGACAAGATGCCATTCTGTCCAATAATCAGTCGCCCAATCTAGAATTGGCAGAAAAAATAATCGATCCAGTCGCATGGAATTGAAGGCATTTCAATCCCAGAAGGTACCCCAGACTCTGTTAAAATACAGTAAAATCACTTGGAAAAAGGACCTGAATGGCTTTGAGATTAAAAGAGTGGGAAGTAGAGGTGAAAGGGACCTGGAGTTTCTCTCCTGCCCAATGCCTCCAAAACCATTTGTGACAGCCTCATCTAGCAGGCAATTATTAACCTGTAAGTTGAATATGCTTCACTAATTTTCAGAACTTTGAAAAGGCTCCTTTTTTAAAAATGATTTATTTATTTATTTATTTACTTTATCCATTTTAAACCACACCACCACCAACAACAACAACCATTCCCATTTGCTGTTTTGTGTCCACTTGCTGGGCAATTCTCTGTGTCTGTTTCCTGTCCTCTCTTCTTATCCTTCTCCAGTCTTCACCAGGATTCGATTCTGGGGACCTCCAATGCAGGAGAGAGGCGTTCTGCAACCTGCGCCACCTCAGTTCCCAGTTTGTTTGTTTTTTGGCGCATCTCGTCTTGGCTCTCCCGTGTCTCTCTCCTGTTATGTCATCATCTTGCTGCGTGGCTCTGCAGGGCCTGGAGGCACACCCACGCACAGAGCTTGGGAGTAAAGGTCCCTTCTATATATATTTTTTATTTTACCAGGAGATCCTGGGGATCGAACCCAGGTCCCTCAATATGGCAGATGGACGCCCAACCGTTTGAGCCACACGTGCCCCCCGAAAAGGCTCCTTTTGATGACCAAAAATTAGCTAGAACCACAAAAGAGAGTCTTAGTTTGGTACTGACTTAGAAAACAGGCGTGTGAACATGCTAGAAATTACAAGAAAAAAGAAATGGAGAGCTTCTCTGCCTCTGCACAAGCACACACAGCAAGGGACCTGATTAACCACAACCCCATCGTTAGTAGGCGCAATTTAACTAAGCTCTGCATGACAACTCTCCTAAAAGTAGGAATTCTATTCTGCCACTAAGGAACAGCATGTGCTAGGGACATGGGAGAAACTATCCAGCCCTGCAAAGCAGTGGTCTGCAAGCCATCCTTGGGGGTGTCCAGGCTCTTTCTATAGCTACAAAAATGACTTTTAAAAATTAAAGCCACACAGTCCTACACTACTCGGTACATTTTATTTTTTATGTTTGTTTTTTTTAAATAGGACCCAATATAATCCAGTCTAGTGGGTCTCAAATTTTGCTAAAAATTAGAAGCATTTATGAAGCTTGTAAAAATCCCAATATTCAGACAGCATTTGGACGATTTAAAAATTGGACCCTCTGGGGATGAGAGCCTAGCAGTAGTCATTTTTAAAGCTATATAGGTGACTGTGGTGTTCATCCTCGTTCTAGAACTGATGATCAAGGCTCATTGCCACTCAAAGGGTCTGCAGCATAGGTATCACCTGCAAGCTTGGCAGAACTACAGGCCCCCAAGGCCCACCCAAGACTTATGCATTTCAGTGAAAGAAAGCCAACACTATAGAAAAGAGAGCACAAGATGTAAGATAATCTGCAAGTAAGAATCTGCATTTTAACAGGATCCTCTCTCCCTCCCCAATTAATTCATTTGCCTCAGAAGCACTGATGTAGCCCATAAGCCAAGGCAAGCTGGAACATCCAGCTCAAATGCAAAGTTACCCTAACACCTACTATATACTTGCAGGAAGGAAGTCACTGACAAAATATGACAATGATGGAGGAAACAGAAATATATATATATATATAAAGCAGATACAAGAACCCCAAGAGCAAAGTAGTCTTGGGACAATTTAGTACAGAAATACCCATATACAACAGCCCCAGAGAACAGATTTTCTAGTGGGGGAGACATATTATAAACAAATAAAGCTAATAATAGTAATAATAATAACAATAGTAATATATAGTTACTAGTTGGAATAGAGGCCAAGAAGGAAATAAGCAGACGGCTGAGATAGAGAATAACAGGGTGTTCATTTTAATAACAATATTAATAATAGCTAAGGGAGTTTTGGGATTTTATTCAAAGCACCATGAGAGTCTACTGAAGGGTTTTAAATGGGGAAAGTGACCTGATAACATCTACATTTTAAAAGATTGAGGCTGAATAGATTGATATTGAAAGGCTGGGAAAAGGTATTCCATGCATGCAGTAACCAAAAAAAGCTGGAGTAGCTATATTTATATCGGATGAAATAGACTTTAAAAGCAAAACTGTTTATTAGAGACAAGGAAGGGCATTACATATTAATGAAAAGGGGCAATTCACCAGGAAGAAATAGCAATCATAAATGTATATGCACCCAACCAGGATGGCCCAAATTACATGAGGCAAACACTGGCAAAACCGAAGGGAGAAAAAGATATCTCTATAATAATAATTGGAGACTTCAATACACCACCCTCAGCAATGGACAGATTATCTGGGCAGAGGATCAATAAAGAAACGGAAAGCTTGAATAATATGATAAATGGACTAAACCTAATAGACATAGAACATTACACCCCAAAACTTCAGGATATACATTCTCCTCAAGTGTTCATGGATTTTTCTCCAGGGTAGACCATACAATGGGTCACAAAGCATATCTCAATAAATTCAACAAGATTGAAATTATACAAAGCACTTTCTCTGATTATAATGGAATAAAGTTGGAAATCAACAACAGGAAGAAAAAGGGAAAATTAACAAATAAATGGAGATTAAACAACACATTCAAACAATCAGTGGGTCAAAGAAGAAATTGCAAGAGAAATCAATAAATATCTCGAGACAAATGAAAATGAGAACACAACATATCAGAACCTATGGGATGCAGCAAAGGCAGCATTGAGAGGGAAATTTATAGTCCTCAATGCTTACATTAAAAAAGAAGAAAGAGCTAAAATCAACGCCCTAACTACACAGCTGGAGGAACTAGAAAAAGAACAGCAAAGTATTCCCAAAGCAAGCAGAAGGAATTATATAACAAAGATCAGAGCAGAAATAAATGAAAACAGGAACATTACTACTGACCCCATAGAAATAAAAAGAGATCATAAAGAGAATACTATGAACAACTGTTCACCAACAAATTAGACCATGTAAATGAAATGAAAAAATTCCTAGGAATGTGCAAACAATCTATACTGACCCTAGAAGAAACAGAAGACCTCAATAATACAATCACAAATAAAGAGATTTAAACAGTCATCAAACAATTCTTCAAAATGAAAAGCCCAGGACCAGATGGTTTCACAGGTGACTTCTACCAAGTGTTCAAAGAAGATTTAATACCAATCTTACTCAAACTCTTCCAAAAAACTGGACAAGAAAGACAGTTACCAAACTCATTCTATGAAGCCAATATCACCCTATTACCAAACCCAGATAGAGATATTACAAAAAAAGAAAATTACAGACCCACTTCCCTAATGAATATGGACGCAAAAATCCTCAACGAAATAGTTGCTAATCAAATCCAACAACACATTAAAAGAATTATTCATCATGATCAAGTGGGTTTTATACCAGATATGCAAAGGTGGTTCAACACAAGAAAATCAGTCAGTGGACACCACATTAATAAATCAAAGAAGAAAAATCATATGATCCTGTCAACTGACACAGAAAAGGCATTTGACAAAATACAGCATCCTTTCTTGATAAAAATACTACAAAAAATATGAATTGAAGGAAATTTTCTCAATATGATAAAGGCCATATATGAAAAACCCACAGCTAACATTGTACTCAATGGTGAAAGACTGAAAACTTTTCCATTTAGATGAGGAACAAGACAAGGATGACCACTGTCATCACTGTTGTTCAATATAGTGTTAGAGGTTCTAGCTAGAGCAATCAGGCAAGAAAAAGAAATAAAAGGCATCCAAACCAGAAAGGAAAATGGGAAGTAGATGTGGTTCAAGCTACTGAGCTCCCACCTACCACACAGGAGGTCCCAGGTTCATTTTCCAGTGCTTCCTAAAAAAGACGAGCAAGACAGCAAGCTGATGCAATGGACTGGTGTGGTGAGCTGATACAAAAAAATGAAGCAACAAGAGATACAAGGAGGAAAATATAATGAGAGATACAACAAAGCAGGGAGTGGAGGTGGCTCAAGTGATTAGGCGCCTCCCTCCCACACGGGAGGTCCCAGTTACCTAAAAGGAAGATGAACAGACACAGCAAATGCAAACAACGAAGGGTGGGGAGAAATATAATAAATAAAATGTATCTTTAAAAAGAAAGGAAGATGTAAAACTTTCGTTATTCGGAGATGATATTATCCTATACCTAGAAAGTCCCAAAAAATCTACAAAGTTGCTAGAGCTAATAAATGGTTTCAGCAGAGTGGCAAGATACAAGATTAATATGGAAAAATCAGTAATGTTTCTATACACTAGCGATGCGCAATATGAGGAGGAAGCCAGAAAAAAAATTCCATTTATAATAGCAACCAAAAGAATCAAATATTTAGGAATAAACCTAACCAAAGACTTAAAGCACTTGTATTCAGGAAACTACAATGCATTGTTAAAAGAAATCAAAGACCTAAATAAATGGAAGAACATTCTGTGCTCATGGATTAGAAGACTAAATATCATTAAGATGTCAATTCTACCCAAACTGATACACAGATTCAATGCAATCCAGATACAAAATTCAACCAGCATTTTTTTTTTAAAGAAAAGGAAAACACAATTATCAAATTTATTTGGAAGGGTAAGGGGCCCCAAATAGCCAGAAACATCTTAAAAAGGAAGAGCAAAGTTGGAGGACTCTCACTTCTAGACTTTAAATCATATTACCTAGCTACAGTGGTAAAACAAAACAAAACAAAGAAACAGCATGGTACTGGCATAAAGATAAACACATAGACCAATGGAACCAAATTGATGGATCAGAAATACACCCTCAAGTCTATGGTCAAGTGATCTTTGACAAGGCTGTTTATATTCCCACCAAAAGTGAAGGATTGTTCCTATTTCTCCACATCCTCTCCAGCATTTATTGTTTTCTGTTTTTCTAATAATAGCTATTTTCTGTGGTATGAGATGAAATCTCATACAGCTGTGCAGAACAGTCTAGTCAACAAACAGTGCTGAGAGAACCGGATATCCAGAGCCAAAAGAATGATAGAAGACCCCTATCTCACACCTTACACAAAAATTAACTCAAAATGGATCAAAGACCTAAATATAAAAGCTAGAACCCAAATGCGCCTATAAGAAAATGTAGGGAAACATCTTTAAGACCTGGTGGTAGGTGATGGATTCTTAAACCTTATACCAAAAGCACAAGCAATGAAAGAAAACGTGTATAAATGGGACCTCCTCAACTTAAGCACTTTTGTGATCCAAAGACTTTCATCAAGAAGGTGAAAAGGCAGCCTACTCAATGCAAGAAAATATTTGGAAATCACATATCTGATAAAGGTTTGATTTCTGTTCTATATAAAGTGTTCATACAACTCAACATAAAAAAGCAAGCAATTCAGTTTAAAAATTGGCAAAAGACTTAAATACACACTTCCCCAAAGAGGAAATAAAAATGGCCAAAAAGCCCATGAAAAAATGTTCTATATCACTAGCTGTTAGGGAAATGCTAATCAAAACAACAATGAGATTTCATCTCATACCACAGAAAATAGCCATTATTTAGAAAATCAGAAAACAATAAGTGCTGGAGAGGATGTGGACAAATAGGAACAATCCTTCACTTTCGGTGGGAATATAAAATGGTGCAACCTCTGTGGAAGACAGTTTGGTAGTTCCTCAGGAAGCTAAATATAGAACTGCCATATGATCCAGCAATTCCTCTGGAAGGAATATATCCAAGGGAACTGAAAACTGTGACCAAAAGACATTTGCACCAATGTCCACACTGGCGTTATTCACAATTGCCAAAAGATAGAAACAACCCAAGTGTCTATCAATTGATGAATGGATAAGCAAAATGTGGTACATACATACGATGGAATACTATGCTGCTATAAGAAGAAATGAAATAGGGACACATATGATAACATAGATGAACTTTGAAGGCATTATGCTAAGCGAAATAAGTCAGTCACACAATGACAGATATTGCATGATCTCACTAATATGAACTAAATATGAAGAATAAATGCATGGAGTTAAAACCTAGAGTATAGGTTATTAGGAGAAAAGAGGAGGGCTAACAAGGACTACTGATGCTTAATGTACATAGAAGTTTTCATTAACTTGACCTTAAAGGTGTGGAAATGGATAGAGTTGATGGTAACACATTATGGTGAGTAGAACTAACACAGCTGGTTTATAAATTGGATTGTGGCTGAAAAGGGTAGTCTAGGGGAGAGCAGCCAAGATGGCATTAGTGTAGGAGGGTACACACTGCAAGCTCCCAGAGCAAGGCAGATTGTGGATGGGGTCCTGCCCGGAGGTCTGTGCTGTGCACGCGTGGAATAAGAAGCTTGGGACATCTATCTGCGCGGATCAATGGCGTGGACGGAACAGTGGAGATTCGTGAGTTTTAAGCCTGCCGGTGGTGGTTGGCACAGACGGCTGAGCCCCGTGGTTCGGGAGAAAAAAAATAAAACAGCCGGTTGGAGCCAAGAGCAGGGCGAGAAAGTTTTATTTTCTGGGGATTTGGCTGCCTGGAGCCCCTTGGACCTTGGGTGAACAGAACAGCCAGAGTGAATCAGCACCCGGTGGAGGGGAGGGGTGATTCTGTTCGGGGGAGGGAGTTGATCTGCCTAGCTGCCCAGGGATAAGCCCTGGGCCGCCGCAGAGCCAGGAAGAGGGGACACTCTCCAAAAGAGGGAGGGCTCTGTTGGAGGACAGGGAAGGGAATTTTTTTTTTTTTTTTTTTGACATCGCTCTGGCTGCCTGGACCGCCCCATAGCTTTGGGGAGCAGATAAGCCGACCTGAAGCAGTATCAGGCTGAGAGGAGAGGCGAATCTGCAGAGTCAAACTGATTTACATAGCAACCCGGTAACGCTGGTGCTTGGCTCCAGAAGGGGCAGAGTCGGCCGTCTTTAGCACTCTACATTGACTAACATCAGAGCTACAGCTACCCTGGGGATTCCAGGAAGTGGGACGTGCTTGATTAATTTCCACAAGTCCAGCTAGGGTCCTTTCCGTAAGGGGGTTGGTCTAGAGGAGGAATTATTTTGGGTCCTGTATTTCGCAAAAAAAAAAAAAAAAAAAAAGTGAGAAGGTCACTTCAATAAATGAAAAAAAAATTCTTTTTAATTTAGTTTAATAGCTAAAAGCTGTTTCAGGACCTGCATATAGAACCCTGTGGGGAAATTGATTTATAAGCACAAGCAGGCAGAGAGGATCCATGTGGACCCTAGGGGAATCATTGACCCTCCTTAGCTCTGTTTGACTGCTTGCCTGTGTGCATCTTTGGTTTTTCTCTGTTTATTTCTGGTCTCTTGCTTTTCTTTCCTCTTTCCTCCCCCCTTTCTTTTTTCTTTCATTTTATTAAATTAGGTGCTGCTAGCTTGTCGCTTCTTTGCTGTGCTGCTTCTTCAGTAATTTCCCACTCGCTGTCTAAATTAAAACTATCGCTTATCCTTCCTTCATCTTTCTGCTTTCTGCTTTGTGTTGTGGCTCTTATACAACATTTTTTCATAGGCCCACAACTTAAGGGTATCAATTTCTATTCCATCTATTTTGTTTTCTTCTTCTTCTTTTTTTTTTATTAGTATTAACTTTTTCCTTTCAGCCCTTTCTTTACTATTTCTCTCCCTCCTCATAATTCTAGCCTTCTAAATCACTATATATATATGCCTCCATTTGTTTTCCCAGTCCATTGTAGGAACTCCACTTTTTTTCCTATTACTCTGCACTGCCTACACAAGTTAAATATTCATCTCATTAAGTCTCATTTGGTCCCTCTTCTAACTCTTATCAATATTACTATTATCCTTCTGCCTTCCTTACATCTTTTGATTCCTCTGGTCCTAATCTTTTGCCTTCAAGGGAACATAGAAAGAAGCAAGGAAATAAAATAAGAAAAAGTGCCAAAGAGAAAACTTAACTCACACGCAGAACCACCAGCTAAATAAAACTCTAGAGCATAGAGAAAAGCTAATCAACTGAACAAACCCATCAAGATAATATGATGACCAGAAGGCAACAAAAAAATACAAATTATTCTGAGAAACAGGAAAACATGGACCAGTCCAATGAACAAATTCAAAACCAGGAAGTGATGCAGAACATCGAACAACTAATCAAAGCTATCCAAACAAATATCATGGACCAACTTAAAGAAGTGAAGGAAGAGGTTAAGGATATAAATAAGACACTGGGAGAACATACTGAAGAAATTGCAAACATGCCTAAAAAGATAATAGATATGATGGTGAACAATGGCACAGTCCAAGAAATCAAAAAGACACTGGATTCACATAACAGCAGATTTGAACAGGCAGAGGAAAGAATTAGTGATATGGAAGATAATACAGCTGAAATCAAAGAGATAGTAGAACAGATAGACAAAAAGATAGAAAAAAATCCAGAATGGACCCAGGGAATTAACCAATAACACAAAATGCACAAACATACGCGTTATGGGCATCCCAGAAGGAAAAGAGAAGGGAAAGGGAACAGAAGGAGTGTTGAAGGAAATAATGGCTGAAAACTTCCCAACTCTATTGAGAGAGATGGATGTGCAGATCCAGGAAGCACAGCGCACCCCAAATAGTATAAATCCCAACAGGCCAACTCCAAGACATATACTTGTCAAAATGTCCAATGCTCAAGAAAAAGAGAAAATACTCAAGGCAGCAAGAGAAAAGAAAACCATCACATACAAGGGAAGCACAATAAGATTAAGTGCTGATTTCTCAGCTGAAACCATGGAGGAAAGAAGACAGTGGTATGACATAGTCAAAATACTAAAAGAAAAAAACTTCCAGCCACGAATTCTCTATCCAGCAAAACTGGCATTCAAAAATGATGGAGAGTTCAAAATATTCACAGATAAACAGAAATTAAGAGAGTATGTCAATAAGAAACCAGCACTTCAAGAAATACTAAGGGAATCTCTACAAGTTGAAAGGAAAAAACAAGGGAGAGAGAGTTGGAGGAGAGTTTAAAAACAACTGAAAAGACAAAAAGAGAAACAAAACAACATATGACATACATTAATCCAAAGAAAAAATGGCTGAAGTAAGAAATTCGTTACGAGAAATAACACTGAATGTTAATGGATTAAATTCACCAATCAAAAGACACAGATTGGCAGAATGGATAAGAAAATATGATCCATCTATATGCTGTCTATAAAAAACCCACCTTCGACCCAGGGATTCAAGGAGGTTGAAAGTGAATGGCTAGAAAACCATTTTACAAGCTAACAATAGCCAAAAAAGGGCAGGAGTAGCTATTCTAATATTAGACAAAATAGACTTTAAATGCAAAACTATTGTAAGAGACAAAGATGGACACTACATATTAGTAAAAGGAGTAATCTCTCAAGAAGAGAGAACAATCATCAACATTTATGCACCTAATCGGGGTGCCTCAAAATGCGTGCGGCAAACTCTGGAAAAAATTAGAGGAGAAATAAATGCCTCTACAATTATAGCAGGGGACTTCAACACACCACTATCATCATTAGACAGAACATCTAGACAGAGAATCAATAAAGAAACAAAGGCACTCAACAATACATTAGAAGACCTGGACTTAATAGACATATACAGAACACTATACCCAAATACAGCAGGATTTACATTCTTCTCGAGTGCACATGGAACATACTCCAAAATAGACCACACGCTAGGCCACAGAAAAACTCTGTTCTGAAAGATTGAGATTATACAAAGTAATTTCTCTGACCACAACGGAATGAAATTGGAAATCACTAAGGTCCAGAGAAACAGGTTAGGCACAAGGATATGGAAGTTAAACAACACACTCTTATACAAACAGTGGATCAAAGAGGAAATCTCAAAAGAAATCAGTAACTACCTTGAAACAAATGAAAACAACAACACAACATACCAAAACTTATGGGATGCAGTGAAAGCAGTCCTAAGAGGGAAGTTCATAGCCATAAATTCATATATTAAAAAAGAAGAAAGAGCTAAAATTGAAGACCTAACTGCACACTTGGAGGAATTGGAAAAACAACAACAAACTAAACCTAAAGGAAGTAGAAAAAAGGAAATAACAAAGATTAGAGCAGAACTAAATGAAATAGAGAATAAGAAAGCACTGGAAACAATAAACAAAACCAAAAGTTGGTTCTTCGAGAATATCAATAAAATTGACAAACCCTTAGCCAGACTAACAAAGAAAAAGAGAGAACAGATGCAAATACATAAAATAAGGAATGAGCAAGGGGATATCACTACTGACCCCACAGAAATAAAGAGTATCATAAGAGGATACTTTGAAAAATTATATGCCAACAAGAATGATAATTTAGAGGAAATGGACAAGTTTCTAGAAACCCACAAACAGCCTACATTGATGAAAGAAGAAATAGATGAACTCAACAGTCCAATTACAAGTAAAGAGATAGACTCAGTCATCAAAAACCTCCCAACTAAGAAGAGCCCAGGACCAGATGGCTTCACAGCTGAATTCTACCAAACATTCCGGAAAGAGCTAACACCAATTCTACTTAAGCTCTTCCAAAAAATCAAAGTAGAAGGAATATTGCCTAACTCATTCCATGATGCCAACATTACCCTAATACCAAAACCAAATAAAGATACCACAAGAAAGGAAAATTACAGACCAATTTCTCTAATGAACCTAGATGCTAAAATCCTCAACAAAATACTTGCTAATCGCATTCAACAACATATCAAAAGGATTATACACCATGACCAAGTGGGTTTCATCCCAGGTATGCAAGGATGGTTCAATATAAGAAAATCAATCAACATAATACACCACATAAACAGAGTGAAAGAAAAAAATCACATGATCATCTCTATAGATGCAGAAAAAGCATTTGACAAAATACAGTGCTCTTTCCTCATAAAAACACTACAAAAGATAGGAATAGACGGAAACTTTCTGAATATGATAAAAGGTATATATGAAAAACCCAAAGCTAACATCATTTTTAATGGTAAAATCCTAAAAGTCTTCCCTCTGAGATCGGGAACTAGACAAGGATGCCCACTATCACCACTCCTATTTAACATTGTCTTAGAAGTACTTGTGCAAGCACTGAGACAAGAAAAGGACATAAAAGGCATCCAGATTGGAAAAGAAGGAGTAAAAATTTCATTATTTGCAGATGACATGATCCTATACATAGAAAGCCCTGAGAAATCTACAACAGGGCTTCTAGAACTTATAAAGGAGTTCAGTAATGTTGCAGGCTATAAGATCAATGCTCAGAAATCAGTAGCATTTCTATACACCAATAACGAGCAAACTGAGGAGGAAATCAGGAAAAAAATACCATTTACAATAGTAACTAAAAGAATCAAATACCTAGGAATAAATTTAACTAAAGATATAAAGGACTTATATACAGAAAACTACACAACACTGTTAAAGGAAATTAAAGAAGACTTAAATAAATGGAAAAATATTCCCTGTTCATGGATAGGAAGACTAAACATCATCAAGATGTCTATCCTACCCAAACTAATCTACAGATTTAATGCAATCCCAATAAAAGTCAACACTGTATTTTTTAAGGAACTGGAAAAACTAACCACAAAATATATTTGGAGAGGCAAGAGGCCCCGAATTGCCAAAGACATATTGAAAAAGAAAAATGAAGTTGGAGGTATTACACTACCTGACACTAAAACATACTACAAAGCTACAGTGATCAAAACTGCATGGTATTGGCACAAGGATAGACCTACTGACCAATGGAACTGAATTGAGAGTTCTGATATAGACCCTCACATATACAGTCATCTGATATTTGACAAGGCCACAAAGCCCACTCTGTTGGGAGAAAATGGCCTCTTTAACAAGTGGTGCTTGGAGAACTGGATATCCGTATCCAAAAGAATGAGAGAAGAATACCATCTCACACCTTATACAAAAATCAACTCAAGATGGATCAAAGATCTAAATATAAGAGCCAAAACCATAAAGACCTTGGAAGATAATGTAGGGAAGCATGTACAGGACCTCGTAATAGGAAATGGTTTCATGAACTTCACGGCCAAAGCACAAGCAGCAAGAGAAAAAATAGATAAATGGGATCTCATCAAAATTAAAAACTTCTGCACCTCAAAGGATATTATTAAGAAAATAAAAAGGCAGCCTACCCAATGGGAGAAAATATTTGGCAACCATTTATCTGATAGGAGCCTAATATCCTGCATATATAAAGAACTCCTACACCTTGAAAATAAAAAGACAAACAACCCATTTAAAAAACGGGCAAGTGACCTGAAAAGACACTTCTCCAAGGAAGAAATACAAATGGCTAAAAAGCACATGAAAAAATGCTCAACATCGCTTGCCATCAGGGAAATGCAAATCAAAACTACAATGAGATACCATCTTACACCCATCAGAATGGCAGCTATTAAAAAAACAGCAGACACTAAATGTTGGAAAGGATGTGGAGGCATAGGAACCTTTATCCACTGCTGGTGGGACTGTGGTATGGTCCAGCCACTGTGGAGGACAGTTTGGCAATTCCTCAGAAAACTAACAATAGATCTTCTGTATGATCCAGCAATTCCACTGCTGGGTATATACCCAGAAGAACTGAAAGCAAAGACACAAACAGATTTGCACACCAATGTTCATTGTTCACCATTGCCAAAAGTTGGAATCAGCCCCAGTGCCCATCAACAGATGAATGGATAAGCAAAATGTGGTACATACATACAATGGAATCTTACTCAGCTGTAAGAAGGAATAAAGTGCTAACACATGGAATAATGTGGATGAATCTTGAAGACCTTATGTTGAGTGAAGCAAGCCAGGCACTGACGGATGAACAGTATATGACCTCACTGATTTGAACTGAGGAAAGTGAGCAGTCTTTGAGAACCATTGTCTGAAAGATAGGTTAATAAGGGAGAGAAAGAGAAGAGCAGGCTTTGAGCCATCACCCATATGGACATAATCTATGGTAAAGGGATAGAGTGTGGTTGCATATTGAAGGATAGGACAGATGGGTAGTGATATTACTGGGTTTGGTGGTGCAGCATTGACAGGTGGGTAGATTAGGAAGGGCAGGTTCAAATACCCAGAGCATGTAACTATGAATCTTGACATTCCATGAGTCAAGACAGGGGAGTATCATATGCCCCAGGGAGGTGGGGAGGAAGGAACAGTTACGATCTAATGGGGTATTTAGGGGTCACGGGAAAGGTTTTTCATTACCTTACAGTAATGGACACAGGACATGGTAAATATCATAAAAACTTATTAAACTGTATCATCTAAATTGTAAACTATAGTGTAAATCATTGACAATGTTTAGTTGCTGTATTTTGCTATCTGTATAACAGTTATAACAATGCTAACATCCAAAAAAAAGGGGGGGGGGTAAAATGGGCCGGCAATGGGGGGGTGGTTTGGTATCTGGGAGTCTCTGGTATTCCGTGTGTGACTTTGCTGTGACCTAAAACTTCTTTGAAAATTAAATGAAAATTTGGGAGACACTGGGGATTGGGAGGGGGAAGGTGTCACAGCACGCCGGACATCCGATAACCCAGGGATAAAAGGAAAAAAAGAATATATATATATATATACATATATATTTTTAAAGGCATTTCTTTTGCTTTTTTTTTTTTAATTAATTTATTTTTTATTGTAGGTAACAATCAAATTTTCACAATACATACCAATATTTGTAAAATGATATATAAATATATATGCATATATGTGCATTTGCTTACAAAAATGTTATTTATATATATATAAATATATTTTAAGAGGTGCTTAGATTACCTAAAATATTACACGGAACCCATTGGGATTCCCATGTTGCCCACCTCCCACACCTCCCACCACATCCCACACAAACATCTCCCACAAGTGTGGCCCATCACCCTCAATGGGCTTACACATCCTGGGCCCTTCCCACCAACCATAGACCACAGTTCACATGGTAGACCACACTCTCTCCCACACAGTTCTGAATGGTGTGTGCTGATTTAAAATGGCCTACATCCGTTGCCACAACGGCACTCAGGACAACCTCCAAATCTTGAAAAAGCCCCTGTATTTCAACTGCACGTCCCCTCCCTGCCCCAAAAGTGTCAAGTGGCCACTGGCTCCACCTCACTGTTATAATTTCTTCCATTGCTAGAATCACCATATGTGTACAACAGAATACCATTAAGTCCACTCTAGTCCATAGTTCTTCCCCCAATCCTGAGGGGACTGGGATGGTGATGTCCACTCCACCTCCAGGTGAGAGAGGGCTTATATCCCATGGATATGGTGGGTGGGATGATCCTGACTGCAGATGCAGGCCCTCTCCATTCCCTGGGATGGCCATTGCCCATCGTTGTCTCCTCGCCAGGTGACTTGGATGAGTCCATTGAGCTGTAGGGTAGGAGTTGCAGCCCCACCGAGATTCCACGCACACCTGACACAAAGGTAGGCCAGAGGCTCCAGTCTCTGGAAGAATACCTAAAAACTCCAGCATCACATATAGGTTTGAATAGAAGGGACTGATGAACCATGTGCAGGGAGGACTTATTTGAGTCCAATTCTGTCACTCTCAGGAGCACAGATTCCA